>JAMPIV010006013.1:0-713965 GCA_024509875.1 Oreohelix idahoensis
GTAAAGAAGTGTGGTGTGTTCTCTTTCTTCTGTAAAGCTCCACTATCAATCACTGTAGCATGTTGTTTGTGGTGCCACTACTGTATATGTCCATTGTAGTGTACAGAGTTGTTGAGATCAGGCATGCTCCAGTCTACCCAGCTGTAAATGGGTAACTCACCCTAGTCCTGAGTTAGGGAAGGCAAAGGCAGCTGTAAACAGTAGTTTCCCTCTAAGGCTCCAGGGGAAGCAGGCCCTAAACTTGGTCAATTCAACCGACGCAGGATGGTGTATATATGGAGTAGAAGTGTATAGAGTGTGATATACGCGAATGGTGTACTGTTCGTGTTCTGACCAATCTAATCACTCATTCACTTGTGTCTACAAGGCACCAATGCAGACTGCTGGAATCTTTGTTTACACAGTTTATTTAGACGCACACACTGGGACATAACGAGTAAATCATGGGTATGTTGACACATCAATTTGCAGGCATACATAGTAGATCCCATGTCATGACACATTCATAAATAAAGGGTAGTACATCAATTAGCTTCCATGTCATGATAATAATGGCCGCATCCCCTCTCTGACTAAGGCGTCAGTGAAGGCGGATCGGTAAGTAACTAAAGTTGCTTTGTTCACAGTTTATATCATATTATGAAACCACGATAAGGGGTTTCTATCAAAATTGAGAGCTCCTTGCCACTGTCCGAATAATAAGATACATGCCCGTTCTTTGGACAGTGATTCAAAAATATGATGACAGGAATGTAACATGGCCGCCTTCCTGAGTTGTCGCTCACTCACTCACAGGAGGGTATATATAAGCCAAAGTTAATTTGAAATACATAAGAAAAATTTCATAAAGTTCCCCCATACAGATCTACAGTAATCCAGTTACCTCACGTAGACAAAATTACTGTATGGAGCCCGTCATCTCCGTCGATATACAATTGACCCTAGCGTTGCGAAGCACAAAATTCCAGCTAGGCCTAACCGACATGAGATCATCAAAAATAGGGTCTGGAATTACCTGGAGTCCGAATCATACATGGTACCGTACATTAGGAGAGTCTCTAACACAACCTCTAGTAGAGACACAATCTCCTACAGAAGAAAAACCACTTCATAAATCATTTTTTCCTGAAGAATATTACCAGCCCTTGAAAAATGCGTACCCGCCATTGTCACGGTACATCGGAACTCATCACGACTTGTCAAGACAAACTCATACTTCCGCTAGCGCATATAACAAGAATATAGTCCTGCCTACCCATCCAAAATATACAATATAGGACTGATTCTACTTGTACTAATAATATGTAATACATATGAATTCAGGCCATAAACATAATAAGCAAATTAATCTATTTTCTGGCCTTAAGAAATAGGTACAGACATGGGTGTCATATCCATGCGCCGAATCAATATCAAGAACGATTACTCCTATAATCAAAAGTGTTAAAAACAACATGGATTATCTAGCTTTTACCATAGACAGCATTTTCATACACAAATGAATGAATGTCTATATCTTTTCCATATTAAATAGCCATATCGATTTTTGTAATATGTGCGTCAAAATATGCACGCAACAGATTACCACACCCCTCGGGAAAAAAAATGGTACATTTTTTTTTGAAATACATCTAGGAGCAACATACAATAGGCTCACAACGCACCAATAACAATGCGCAGATGATAAGCATAAGTTTTCTGACCTTAGAGAAAGTACTTCTCTAAGTATAAATATTTCCAGAGAGGTGTCACCAACGCATACTACAATATTAGCAATGACACAATTTCTACATTAGTTTATACATAAATTTCATCTAAGATATCTTAACATCATGATCATCAAAGACGAAAAAACATTGAAAGATTAGCGGTGAATAAATATCAATGAACCGCTAAGTAGTGTTACAATCAATATATGAATATTACATATGTGTACACATTTCAACATAGAAACAACTGTATCAAAGTTGTATAACAGTTATGAATCATGTGGGCATCTAGACAAAATATCTGCCATCACATTTTCTGACCCACGGATAGCTCGCACCGAAAAATGAAATGGCTGTAGAGCAATCGCGTATCGCGTTGATCTCGCGCTCTTCAGATTTTTACTCTGAATAGCCGTAAGAGCTTTCTGGTCAGTTTCCACAATGAAATGCGCGCCCAGAAGAAATCTTTGCAGTTTAAGGATTGACCAAACCATAGCCAATAATTCACGGTCTAGGACCGAGTAATTCTTCTCTGCGGCATTTAATTTCCGAGAAATATACATCACAGGATGCAGAGTTCCAGAGTACTCTTGCATTAGTGCAGCTCCAATCCCGGTGGATGAAGCGTCACTACGAAGAATAAATGTCTTATCCTTAGAAGGCAATACTAGGATAGGTGAAGTAGAAAACATAGTTTTAACCTTATCCAAGAGGATTGACATTCTTGAGTCCAATGGACTACATTAGGAGACCCTTTCTTTAGCAAGGAAGAAAGAGGTGACATAATGGAGGACAGATTCGGGATGAATCGTCCATAAAATTGTATTAGACCTAAGAGACTTCGTACTTGCTTTTTAGTCTTAGGAATAGAAATGTTAAGTATCTTACTTGTATTATGGTCTTCTGTTTTTAGGAACCCATGACCAACACGGTGTCCTAAGAAAGATATTTCGCTAAAACCAATACATGCTTTCGATGGTTTCGCTGTCAGGTTATGCTCGCGTAAGATAGACAATAGTTCATTTATACCATTATAGTGATCGTTCCAAGTATCACTGAAAAGACAGATGTCATCAAGATACGCAATGACATCTGAGCGATGAGATAGGATTCGACGCATCATGCGTACAAATGTTGCAGGGGCGTTCATAAGACCGAAAGGCATGAAATTCCATTGGAATAGACCCCTAGGCGTCGAAAAAGCAGTAAACGGTTTGGCGTGTTCGGATAGTGGAACTTGCCAATATCCCTTAGACAAATCGAGTTTAGTAAAGAAGTGAGAATTCGATAGTCTCGTAAGTAGCTCTTCTAGTAAAGGCATAGGTTCAGCATCAAATTTAGTCACTTGATTCAATTTGCGATAATCCACGCAAAGACGTATGTTATTGTCTTTTTTTCGTACAATAACCATCGGCGAAGAATATGCTGATGTGGATGGTTCAATAATTTTTAACTCTATCATCTCATCTAACTCTTTCTCTACCTGTGCTTGAAAATGTATCGGGATAGGATACGGTCTGACTCTTATAGGACTATGGTCAGTAAGAATAATGTCATGTTGAATGACATCAGTTTGACCAGGAATGTCAGTAAGGACATCCTGAAATTGTTCTAACATAGTAGAAACTTGTTTCTGCTCTCCTGGAGATAATTCTGGAGAAATTGCAACATCTTTCCATGATTCATTAGAGTGAAGAGGAATCATTGGAAAAGGTAAATTTACATCCGAGAAACTCGTTTCCTCATCCTGTATTACTGACAGAGATGAGTACTGTCCATGTTGGACTGGAAAATCGTCCGTTGCCTGGAAAACAGGTTGTAAATAATCAGGACGTTCATGGAATTCCGTGAGCATGTTGATGTGGAAGGTTTTACGCTTCCCGTCAATATCGACGATATAGTCAACATCGGAAACTTTTGATATTATATCGTACGGACCTTTCCAAGAAATGAGAAGTCTATTTTCCCTACAAGGTAGCAAGACAAATGCTTTGTCACCTGGACAAAGTTGTCGCAAACATCTCTTTTTATTGGCAAATTCCCTTGCCTTCTGTTTCGCAAATTCAGAAGAAGCAGTTGCCAATTTGCATGCTTCAATAATCTTGTGTCTAAGTGCGATGACATATTCATAAGAGGATTTTGTGTCATCGACAATATTATCAGCAGTTATAAGATCATGAAGTAAGGACATAGGACCTCGCGGTTTCGCGCCAAAGACAAGTTCAAAGGGAGAAAATCCTGTATGTTCGTTGGCGACCTCTCTATATGCAAAGAGAGCCGCGGGTAAAACCCTATCCCAATCCTGAGGATGATCTTCTGTTATCTTACCTAGTAGGTTTTTCAGAGTTCTATTCAAACGTTCCACCATCCCATTGCACATAGGATGATAAATACTACTCAGCGATCTCTCTATCTTCAGAGTCGACATTACTTGAGACATGGTATCCCAGACGAGAAAATATTAACCAAAGAGCATCTGCGACATCAGCAGTAGTTATGCTCTTTAGAGGAACAGCCTCCGGCCAACGTGTGCACATATCAACACACGTCAAAATAAATTGGTGTCCTCTAGCAGACTTTATCTTAAATGGACCAATGATGTCTATCGCCATTTTTTGAAATGGCCGAATGGGAATGTCTGCAGCCTGAATAGGTGCATCATGGCGTGGACCTCTGGATTTAATCTCTTGACATACTTTACAAGATCGACAATAGATTCGTATGTCCTTATTCACAGCAGGCCAAAAGAAAGATTGAAGAACTCTAGCTTTAGTACGGGAAAAACCCATATGTCCAGCACACTGCGAATCATGAGCGTGCTGTAAGATTTTAACTCTCATATTTTTAGGCACAAGGATTTGAGAATGAATGGACTTAGCGGAGTCTTGTACCATACGTACAAGTACGCCATTCTTCATCGTAATCCAAGATTTACGATTTGTATCCTTATTCGGATCACCTTTTGTTGCCAGAGTAAAGAATTTCTTTAGAGTAGGATCATCTTCCTGCTGTTTGATAAAGGAATCGTGGGAAATCTCCAAGGGATCATCTTGGATCTGCGCATCATTATCTTCAGAATGTGAAGATTGTGGCATATTAAGAGCTTGAGCCCTAGTGATTACTGCATTAGCAGATTGCATATTAACATTTTCCCAATTAGAAATTTGCTGTGGAGTGCATTCTTTCACTCCATGAATGCGACCGATGATAAGATCAGCGATCGGATTCGGCAAGAGACATGCTTGCACCTCTCCTGTAAAGAAAGGCGTAGCAATATTGATAATGGCAGTGGAGTACTTCTCCAATGTGCCACCAAATGTTACACATTTGACTATATTGCCTGTAGCTCGAGAAGGATTTACGAGTGATTGCCTCACTCCAATGGTAGTGCACCCCGAATCGAAAAGAATTGATACCGGAGTACCATCTATTAGGCCCCTATTAAAGACAAGAGCACCCCTTCCATTATGCGCGATTGACGCATGGAGAGCGGGAAGTGGGTGACCGCAGCTTAAAGTAGAAACTGTGGTTGGATCGAATAATGTTTTGCATTGCGAACACTCAGATGCTCTAGCAAAATCGAAAGCGGAATTTGCTACACTATTGGAGTCTTTTTTATCATTATTCTGATTATCGGTGTCGTGGAACTCCTGTTGTGCAGAGTTAGCCTGGTAATAAGATTTACCATGTCTTTTGTGTTGTGATCTACCTCGGTTATAATTGTCTCCATAATTATTATTGCCTCTGTTATAACCCCTATTTGGGTTTGAATCATAATATTCATGATCATAATCATCACGCTCATTATATTGAGTATCCCTGTAATATTGGTTCTTTTGTCTCCATGAAGCACTTGGGTAGTTCCTATAGCTACTCCCTTTCCGAGAATTTCTAAAATTATGGGTACCCCTCGCGTGTCGAGGACTATCAGCCCGATTCCAGTTCTTCGAAGAAGAACCCTGATTTGAGTGGTTATCTTGGTTTTGATACTTATTCCAATTAACCTTTTTATCAAATTTATTTTTAGCTCCTTGGAATTTGTGTGAGTAATTCTGATTATATTCTGTTGCCGAAGCAACTGGCATACTCTCTTTAATGTTAGAGTTACTAAGAATCATGTCAGGGTGTGCCGTGGCATACTGGTCACAATATTCTTCCATTTGCTTAATTGTACTAGGTTTACGCTCATGTAAGAACTCTAGGAATGATTTATTTACAGAAGACATGACCTTGTCTCTTAGCAATAAATCCGTAAGACCATCAAATGTTTTTTCTGTTTTGGATAATTCAATCCATCGTGAAAGTGTAATTCGTGCTTTTGAGATGAATTCCGAGAATTCTACACCTACCTCAGGTCTCATTGTTTTAAACAAAAGACGATAACCTTCCTCAGACAGCTGATATCTCTTTATCAAAGCTGCCCTAACAGCATCATAATTATCCTTGTCGGCCTCTTCAACGAAATATAACTTACTCAGAGACTCCCCTTTTAGATTTTCAGACAACTGATTCACATACTGTGATTTGTCAACATTATGAGCTCGACAAGCCCGTTCAAATCTAGAAAGCCAAAATGTTATGTCATCACTGGTAGGGTTGAACGCTGGTACCTTGACCTTGTACACAAAGGGTTTACCATTACCACCAGATGCCTGATTAACATTACTCATACATGTCAATTTTAATTTCTCTAATTCAAACTCATGTTCTCTTATTGCTTTTCTCTCTTCAGCTTCTCTATCTAATCTTCTCTGTTCTGCAGCAGCTTCTAATTTTTTCTGTTCTGCAGCAGCAGCAACTTCTAATTTTTTCTGTTCTGCAGCAGCTTCTAATTTTTTCTGTTCTGCAGCAGCTTCTAATTTCTTCTGTTCTGCAGCAGCTTCTAATTTCTTCTGTTCTGCATCAAATCTCCTTTCCTCCACTTGCATCTGCAATTTCTTAAGTTCAGCAGCAGTATCAGCTTCTTTTTCTAATCTTTTTCTTCAGCCAAAGCTTTTCTCTCTTCACAGCAGCAGCAGCTTTTCTCTCTTCAGCAGCAGCTTCTAATTTTTTTCTTCTATTTCAGTTTTCTCTCCTCAGCCGCAGCTTTTCTCTCCTCAGCAGCAGCTTTTTCTTTCTCAGCTTGCATCTGCAATCTGAAATTCTCAGCATCTATCTTCTTTGTTCAACTTCTGCTTTCCATTTATTCTCATCTTTGTTTTTTCTCTCTGATTTAATGCAATAGCAAATTGAGCAGTTGTCCATTCTTCAAATCTTTCCCAGTCTTATCAAGAGATTTTCCTTGTGCAATAAAGTAATCTAATGTAGACATCTTGTCTTCTTAAATCAGAAACATGAAAAAGTAAATAAATTACCTTATTTCACTTTAATGGGAGACAAGTCTATATCATAGACTTAGTCTTAGTGAAAAACCTGTATGGTTATTTTGTTTATCATATAACCAATGATAACTTGAGTACCTGTGGAAAACAATAACTGTATATCTCAAATACTGTGGGAGACAAGCCTTACAAAGGTCTTGTATACCTTAATGTAATCAATGATCACTTGAGTACCTGTGGAAAATAATATTTCCTATACCAATCACTTTGGGAGACAAGCCTTATAAAGGTCTTGTACACTTTGTTTTATAACAATAATAATCATAAAGTACTGATCTGTACTATAATATAAGTGTATTCAACTATACCTCCTATGTCATATGTCAACTAAAGACATTACAAAGGACAAACAAGAAAAGACAATCTGAAAACATTTGCAGAGATCAATTAAATTAAATAGGAGAAATGAAAAAAAATGATCACAGAATCTGTGATGATAACTGCAATAAGATAACAAGACAAATAACGCCACAGTGTATAAACATAAGGGTGTAAAGAACTGAAATGAAAGGAAAGATGAGACCTACAATTATACAAACAAATCAAACAAAAATAAAGAACAGAAAAATATTACAAATACAAATATGAAACAGTCGTCACAACTAACCAAATATTTGCAAACTATGTTGCATGCAAATTTCAATTAAGAAATTGCTCCCTATAGAACGCCAGAACAAGACCAATATCACTTGGTATTTCCTGTTCTAGTCACCTCCCATCCAGGCCCGCAAACACATAACAATCACACATAAAACAAATAATATATAAACATAAATATATATAAATCATCACTGTTTGTATCATATAATGGAATGTGTTGTAGTTGCAATGTATTGTACTGTATGCTCAGTTTAACAAATTAGACTACCACTTTATTGAGTAATAGCTTTGCTTTCTAACTATTACACTGTCCAATTTTTTTTGAGCACATTAGAAGATCCACCGATGAAATTTGCACTTTGTGTTCAACAATGCTCTTCTATTACAGCAGGAAAAACAATCACTGTACTGTGCCCAATGTCAACAAGTGCTGACCCAGATATTGCTACACTTGTCAGAACAGGTCAAGCTGACATTGATTGTATAGCTGTCCTACTGGTGTTGATGTGGTCAAACAAATGTTCTTGCAACTGTAAAATGTGATTCTCAACACAAGACTGCGTAGGCTGGACCCAGGGATCTGACTCACCACTGTAAAATGTCAGTCACACTGTAAGAATGTTATTCTGTAAAGAAGTGTGGTGTGTTCTCTTTCTTCTGTAAAGCTCCACTATCAATCACTGTAACATGTTGTTTGTGGTGCCACTACTGTATATGTCCATTGTAGTGTACAGAGTTGTTGAGATCAGGCATGCTCCAGTCTACCCAGCTGTAAATGGGTAACTCACCCTAGTCCTGAGTTAGGGAAGGCAAAGGCAGCTGTAAACAGTAGTTTCCCTCTAAGGCTCCAGGGGAAGCAGGCCCTAAACTTGGTCAATTCAACCGACGCAGGATGGTGTATATATGGAGTAGAAGTGTAGAGTGTGATTAACGCGAATGGTGTACTGTTCGTGTTCTGACCAATCTAAACACTCATTCACTTGTGTCTACAAGGCACCAATGCAGACTGCTGGAATCTTTGTTTACACAGTTTATTTAGACGCACACACTGGGACATAACGAGTAAATCATGGGTATGTTGACACATCAATTTGCAGGCATACATAGTAGATCCCAAGTCATGACACATTCATAAATAATGGGTAGTACATCAATAGCTTCCAATGTCATGATACATAATGGCCGCATCCCCTATCTGACTAAGCGCGTCAGTGAAGGCGGATCGGTAAGTAACTAAAGTTGCTTTATGTTCACAGTTTATATCATATTATGAAACCACGATAAGGGGTTTCTATCAAAATTGAGATCTCCTTGCCACTGTCCGAATAATAAGATACATGCCCCGTTCTTTGGACAGTGATTCAAAAATATGATGACAGGAATGTAACATGGCCGCCTTCCTGAGTTGTCGCTCACTCACTCACAGGAGGGTATATATAAGCCAAAGTTAATTTGAAATACATATGCATAATTTCTTAAAGTTCCTCCATACAGATCTACAGTAATCCAGTTACTTCACGTAGACATAATTACTGTATGGAAGCCCGTCATCTTCGTCGATACAAACATGACCCTAGCGTTGCGAAGCACAAAAATTCCAGCTAGGTCTAACCGACATGAGATCATCAAAAATAGGGTCTGGAATTACCTGGAGTCCGAATCATACATGGTACCGTACATTAGGAGAGTCTCTAACACAAACTCTAGTAGAGACACAATCTCCTATAGAAGAAAAACCACTTCATAAATCATTTTTACTGAAGAATCTACCAGCCCTGGAAAATGCGTACCCGCCATTGTAAACGGTACATCGGAACTCATCACGACTTGTCAAGACAACTCCTACTTCCGCTAGAGCGGCATAACAAGAATATAGTCCTGCCTACCCATCCAAAATATACAATATAGGACTGATTCTACTTGTACTAATAATATGTAATACATATGAATTCAGGCCATAAACATAATAAGCAAATTAATCTATTTTCTGGCCCTAACAAATAAGTACGGACATGAGTGCAGTATCCATGCGCCGAATCAATATCAAGAACGATCACTCCTATAATCAAAAGTGTGAATCAAACATGGATTATCTCGCTTTTACCATAGACAGCATTTTCATACACAAATGAATGAATGTCTATATCTTTTCCATATTAAATAGCCATATCGATTTTTGTAATATGTGCGTCAAAATATGCACGCAACAGATTACCACACCCCTCGGGAAAAAAAATGGTACATTTTTTTTTTGAAATACATCTAGGAGCAACATACAATAGGCTCACAACGCACCAATAACAATGCGCAGATGATAAGCATAAGTTTTATGACCCTAGAGAAAGTACTTCTCTAAGTATAAATATTTCCAGAGAGGTGTCACCAACGCATACTACAATATTAGCAATGACACAATTTCCACATTAGTTTATACATAAATTTCATCTAAGATATCTTAACATCATGATCATCAAAGACGAAAAAACATTGAAAGATCAGCGGTGAATAAATATCAATGAACCGCTAAGTAGTGTTACAATCAATATATGATATATTACATATGTGTACACATTTCAACATAGAAACAACTGTATCAAAGTTGTATAACAGTTATGAATCATGTGGGCATCTAGACAAAATATCTGCCATCACATTTTCTGACCCACGGATAGCTCGCACCGAAAAATGAAATGGCTGTAGAGCAATCGCGTATCGCGTTGATCTCGCGCTCTTCAGATTTTTACTCTGAATAGCCGTAAGAGCTTTCTGGTCAGTTTCCACAATGAAATGCGCGCCCAGAAGAAATCTTTGCAGTTTAAGGATTGACCAAACCATAGCCAATAATTCACGGTCTAGGACCGAGTAATTCTTCTCTGCGGCATTTAATTTCCGAGAAATATACATCACAGGATGCAGAGTTCCAGAGTACTCTTGCATTAGTGCAGCTCCAATCCCGGTGGATGAAGCGTCACTACGAAGAATAAATGTCTTATCCTTAGAAGGCAATACTAGGATAGGTGAAGTAGAAAACATAGTTTTAACCTTATCCAAAGAGGATTGACATTCTTGAGTCCAATGGACTACATTAGGAGACCCTTTCTTTAGCAAGGAAGAAAGAGGTGACATAATGGAGGACAGATTCGGAATGAATCGTCCATAAAATTGTATTAGACCTAAGAGACTTCGCACTTGCTTTTTAGTCTTAGGAATAGAAATGTTAAGTATCTTACTTGTATTATGGTCTTCTGTTTTTAGGAACCCATGACCAACACGGTGTCCTAAGAAAGATATTTCGCTAAAACCAATACATGCTTTCGATGGTTTCGCTGTCAGGTTATGCTCGCGTAAGATAGACAATAGTTCATTTATCCCATTATAGTGATCGTTCCAAGTATCACTGAAAAGACAGATGTCATCAAGATACGCAATGACATCTGAGCGATGAGATAGGATTCGACGCATCATGCGTACAAATGTTGCAGGGGCGTTCATAAGACCGAAAGGCATGAAATTCCATTGGAATAGACCCCTAGGCGTCGAAAAAGCAGTAAACGGTTTGGCGTGTTCGGATAGTGGAACTTGCCAATATCCCTTAGACAAATCGAGTTTAGTAAAGAAATGAGAATTCGATAGTCTCGTAAGTAGCTCTTCTAGTAAAGGCATAGGTTCAGCATCAAATTTAGTCACTTGATTCAATTTGCGATAATCCACGCAAAGACGTATGTTATTGTCTTTTTTTCGTACAATAACCATCGGCGAAGAATATGCTGATGTGGATGGTTCAATAATTTTTAACTCTATCATCTCATCTAACTCTTTCTCTACCTGTGCTTGAAAATGTATCGGGATAGGATACGGTCTGACTCTTATAGGACTATGGTCAGTAAGAATAATGTCATGTTGAATGACATCAGTTTGACCAGGAATGTCAGTAAGGACATCCTGAAATTGTTCTAACATAGTAGAAACTTGTTTCTGCTCTCCTGGAGATAATTCTGGAGAAATTGCAACATCTTTCCATGATTCATTAGAGTGAAGAGGAATCATTGGAAAAGGTAAATTTACATCCGAGAAACTCGTTTCCTCATCCTGTATTACTGACAGAGATGAGTACTGTCCATGTTGGACTGGAAAATCGTCCGTTGCCTGGAAAACAGGTTGTAAATAATCAGGACGTTCATGGAATTCCGTGAGCATGTTGATGTGGAAGGTTTTACGCTTCCCGTCAATATCGACGATATAGTCAACATCGGAAACTTTTGATATTATATCGTACGGACCTTTCCAAGAAATAAGAAGTCTATTTTCCCTACAAGGTAGCAAGACAAATGCTTTGTCACCTGGACAAAGTTGTCGCAAACATCTCTTTTTATTGGCAAATTCCCTTGCCTTCTGTTTCGCAAATTCAGAAGAAGCAGTTGCCAATTTGCATGCTTCAATAATCTTGTGTCTAAGTGCGATGACATATTCATAAGAGGATTTTGTGTCATCGACAATATTATCAGCAGTTATAAGATCATGAAGTAAGGACATAGGACCTCGCGGTTTCGCGCCAAAGACAAGTTCAAAGGGAGAAAATCCTGTATGTTCGTTGGCGACCTCTCTATATGCAAAGAGAGCCGCGGGTAAAACCCTATCCCAATCCTGAGGATGATCTTCTGTTATCTTACCTAGTAGGTTTTTCAGAGTTCTATTCAAACGTTCCACCATCCCATTGGACATAGGATGATAAATACTACTCAGCGATCTCTCTATCTTCAGAGTCGACATTACTTGAGACATGGTATCCGATATGAGTTGGGTACCATGGTCGGATAATATTTCTGCTGGAAACCCAGACGAGAAAATATTAACCAAAGAGCATCTGCGACATCAGCAGTAGTTATGCTCTTTAGAGGAACAGCCTCCGGCCAACGTGTGCACATATCAACACACGTCAAAATAAATTGGTGTCCTCTAGCAGACTTTATCTTAAATGGACCAATGATGTCTATCGCCATTTTTTGAAATGGCCGAATGGGAATGTCTGCAGCCTGAATAGGTGCATCATGGCGTGGACCTCTGGATTTAATCTCTTGACATACTTTACAAGATCGACAATAGATTCGTATGTCCTTATTCACAGCAGGCCAAAAGAAAGATTGAAGAACTCTAGCTTTAGTACGGGAAAAACCCATATGTCCAGCACACTGCGAATCATGAGCGTGCTGTAAGATTTTAACTCTCATATTTTTAGGCACAAGGATTTGAGAATGAATGGACTTAGCGGAGTCTTGTACCATACGTACAAGTACGCCATTCTTCATCGTAATCCAAGATTTACGATTTGTATCCTTATTCGGATCACCTTTTGTTGCCAGAGTAAAGAATTTCTTTAGAGTAGGATCATCTTCCTGCTGTTTGATAAAGGAATCGTGGGAAATCTCCAAGGGATCATCTTGGATCTGCGCATCATTATCTTCAGAATGTGAAGATTGTGGCATATTAAGAGCTTGAGCCCTAGTGATTACTGCATTAGCAGATTGCATATTAACATTTTCCCAATTAGAAATTTGCTGTGGAGTGCATTCTTTCACTCCATGAATGCGACCGATGATAAGATCAGCGATCGGATTCGGCAAGAGACATGCTTGCACCTCTCCTGTAAAGAAAGGCGTAGCAATATTGATAATGGCAGTGGAGTACTTCTCCAATGTGCCACCAAATGTTACACATTTGACTATATTGCCTGTAGCTCGAGAAGGATTTACGAGTGATTGCCTCACTCCAATGGTAGTGCACCCCGAATCGAAAAGAATTGATACCGGAGTACCATCTATTAGGCCCCTATTAAAGACAAGAGCACCCCTTCCATTATGCGCGATTGACGCATGGAGAGCGGGAAGCGGGTGACCGCAGCTTAAAGTAGAAACTGTGGTTGGATCGAATAATGTTTTGCATTGCGAACACTCAGATGCTCTAGCAAAATCGAAAGCGGAATTTGCTACACTATTGGAGTCTTTTTTATCATTATTCTGATTATCGGTGTCGTGGAACTCCTGTTGTGCAGAGTTAGCCTGGTAATAAGATTTACCATGTCTTTTGTGTTGTGATCTACCTCGGTTATAATTGTCTCTATAATTATTATTTCCTCTGTTATAACCCCTATTTGGGTTTGAATCATAATATTCATGATCATAATCATCACGCTCATTATATTGAGTATCCCTGTAATATTGTTTCTTTTGTCTCCATGAAGCACTTGGGTAGTTCCTATAGCTACTCCCTTTCGAGAATTTCTAAAATTATGGGTACCCCTCGCGTGTCGAGGACTATCAGCCCGATTCCAGTTCTTCGAAGAAGAACCCTGATTTGAGTGGTTATCTTGGTTTTGATACTTATTCCAATTAACCTTTTTATCAAATTTATTTTTAGCTCCTTGGAATTTGTGTGAGTAATTCTGATTATATTCTGTTGCCGAAGCAACTGGCATACTCTCTTTAATGTTAGAGTTACTAAGAATCATGTCAGGGTGTGCCGTGGCATACTGGTCACAATATTCTTCCATTTGCTTTAATGTACTAGGTTTACGCTCATGTAAGAACTCTAGGAATGATTTATTTACAGAAGACATGACCTTGTCTCTTAGCAATAAATCCGTAAGACCATCAAATGTTTTCTCTGTTTTGGATAATTCAATCCATCGTGAAAGTGTAATTCGTGCTTTTGAGATGAATTCTGAGAATTCTACACCTACCTCAGGTCTCATTGTTTTAAACAAAAGACGATAACCTTCCTCAGACAGCTGATATCTCTTTATCAAAGCTGCCCTAACAGCATCATAATTATCCTTGTCGGCCTCTTCAACGAAATATAACTTACTCAGAGACTCCCCTTTTAGATTTTCAGACAACTGATTCACATACTGTGATTTGTCAACATTATGAGCTCGACAAGCCCGTTCAAATCTAGAAAGCCAAAATGTTATGTCATCACTGGTAGGGTTGAACGCTGGTACCTTGACCTTGTACACAAAGGGTTTACCATTACCACCAGATGCCTGATTAACATTACTCATACATGTCAATTTTAATTTCTCTAATTCAAACTCATGTTCTCTTATTGCTTTTCTCTCTTCAGCTTCTCTATCTAATCTTTTCTGTTCTGCAGCAGCTTCTAATTTCTTCTGTTCTGCAGCAACTTCTAATTTTTTCTCTTCTGCAGCAGCTTCTAATTTCTTCTGTTCTGCAGCAACTTCTAATTTTTTCTGTTCAGCTGCAGCAGCTTCTAATCTCTTCTGTTCTGCATCAAATCGCTTTTCCTCCACCTGCATCTGCAATTTCTTTAGTTCAGCAGCAGTATCAGCTTCTTTTTCTAATCTTTTTTCTTCAGCCAGCTTTTCTCTCAGCAGCTTTTCTCTCTTCAGCAGCAGCTTCTAATTTTTTTTCTTCTATTTGAAGTTTTCTCTCCTCAGCCGCAGCTTTTCTCTCCTCAGCAGCAGCTTTTCTTTCCTCAGCTTGCATCTGCAATCTGAAATTCTCAGCATCTATCTTCTTTTGTTCAACTTCTGCTTTCCATTTATTCTCATCTTTTTGTTTTTTCTCTTCTGATTTTAATGCAATAGCAAATTGAGCAGTTGCCCATTCTTCTAACTCTTTTCCAGTCTTATCAAGAGATTTTCCTTGTGCAATAAAGTAATCTAATGTAGACATCTTGTCTTCTTAAATCAGAAACCTGAAAAAGTAAATAAATTACCTTATTTCACTTTAATGGGAGACAAGTCTATACCATAGACTTAGTCTTAGTGAAAAACTTGTATGGTTATTTTGTTTATATATAACCAATGATAACTTGAGTACCTGTGGAAAACAATAACTGTATATCTCAAATACTGTGGGAGACAAGCCTTACAAAGGTCTTGTATACCTTAATGTAATCAATGATCACTTGAGTACCTGTGGAAAATAATATTTCCTATACCAATCACTTTGGGAGACAAGCCTTACAAAGGTCTTGTACACTTTGTTTTATAACAATAATAATCATAAAGTACTGATCTGTACTATAATATAAGTGTATTCAACTATACCTCCTATGTCATATGTCAACTAAAGACATTACAAAGGACAAACAAGAAAAGACAATCTGAAAACATTTGCAGAGATCAAATTAAATTAAATAGGAGAAATGAAAAAAAATGATCACAGAATCTGTGATGATAACTGCAATAAGATAACAAGACAAATAACGCCACAGTGTATAAACATAAGGGTGTAAAGAACTGAAATGAAAGGAAAGATGAGACCTACAATTATACAAACAAATCAAACAAAAATAAAGAACAGAAAAATGTTACAAATACAAATATGAAACAGTCGTCACAACTAACCAAATATTTGCAAACTATGTTGCATGCAAATTTCAATTAAGAAATTGCTCCCTATAGAACGCCAGAACAAGACCAATATCACTTGGTATTTCCTGTTCTAGTCACCTCCCATCCAGGCCCGCAAACACATAACAATCACACATATAAACAAATAATATATAAACATAAATATATATAAATCATCAATGTGTGTATCATATAATGCAATGTGTTGTAGTTGCAATGTATTGTACTGTATGCTCAGTTTTAACAAATTAGACTACCACTTTATTGAGTAATAGATTTGCTTTCTAACTATTACACTGTCCAATTTTTTTGAGCACATTAGAAGATCCACCGATGAAATTTGCACTTTATGTTCAACAATGCTCTTCTATTACAGCAGGATAAACACTCACTGTACTGTGCCAAATGTCAACAAGTGCTGACCCAGATATTGCTACACTTGTCAGAACAGGTCAAGCTGACATTGATTGTATAGCTGTCCTACTGGTGTTGATGTGGTCAAACAAATGTTCTTGCAACTGTAAAATGTGATTCTCAACACAAGACTGCGTAGGCTGGACCCAGGAATCTGGCTCACCACTGTAAAGTTGTACTGTCCACACTGTAAAGTGTCAGTCGTATACTGTAAACCTTCCGTAAAGTGTGGTGTGTTCTCTTTCTTCTGTAAAGCTCCACTATCAATCACTGTAACATGTTGTTGGTGGTGCCACTACTGTATATGTCCATTGTAGTGTACAGAGTTGTTGAGATCAGGCATGCTCCAGTCTACCCAGCTGTAAATGGGTAACTCACCCTAGTCCTGAGTTAGGGAAGGCAAAGGCAGCTGTAAACAGTAGTTTCCCTCTAAGGCTCCAGGGGAAGCAGGCCCTAAACTTGGTCAATTCAACCGACGCAGGATGGTGTATATATGGAGTAGAAGTGTAGAGTGTGATTAACGCGAATGGTGTACTGTTCGTGTTCTGACCAATCTAATCACTCATACACTTGTGTCTACAAGGCACCAATGCAGACTGCTGGAATCTTTGTTTACACAGTTTATTTAGACGCACACACTGGGACATAACGAGTAAATCATGGGTACAGGTTGACACATCAATTTGCAGGCATACATAGTAGATCCCAAGTCATGACACATTCATAAATAATGGGTAGTACATCAATAGCTTCCAATGTCATGATACATAATGGCCGCATCCCCTATCTGACTAAGCGCGTCAGTGAAGGCGGATCGGTAAGTAACTAAAGTTGCTTTATGTTCACAGTTTATATCATATTATGAAACCACGATAAGGGGTTTCTATCAAAATTGAGATCTCCTTGCCACTGTCCGAATAATAAGATACATGCCCCGTTCTTTGGACAGTGATTCAAAAATATGATGACAGGAATGTAACATGGCCGCCTTCCTGAGTTGTCGCTCACTCACTCACAGGAGGGTATATATAAGCCAAAGCTAATTTGCAATGCATATGAATAATTTCTTAAAGTTCCTCCATACAGATCTACAGTAATCCAGTTACTCCACGTAGACATAATTACTGTATGGAAGCCCGTCATCTTCGTCGATACAAATGTGACCCTAGCGTTGCGAAGCACAAAATTCCAGCTAGGTCTAACCGACATGAGATCATCAAAAATAGGGTCTGGAATTACCTGGAGTCCGAATCATACATGGTACCGTACATTAGGAGAGTCTCTAACACAACTCTAGTAGAGACACAATCTCCTATAGAAGAAAAACCACTTCATAAATCATTTTTACTGAAGAATCTACCAGCCCTTGAAAATGCGTACCCGCCATTGTAACGGTACATCGGAACTCATCACGACTTGTCAAGACAACTCCTACTTCCGCTAGAGCGGCATAACAAGAATATAGTCCTGCCTACCCATCCAAAATATACAATATAGGACTGATTCTACTTGTACTAATAATATGTAATACATATGAATTCAGGCCATAAACATAATAAGCAAATTAATCTATTTTCTGGCCCTAACAAATAAGTACGGACATGGGTGTCATATCCATGCGCCGAATCAATATCAAGAACGATTACTCCTATAATCAAAAGTGTAAATCAATCATGGATTATCTAGCTTTACCATAGACAGCATTTTCATACACAAATGAATGAATGTCTATATCTTTTCCATATTAAATAGCCATATCGATTTTTGTAATATGTGCGTCAAAATATGCACGCAACAGATTACCACACCCCTCGGGAAAAAAAATGGTACATTTTTTTTTTTGAAATACATCTAGGAGCAACATACAATAGGCTCACAACGCACCAATAACAATGCGCAGATGATAAGCATAAGTTTTATGACCTTAGAGAAAGTACTTCTCTAAGTATAAATATTTCCAGAGAGGTGTCACCAACGCATACTACAATATTAGCAATGACACAATTTCTACATTAGTTTATACATAAATTTCATCTAAGATATCTTAACATCATGATCATCAAAGACGAAAAAACATTGAAAGATCAGCGGTGAATAAATATCAATGAACCGCTAAGTAGTGTTACAATCAATATATGATATTACATATGTGTACACATTTCAACATAGGAACAACTGTATCAAAGTTGTATAACAGTTATGAATCATGTGGGCATCTAGACAAAATATCTGCCATCACATTTTCTGACCCACGGATAGCTCGCACCGAAAAATGAAATGGCTGCAGAGCAATCGCGTATCGCGTTGATCTCGCGCTCTTCAGATTTTTACTCTGAATAGCCGTAAGAGCTTTCTGGTCAGTTTCCACAATGAAATGCGCGCCAAGAAGAAATCTTTGCAGTTTAAGGATTGACCAAACCAT
Source organism: Oreohelix idahoensis (assembly GCA_024509875.1). Taxonomy (NCBI): domain Eukaryota; kingdom Metazoa; phylum Mollusca; class Gastropoda; order Stylommatophora; family Oreohelicidae; genus Oreohelix; species Oreohelix idahoensis. The sequence goes on from JAMPIV010006013.1 coordinate 18,901, forward strand.
AGCCAATAATTCACGGTCTAGGACCGAGTAATTCTTCTCTGCGGCATTTAATTTCCGAGAAATATACATCACAGGATGCAGAGTTCCAGAGTACTCTTGCATTAGTGCTGCTCCAATCCCGGTGGATGAAGCGTCACTACGAAGAATAAATGTCTTATCCTTAGAAGGCAATACTAGGATAGGTGAAGTAGAAAACATAGTTTTAACCTTATCCAAAGAGGATTGACATTCTTGAGTCCAATGGACTACATTAGGAGACCCTTTCTTTAGCAAGGAAGAAAGAGGTGACATAATGGAGGACAGATTCGGAATGAATCGTCCATAAAATTGTATTAGACCTAAGAGACTTCGCACTTGCTTTTTAGTCTTAGGAATAGAAATGTTAAGTATCTTACTTGTATTATGGTCTTCTGTTTTTAGGAACCCATGACCAACACGGTGTCCTAAGAAAGATATTTCGCTAAAACCAATACATGCTTTCGATGGTTTCGCTGTCAGGTTATGCTCGCGTAAGATAGACAATAGTTCATTTATCCCATTATAGTGATCGTTCCAAGTATCACTGAAAAGACAGATGTCATCAAGATACGCAATGACATCTGAGCGATGAGATAGGATTCGACGCATCATGCGTACGAATGTTGCAGGGGCGTTCATAAGACCGAAAGGCATGAAATTCCATTGGAATAGACCCCTAGGCGTCGAAAAAGCAGTAAACGGTTTGGCGTGTTCGGATAATGGAACTTGCCAATATCCCTTAGACAAATCGAGTTTAGTAAAGAAATGAGAATTCGATAGTCTCGTAAGTAGCTCTTCTAGTAAAGGCATAGGTTCAGCATCAAATTTCGTCACTTGGTTCAATTTGCGATAATCCACGCAAAGACGTATGTTATTGTCTTTTTTTCGTACAATAACCATCGGCGAAGAATATGCTGATGTGGATGGTTCAATAATTTTTAACTCTATCATCTCATCCAACTCTTTCTCTACCTGTGCTTGAAAATGTATCGGGATAGGATACGGTCTGACTCTTATAGGACTATGGTCAGTAAGAATAATGTCATGTTGAATGACATCAGTTTGACCAGGAATGTCAGTAAGGACATCCTGAAATTGTTCTAACATAGTAGAAACTTGTTTCTGCTCTCCTGGAGATAATTCGGAGAAATTGCAACATCTTTCCATGATTCATTAGAGTGAAGAGGAATCATTGGAAAAGGTAGATTTACATCCGAGAAACTCGTTTCCTCATCCTGTATTACTGACAGAGATGAGTACTGTCCATGTTGGACTGGAAAATCGTCCGTTGCCTGGAAAACAGGTTGTAAATAATCCGGACGTTCATGGAATTCCGTGAGCATGTTGATGTGGAAGGTTTTACGCTTCCCGTCAATATCGACGATATAGTCAACATCGGAAACTTTTGATATTATATCGTACGGACCTTTCCAAGAAATAAGAAGTCTATTTTCCCTACAAGGTAGCAAGACAAATGCTTTGTCACCTGGACAAAGTTGTCGCAAGCATCTCTTTTTATTGGCAAATTCCCTTGCCTTCTGTTTCGCAAATTCAGAAGAAGCAGTTGCCAATTTGCATGCTTCAATAATCTTGTGTCTAAGTGCGATGACATATTCATAAGAGGATTTTGTGTCATCGACAATATTATCAGCAGTTATAAGATCATGAAGTAAGGACATAGGACCTCGCGGTTTCGCGCCAAAGACAAGTTCAAAGGGAGAAAATCCTGTATGTTCGTTGGCGACCTCTCTATATGCAAAGAGAGCCGCGGGTAAAACCCTATCCCAATCCTGAGGATGATCTTCTGTTATCTTACCTAGTAGGTTTTTCAGAGTTCTATTCAGACGTTCCACCATCCCATTGGACATAGGATGATAAATACTACTCAGCGATCTCTCTATCTTAAGAGTCGACATTACTTGAGACATGGTATCCGATATGAGTTGGGTACCATGGTCGGATAATATTTCTGCTGGAAATCCCAGACGAGAAAATATTAACCAAAGAGCATCTGCGACATCAGCAGTAGTTATGCTCTTTAGAGGAACAGCCTCCGGCCAACGTGTGCACATATCAACACACGTCAAAATAAATTGGTGTCCTCTAGCAGACTTTATCTTAAATGGACCAATGATGTCTATCGCCATTTTTTGAAATGGTCGAATGGGAATGTCTGCAGCCTGAATAGGTGCATCATGGCGTGGACCTCTGGATTTAATCTCTTGACATACTTTACAAGATCGACAATAGATTCGTATGTCCTTATTCACAGCAGGCCAAAAGAAAGATTGAAGAACTCTAGCTTTAGTACGGGAAAAACCCATATGTCCAGCACACTGCGAATCATGAGCGTGCTGTAAGATTTTAACTCTCATATTTTTAGGCACAAGGATTTGAGAATGAATGGACTTAGCGGAGTCTTGTACCATACGTACAAGTACGCCATTCTTCATCGTAATCCAAGATTTACGATTTGTATCCTTATTCGGATCACCTTTTGTTGCCAGAGTAAAGAATTTCTTTAGAGTAGGATCATCTTCCTGCTGTTTTATAAAGGAATCATGGGAAATCTCCAAGGGATCATCTTGGATCTGCGCATCATTATCTTCAGAATGTGAAGATTGTGGCATATTAAGAGCTTGAGCCCTAGTGATTACTGCATTAGCAGATTGCATATTAACATTTTCCCAATCAGAAATTTGCTGTGGAGTGCATTCTTTCACTCCATGAATGCGACCGATGATAAGATCAGCGATCGGATTCGGCAAGAGACATGCTTGCACCTCTCCTGTAAAGAAAGGCGTAGCAATATTGATAATGGCAGTGGAGTACTTCTCCAATGTGCCACCAAATGTTACACATTTGACTACATTGCCTGTAGCTCGAGAAGGATTTACGAGTGATTGCCTCACTCCGATGGTAGTGCACCCCGAATCGAAAAGAATTGATACCGGAGTACCATCTATTAGGCCTCTATTGAAGACAAGAGCACCCCTTCCATTATGCGCGATTGACGCAGGGAGAGCGGGAAGCGGGTGACCGCAGCTTAAAGTAGAAACTGTGGTTGGATCGAATAATGTTTTGCATTGCGAACACTCAGATGCTCTAGCAAAATCGAAAGCGGAATTTGCTACACTATTGGAGTCTTTTTTATCATTATTCTGATTATCGGCGTCGTGGAACTCCTGTTGTGCAGAGTTAGCCTGGTAATAAGATTTACCATGTCTTTTGTGTTGTGATCTACCTCGGTTATAATTGTCTCTATAATTATTATTTCCTCTTTTATAACCCCTATTTGGGTTTGAATCATAATATTCATGATCATAATCATCACGCTCATTATACTGAGTATCCCTGTAATATTGGTTCTTTTGTCTCCATGAAGCACTTGGGTAGTTCCTATAGCTACTCCCTTTCGAGAATGTCTAAAATTATGGGTACCCCTCGCGTGTCGAGGACTATCAGCCCGATTCCAGTTCTTCGAAGAAGAACCCTGATTTGAGTGGTTATCTTGGTTTTGATACTTATTCCAATTAACCTTTTTATCAAATTTATTTTTAGCTCCTTGGAATTTGTGTGAGTAATTCTGATTATATTCTGTTGCCGAAGCAACTGGCATACTCTCTTTAATGTTAGAGTTACTAAGAATCATGTCAGGGTGTGCCGTGGCATACTGGTCACAATATTCTTCCATTTGCTTTAATGTACTAGGTTTACGCTCATGTAAGAACTCTAGGAATGATTTATTTACCGAAGACATGACCTTGTCTCTTAGCAATAAATCCGTAAGACCATCAAATGTTTTCTCTATTTTGGATAATTCAATCCATCGTGAAAGTGTAATTCGTGCTTTTGAGATGAATTCTGAGAATTCTACACCTACCTCAGGTCTCATTGTTTTAAACAAAAGACGATAACCTTCCTCAGACAGCTGATATCTCTTTATCAAAGCTGCCCTAATAGCATCATAATTATCCTTGTCGGCCTCTTCAACGAAATATAACTTACTCAGAGACTCCCCTTTTAGATTTTCAGACAACTGATTCACATACTGTGATTTGTCAACATTATGAGCTCGACAAGCCCGTTCAAATCTAGAAAGCCAAAATGTTATGTCATCACTGGCAGGGTTGAACGCTGGTACCTTGACCTTGTACACAAAGGGTTTACCATTACCACTAGATGCCTGATTAACATTACTCATACTTGTCAATTTTAATTTCTCTAACTCAAATTCATGTTCTCTTATTGCTTTTCTCTCTTCAGCTTCTCTATCTAATCTTCTCTGTTCTGCAGCCGCTTCTAATTTCTTCTGTTCTGCAGCAACTTCTAATTTTTTTTGTTCAACTGCAGCAGCAGCTTCTAATTTCTTCTGTTCTGCCGCAACTTCTAATTTTTTCTGTTCAGCTGCAGTAGCAGCTTCTAATTTCTTCTGTTCTGCATCAAATCTCCTTTCCTCCACTTGCATCTGCAATTTCTTTAGATCAGCAGCAGCATCAGCTTCTTTTTCTAATCTTTTTTCTTCAGCCAAAGCTTTTCTCTCTTCAGCAGCAGCAGCAGCTTTTCTGTCTTCAGCAGCAGCTTCTAATTTTTTTTCTTCTATTTGAAGTTTTCTCTCCTCAGCCGCAGCTTTTCTCTCCTCAGCAGCAGCTTTTCTTTCCTCAGCTTGCATCTGCAATCTGAAATTCTCAGCATCTATCTTCTTTTGTTCAACTTCTGCTTTCCATTTATTCTCATCTTTTTGTTTTTTCTCTTCTGATTTTAATGCAATAGCAAATTGAGCAGTTGTCCATTCTTCTAACTCTTTTCCAGTCTTATCAAGAGATTTTCCTTGTGCAATAAAGTAATCTAATGTAGACATCTTGTCTTCTTAAATCAGAAACCTGAAAAAGTAAATAAATTACCTTATTTCACTTTAATGGGAGACAAGTCTATACCATAGACTTAGTCTTAGTGAAAAACTTGTATGGTTATTTTGTTTATCATATAACCAATGATAACTTGAGTACCTGTGGAAAACAATAACTGTATATCTCAAATACTGTGGGAGACAAGCCTTACAAAGGTCTTGTATACCTTAATGTAATCAATGATCACTTGAGTACCTGTGGAAAATAATATTTCCTATACCAATCACTTTGGGAGACAAGCCTTACAAAGGTCTTGTACACTTTGTTTTATAACAATAATAATCATAAAGTACTGATCTGTACTATAATATAAGTGTATTCAACTATACCTCCTATGTCATATGTCAACTAAAGACATTACAAAGGACAAACAAGAAAAGACAATCTGAAAACATTTGCAGAGATCAAATTAAATTAAATAGGAGAAATGAAAAAAAATGATCACAGAATCTGTGATGATAACTGCAATAAGATAACAAGACAAATAACGCCACAGTGTATAAACATAAGGGTGTAAAGAACTGAAATGAAAGGAAAGATGAGACCTACAATTATACAAACAAATCAAACAAAAATAAAGAACAGAAAAATGTTACAAATACAAATATGAAACAGTCGTCACAACTAACCAAATATTTGCAAACTATGTTGCATGCAAATTTCAATTAAGAAATTGCTCCCTATAGAACGCCAGAACAAGACCAATATCACTTGGTATTTCCTGTTCTAGTCACCTCCCATCCAGGCCCGCAAACACATAACAATCACACATATAAACAAATAATATATAAACATAAATATATATAAATCATCAATGTGTGTATCATATCATGCAATGTGTTGTAGTTGCAATGTATTGTACTGTATGCTCAGTTTTAACAAATTAGACTACCACTTTATTGAGTAATAGATTTGCTTTCTAACTATTACACTGTTCAATTTTTTTTGAGCACATTAGAAGATCCAACGATGAAATTTGCACTTTATGTTCAACATTGCTCTTCTATTACAGCAGGATAAACACACTGACTGTACTGTGCCAAATGTCAACAAGTGCTGACCCAGATATTGCTACACTTGTCAGAACAGGTCAAGCTGACATTGATTGTATAGCTGTCCTACTGGTGTTGATGTGGTCAAACAAATGTTCTTGCAACTGTAAAATGTGATTCTCAACACAAGACTGCGTAGGCTGGACCCAGGGATCTGACTCACCACTGTAAAATGTCAGTCACACTGTAAGAATGTTATTCTGTAAAGAAGTGTGGTGTGTTCTCTTTCTTCTGTAAAGCTCCACTATCAATCACTGTAACATGTTGTTTGTGGTGCCACTACTGTATATGTCCATTGTAGTGTACAGAGTTGTTGAGATCAGGCATGCTCCAGTCTACCCAGCTGTAAATGGGTAACTCACCCTAGTCCTGAGTTAGGGAAGGCAAAGGCAGCTGTAAGCAGTAGTTTCCCTCTAAGGCTCCAGGGGAAGCAGGCCCTAAACTTGGTCAATTCAACCGACGCAGGATGGTGTATATATGGAGTAGAAGTGTAGAGTGTGATTAACGCGAATGGTGTACTGTTCGTGTTCTGACCAATCTAAACACTCATTCACTTGTGTCTACAAGGCACCAATGCAGACTGCTGGAATCTTTGTTTACACAGTTTATTTAGACGCACACACTGGGACATAACGAGTAAATCATGGGTACAGTTGACACATCAATTTGCAGGCATACATAGTAGATCCCAAGTCATGACACATTCATAAATAATGGGTAGTACATCAATAGCTTCCAATGTCATGATACATAATGGCCGCATCCCCTATCTGACTAAGCGCGTCAGTGAAGGCGGATCGGTAAGTAACTAAAGTTGCTTTATGTTCACAGTTTATATCATATTATGAAACCACGATAAGGGGTTTCTATCAAAATTGAGATCTCCTTGCCACTGTCCGAATAATAAGATACATGCCCCGTTCTTTGGACAGTGATTCAAAAATATGATGACAGGAATGTAACATGGCCGCCTTCCTGAGTTGTCGCTCACTCACTCACAGGAGGGTATATATAAGCCAAAGTTAATTTGCAATACATATGAATAATTTCTTAAAGTTCCTCCATACAGTTCTACAGTAATCCAGTTACTTCACGTAGACATAATTGCTGTATGGAAGCCCGTCATCTTCGTCGATACAAACATGACCCTAGCGTTGCGAAGCACAAAATTCCAGCTAGGTCTAACCGACATGAGATCATCAAAAATAGGGTCTGGAATTACCTGGAGTCCGAATCATACATGGTACCGTACATTAGGAGAGTCTCTAACACAAACTCTAGTAGAGACACAATCTCCTACAGAAGAAAAACCACTTCATAAATCATTTTTACTGAAGAATGTACCAGCCCTTGAAAATGTGTACCCGCCTTTGTAAACGGTACATCGGAACTCATCACGACTTGTCAAGACAACTCATACTTCCGCTAGAGCGGCATAACAAGAATATAGTCCTGCCTACCCATCCAAAATATACAATATAGGACTGATTCTACTTGTACTAATAATATGTAATACATATGAATTCAGGCCATAAACATAATAAGCAAATTAATCTATTTTCTGGCCCTAACAAATAAGTACGGACATGGGTGTCATATCCATGCGCCGAATCAATATCAAGAACGATTACTCCTATAATCAAAAGGGTAAAACAATCATGGATTATCTCGCTTTACCATAGATAGCATTTTCATACACAAATGAATGAATGTCTATATCTTTTCCATATTAAATAGCCATATCGATTTTTGTAATATGTGCGTCAAAATATGCACGCAACAGATTACCACACCCCTCGGGAAAAAAAATGGTACATTTTTTTTTTGAAATACATCTAGGAGCAACATACAATAGGCTCACAACGCACCAATACAATGCGCAGATGATAAGCATAAGTTTTATGACCTTAGAGAAAGTACTTCTCTAAGTATAAATATTTCCAGAGAGGTGTCACCAACGCATACTACAATATTAGCAATGACACAATTTCCACATTAGTTTATACATAAATTTCATCTAAGATATCTTAACATCATGATCATCAAAGACGAAAAAACATTGAAAGATCAGCGGTGAATAAATATCAATGAACCGCTAAGTAGTGTTACAATCAATATATGATATTACATATGTGTACACATTTCAACATAGAAACAACTGTATCAAAGTTGTATAACAGTTATGAATCATGTGGGCATCTAGACAAAATATCTGCCATCACATTTTCTGACCCACGGATAGCTCGCACCGAAAAATGAAATGGCTGTAGAGCAATCGCGTATCGCGTTGATCTCGCGCTCTTCAGATTTTTACTCTGAATAGCCGTAAGAGCTTTCTGGTCAGTTTCCACAATGAAATGCGCGCCAAGAAGAAATCTTTGCAGTTTAAGGATTGACCAAACCATAGCCAATAATTCACGGTCTAGGACCGAGTAATTCTTCTCTGCGGCATTTAATTTCCGAGAAATATACATCACAGGATGCAGAGTTCCAGAGTACTCTTGCATTAGTGCTGCTCCAATCCCGGTGGATGAAGCGTCACTACGAAGAATAAATGTCTTATCCTTAGAAGGCAATACTAGGATAGGTGAAGTAGAAAACATAGTTTTAACCTTATCCAAAGAGGATTGACATTCTTGAGTCCAATGGACTACATTAGGAGACCCTTTCTTTAGCAAGGAAGAAAGAGGTGACATAATGGAGGACAGATTCGGAATGAATCGTCCATAAAATTGTATTAGACCTAAGAGACTTCGCACTTGCTTTTTAGTCTTAGGAATAGAAATGTTAAGTATCTTACTTGTATTATGGTCTTCTGTTTTTAGGAACCCATGACCAACACGGTGTCCTAAGAAAGATATTTCGCTAAAACCAATACATGCTTTCGATGGTTTCGCTGTCAGGTTATGCTCGCGTAAGATAGACAATAGTTCATTTATCCCATTATAGTGATCGTTCCAAGTATCACTGAAAAGACAGATGTCATCAAGATACGCAATGACATCTGAGCGATGAGATAGGATTCGACGCATCATGCGTACAAATGTTGCAGGGGCGTTCATAAGACCGAAAGGCATGAAATTCCATTGGAATAGACCCCTAGGCGTCGAAAAAGCAGTAAACGGTTTGGCGTGTTCGGATAGTGGAACTTGCCAATATCCCTTAGACAAATCGAGTTTAGTAAAGAAATGAGAATTCGATAGTCTCGTAAGTAGCTCTTCTAGTAAAGGCATAGGTTCAGCATCAAATTTAGTCACTTGATTCAATTTGCGATAATCCACGCAAAGACGTATGTTATTGTCTTTTTTTCGTACAATAACCATCGGCGAAGAATATGCTGATGTGGATGGTTCAATAATTTTTAACTCTATCATCTCATCTAACTCTTTCTCTACCTGTGCTTGAAAATGTATCGGGATAGGATACGGTCTGACTCTTATAGGACTATGGTCAGTAAGAATAATGTCATGTTGAATGACATCAGTTTGACCAGGAATGTCAGTAAGGACATCCTGAAATTGTTCTAACATAGTAGAAACTTGTTTCTGCTCTCCTGGAGATAATTCTGGAGAAATTGCAACATCTTTCCATGATTCATTAGAGTGAAGAGGAATCATTGGAAAAGGTAAATTTACATCCGAGAAACTCGTTTCCTCATCCTGTATTACTGACAGAGATGAGTACTGTCCATGTTGGACTGGAAAATCGTCCGTTGCCTGGAAAACAGGTTGTAAATAATCAGGACGTTCATGGAATTCCGTGAGCATGTTGATGTGGAAGGTTTTACGCTTCCCGTCAATATCGACGATATAGTCAACATCGGAAACTTTTGATATTATATCGTACGGACCTTTCCAAGAAATAAGAAGTCTATTTTCCCTACAAGGTAGCAAGACAAATGCTTTGTCACCTGGACAAAGTTGTCGCAAACATCTCTTTTTATTGGCAAATTCCCTTGCCTTCTGTTTCGCAAATTCAGAAGAAGCAGTTGCCAATTTGCATGCTTCAATAATCTTGTGTCTAAGTGCGATGACATATTCATAAGAGGATTTTGTGTCATCGACAATATTATCAGCAGTTATAAGATCATGAAGTAAGGACATAGGACCTCGCGGTTTCGCGCCAAAGACAAGTTCAAAGGGAGAAAATCCTGTATGTTCGTTGGCGACCTCTCTATATGCAAAGAGAGCCGCGGGTAAAACCCTATCCCAATCCTGAGGATGATCTTCTGTTATCTTACCTAGTAGGTTTTTCAGAGTTCTATTCAAACGTTCCACCATCCCATTGGACATAGGATGATAAATACTACTCAGCGATCTCTCTATCTTAAGAGTCGACATTACTTGAGACATGGTATCCGATATGAGTTGGGTACCATGGTCGGATAATATTTCTGCTGGAAATCCCAGACGAGAAAATATTAACCAAAGAGCATCTGCGACATCAGCAGTAGTTATGCTCTTTAGAGGAACAGCCTCCGGCCAACGTGTGCACATATCAACACACGTCAAAATAAATTGGTGTCCTCTAGCAGACTTTATCTTAAATGGACCAATGATGTCTATCGCCATTTTTTGAAATGGCCGAATGGGAATGTCTGCAGCCTGAATAGGTGCATCATGGCGTGGACCTCTGGATTTAATCTCTTGACATACTTTACAAGATCGACAATAGATTCGTATGTCCTTATTCACAGCAGGCCAAAAGAAAGATTGAAGAACTCTAGCTTTAGTACGGGAAAAACCCATATGTCCAGCACACTGCGAATCATGAGCGTGCTGTAAGATTTTAACTCTCATATTTTTAGGCACAAGGATTTGAGAATGAATGGACTTAGCGGAGTCTTGTACCATACGTACAAGTACGCCATTCTTCATCGTAATCCAAGATTTACGATTTGTATCCTTATTCGGATCACCTTTTGTTGCCAGAGTAAAGAATTTCTTTAGAGTAGGATCATCTTCCTGCTGTTTGATAAAGGAATCATGGGAAATCTCCAAGGGATCATCTTGGATCTGCGCATCATTATCTTCAGAATGTGAAGATTGTGGCATATTAAGAGCTTGAGCCCTAGTGATTACTGCATTAGCAGATTGCATATTAACATTTTCCCAATTAGAAATTTGCTGTGGAGTGCATTCTTTCACTCCATGAATGCGACCGATGATAAGATCAGCGATCGGATTCGGCAAGAGACATGCTTGCACCTCTCCTGTAAAGAAAGGCGTAGCAATATTGATAATGGCAGTGGAGTACTTCTCCAATGTGCCACCAAATGTTACACATTTGACTATATTGCCTGTAGCTCGAGAAGGATTTACGAGTGATTGCCTCACTCCAATGGTAGTGCACCCCGAATCGAAAAGAATTGATACCGGAGTACCATCTATTAGGCCCCTATTAAAGACAAGAGCACCCCTTCCATTATGCGCGATTGACGCATGGAGAGCGGGAAGCGGGTGACCGCAGCTTAAAGTAGACACTGGGGTTGGATCGAATAATGTTTTGCATTGCGAACACTCAGATGCTCTAGCAAAATCGAAAGCGGAATTTGCTACACTATTGGAGTCTTTTTTATCATTATTCTGATTATCGGTGTCGTGGAACTCCTGTTGTGCAGAGTTAGCCTGGTAATAAGATTTACCATGTCTTTTGTGTTGTGATCTACCTCGGTTATAATTGTCTCTATAATTATTATTGCCTCTGTTATAACCCCTAGTTGGGTTTGAATCATAATATTCATGATCATAATCATCATGCTCATTATATTGAGTATCCCTGTAATATTGTTTCTTTTGTCTCCATGAAGCACTTGGGTAGTTCCTATAGCTACTCCCTTTCCGAGAATTTCTAAAATTATGGGTACCCCTCGCGTGTCGAGGACTATCAGCCCGATTCCAGTTCTTCGAAGAAGAACCCTGATTTGAGTGGTTATCTTGGTTTTGATACTTATTCCAATTAACCTTTTTATCAAATTTATTTTTAGCTCCTTGGAATTTATGTGAGTAATTCTGATTATATTCTGTTGCCGAAGCAACTGGCATACTCTCTTTAATGTTAGAGTTACTAAGAATCATGTCAGGGTGTGCCGTGGCATACTGGTCACAATATTCTTCCATTTGCTTTAATGTACTAGGTTTACGCTCATGTAAGAACTCTAGGAATGATTTATTTACAGAAGACATGACCTTGTCTCTTAGCAATAAATCCGTAAGACCATCAAATGTTTTCTCTGTTTTGGATAATTCAATCCATCGTGAAAGTGTAATTCGTGCTTTTGAGATGAATTCTGAGAATTCTACACCTACCTCAGGTCTCATTGTTTTAAACAAAAGACGATAACCTTCCTCAGACAGCTGATATCTCTTTATCAAAGCTGCCCTAACAGCATCATAATTATCCTTGTCGGCCTCTTCAACAAAATATAACTTACTCAGAGACTCCCCTTTTAGATTTTCAGACAACTGATTCACATACTGTGATTTGTCAACATTATGAGCTCGACAAGCCCGTTCAAATCTAGAAAGCCAAAATGTTATGTCATCACTGGCAGGGTTGAACGCTGGTACCTTGACCTTGTACACAAAGGGTTTACCATTACCACCAGATGCCTGATTAACATTACTCATACATGTCAATTTTAATTTCTCTAATTCAAACTCATGTTCTCTTATTGCTTTTCTCTCTTCAGCTTCTCTATCTAATCTTCTCTGTTCTGCAGCCGCTTCTAATTTTTTCTGTTCTGCAGCAGCAGCAACTTCTAGTTTTTTCTGTTCTGCAGCAGCAGCAACTTCTAGTTTTTTCTGTTCTGCAGCAGCTTCTAATTTTTTCTGTTCAGCTGCAGTAGCAGCTTCTAATTTCTTCTGTTCTGCATCAAATCTCCTTTCCTCCACTTGCATCTGCAATTTCTTTAGATCAGCAGCAGCATCAGCTTCTTTTTCTAATCTTTTTTCTTCAGCCAGAGCTTTTCTCTCTTCAGCAGCAGCAGCAGCTTTTCTCTCTTCAGCAGCAGCTTCTATTTTTTTTTCTTCTATTTGAAGTTTTCTCTCCTCAGCAGCAGCTTTTTTCTCCTCAGCAGCAGCTTTTCTTTCCTCAGCTTGCATCTGCAATCTGAAATTCTCAGCATCTATCTTCTTTTGTTCAACTTCTGCTTTCCATTTATTCTCATCTTTTTGTTTTTTCTCTTCTGATTTTAATGCAATAGCAAATTGAGCAGTTGTCCATTCTTCTAACTCTTTTCCAGTCTTATCAAGAGATTTTCCTTGTGCAATAAAGTAATCTAATGTAGACATCTTGTCTTCTTAAATCAGAAACCTGAAAAAGTAAATAAATTACCTTATTTCACTTTAATGGGAGACAAGTCTATACCATAGACTTAGTCTTAGTGAAAAACTTGTATGGTTATTTTGTTTATCATATAACCAATGATAACTTGAGTACCTGTGGAAAACAATAACTGTATATCTCAAATACTGTGGGAGACAAGCCTTACAAAGGTCTTGTATACCTTAATGTAATCAATGATCACTTGAGTACCTGTGGAAAATAATATTTCCTATACCAATCACTTTGGGAGACAAGCCTTATAAAGGTCTTGTACACTTTGTTTTATAACAATAATAATCATAAAGTACTGATCTGTACTATAATATAAGTGTATTCAACTATACCTCCTATGTCATATGTCAACTAAAGACATTACAAAGGACAAACAAGAAAAGACAATCTGAAAACATTTGCAGAGATCAAATTAAATTAAATAGGAGAAATAAAAAAAAATGATCACAGAATCTGTGATGATAACTGCAATAAGATAACAAGACAAATAACGCCACAGTGTATAAACATAAGGGTGTAAAGAACTGAAATGAAAGGAAAGATGAGACCTACAATTATACAAACAAATCAAACAAAAATAAAGAACAGAAAAATGTTACAAATACAAATATGAAACAGTCGTCACAACTAACCAAATATTTGCAAACTATGTTGCATGCAAATTTCAATTAAGAAATTGCTCCCTATAGAACGCCAGAACAAGACCAATATCACTTGGTATTTCCTGTTCTAGTCACCTCCCATCCAGGCCCGCAAACACATAACAATCACACATATAAACAAATAATATATAAACATAAATATATATAAATCATCAATGTGTGTATCATATAATGCAATGTGTTGTAGTTGCAATGTATTGTACTGTATGCTCAGTTTTAACAAATTAGACTACCACTTTATTGAGTAATAGATTTGCTTTCTAACTATTACACTGTCCAATTTTTTTTGAGCACATTAGAAGATCCACCGATGAAATTTGCACTTTATGTTCAACAATGCTCTTCTATTACAGCAGGATAAACACTCACTGTACTGTGCCAAATGTCAACAAGTGCTGACCCAGATATTGCTACACTTGTCAGAACAGGTCAAGCTGACATTGATTGTATAGCTGTCCTACTGGTGTTGATGTGGTCAAACAAATGTTCTTGTAACTGTAAAATGTGATTCTCAACACAAGACTGCGTAGGCTGGACCCAGGGATCTGGCTCACCACTGTAAAGTTGTGTCCACACTGTAAAATGTCAGTCTGTAAAGAAGTGTGGTGTGTTCTCTTTCTTCTGTAAAGCTCCACTATCAATCACTGTAACATGTTGTTTGTGGTGCCACTACTGTATATGTCCATTGTAGTGTACAGAGTTGTTGAGATCAGGCATGCTCCAGTCTACCCAGCTGTAAAGGGGTAACTCACCCTAGTCCTGAGTTAGGGAAGGCAAAGGCAGCTGTAAACAGTAGTTTCCCTCTAAGGCTCCAGGGGAAGCAGGCCCTAAACTTGGTCAATTCAACCGACGCAGGATGGTGTATATATGGAGTAGAAGTGTAGAGTGTGATTAACGCGAATGGTGTACTGTTCGTGTTCTGACCAATCTAATCACTCATACACTTGTGTCTACAAGGCACCAATGCAGACTGCTGGAATCTTTGTTTACACAGTTTATTTAGACGCACACACTGGGACATAACGAGTAAATCATGGGTACAGGTTGACACATCAATTTGCAGGCATACATAGTAGATCCCAAGTCATGACACATTCATAAATAATGGGTAGTACATCAATAGCTTCCAATGTCATGATACATAATGGCCGCATCCCCTATCTGACTAAGCGCGTCAGTGAAGGCGGATCGGTAAGTAACTAAAGTTGCTTTATGTTCACAGTTTATATCATATTGCGAAACCACGATAAGGGGTTTCTATCAAAATTGAGATCTCCTTGCCACTGTCCGAATAATAAGATACATGCCCCGTTCTTTGGACAGTGATTCAAAAGTATGATGACAGGAATGTAACATGGCCGCCTTCCTGAGTTGTCGCTCACTCACTCACAGGAGGGTATAGATAAGCCAAAGTTAATTTGAAATACAGATGCATAATTTCTTAAAGTTCCTCCATACAGATCTACAGTAATCCAGTTACTTCACATAGACATAATTACTGTATGGAAGCCCGTCATCTTCGTCGATACAAATGTGACCCTAGCGTTGCGAAGCACAAAATTCCAGCTAGGTCTAACCGACATGAGATCATCAAAAATAGGGTCTGGAATTACCTGGAGTCCGAATCATACATGGTACCGTACATTAGGAGAGTCTCTAACACAACTCTAGTAGAGACACAATCTCCTATAGAAGAAAAAACCACTTCATAAATCATTTTTCCTAAAGAATATACCAGCCCTTGAAAATGCGTACCCGCCATTGTAACGGTACATCGGAACTCATCACGACTTGTCAAGACAACTCCTACTTCCGCTAGAGCGGCATAACAAGAATATAGTCCTGCCTACCCATCCAAAATATACAATATAGGACTGATTCTACTTGTGCTCATAATATGTAATACATATGAATTCAGGCCATAAACATAATAAGCAAATTAATCTATTTTCTGGCCCTAACAAATAAGTACGGACATGGGTGTCATATCCATGCGCCGAATCAATATCAAGAACGATTACTCCTATAATCAAAAGGGTAAAACAATCATGGATTATCTAGCTTTCCCCATAGACAGCATTTTCATACACAAATGAATGAATGTCTATATCTTTTCCATATTAAATAGCCATATCGATTTTTGTAATATGTGCGTCAAAATATGCACGCAACAGTAGCCTCTTGGGTCTAGTTCAGTTCTACAGTAGATTTGTTGCTAATCTATCTGCTGTCACTGCTGACCTTTCCTCTCTGTTGAAGAAAGGCTTACCTAATCAAGTGCACTGATCACAAGAGTGCCAGGCCGCTTTTAATTATATCAAAAATATGTTTTCCACTCCTCCTATATTGAGGTTACTAGATATAAACTTACCTTATTATCTTCGTACCGATGCTAGTTCCAAAGGACAGGGTGGTACTCTGATGCAAGAATTCGATGGTGTACTACATCCTACATTGTATTCATTCATTTATAACCCTCCACTCCCAAAGGAGCATAGGCCTTCAACAAACACATGCCAAGTCCTCCTGTCACACGCCATCGTCTCAACTTCTTTCCATGTTCTCCTCATCATTTTCACCTCTGTTTCCAACTCTCTTCTCCATGTACTTCTTGGTCTTCCTCTGCCTCTCTTGCCCTGGGGGTTCCAGAACAAGGACTGCCTTGTAATGCTATCAACAGGTTTCCTCAGTGTGTGTCCTATCCATTGCCATCGTCTTCTTCTCATCTCTTGTTCCACTGGCACTTGTCCAGTTCTTGTCATTAGTTCCACATTGGTAACCTTGTCATACCATTTTAATCCCTCTATTCTACGCAAGCACCCATTTATGAAAGTCTGTAGCTTTTTGGTTGTTGTCTTTGTTGTTCTCCATGTCTCCGAGCCATACAATAGGACTGACTTCACATTTGAGTTGAAGATTCTTATTTTCGTGTTGGATCCTATTTCTCTTGATCTCCATATATTTCCCAATGCAATGAAAGCTCCTCTTGCCTTTTGTATTCTTATTTTGATATCGCTGTCTGTCCCTCCAACTTTATCTATATTACTGCTAAGATATGTGTATGATTCTACATCTTGTATTGGTGTTTCTTCAAGTTCAACCCTGTTTTCATTACCTGCATTTATTCGCATTATTTTTGTCTTTTCCCTGTGTATTTTCAGACCCAATTGCTGTGACCTTTCATCGAGTGTTTTCAATTTGTCCTGCATCTGATTTCGGTTATGGGACAGGAGAGCCAAGTCATCAGCAAAATCCAGATCATCCAACTGCTTAGTCAGAGTCCACTGGATTCCATTTCTGTTGTGTGTTGTCGATGATCTCATAACCCAATCTATTGCCAGCAAGAAAAGAAATGGAGACAAGAGGCATCCCTGTCGCACTCCTGTTCTTATCCCAAATGGTTCTGTAAGCTGTCCTTCATGAAGAACTCTGCACGTCATGTCTTCATAGGTTTTCTTTATTAAATTAATGATCTTCAGGGGAACTCCATAATGCCTCATCAATTTCCAAAGTGATTCTCTGTCCACACTGTCAAATGCTTTTTCGTAGTCCACAAATCCGATGTATAGTGGTGAATTCCATTCCAGACTTTGTTCAACTATTATTCTCAAAGTGGCTATCTGGTCTGTACATGATCTGTTTTGTCGAAAACCTGCTTGTTCATCTCTCAATTTCTTGTCTATGGACTCCTTTAATCTCTCAAGGATAATCCTGTTCAATACCTTTCCTGGCACTGATAGTAACATTATTCCTCTATAATTTGTGCACTCTTGTAGATTTCCCTTCTTAGGCAACTTAACCAGATATCCTTCCTTCCATTCTGCTGGTATCTCTTCTTTTTCCCAGACTTTACCAAGTAATTTATATAACATCTCTGTAGCCGTGTCGATATCTGCTTTGATGGCCTCTGCTGGAATGCCATCAGGTCCAGACGCTTTTCCATCTCTTAGAAGCTTTATGGCTTTCTTTATTTCTTCCTTCGTTGGTCTTCTTCTGCTGGCTGGATGTCCGGCGGGTTTTGTGGAGCTGGTCTATTGAGAAGGTCCCCAAAATATTATGTCCACCTCTTCATTTGCTCTTGTATATTGCTGAGCAGTTTCCCATTCTTATCTTTTATGAGGCAACTTGTTTGCTTGTATTTCCCTGTTAGCTTCTTTGTGCTGCTATACAGTTCTCTCATATTTCCTTTGGCTGCAGCATCTTCCGCCTCTCTTGCCAACTCCTCAGTATACTTCCTCTTGTCTCTTTTGATACTTCTTTTTACTTCTTTGTTTGCTTCTGTGTACACTTCTTGGCTTTGGAACTTCTGGTTTTGCTTGTGTTTAACTCTGCTTTCTTGTTTTTTTCTATCTTTTATCTTATTGATGGTTTCTGTTGTTATCCATGCTTTTTGTTGTCTTTCCCTTTTCCCCAGTATTTCTTCACATGTCTCCTTCCATACCTTTTTGTATATATCACGCAAACTTTCGGACACGGAGAAGAAATATCCAGTTATAGAGAAGGAACTTTTGGCCGAAATGTGGGCCGTACAAGAACTGGAGCGGTGTCTTCTGGGTTTTCCGTTCATCATACAGTCGGACCAGAAAGCACTTGCTTTTCTCAACAAAGTTAACCACAGGAACCCAAAATTAACCCGGTTTGCTATTCTACTTTAGTCATTCCAATATTTATATTCAGGCAATCCCAGGTTCGTCAAATATTGTAGCCGACGTATTGTCAAGACGTACTCAGTCAGAACCTGATACACTGAACTAACGCTGCTTCAAACTTGCATACGGCACACGTTGTAATTTTACTTGACTATCCACCATCAGCGTAAGTGACAGCGCCATTTGAACACTTGTTAATTGATATATGTTAACATGAACTTCCGCTGCCGCTTCGACTTGCTTCGGTACATTTATGACTATGTTTATGACTATCTACCAGAGGCCTAACTGACAGCATCTGTCGAACACTCAATGTTCAACGTCTCGAACTTATGCTGTCGTATGAATTTGTTTACATCACTTTGACGAAATTTGTTTTCATGATGATCCCTCAACGGTCTATATGACGGCATTGGTTGAACATTTGTTTTCACTGCTCTCTAAGGATGACCACCCACATTAACTTTTACGTACATCTCAGAAGGAGCTTATGTACTTGGTACTGTTGAAAATGATTTGCTGGTCCTAATGACAATGTTCGCTTTTGCAACTGTGCTCCTACGCGCACACAAAATATGCTTGTGGAACATTATCTTCTTCACCAGATATACAGAAGTTTAATCAAATGAGATGACTTTATTAATATTTATTTTTGCAATCAAGCGCTATTAGATATATTCTGGAACGTGATCCCAGCAATTTAACATTGTAGCATTAACCTTTTTAATTTAAATCCGTTATGATTTAATATTTTAATATGCCTTATTATTTTAAATTTCGTTTTCTCAACTTTAGACTTGTCAATGCTAGTTTTTCAGGGAGATAACGACTAAATTTATTATTCCTGCATTTTCTAATATTAGTTAGTTCCCTTTTCAAACAGACTGTGACTAGGATTTTACATTGATTGACTTCTGACACTTTTATGTGATCAATTTTGGCCGTTATTTCCGGTTCAATAATTGTTTGATTTTGATAAAAAAAAAAAAAAAAATTTGTTTTGTTTTTTCGCGGGAATTGTTAAGGAATAAAGTTAATATGTCATAGTATATTGCTACATGCAGGCATATAGCCATTGTTATTTGAGGAGATATGGCTATTTGTGGTAATGCATCTTTTGCACGATAATTAACTTGTATTGAACGACGTATACTTTGATACGTCACCGGTTGTCAATGACGAAACGTGGTAGCGCTAATTTATTCTAACAGCTAATATTCTGGGCCTTTCGTATGTTTCATTCGTCCAAGCAAGACGTATTTTTCGAGCTCCCTTAGTTGTGGAGAAATTGAGTAATTTTTATGTGGCATTATTATATTCTCGAAGGCCGCCACTTGTTTTCAACGATCGTTAAGATGGTCCCGAACTTATGAAGAAGTTCCGCACCTTACAGAGAAGTATTTTTATTCAAGAAACCTAATTCACGTTTTTTGGTCGCATTACTTGTGTGTCCGTGATTGGCACGCACCTCTTAGTCAGAACGGCCAGAACTGAATAGAGAAGACGAATATATATATGATTTCAACATGCATGCTTATTGACTTATGACTGACTACATTTATTGAGGAGACAGATGTTGAAGATTCTCCATTGCTTGTATTGTGAAGGAATTTAATAAATTTGTACTACATGTAAATTGTGGACCTGCTAACCGCCGACTTGAGTTGTTCTGCCAGTATCATGACCTGTATGACCAAACCCTAATGCATTCGACAACATAGCACGATGAACTCTTTAAGATAAACATCTTCACACATTCTAAAAGAAACAACAGTCGTAACAGCAATTGTTAAGGAATAAAGTTAATATGTCATAGTTTATTGCCACGCGCAGGCATATAGCCATTGTTATTTGAGGAGATATGTCTATTTGTGGTAATACATGTTTTGCACGTTCTTTAACTTGTATTGAACGCCGTATATTTTGATACGTCACAGGTTGTCAATGACGTAACGCAGTTGCGCTAATTTATTCTAACGGCTAATATTCTGGGCCTTTCGTATGTTTCATTCGTCCAAGCAAGACGTATTTTTCGAGCTCCCGGAGTTGTGGAGAAAATGAGTAATTTTTATATGCCATTATTATATTCTCGAAGGCCGCCACTTGTTTTCAACGATCGTTAAGATGCTCCCGAACTTATGAATTTTACTGAACGTGGGCCTCTGAGACTATTTTGAGTAAATTTCAGCCTGATTTTGAGAAGCGGATATTACTTCACCAGGCACATCCATCTCACTGAAAGTTAAAAGAACAATAAAGTAGGTTTATTACTAATATACTCTTTTATAGTGTTGATGAAAGTTTGTTATACTCGATTAAGTAATTAAGTTTTTTTTTTAAATTAGATTAATAAATACGCGTATCTTTAGCTTTATAATAGAATTTAATAAATACAGCAATTAGTTGTCACTGTTTTGAATTAGTTATTGCTCTTATTTTTCAATATTTATAGTTGTTTATGTTATGTGAGGAAATGCGGGGGGGGGGGGGCCCTTTAAGGACATGTCCTGGTAGTCGGGGGGGGGGGGGGGCCGATTGAGTCGAAAAAGTTAGGAAAACATTAGAATAATATTATAATATAGATATATTTGCAGATAATCTCACAAGAGAAGTTTTACTTCTTCTACGTTCAGTTTGTAGTCATGCTAACTCTGCAGGCCTGTCGCCAGGACGAAGTCCACAGTCTTTTTCATGTCAGCGAGGCAGCCTCATAGCTTCTGCTTGAGTTCAGCACCCCTTGGCCAGGTTAGACGTCGTGGGTCATCATGGGTTTGGCAGTTTTGGAGAATGTGTTCAGGGGTCTCGATTCCAGTTCCGCATGGACATTCATTTGTGTGAGATATCATGAGACGATAAAGATGGCCAAGTAATCTGCAGTGGCCAGTTCTCAGGCGGAAAATGGTGGTTTGTTGGTGTCTGCTTAGTTGGTGGATTGGGTCATCTCTGTTGTATATATCCCCTTCCTCCTTCCACTGATTTTTGTACTTGTTGTGGATGATGGTTTTAGCTTCTCGATAGGGCAATGGGTGGCTGGATTTTTCCATTGTACTGCCACTTCTAGATAAAACATCTGCTCTCTCATTTCCAGCAATTCCACAATGGGAGGCTAACCACTGAAGGGCAATTTTTGATGACCTTTGGATACTGTTAAGCTCAAATTTGATTTCATACATCATGTTTTAATTTCTGGTGTTCTGTATTGATTCCTGTAATAATCTACAGTTAGTGAAGATTACTATCTTAGTTGGTGGCTGTTGTTCTGATCAGGTGAGGATTTTCAAAGCTTGTAAAAACGAGATCAATGTTGATTACCCCGAGACAGAAACTCATAATTTTCACCAAAAGATCGCCACAACTACACACGGAATCAATACAAATTGAACATGTAACAGAACACAAAGTTCTAGGGTTGACGATTGACCAGCACTTAACGTGGAACTCCCATGTACGGAATTTAACGAAACACTTAGCTCAAAAGACGTACCAGCAGGCCAAAATAAAACACTTCTTAGACGCGGACACTAGACTATTGTTCTATACCTCACATATACAGACACATCTAGATTACTGCTCTACACTATGGGATGGTTGCCCTGCTTCCACCTCAAAGAGACTGCACTCCCTGCATTAGAGGGCAGTACGTATGATCACTGATAATCGCACGACACCACACACAAGGACACGAAAAGAACCCAAAATACTGTCCCTAAAAAACGTCTCCTCTACAACAAAGCCAAGCTGACTCACACAGTTCTATCAAACAATGCCCCGCCGTACCTACGATCATTGTTTCAAACCAGTAGAAGAGAGGGACTATAATTATATCAGTTACCCAAACATAGGATCGACCTGTTCAAAAAAGAGTCTAGCCTACTCTTGGGCCTATTTGTGAACAGCCTTCTCCTCTGTTGCGTTATTTATCTATTGTTATTTGTAGTTGGGAGAACTGATGAAATATGTGCAAATGAGCGATCGTCCTATGTTGTCGAATGGTTTGGGTGATCAAGAAGATGATTAATATTCATTAGCTCCAAACGCCTGGTTTGGGTTCACAATTATAACATATTTATTCGTTTCAAACAGTTCCACAATTCAGTGTACATGGCATCTTATTAATACATGCATAACAGTGCGTCTCCTACTGTCCTTTTCGTATCGTCACATACTCTGGCCTGTATACTGAAGATGTCGGCATCCGAACCATCCAAGTAGCGATAACCAAAAGTATGGAGATTAAATTTATGTTTGATAGCTCCCGAAAAAACAGAGACTCCTCTGATAAATTATTCTTGAACTAGTATACTTGCGTTCAACATCAATGAATTACTTGTGGCGACCTTCGTACACCAAAGCCACGAAGGAGAATATCATAAACTTCAATTCGCATGGGAGCGAAATATATCACGTCTTGCTTTGACGGAATCATATAACGAAAGGTCAAGATCGATCGTTTGAATCAATTAGCGCGGCACATCATTGCGTCATCATTACCTAGAGACGTCAACCTATTATCGCGTTCATTTATAATTAACAATAGTGCAAAATATATCATGTTGACTCCAGATAGAAATGTTACCGCGTATATTAAACTGCTAACAGATCTAAGTGAGGCCAACATGTAAAACTACATAATAATCTTCTTTAACAAATTCCTCCCTCGGTGGGCTAGAAAAAATCAATTATATTGATTTTTTCGACAATATCAACAAAAATTTACATCGCATTTAATATAAAAAGAATCGCGAAAAAATAAAAAAAACTTGGATATACGGCCAAAGATGTTTACAATAAACAGTGTCTGAGGTCGTTGTTCTAAACATGGTATTTCACACAAAGGAGAACATATGTACTAATTATTAAATTAATTAACGAAATATAATCGTCGACAGTCAAGATACTATATAATTATTTACTAAGTTTACATATGACTGATGTATTAATGATTAAACTAAATTGTATTTTAAATAAATTATGGTGCAGTAATGAACTAACGAAATGTGTAGATGTTTTTAAAAGAAATGTGAAGTAAGTGATGTCATGTAATATCATGGCAAATGTTAATAACACTTAGTGTGGAGACAAATAGAAAAGGAAAGGAAGAAAACAGATTAGTAAGAGTACATATATGCAAAAGAAAAGGGAACAAAGTGTGGATATCATGCACTAAAGAAAATTAAACAAGAGTTATTTCCCTTACCCTATTAGCAAAATATACTATAAAGTTAGGTCTATTTGTAAAGGAATAAATCAGGAGAAATCTTAATTAATTGTAACACCTATGATAGGAAACTCTTTACAGAGCGATACAACAGGAAGCAATCTGATCATCAAAAGAAGTCCCCCCATCCGACAAGTGTTTCGGCCCGATTACTCCTTTACACTCTAAGGGGGGGCGGGCCCACTTGGGTCATGACTCCCAAGCGTCTCAGCTTCCTGTTGTCTTGTATCGAAAATGAACCCATTTCACTTATGGTAGCAACTTTTAAATCCACAACGCCAGCCGTGGAGGCAATTGTGAAAGTAACAAAGAGAAGACAAATTATTCCGTTCGTTCCGTCGCCCTTCACAACTAAGGACACACACTGAGACATTAGCGCGCAGCCGACGAGCTGCGCGCCGCAAGCCACTGAAATTTTGTACCTGACACTCTCCCTATAGTATACATCGCCTGTTGCCCCAGAGTCGCATCTCTTTCACTAGTACACCAAAAAAACTCAGCGTTGTGGACTTAGGAAAATGTTGGTGTTTTCTGTACCGCAGCGTTTATTGTCACGATGTCCATCGCCCATTGCGGTTGTTCCACAGCCAGCCTGATGCCTTTTCGGCAGTTTCACTAAGCCTCTTCAGTGCCCTTGTTCTAGACTGTCCCTTCAGCCCCAACAGTTTCAATAAATCATACACTGATGCAGCCACCAGCCCTCTTGCGCCCACTTCAACCGCCATGACCCTTGCACTGAATCCATCGTGTCTCAGATCCGCGGCCAGATCGCTATACTTGGCCGCTTTGAATGAATGTTGCTCGTCTAATCTGGATTCAAATGGCACGGTCAGTTCAATCAGTATGACCTGAAGCGTTGCTGCAGAATGAAGCACTATATCCGGCCGTCTCCGCGATTTTCTGATACACTCTGGATATGCTCCCCCGTCCAGGTAGGTCTACCGCCATCTCCCAGTCGTTTGCACATTCAAGAAGAGATGGTAAACTGCTACCAGGTTTACTCGGTTTGGGGTGTGCTGACTTTCCTGCCCTCAGAAAGTATGTGTTTGCGGTGTCTGGCAGGACTTTGCTATTCGCTTTCATTCTTGCCGGATCTATTGTCGCAGCAAGCTCATTTAGCACTTTGTTATGGCGCCAAGTGTATCGCCCTTGCCCTAATGCCACCTTTCACGCTGAGAGCACGTGTTCAAGTGTCTGCCTCCCCTGGCACAGGGGGCACTGCTCATCATCCGACTTTCCCCATTTCACAAGGTTGGTGGCCGACGGCAGCAGGTCATACATTGATCTAACCACGAAGCTGAGCCTAAGAGGTGCCATATGCCATATATCATTCCATGTCAAGGACCTCTGCAGAGCTCCTTCCCATGTGGTCCATTGGCCTTGTTGGACCTGCTGCACTGCTTTTTGCAACCTCTTATCATTCTCAGCTCCTCGTATCTCCTGAACTACCATGCCTCTGCGCTCCCTGCTTGATGCCTTGGACCACCAGCGGATGTCACCATGCCCAAATCCCCGTCTATTCGTTTGTGTGTATCCGATTACCTCTCTCAGTTTGAGTGACTCTTCAGCAGCATCAACAGCTTCTTCCACTCTCCACTTCCTTCCCGTTTTCAGTGTGGGCTGAATGGACTTAACCACGTCATCAGCTGACTCGCGTAGCATCATTGCAAGCCTTGCTTTTCCAACTTTGTATTCTTCAACAACTGACTTGAAGGGAAGCAGAAGTTTTGACTTTTTGCAGTACAGTGCTACATCTGACAGACCTGGTGGTACCCCTAGCCATTTTCTCATGAACTTGTTGACCTTCTGCTCTATAGCTTCCACTGTACTTGTGCTTATTTCATATATAAGCAGTGGCCACAGCAACTTCGGTATCAACATGAACTGGAGGCACCACAGTTTGAACTTTCCCAGGAGTCTGCTTTGGTCTATGATCTGTAGTCCTCTGTCTGCCATTTCTATTGTCTGTTGCACTGCCTTCGAGTCTTTTAAAGAGGCATCGTACACCCTGCCAAGACTTTTAACAGGTTCCTCAATGACAGTAGGGATTCTTTGGCTAGAAACCGTGAATATGACCTCTGCTATCTTCCCTTTCCTGACTGATAGGCTTCTCGACTTCTTGGGTTTGAAGCTCATTCTGCACCAGCTGACTAGTTCATCCAGGCGTGCTAACATCCTCCGGGCCTGATGTTCATCTGATGTCAGAATTGTTGTGTCATCCATGAATGCTTTGAGCGGTGGCATGTGACACCGAGCTTTGGGCCTATAGCCATTCCTTCAGCCGCATTGAGGATTACCTGCATAGCCATGACGAATAGTATCGGAGAGATGGTACATCCCATCGCAATTCCAACTTCAAGGCCAATCCACTTCGTTGTGTACTCTCTGGTTGAAAATCTGACAGAAAACCCTGCGAAATACAGCTTCAGCATTGCTGCAATCTCTTGTGGAACATGATACATTTCTAGGGCATGCCACAACATCTGGTGTGGAACGGATCCATAAGCATTCGCTAGATCCAACCAGATTACATGGAGGTTTGTTCTGTCAGACTTTGCCTTTTGG
The DNA here is from genome assembly GCA_024509875.1 of Oreohelix idahoensis. Classification (NCBI taxonomy): domain Eukaryota; kingdom Metazoa; phylum Mollusca; class Gastropoda; order Stylommatophora; family Oreohelicidae; genus Oreohelix; species Oreohelix idahoensis. Next base: position 45,313 of record JAMPIV010006013.1, read on the forward strand.
ATTGCTTCCCAGATCATTGCGGCATGCTCTAGACATCCTGGTGTACCTGGGATACCTCCTTTCTGAATGGTAGTGTCAATGTACCCATTTGCCAGGAGGTATGTAGTGAGTCTTTTCGCCATTACTGAGAAGAATATCTTCCCTTCCACATTGAGTAGTGAGATTGGCCTGAACTGACTGATGTCTGTGGAATTTTGTTCCTTCGGGATGTAGACTCCGTTTGCCTTTCTCCATTCCTTGCTTACGAGTTGGGTTTTCCACGCATTCTTCAGTAAACGGAGCAGTCGTTTGAGAACCTCAGGGCATCTTTTATACACCACATATGGAACACCATTAGGACCTGGAGCTGACTTGCACCGAGCTTTCTGGACAATGCTTTCTACCTCTTGCACTGTTGGGGGCTTAGTGTTAAATTCAGCTCCTGGCTTCCCCGGCCATTTAAGGCCTACCATGCTGCTGAGCGGCTCATCTTTGCGACCATCTGAATATGTCCTTCTAAGGTGTTCTTCCAGGTCTTCTTTCCTGATGTTTAGCGTACCCGACCGTGGCTGCTCAAACAGTTCTTTGGCAAACTTGAAGGGCTCCCTAAAGAATCTTTCCCTATCCCTTCGAGTCTTCCTTCTCTTCCTGCACAACCTTTCTGCTCTACAAAGGGCATTATGTTGGCCTTTCAGGTGCTCCCAAACTTGCCGTAACCCTTCCTTCTCTGTGGCAACTGCGTTCTTGAACAGTTTTCGGGCATGCTTCTTCTGTTTCCTGATTTCATCTATTTTAATTTGTCTTCTACTTTTCGGTGGTGGGTTACTTTCCCTTGCCTCCCTCACACCGAACTCTTTGCGACAGTGCAGATATACTATGTCGCCGAAGATTTCCAGCTTCTTCTCCAAAGTTAGCTGCTTCAGGTTGTTATCCAACTCTTTTGCCAAGACTTCGTCCAGCTGTTCCCAAAGCCCTTTTGCACTGGCAGGCGGAAACTTTATTGCATCTCTTTTCCCGTCCAAGAAGTGTGTGAGATCATCATCTGGCAGATCAACTTGAATGTACTCAGCACTGTGGATTGACTCCTGGCTGCGTTCTTCTAACGTCTTATCCGTCGAGACAGAGCGCTGTTGATCTCCCCCTGATGACCTCCCACACCCCTTTTTCGTTCTGTGGATTTTCATTCCTCTCTGAGTAGAGAATTCCCTACCACAGACACATATAAATTCCAGCCGTTGTTCAGAGCTCGAAGTCCATGTAACGGGTCTGGTCGATTCCATTGAGGCGCCTGTGGATTCATCATCCTCCCCCCTTTCGGTGAATCCTGGGGGCATCTATCGTTTTTGGGTCCTGTAGCAATTGAATACAGCTTACGGGGTGCTAACCCGGTCAGCCGGTTTTTAGTCTTTCCCAGTGTCATCTGTCTTTCCAGAAGTCTAACCTAAATATACTAAGAAGATTAAGTAAGAAAATACTTAAGTTGTAATAATTAAGTTCTAAACTCCATCAAAGAATGTAATGTTACAGTTAGATGTATCAAACTATTGTCCACCAATACATAATTCCAAGAAGAAATCCTCCGTAAAGTGAAGATCATCACAAAGTGCAATCACTAATCGTACAATGTTATTTCTTTTTTTTTCTCGACTGTTAATATAGTCAATGTATTTGAAATCGTTACGAGTGTTTATTTGGCTCTGACGAATCCTGATATATGAATAGAATCCATGGAAGGTATACTTGTAAGGCAGTCCAATCAACGTTCGATAAGCAAGTGCAGGTAGATTGCACTAAAATTAGGTGGTAGACCTTCATGAAAACAATGCAATGTTTATTTCTGTTCAAATCAAGTACCAATGTAGGGTACCACCATGAGTTGAGAAGACTTGATATAGTCTTGTTCACTTTCTCATAAGTCGACCCGAAGTATTCAACCGACAGTTAATAAAATACCAGTATATGGTAGGTACATAAGGTGGAATTCATCAACGTAAATGTAGACCCTGTATTCTATCAAGTTCAATGTTTCTATGCATCGTCGTAAAATTCTGGCAAGCAATTTGAAGTAAGAATGTACATGTTCTTGTAACTCATGATTTGACGACGTTATATTGTACTTGTGCAAATTTCCTGTCACAATAGATACTGATTGTGAATCAGCTATTCAGAAAAGTCCAAATGTCGCTGTACATGAAACTGATTCGTGATCACTACTTTAATTTGTCTTTGTCAGGCAAAGTTCAGAAACACATGTCTGAATGAATGCCAAGTTCTGTTGGGCGAAAAAGAATCGATCATTGTATGTAGGTAGATTCTTTGAAGTGTTCAATAAGATGTTCATCGAAAAACTTTTAGAACGTCATGTAAAGTATGAAACTTGCATTACTTCTGGTTTGAGATGAGAGTGACTTGCATGACTCAAGGTGAAGCAAATTTGATAGGAACTTGTCATCAATCCATTATTATTTGACTGCGTAATATTTAGTTCTCGAGTATTGATGACGGGTTTCTTGATAACGAGTCAGCAACCACATTGTCAGATCCTGGAATTGGTTGAATTTGGAAATCAAATGGTTGCAACAAGATGGAAAAACGAGCCAATTTTGGACTTTTGTGATTCGCTTTTCTGAGAGAAGCAACCGCTTTCTGGTCTGGTTGGATTATGAAGGGCGCTCCAAGCAGGTATCTCTCCAATGTCTGTATAGCCCAAACAACACCAAGAAGCTCCTTGTCGATAACGGAGTATTTTCTTTCAGTTTCAGACAGCTTTCTGGAGATATACAACGTCGGATGTAACATTCCATTATGTTCTTGCAACAGACTGGCTCCCAAGCCGAAATTACTCGCATCTGTTCGGAGAATATATATTTTGGCAATATCAGATAGCCTCAGAATAGGAGGATTAGAAAACACATGTAAAATTTTGTTAAAAGCTAACTGACAATTCTCTGACCAGGTTATCTTCATAGGCATCCCCTGCGCAATTGGGACGATAATACAGACGTAATACTGGACAAATTTGGAATAAATCTGCTGTAATACTGGACTAATTCTAGCAAACTGCGCACTTGTTTCTTTGTAGTCGGAATTGCTAAGTTAAGGATCTTAGATACATTTTGAGGTATAGTTTGAACCCTACCAGAACCAATAGTATGTCCAAGAAAAGTGATTTCTTTAAAAGCAATCTGGACTTTAGTAGGTCTTGCAGTCAGATGATGTACTCGAAGAGTATCTTACAAAGAACTAAGTCCCACAAAATGTTCTTCAAAAGACGAACTAAATAAGCATATATCGTCAATATAAGTAATGATATCATCTCTATGAGATAAGATTTTTCGCATCATGCGAAATGTAGCAGGTGCGTTCATGAGCCCAAAAGGCATAACATGCCACTGGTATAAACCACGTGGAGTCGAAAACGCAGTTAAATGTTTGGCTTGATCTGTTAATGGTATTTGCTAGTAACCCTTAGTTATATCTATTTTTGTAAAGAAGATAGCAGTAGATAGACGAGCAAGTAAATCGTCTAGAAGTGGATGTGGTTCAGCATTCGAAATTGTTTTAGCATTTAATTTGCGGTAATCAACGCATAATCTAATATTATTGTCTTTCTTTCGAACAATAACTAATGGCGAAGAGTATGGAGAATTACTGTGTTCAATAATTCCCAATGTTAACATTTGATCTATTTCGAGTGTTGTTTTACTCTGATAATGAAGTGGAACAGGACATGGACGCAGACGAGTAGGTATATCATCGGTAAGGATGATATCACGACAGATCACAGATGTTCGACCAGGTAGGTCAGTCAGAACATCCGAAAAAGATTTCAAAAGATTAGATATCTGGCGTTGTTGTGGAGATGTTAAAAAAGACGAAACAGAAACGCCAAGATTCAGTAACATTTAATACAGGTACAGGTAAAGACATGTGAATGTCAGAGAAAGAATATTCTTCCTCCTGAATCACTGAAAGACTAGCATAATGACAAGAGTTAACATCATTGTTATCAATGTCGTGAAAGATAGATTGTAAATGTTCAGGTCGTGTGTGAAATTCTTTAAGCATATTAATGTGAAACACTTTATTTTGACCTTTAATGTCTAGTACGTAGTCCACATCTGAAATTCTATCTATGACTTTAAATGGACCATTCCATGCAATGAGTAATCTGTTATCTTTCCGAGGAAGCAACACAAAAGCTTCATCGCCCGGAAACAGTTGACGTAACCGTCTATTCTTGTTCTGGAAAAGACGTGATTTATGTTTTGCAGCCTCTGACGAAGCTGTAGCCAACTGACATGCATCGACAATCTTGCGACGAAGATTGATTACGTATTCATAAGATGACTGAGTGTCCTGAGTCATCTCAGAGTCGGTAAGGAAATCCTTTATTAACCCCATTGGACCACGAGGTGGAGCTACAAATACAAGCTCAAAGGGGGAAAATCCGGTCTGCTCATGCGGCACTTCTCGATACGCGAAAAGTACGGCAGGCAAGACTCTGGACCAAAATTGAAGTGACCTTTATCAGCATCCTACTTACAATAGTGAATCAAGCGTTTCCCAACATTTGATTAATTAGTCGTTGGAGAAACTGGGGCTTGATTTGCCAAACAACCAACCGTGGACGGGCTGTGGGTGCCATTAACAATTGTTCCAGATGTGGTGAAAGCACCTTTGTAGGTAAGAGAGACTGAATTTGTGATCACAGGTTTGTCAGAGAGAGAGAAAGCGGGGGAAGAATAATTCTATTTGGATATAACCCATGTACTTATTTTGTATTTTCTTATGCAAGTTTTGCTAAAGCTGCTCCTTTATTTCACTTCAGAATAGATTAACCTATAACTGTTCTTTACTGTAGAGGAAATTTTAGACCATAGCGTAAAAACCTTTGACTCTTTCGGGGGTTAATAACTTTGCTCTAACGGGATCTTGTCTCAACAGAGGGAGGGAGGATTAAACCTATGAGTCTAACACTTTAATTAACTCATTAACCTATGTTCATTGTATTTGATTTTGATACTCAAAGATATTGTTGTGTTGTAGTTTCTTTATAATAAATAAAATTTACATAAACTTTATTTACGTGTGTTGGTCAGCTTGTCCCAAAAGATCCCAATTCCATAGATATAGGTTTCACGTCTGTGCGTCTAATTGTCGTCACGTATCTGTGTGTGTGTATAGATGTGAGTGGTTAAATATATATATATATATATATATATATATATATATATATATATATATATATATATATATATATATATATATATATATATATATATATATATATATATATATATATATATATATATATATATACGAGGGGCGTTCAAAAAGTAATTCACCACATCGTTTTTCTCAGCTTTATTTATTTATATATTTATTTATTTATTTATTTATTTATTTATTTATAGGGAAACTGTCTGATCTACAAATCTCAGTCGTAATCGATAGGCTGGATTGATTATCTCTCAAATCCAGGGACAGATTTTACCTTTCACCATTTCACTTGTGAAAAATCTATTTTTTTACCGTATCTCTCACTGAGCTATCACCTGTTCAAGTCCTATTCAATTCCTAAAATTGATCTTAATTACCCTATCGAAAATATACGACATACACAAAATCATAAATTAATCATCATCATGTGACGTATTCTTTCCAGAACGTTGTCTCCATTACAGCTGCTCTGAACGCATCACGATTCTGGGCAAGTCGACCTGCATCAGCCAAAGACAAGTTCAGACTCTCTGTGATGTCCTGGGTCCACCGTCGTCTAGGTCGACCCCTTCCCCTTTTTCCAGGGACCATGCCTTCCATCACTGTTTTTTCCAGACTATTATGTCTTTTTATATGACCGAAAAATTTCAGCTTCCTTATTGCGATGGTATTTAGGAGCCAATGTTCCTGTACGTTTAGTGAGTGCAGTACTTCTCTGTTGGTCTTTTTTTCTGTCCAGGGTATTCTCAACATCCTTCTGTAGCATTTCATTTCGAATGATGTAATCTTTTTTGCAACTGTTTTATTGAGTGTCCAAGTCTCGCAGCCGTATGTTGCTACTGGGAATATACATGCTCTGATCAGTTGTAACTTTGTTTCTTTGCTTGTGCCTTGCCATAGGTTTTTCATCTGTATTAGCTTATGTGAAGCAATTGCAAGTCTTCTTTTAATTTCTACTGCACAGTCGCCAGAGCTGTTAATGATTGATCCTAAGTATTCGAATTCATTGACACTTTCCAGTTCTTCGTCATCAATTTCAATTTCTGGTTTGGTCTTTACTTTGTCTGTTGTCAATACTTTGGTCTTCTTGGTGTTTAGGTATAGATTCTGGGCCTCGCTGTGTTTTTTGGTGGACAGAAGTAATTGTTCAAGTCCTTTTGGGTTGGTCGATAGGAGGACTGTGTCGTCAGCATATCTGATTTCCGGGATCTGGTACCCGCCGATGTTAAATGAGTCAAACTCTGTGTGTTCTTGGTCATCTCTTACGTTTCTCATGATATTCTCGGCATAAATGTTAAACAGGTAAGGGGAAAGGGTACAGCCTTGTCTTACTCCTTTCTGTACTTCAAACCATTCTGATGTTTCCCCCTCTATTCTTACGGCTGCCTGTTGTTCTTGGTACAGCAGTGCGATGAGTTGTATAAGGTGGTTTGGAAATCCCATATTTTTCATAATAGCCCATAACTGCTGATGTTGTACACAATCGAAAGCTTTGGTGTAATCAATGAAACAAGTATGTAGGTCAACGTTGAATTCTCTACACTTTTCAATGATGATCCTCATGTTGAATATATGATCTCTAGTGCCTCTACCTGGTCGAAAACCCGCCTGTACTTCATTTATTTCTGTTTCTAGCTTTTGTTGCATCCTTTTCATTATGATTTGTAAAAGTATTTTGCTGGCATGGCTTATAAGAGCTATAGTTCTGTAGTTTGTGCACAGTTTCAGGTTGCCCTTTTTTGGCAAGGGTATGTAAATTGATCGTTTCCATTCCTTGGGCCAAATTCCGCTTTGCCAGATCTTGCAGCATAATGCATGGTATATACGAGCGCTGCCTTCTCCTCCTGCCTGTATCATTTCAGCTGTTATTTCATCACAACCAGGAGATTTTCCACTTTTTAAGTGTTTGATTGCATTCCGGACTTCCTCTATGGTAGGTTCTGGTTCACGTTCCGCTTCATTCATGACGTTGTTATCTGCCGCTTTGTTTATTTCCGTATACATTTCTTGACAGTACTCCTTCCATCTGTTCAGAATATCTTTACGTTCTGTTAGAGTGTCGCCTTTCTTGTCGTTTATTGCTCGGGGTGATGATTTAAAGTTGCTGTTTTTCAATGTTCTTACTTCAGAAAACATATTCTTACTCAATCCCTGTTCGCGCATTTCCTCTATTTTCCTGCAGGTGTCGTTTATGTATTGTTGTTTGTCTTGTCTGACTCGTTTTTTAATCTGCTTTGTGTATTCCTTGTACAACTCCTGATTTTCTGTATCTTTTTTGGACTTCATTAATATGAAGCAAATATAAAGGTATGTTATAAGGCACTCGTAGGAAATAAAGAAGTAGAACACTAGACAACAGAAAAACAACAGGCATGAGTGGCTTACCCAGGATTTGAACCCTGGACCTTCCGTGCGACAACACCGCCTAGCTATGCAAGCGAATCACACTGTCCTCCCTGCCATCTACGCATCCCCAAAAAAGGATGTTTCAATGAATCACACTGTCCTCCCTGCCATCTACGCATCCCCAAAAAATTTTTTTGGGGATGCGTAGATGGCAGGGAGGACAGTGTGATTAACATACCTTTATATTTGTTTCATATTAATTTACTGTTTACAGGCCTCGTGGTTTCCCTTCCTTATGTGTTACAAAATCATAACAATCTCTTCTCATTTCTCTGACCTCACGTAAATATTTGCTTCTCATTGCAACTATATGAGGCTTCTCACAAATAAGGTTTCTACCACCAACATATTTTCTAAAAGTGAATCCCAAGCTCCTAATAGTCCTCCATAGCGTAGATTTGGAAATTTCAATGTCATTAATCTTTCTTAACCAAATTTTCAATTTCCTTAAAGTCTCTGCCTCATTATTGTGAAACATATTGCAAATTTCTCTGCGGATCAATTCTCTTTCAAAATTATCTACCACTCTTGGTCTAATTTTCGTGTGTAAAACACTGGAATTAGAAATTTCAGATGTCGCTATCCAGCGGTGCAATGATCGTTTGCTTATCCCCAAGGCATGAATAGTCCTCTTTTGTGGGTTTGAAATAGAATGATATAGTTTTCCTCGAGTAGCTTCATTGCAGAAATACTTAAAAATCCTATTTGTGATTTGCTTTAGTGTCATAAAATGTATTCGCAGGCTCATTTTTCCTACTTAACCACACAATACTTTTTGTAGACACACCTTTGATTGACAATGTGTGCGTAACACCGGATATAAACTGTTTTATGTTCAAGAAGTGCAATTTCGCGCAATTTCACGCTAAAATCATGCCAATTGTTTGATAAACCAATCATGTGCAAATGAATATTAGACAAACATAAAGGTATGTTTTCATGCACTCGTAAGAAATAAAGAAGTAGAACACTTAGACAACAGAAAAACAACAGACGTGAGTGGCTTACCCAGGGTTCGAACCCCGTACCTTCCGTACGACAACACCGCCTAGCTATACAAGCGAATCACACTAACCTCACGGCCAGCTAGGCATCCCCCAAAAAGGACGCTTTACTGACCGGTCATCATTGCGAAACACAAGACAACACCGGAAGTTTACAATGGGCACCTCAGCCTATTAATGACGCAATCACTTCTGTTGTTCCTCTATTCTGCAGTATATGTCAGTCCACACAAGACAAAGACCTTGATACTGTGTCCAGTAAATGATAGAAGACTTAAGGACAGTAGTATAGAACAGAGGGTAGGTTTCTGGTATTGTATAAACATTAATAACACATAAGGAATGGAAACCCGAGGCCTGTAAACAGTAAATTAATATTAGACAAACATAAAGGTATGTTTTCAGGCACTCGTAAGAAATAAAGAAGTAGAAAACTTAGACAACAGAAAAACAACAGACGTGAATGGCTTACCCAGGGTTCGAACCCCGTACTGACATATACTGTATAATAGGGGAACGACATAAGTGATTGAGTCATTAATAAGGCTAAGCTGCCCATTGTAAACTTCCGGTGTTGTCTTGTGTTTCGCACTAATTACCGGTCAGTAAAGCATCTTTTTTGGGGATGCCTAGCTGGCCGGGAGGATAGTGTGATTCGCTTGTATAGCTAGGCGGTGTTGTCGTGCGGAATGTCCGTCGTTCACATCCTGGGTAAGCCACTCACGTCTGTTGTTTTTCTGTTGTCTAAGTGTTCTACTTCTTTATTTCTTACGAGTGCCTAAAAACATACCTTTATGTTTGTCTAATATTTATTTACTGTTTACAGGCCTCGGGTTTCCCTTCCTTATATGTTATCAATCTAGCTCGGGCGTTGGCGAAGCTGGCGAGTCCTTTTAGGGCTTTATTCTAGCAGATAGATAATCTTAGCCTTTGTCAGGACTTAGTATCTATCAACGCTGATCGGGTTAGCAGTCAACAGAGTTGACTTTTTTTGGGATGGTAAATGCGCTCTGATATAACGAAATAGGTTGAAAGGAACGCGCCTCGCCAGAAGAAGGCAAAAACCAACCCAACAAAAAAAAACTGTCATACCACAGCTGCATCAAACAGCCGCCGATACCAGTGCTCGATGCATCTGGTCTGAGGAAAAAAGGTTTATTGGCATCAGATATCGTTAAGATAGGATGGTTTGAAAATGCAGATTTAATTGTATTCAATGCCCGATTGTAATCATCTGACCATTTAATTTTTAATGGTGCACCTTTGTACGTCAAGGCAGACAATGGAGCAGATAGAGAAGTAAAGTGCTTGGTGAATTCATGATAAAATGACTCAACGGCAAAATAGTGAAGTAAAAGATGACGTAAGTCTATATAAAGAAGACTTCAGTAAGAATGGCTAATTGTTTAAGATCAAAGAATTATAGTAGATAGACTGATATCCGAAATAGATGTGGTGCAAAACATCCGGTCTAGAAAAAAATGCACCCGAGATTGCAACTAAAATTTGCGTGGTGCATTGTTTTGCACTAGTTGCACGTCTAAATGATGGTGTGCAAAAGAAGAGCCATTAAAAAATTTTACTGCTCTGCGAGCATCGTAATGACGAGCAAAATGAACAAATGCGAGCTGGTGATAGGAATGTTGAAGTTCGAACATGCGAACAAATTCAACATCTCCTACATGCTGACAATTTTTTTGAGTGCATTCCATTATGTACTGGCAGGTATGTTGCGCACCAAAACAGTGCGATCGAGCGATGTGTTGTCTCGGCCAGATCGGAATTGAGCCCGAGAATAATTGAAATTCGCATTATGTGATACGCGGGCTAAGCATGAGGAAGTATTTGTACCGACATGTTGCTCCCTATATGTCGTAACGGTATGGCAAACATGCGTGTCTTTGTGATCGCCCTTAAAAGCAGCATCGACAACTCTGGCCCCGCCATCATATTCTGCATGCCGTAACTGTTTTCCCTCAGATGATTGTTAATGGAACATGTCGTATTCCTACCACCCAGTTTTGAACTCTTTTCAGGATAACATCCATAATCATTAATATCAGTGTGACACTTAAAATCAAGAATTTTGTGCTTATTCAAAACCTTATTGTGATCTAGATGCCCTTTAGAATCTCCGTTCTCTATAGAGCTATCTGTACATGGTGGGTATTCGGTCTTGTCAATATAACAACCGTTGGCTTCACGCCATGTACCCACATTACACGAGCCATGTCGATTTCTGTAGAAAATCATGACGTGAGAATCCTGCCGAGGAAAATTGTATTTGCCTCGAAAAGATCCATTGGCACCTCGCTGAATAGTATTGCTGGCACTAGTGCATGGAGCTGACTCATTACCTTAGATAAGCTATGAGCAGCAAATTTAGGACTACCATTGTCAAGAAATTGATTTGTGACATCAATGTGTATGTAGTCTAAAAAAAGTCTTTGATTATTCCAGGCTCTTAATTTTACCATTAAAGCCATTAGATACTTCAGAATTTACAAAAGAAACATGCGTGGATACGCATCAGGAAAATCAGCAAGGCTTTACTGTTAGGTGTAGTTTTATTCATCTAATGGTGGGTATTTTGTAAAGTTCATTTTTCTTAGTTTATTTCAACTTGAACCAAAAATGTAGCTGGTACAAGAATCAAAGCTTCAACAAAACAAGTTCGTAGCAGTTAGGTGTCTTCTTGTCATTAAATAAAGACTTATTCAGTCATCATCGTCTGGTTATTTCATTTAATTATCTTTGAATTTATTCAAATTTTATTTCAACATTATGATAAAACTTCCTTAATTACGTAACTTCTTTCTGAACTTCACGTTGTTTGTGCAAACTCTATGGAGGTTATAGGCTAGGATTATTATTTAGTACTTCTCATTTTCACGAAAGACTATGAGACTGAAGAGACCAAACTTACTGTGTAAAAATTCCCAATTTATAGTTGTGCATTGAGATATCAACAGCAACAACAAAAACAAAGGTTGTGCAAACTGCTTTTCCACCATAAATGTTTGTACAGAGAATGTTTTCAGAGAACCAACTACCAATTTCTTATATATATATATATATATATATATATATATATATATATATATATATATATATATATATATATATATATATATATATATATATATATATATATATATATATATATATATATATATATATATATATATATATATATATATATACTGAAGCACATTAAAAACGCACCACTATTATATATACTGATGCCGAGAAGCTGGCAAAAAAAAGTGTGGGAATGGATTTTCCCCGTGTTTGCCATGCGGTAGAGAGCGAATGGCTGCTGGAATGGAAAGTGCAAGATTCAACCCATGGGTGTGTGTACAGACTACATGAAAACGATGAAAGTTACACGTGCAACACGATTCTCAACAGCTATGACCCTGAAAATGTGTACGCGTTGTGGCAGTATACTCGGTATAAAAAGGCCGTTGAGACAAAACACCCAGTACATGTGCTTGAAATGCCACGACTATCTGAAAACGACCGCCAACGAGCCATTGGTATGTTGGAGACCGGAATGAGCTCGCAGGCCATTGCCAGAAGGATGAATTGCCACCACAGCACTATTGTACGTCTCAATGAACGTTACGGAACCACTGGCAGTGCCCGGGATAGACTTCGGAGTTGCCAACCACGAGTTACTACCCCTGCGCAAGATCGTCATATTGTGCCGAGTCACCTAAGGAATTGACTCTCCCGGCAAGTCAAACAGCAAGAGCAATAGTGGGCAGACATGGCAAGTCTCTCGAATGACAGTCATACGACGACTCAGAGATACAGGCCTTACTGCAAGACGACCTTATGTTGGGCCAAACTTGACTCACAGACATCGTTAGCAGCGCCTGCAATGGGCAGAGCAACATATCAGATGGACTAGACTGCAGTTGAATGCTGTCCTATTCACAGACGAGAACAGATTCAACATATCCTTTGCAGATGGACGTATGCGGATTTAGCGACGGTGTGAAGAGCGCTTTGCAGATTGCTGTGTCAACCGATTTCGAGGTGGCAGTATTCACATTTGGGGAGGATTCAGTTTTCACCATCGCTTGCCTCTTCACGTCTTCCGTGGAAATGTTAATGCTGTGACATATCGAGATGAGGTTCTGGATGCACTGGTTGCTCCTGCGTTCACAATTTATCCAGACTTGCAGCTTCTCCAGCAGGATAACGCACGTGCATTTTTTTGTATTTTTGGTTTTCTCCCTTGCCTGCACAGAATGCAATGAATTTCATAACAATCAAATGTACAAATTAATGACCAGCATGGATTCATAGGAAAATGAATAAAGATTCCAAATATGTAAACTTGTACACACTTATATTTACATTTCACACTCTGTCCCTGGATTATACAGGTGGTGCGTTTTTAATGTGCTTCAGTATATATATATATATATATATATATATATATATATATATATATATATATATATATATATATATATATATATATATATATATATATATATATATATATATATATATATATATATATATATATATATATATATATATATATATATATACATAAATTTAGTTTCAGATTTTGCAATTATTACTTCTGTAGGGATGAAAAATCTTCAAGATGGATTATCTTAAAATAACGGCCAGAAGTCATGTTTTAAATGTTGCCGAATGATGTCATTGTGACGTGTAATGGAAAAAGAGTCTGCAGTAATCCGACAGTCTATTGCAACCTTATAGCTGCCCTCTGATTTGCTAGCTAACCATGTATCAATACCCACTGTCTATTTCTACAACGTACCATTTTGTCCCGCCTCTTTGTTTTAACACGAGCTAACGCAATGTTTACAAACTGCATGACCTGTATGTCATAACAGGAAAGCAAATCAGGCTGTGTTTACCTCGTCCACTCACGCGAAGCTCATCTGTCAATCACAATACTTCTCAGACAGGCAAGCAGCTTGAGAGAGACAAAAACACAGACCCTTTGAAGTTTCGTACTCAGGGGAGTTAGAAACCCCTGGGCTCTTTGATCTTCAGAAGCGGGCATTCTTACAGAGAAACCCATTAGGGAACAGTAACTCTTTTGATGACGGTCGAAAACCTTGACGAAGACCGACCGTAAAGCCTTTATCTTGATACGCTTAGCTTCTGAATTCTGGGTAACACCGGAACGCAAAATTAACGCATTCAGAGATCAGAGAATCCTAATGATATATATACTGTTGTTTTCTTAACCCTATCATCAGTTGTCAGTCAGAATTTTGAATAGTCTAGCGCAGTCATAGAACCAGTCTTTATTGTTGGAATATGGTTTTCTAGTGTTCATGGAAATTTTCATTTCTGAATTTTCTGGTGAAAAGGTTAATAGTGCTAATGTTTTAAGAATTGATAGCTTTTAACATTCGTTCTTCACTTAGATTTTTCTCGCTAGTAAAACGAGTGAAATAAAGTAACGCATAGCGATTTCGTACCAGATATTCTATTAAAACGTTAAATCACGCCACCCGTATAAACAGTAAACTGATAGTGAAGGATAGATACAACGTTATATTTCATTTGTGCATATTTGTTATAGTGTTTATTATTTTAATCATATACGGCAAAGCCAACAGATGCCGACAATTAATAGCGATTTAATGACAGGTGATCATTGTTTAGGCAGCGCGTATGGACAGATTAAATAATAATTTTCATTGTACGCTGACGCCAGCGAGCAGGGGCGGACGAGTTAACATAACTCAGATCCGTCTGAACTCAGCTGCCAGCGGAATTTGTTGACGGGTAGGAGTAAGGAAACACCGTGTGCCTTTTAAATTTAATCAGGACTGACGGAGTGGAGAAGAGATCGTCTTGTCCCCGTCTGTGTGTGTAGATATAGGATTAGCATATTTTTTACATAAATGTTTCTTGTATTCTTCGCAGACCTGATCACAAGCGCGGCCAGTGGTCTTTTTCTTTTTTTTTTGGATTTGTTATTTTCTCCTTTTCTTGGTTGTGCGTCACAAATTTCATCTGTGAACGGGCACACACCAGAGAGTATTGGAGGACAATAAATTTGGTTTTTTAATAACTGGACTTACAAAATCCAGAGAGATATATATGTTTTTACCACCCACAAGTTGGCCGATAGAAGAACCATCATCAGCTATGAACAAAGTTCTAGCAACCAGATGTTTCCCCAATACTGGAAGTATTTTTCCCGCTAAAGAGTGAACCTCAAGAACTCTCTCAGTTTTTTAAACTATTTTTAATAATACTTATAGGAGACGCAACCATGTTAGGCGTTCACCTCATGAACTAATTTCGGGGGATGGACTGGGGCCAATTTGGATCTGCGACAACTGGTGTGACATAATATTAACTGATTCCGTACGTAATTATTTTCAGCTCTGGACGGAATTATTTTTAAGCCCCAAACATTTACACATACATAATTTACGTTTACTGACAATGTGTGTCTAATCATGAGTTAAGTATAACATATTATATATCAAATTAAAGTACATTGGATGAACAATATAAATCCATATGCCTTTCTAGCTAATTTTATGTTATATTTATGTTATAACAGATAACATGTACACGGAAAAAAAGATAACTTGAAATTTTGAACAAAAAGTTTCGACTTACGTAATGCTTGTAACATAAATTCTTATCACAATACAGTTTCACTGCTTTCTTTGTGCAGGTAATCCATTTAGAAACACAGAAAAAGTAAGAAAGTTATGGTTGATCACACAGTTTGTTCACTGTTCACATATTAGTAACATATCCTGTGTGTTTTTCGGCCATTATGGCGATACGACAAAACACGATTAAAGATGAAGATAAATGTGAAAAAATCCGTTCAAACGCAAATAAAAGACGTTGAAGCTTGTTGAAATTTGCCCAGTTTTGTGTTTACTTCCGTTCGAGATAAATTCCGGGCAGTATAAAATATCAGAATAGAAAGAAACAATGAAATAAATCAGCGTCTTTTAAAAGATCTTACGTCTACAGCGTTCGGCCTTTGCGTCTATTATTAGATCTTGCGTACGGAATCAGTTAAGTGAAGTAAATAATATATTCATGGAGTAATTCTATCACCAAGGGATATTACAGACCTACCATACCAGGCAATTAGGTAAGAGTGTGAGAGTGGTCACTGTTTGCAAGAGTGTGCGTGTATTTTCTTGTTTGCGGGGAAAACCATCCATATATCTGACTTGTCTAAAAGTTTGTTTATTTTACTGGGTCTCATAGAGTACCACTACTGTTCATTCTGTAACAGAGTGCTAACCTTCAACCTTTGTGTTAATAATTTTAGGGTTCTTTTCTCCATTTGGGGAGGGTGCACGTTTTTTCTGCTTTATTTCATATGTATGTAAATGACTCTTTGATCTTTTCCTTTAGATATTTTGATGTTGTCAAGTTTTAATGATAATAAACTACAAAGAAACTTACCTTTGTGTGTTGGTTAGACCCATACCCATTTATCCTTAGTTTTTCACGTTTGTGTCTTGTTGTCACATAGCTGTGTGTGTGTAGATTAACTTGTCTATTCTTGATATGGAGATAAAAGCTGTCTTGCAATAAAGTACAGTCGTGCGGATAGGCTGGAAGAGATTACCTAATCATACCAGAGACAGATCTTTTTTTTTCCTCAATTCTACCACCTGTGAAAAATCTATTTCTATACCTTCTCGCGTAAATGTCGACATCCACTCTATATACTCAGACGGGCCAAATAAAACAATTAACCTTCCGTACGACAGTCATCTTGTGCCTGCATAATGTCCACTTAACGAATATGTAGTTCCATAATACAGTTAGATAGCACAGATATCGTTAGTTCTACAAGTAGATATATAAATAGATCTAAATATACTTTTATCAAGATTGCTTCGCCCCATGATGTGCTCTCAACAGTAAGACCAGCATGCTGGACGTATGAGAAGATGCATCCGGCGTGTATACAACCAGCAAGCAATAGAAACAATTAGTATTCACACCCTTTGACATTTGCTGAGGCAGACTGAGCACCGATGGGTTTGCTCGGAGTGCAGTCGATTCTGATCAACAATAACGATCAATATTAACTATTTTTACATTGATGTCACAATTACGATTAACACATCTGTAGGCCTAGATTTCATTGGTTTAAGAGTGTATTGTAATTTTTCATAACATTCGTCTATTTCTTCTTTACCGTGATCTTTGGTTTGTGCATGCGTTTGTAAAATTGCTGTGTCAAATGGTTTTGCTCTCTTTTTCAGTAACATAATTTTGTCATTAAGCGTCTAAAATCCACACACATATTTTCTAGTTAGTTTATTTATTAATATTCCTACTCCTCTTTCGTGTTTTTCTCCTCCTGAGTTTATAGGTGTGGTTTTTTTTCTTTTTTATGTAGCCTCTGTCTATTAATCAGGCCTCTACGACTCCCATCGACTTAGATTTTGTTTCTCGTAAGTTACTTACACCTATCAATATTCAATAGAATCATTTTATTTAAATGCCGATAACTTGCCTGTTTTGAATCTGGACGTCCAAAAATAGGATGTCGATAGTTTGCAGCTGAAAATTTAGAAAATGTTTTTTTTTAATTAAAAAAACTCTTGAATTTTGGAGGCGTGGGAAAAAACCCTAGATTTTCAAGGAAAAAAAACTAGAAACCAAAGACGATACCCCCCCCAAAAAAAAAGCAACCTAGATCTAGGTAGAAAACGCTTTGAGTGGCAACGCTGGTTGCTAAGTACGCTCCGTGAGGCCGGAAGCGAAAACACATCAATGTGTAGTTAGGTTTTATTGGGTATTCTACCAATCGGTAGTCAAATTTTAAGAAACCGGAAACAAATCTACACATGCGCTGTACCGCATTCCTTGATGAAGTGTGAAATTCATAGTTCGAAACAAATCTTAGGTCTGATAACATTTCAACAAAATGGTATGCATTCAATTGTACAGCTTTACCCTTTGCTCTAAAAGCGTCGCTGAAGTGCGCGACAGTAGACTTGGGCCGTCATATTGACCAAATAACGCGGCATTTCGCTTCAAGTTGGAATTGTTTAAATAGTTTTTATATTTTTTAAGCGGCTTAGCCTATGTTTTTTGTCGGGCAGTTTTGATTTTGAAATAGGATTGGTGTTAGCCTAAGACTAGCTGTTTGACAAAGCTCGAAACAGGGTTTGGGTTAGGTTAAAGCTAGATATAATGTCATTGTCGACCTTGACTACTGTCGTTGCCACCTAAAAGCGTTCAACAAGAATGTATAGGCCTACATTTGATGTTTGCATAACTTTACTCACACTTTGTTATTGATTCATACACAGCAGAATTAATTAATTTGCCGGCCGAAGGGAAGCATAGTGAACTGGAGGCTGCCATATTGATCTGTTTGTGGCAAGTAGCTATTATTATGAACAATGTATGTAATTACGGCGTTTACACGGTTAGGCCTATGTACGAGATGAAATATATAGCCTATAGGCCTATATATATAAATCATGACCATTTGATGCACAAACGACCTCGACCGGCGATGGACACCTAGTTTGATGCAGTCGGCTCGGAATTATGTGCTTGATCGGCGTATCCAATGAAGTTAAAACGCTCCGGCACGGAACATTCAGCTAATTCGCGAAACACTGGGGGGGATATTAGGTCTATGTCTGCATTTTTGTTTTAGAACACGTCTGCTATCATTTTAACACATAATTTTGCTGCAGTTCGCGCGCTAACCTTGACCCAAAATCCTACGCTTTTTTGAGCTTGCAATGTTGGGAAAAAAAAAGCCTCTAAACCAGCCGAGGAGTGTTCGCGCGAGGTCAAGCAGAAATAGGGTGTGGGGTGTTCGGGGCGGATTTTGGTCAAGTGTTAATGGTGAGTATTTTACAGTGTCGAAGAGATATTGTTACGTGTGCTGTATCGATAGCGTTCAGGCAAAATGGCTGACCTTGTTCCACTATTCTTCCCCTTACCAATTTGCCTAATGTTTTATATAGGTTACGGCAGCATTTAAATGGGGTTATGGAATGGAGGTAATCGAGAATTGAAATGGGGAGGTCTTTGTCTGCTTCTGTGATTTCAACAAATTGGAATCTGGTGAAACAATTTTTCACATTATGAATATAATATACACCAGGTACATGGAGCTTCCCAGTTTGGATGCACGGAAGTTCAAGTTGACAATTTTACTGCAGAGAATAGAGACGTTGCCTACAAGTTAAATAGAGGAGCAGATAGGATTGGATCAGTAGGCATACATGTCACACCTTGGAGATGAAAAACCTGTGCAAATAAATCCCAAAAAACCCGTACAAACATCCAGAAACCTGTACAAAAATCCAAAAAAACCTGTAGGCTGTTAAAAATATTGTTTTAAAAAGATTAAAAAGGAGAAAGATCCATAAATTGACCATTTTGTTCTTTGAGAAATCACAAGAGCATTTTTTCATGCGGGCGAAAATTATAAGTTATTGTTTCCTTTGTTTTCCTTGTTTGGATATTTGGTACAATTCTTCTTGTTGGATATAATAGGCCGCCTATGCCGGTCCCAAGCCCGGATGAAAAAGGAGGAAGGCGGCCTGCATGGAGGCCGTAAGGAGGCAGCCCCTCCACCATGCAAAGGCACAACAGGCCAATCACCTGTTTGCTTTAAACCACGATTACGAGTAACACAAGAGAGAAAACCGGACTGATTCTAAAGGCGATGAACTGGAACGGACTACGACTTATGGAACATGGAACACAAGAAGTATAAATGGGAAGGAAGAGGAGCTGGTGGAAGAGATGAGGAAAGCAAAACTAGAAATCCTGGCTATAACGGAAACAAAGAAAAAAGGACAAGGAGTCATGGATCTCAATGGCAACACGCTGCTCTACAGTGGTGTACCCATATCCGAAAGAGCTAAAGGGGGTGTGGGTTGCATTGTGGCCCAAAATCAAAAAGATAATATCAAGGGGTGGAACTTTGTCTCAGAGCGCATTATGATTGTGAAACTAAAAGAAGGAGAAACCATAGTCAACCTGGTCATAGTGTATGGGCCAAATGAGGATGAGAGAGCAGAGGTCAAGGAGGAATTCTTCAAGCTGCTTCAAAGGACAGTGGATGACTGCCTAGATGAAGTTATGCTCAGAGATTTTAATGCCAGAGTTGGAAATGACCATGCTAGATGGGGTGGAGTTATCGGAAGATATGGAGAAGATACTCTCAATGACAATGGAAAGCGACTCCTTAGATTCTGCAGTGAGCAGAATCTGATCATTACAAACACAAAGTTCCCCCATAAGCGCATACATGCATACACTAGATGTGAACCAACAAAGAATGAGAAGTCAGTGATCGACTATGCCATTGTTCGGAGAAGCTCATTCAAATATGTCCGAGATGCAAGAGTCTGGAGGGGGTCAGAGATTGGAAGTGATCACTACCTGCTAACAATCAAACGAACAACTGAAAGAGTTGCTCAGCCTAGGAACTGCTCAACATCACGCAAGAAACCAAGTAAACGAGCAGGAGAAATGAGCATTAGGACCTACAAGCTGAGAGAGCCAGAAATTAAGACCAGATATCAGGGGCTTATTGCTGCAGCGGTGAGCAACACAGAATAACAACCTGATGACTTGGAAACCCTCTGGATTAAATTCAAGGATATCATAAAGACAGCTGCTGCAGAAGCATGTGGTGAAGTCCGACTTGGGAACCAGAGAAAGAGGACACCTTGGTGGACAGAGGAAGTCAAAGAGAAAATAAGAGAGAAGAAAATGGCATGGAAACAATACTTAGGAGCTAAAAACACAACAGGACAAATGGAAAAAATATAGAGAATATGTGACACTCAGAACAGAAGTAAAGAACAAAGTGCTAGCAGCAAAACAGAAGTCCTGGGAAGAATTTGGAGAAAAGCTAGAAAAAGATGCACAAGAAAACCAGAAATTGTTCTATAAGACCTGTCGTGAAACATTCTAAATCCACATATATAAATTATCAGGTAAATGTAAAGCCTAACGCATTAATTCAATAAAAGGAAAGAGAAATGGTAAAAGTACAGTGCTGTCACAATGGCGTACTAAAATCCTCCTTTTTTTCTACTTCGTCTGCAAATTGTAACGTTTCCACATTGATAGTAAAGCCTGTAGCAGCATACATGCGTTTCCACAAAACAATAAAACGTGTACTGCATTTCTAAGAAAACCTTGAGATACACAAGCTGATTAATGACCTAAATTAATACTAGCATTAATTTCATTTTATACACAGCGTAATGAAACGACAGATGGAATTAGGATAGAGAGAGGGAGGGCTGAAAGCAGGAACGCAGGCAACACTAACATGCGTCTCGCGATATACAATTAATGCCACCCCTAACGCGAAAGGCATGAAGCACTAACTTTTTTCAGATGGACAGTGATAAAAAACACTACCAATACGAGAGTTAGGTTTAAAAACATGATTAATGCTTATTAGGAAACATGACATTCTACTGTTTTATATCTGTTCTTCTTCTTCTTGCGATCGCATCTTGGATGATTACACCGTCAGACGAGTTCTCATGATGAATTCGACTGTTGTTTGAAGTTCCTCTTTAACTCCATATAGCTTTGAGTTTAGTGTTGAGTCATTGGGCCAGTATATCTTTCTTAACTGGTCATACAGAGGACAGTCCTGTAGAACATGCTCAGCAGTTTGTTCGTTTAATCCACATGTGCACAGTGGTGAAGCAGACAATCGTAGCTTGTGCATGTGTTTATTAAGTTTGTTATGCCCTGTCCTGAGTCGAAAAATAGTTATCTGTCCCTGCCGGTCGAGAGTGTGATAGTCGTCTTTGGGTTGGTTCTGTTCTCTTCTGATAGTCTGGATAGCTCTCTTTTTCTCAAAGTACGTGACTTCATTATCTTCTTGTTCACATTCTCCTCCCTTTTTTGCAAGTTTATCTGCCTTTTCATTTCCGGGTACACCACAATGAGATGGTACCCACTGAAGTATGGTTCTCTTTTTGGCAGCTACCTTGTTTAGTTCATTTCTCAGATGCGGGAGTTTACCACCTTTGAGAGCTTGCAGGACAGACAGTGCATCTGTGAGGATGACTACCTGGTGGCAGTCAGAGTTGGTGTTATAAATCATATTTGCAGCTTGCTCTAGAGCTTGAACCTCAGCTGTATAGTTGGAACAGAATTTACCAGTGGGAATGTGCCTAGTCTCATAGTGGTTGTCAGGATATGAGATAAAGATACCGGCACCTCCATTCCTAACAGCATTAGTTGCTGATCCATCTGTATAGGCATGTATCCATGATTGATCGGGATAGCTTTCTTGGATCATACTCAATGTAGCAGTTCGTTTTTGCAGATCATTATACTCACATCCACTTGTGAGACCACTGACTGATGTATTAATTTGGAGGGCACTGCTGGCCTGCTCCCATGGTACAGGGTATAGGGTGGGCTTCAGTGGTGTTGTCTTCATGGATAGGTCTTCTTGATGCTGTCTGAAATCCTGACATTAGTTTGACAGTACAGCAGACACCATAAAGTTTGGAAGTGAGGAGGTGGCAACAGCACGACTATCCTAGAAGAAAATACATATTTTGAACGCAGCCACTTAGCTCCCTTAAAATTTATATATTTGAGTTCCTTAGGACTTGCTGACAAAGAATATGTTAAGTGTTACGCAAATAGTTTAGGAATTAACAAATTATAGCCAAAATAAAATAGTGAGGGTGGCAGACAACACCAAATCAGAATCTCACAGTGGCATGTTTAGAAACCACCATTGTACGGGAAATAGGTCACCATGTTAAATCCTATTTGATTGGCGGGAATGATATGTAAGGCTAAACACGATTAGTCAGACTACAAATACTAATTTTGTTGTTAGGGTAAACATGAGAAGGGTAAAATTTTTTGAAAAGCTGTGTAAACATGGCCCGATTGGTTAGACCTGCCAATATAGTCAGTTAGGAGCGTCAGTTCAGTGCCACATTTTAAAATAAACTTACTAAGAAACAGTGCGTTGAGAACCAGATCATATTTTTCTAAATAAAAGTCTGGGACAGAGGCAGATCGGAATTTGTGCCATTATTCATCGCCAGTCAACGTATTTGTTACTATTTCCATGAATTGTGGTAAGCTTGACATATTTGATATCTTTTTAATGAAAATTGAATGTAAATTGATAATTTATGTCTGTATATGTGTGTGCTTCATTAGCAAACATGAGGCAAGGCCTAAATATTGCTCCAACCTGAACAGGAGGTGTCGGAGAAAAGTAAAACTGCATGGAATTGCCAAACAGTACACTGACACCTATCTTATTGACTAGAAAGAAATAATGCTGGAATTGCAGAGGCGTAGTAACCATTAGGGAGGAGTATACTGGTGTAAATTGTTTCAGATGAAGCTAGCAGTTGGCCTACCGCTCTGAACTCAGTGTTTGTAATGTATTGTGTTCAGTGTGGAAATAGATTATAAATTAGTTCTGAAATAGGAGGTACAACATTCTTGTTTCAGGGACCGTGGTCCTAAGTTATTGAAGCAGCACCTGGTCTGAGTTTTGCTGAATCCAGAGGCTGACAGCATACTCCTTGGTCCAGATAGCGACCAGTGAGGTGTCTCCAGAACACAGGAAGCAATCGAGCAGAGGAGTCTTTTCCTGCCGCCATCACGAAAGATAAGCTTCTGTGGCCAGAGTAGCTCAACATTATGTGCCCCCCCTCAAACATTGACATTATATTAAACACAGAGGGACAATAAATTGTTTCAAAAGACAGGAACTGTGAACTTTTCCCAATACTATTTCCACGATAATCAAACACTTGAAGTCATGATGAAAAACAACAACCAAGCTTGAACAAGCCAGTATTACTTCATAGTACCACTTCACAAATTACACACATAGAATAATAATAATAAAATATGTCAATACAAAGTTCATATATATAAACTGTGTACATACTACTTGTAATTACATTTGATTGTGATTCCTGGTTCACTGTGTAGTTGAATCAGGATACCCATTATTGAAAGAATTAATACATATATTTTTAAACTTAAACACTTGACTCATTTAAGATAGTCTTATAGAGCGTTATATGTGTGTGAATGTCACAGTGTTGTAAAGTGTTGTGGAATAAATTAAATTGTTTATCTGTCTGTTGTTGTTGTGACTTACACTTCATCATTTTCATTACCCTAGACATTTAACGTAGTCATCACAATATTCCAGAATAATTCTGACTGAGGTATAAATGTGGTAGCAAGTAAGGTCATCTGTAATACACCACACTTATTAGATACAGATACCTTCACAGCTGATCTCAGTCAGTACACTAAGTCCCCTATAAATATTTATAACATCCCACTTTACCACAAGACCCTAAAGAACATGAGGAAGGAAAAACAATGCCCTCTCAAATTTATAAAGGACAAGCAAGGCAAATTGCTTACTGCCCCGAAGAAAGTAATGGAAAGATGGAAAGAATATTTCTCAGAACTCCTTGATGGTGAGCAAGGTCAAACATCAGAAATGATAACCACTAGCACAGAAGAGGAAACCAATGGTGATGAAGATGACATAAAGATGGAAGAACTGAAGGCAGCACTGGAGAAAATCAAGATGGGCAAAGCAGCAGGGCATGATGGTATAACACCAGAAATGGTTAAGTACATGGGAGCATCAGGCGACCTATTACTCTTAAGGGTCCTACAGGCAGCATGGTGCAACAAGACCATACCAAAGGATTGGGAGATTGCCATCATAACACCATTTTTCAAAAAGGGTGACAATCGACAGTGTGGAAACCATAGAGGCATATCCCTTCTCAGTGTCCCTGGAAAAATCTACTCTAGAATCCTAGAGCAGAGACTCCGACGCCTAGCTGAGCCACAATTGGATGAGGTCCAGTGCGGATTCCGAGCAAACCGAAGTACTCAAGACCTAATCTTCACACTCAGACAGCTGAGTGAAAAGGCCCTTGAGTATAAGAGTGAGATCCATCTTTGTTTCATAGATCTGGAAAAGGCGTTTGACAGGGTCCCCTGGAGCAAACTTTGGGACTGTTTGGCAAGGAAGAATATTCCAGCACCTCTGATTCATGCTATACAGAGCTTCTACACGTCTTGCAGAAATTATGTGAGGACAGCAAACCATAAGTCAGAAGAGTTCAGGACCACCACTGGTGTAAGACAAGGTGATATCCTATCACCTTACCTCTTCATACTCCTTATGGACGATCAAGGCATGTAAGGAGAGAACAAGAAAGTATTCAGTGGGGTACTGGAAGATGAGACAGGTCTATATTTCAGAGCTGGCATTTGCTGATGATGTTGCCCTGATTGCTAAATCAGAGGCACATCTCCAATCCAACCTGCAAGTCTGGAAGGAAGAGCTGGAGAAGAGAGGGATGGTCATAAGCAGCTCTAAAACAAAATCCATGGTGATATCACGAGAAGAAAGAAGACATCAGATTAAGCTGGGAGAACAGGTCCTGGAGCAGGTCGACCACTTTAAATACCTCGGAGCTATTATAGACCGAAAGGGAGGCATCAAAGAAGAGTTGGCCACTCGAAAAGCAGCAGCTGGGAGACTTTTTCAGGCCATAAATCGAGGATTCCTCAGCAAGAGAGAGGTTGGTAAGAAAACGAAGATGGCTGTATACCGCTCCACCTATGTCCCAGTCTTGACATATGGATGCGAGTCATGGGCAATGACTACAACCCATAAAAGCCAGATCCAAACCTCAGAAATGAGGTATCTGAGGAAGGTGGTTGAAGTAACAAGAAGAGACATGGTACGCAACCAGACGATACGTCAAGGCCTAAAATGCCACCCCCTACAGACCCAAGTAGAAAAGTCCCAACTAAGATGGTTTGGCCATGTCTGCAGAATGGGAGAAGATCGGCTACCACGACAAGCATGGGAAACAAAGAGCCAAGGATCCAGACCCCGAGGACGACCCAGAGTCCGCTGGGAAGACAACATTAGACAATCTTTGAAGGACCGAGGACTAGAATGGAACCAGGCCAGGAGGAAGACAGCCGATAGGATAGTCTGGCGCTCTCTCTTCCAAACCTCTACACCTCATGGTAGAAGGGGAACGACTAAGTAAGTAAGTAAGGATATAATAGGAAACTCAATACAGAACGTTACAACGGGAGGCGGTTTGATCATCATAAGGGTTTCCTCTGTCGGCCAAGTGTTTAGGCCCTTAAATAATCTTCACTATGACTTTTGCTTTGAACCCATCATGTCTCAAGTCCATGACTAGATAAACTAGATCTATTATGTGTTTAGGTCGCGGGTTTCCAACAAAGTCACACATTTTAACAAAAGTATGCTGTATTGATTACCTCCTATGTTTGATCTGTCATCAATATTATTATGCCTAAGTCTTTCCCTAGATTTACTTTCATCATTGTTGGAGTCTAAATCAGGCCTGTGATCAAATACAAATTACCTCTCAGCTCCCACATTAAAGATTCCACCACCTGAAAAATCATGACTTAAAAAAAAAAAATTGCGTAAAATCAAAATATATTGGTCGATTCAGAAAAGAAAGCTTGTCTCATACCTAAAATACTCGCTAAACAGCGTTCCTTGACGGTAGACTTTGCACACTGGCGCTTTTGGCCGAATCAAATTGTAAAGTGTTAATAATTAGGTGAAAACATGTACGGAAAGTATGCACGGCTGTACAGATGTGAAACAGAAAAATCTGTACAGATTACGGGTAACCCATACTACTTGGCATGTATGTCAGTAGGCCTACCTTCTCCAAGGGATTCTGCATATAAAAGTGAAACACAGGAAGAGCAAGTGCAACACACACGCTTTTGTCCTATTTCAGATTTACACAGAAATTAATTTTCAGATTACAGATAGAAATTCAAGTGTCACTGTGAACTAGTTTCATTTATGAAGAAAAGGTGGTCAGTGACAATGACGTCACAAATAATGGGAAATAATCTTGATACCATATTTTCAGGAAGCAGGGAAGAACATTGTGGTATCTAAAGAAAGCATCAACACTCACTTAGGTTGATATAGTTTAATACAGAAACCAACTAGGCAGTTGCAGTCAGGAATTTAAGGCACATCCTTTGTTTTTGTTGTTGCTATTGATATCTCAATGCACAACTATAAATTGTGAATTTTTACACAGTAAGTATGGTCTCTTCAGTCCCATAGTCTTTTGTGAAAATGAGAAGTACTAAATAATAATCCTAGCCTATAACCTCCATAGAGTTTGGACAAACAACGAGAAGTTCAGAAAGAAGCTACGTATTAAGGAAGTTTTATTATAATGTTGAAATAAAATTTGAATAAATTCAAAGATAATTAAATGAAAATAACCAGATAATCCTTAAGATGATGACTGAATAAGTCTTTATTTAATGACAAGAAGACACCTGACCTTAAATGCAACGAACTTGTTTTGTTGAAGTTTTGATTCTTGTACCAGCTACATTTTTGGTTCAAGTTGAAATAAACTAAGAAAAATGAACTTAACAAAATATCCACCTTTAGATGAATAAAACTACAATTAACAGTAAAGCCTTGCTGATTTTCCTGATGTGTATACACACATGTTTCTTTTGTAAATTCTGAAGTATCTAATTTCTATACTGGTAAAATTAAGAGCCTGGAATAATCAGACACTTTTTAGACTACATACACATTGATGTCACAAATCAGTCTGAAAATAAGAGATTGGCGCAGTCTTCCTCCTGGTCTGGTTCCAATCTAGTCCTCGATCCTTAGGAAATTGTAGGTCATCCTGGAGGTCTTGATCCCTGGCTCTTAGTTTCGCTTATTTGTCATGGTAGCCTATCTTCTCCCATTCTGCAGACATGGCCAAACCATTGTAATTGGGACTGTTCTACTTGGGAATGCAGGGGTTAGGTTTTGAGGCCGTGTCTCTTACTTCAAGCATCTTCCACAAATACCTGATTTCTGAGGTTTGGAGCTGGCTTTTGTGGGTTGTAGTCATTGCCCATGACTCGCATCAATAAATCAAGACTGGAACATAGGTGGAGCAGTATACAGCCACCTTTGTCTTGTTGTTAATTTTTCTTTTGCTGAGGAATCTTCAGTTTCTGGCCTGAAAAAGTCTCCCAGCTGCTGCTCTGCAGGTAACCAACTCTTCTTTGATGCCTCCCTTCCAGTCTGTGACCGTCCCAAGGTATTTGTAAGTGGTCGACCTGTTCCAGGACCTGTTCTCCCAGCATAATCCAATGCCTTTTTTCCTCTCATGATATCACCAGGGGTTTTTTTTTTTTTTTATCCCTCTCTTCTCCAGCTCTTCCTTTCAGACTTAACAGGTTGGATTTGAAGATGTGCCTCTGATTTAGGAATCAAGGCAACATCATCGACAATTGCCAGCTCTGAAATACAAACCTGTCTCATCTTCCAGTATCTCACTGAATACTTTCTTGTCCTCTTCTTACATGCTTTGATGACATTGTCCATGAGGAGTATGAAAAGATAAGGTGACAGAATATCACCCTGTCTTACACAAGTGGAGCCGCGGTAGCATAGTGGTTAGTGCACTGGCTTCCTAGCGCAGTGGTCTATGGTTCGATCCCCAGATGAGGCGGGAATTTTTAGGCCACAAACGGCTCCTGGGTCGACCCAGCCCCAAATGGGTACCAGAGCAACTCTGGGAAGGTTAAGGCGGCCGGCGTGATGCCAACCACATCACCCCTCGTGTGCCGACGGTCAAGATAATATGGGCCTAACACCATATTCCCAATATGCCTCAATGGGCGTGTAACGGGTTCCTTTTACACAAGTGGTGGTCCTGAACTCTTCTGACTTGTGGTTTGCCATCCTCACATAGTTTCTGTAAGTCTTGTAGAAGCTCTGTATAACATGAATCGAAGGAGCTGGAATGTTCTTCCTTTCCAAGCAGTCCCAAAGTTTGCTCCAGGGAAACACCTACTCCAGATCCAAGAAACAAAAATGCATCTCATCTTTATACTCAAGGGCCTTTTCATCCAGCTGCCTGATTGTGAAGATAAGGTCTTGAGTATTTCGGTTAGCTTGGTAGCCACACTGGACCTCATCCATTTGTGGCTCAGCCAGGTGTCTTCTATTCCAGGATTCTAAAGTAAAATTTACCAGGGATACAAAGAAAGGATATACCTCTATGATTTCCACATTGTCAGTTGTCACCCTTTATGAGTATGGGTGTTGTGATGCCCATCTTTCAATCCTTTGGAATGGTCTTGTGGCACCAGGCTGCCTGTAGGGACCCTCAGCTTTGCCCACCTTGATTTTCTCTGGTTCTGCTTTCAGTTTTTCCATATTGATGCCATCTTCACCACCATTGGTTTTCTCTTCTGTGATAGTGTGTATACTTTCTGAGGCTTGACCTTGCTCACCACCAAGGAGCTCTGAGACATATTCTTTCTATCTTTCCATTACTTCCTTTGGGCAGTAAGCAACTTGTCTTGTTTGTCTTTTATAAATTTAAGAGGGCACTGTTTTTCCTTCCTCATGCTCTTTATGATCTTATAGAACAATTTCTAGTTTTCTTGAGCATCTTTTTGAAGCTTTTCTCCAGATTCTTCCCAGGATTGTTTTGCTGCTAGCACGTTGATCTTTGCTTCTGTTCTGAGTATCACATATTCTCTATTTTTCCATCCTGCGTTTTTAGCTTCTAAGTATTGTTTCCATGCCTTTTTCTTTTCTTTTTAACTCCTACCCACCAAGGTGTCCTCTTTCCCTTCTTTCCAAGCCGGACTTCACCTCATGCTTCTGCTGTAGCTGCTTTTATGATGTCCTTGAATTTAAGCCAGAGGGTTTCCAGGTCATCAAGTTATTCTTCTATGTTTCTCACTGCTGTCACAAAAAGTCCCTGATACCTGGTCTTAACTTCTGGCTCTCTTGTAGGTCTTAATACTCATCTCTCCTACTTGATTGTTTAGTTTCTTGTGTTATGGTGAGCAATGCCTAGGCTGAGCGACTCTTTCAATTGTTCTTTTAATCGTCAGCAGGTGGGAATCACTTCCAATCTCTGGTTTTCTCTAGACTCTAGCATCCTGCATATACTTGAATGAGCTTTTCCTGACAAAGGCATAGTTGATGACTGATTTCTCATTCTTAGTTCATATCTGGTGTATGCATGTATGCACTTATGGGGGAACTTTGTTTCTGTAATGACAAGGCTTTGCTCAGTGCAGAATCTAAGGAGTTGCTTTCCATTGTCATTCAGTTAATCTTCTCATATCATCCAATAACTCCATCCCATCTAGTATGGCCATTTACAACTCTGGCATTGAAATCTCCAAGAAGGATAATTTCATCCAGGCAGTCGTCCAGTGTCTTTTGAAGCAGCTCGAAGAATCCTTCTTTGATACGTCTTCTCGTCCATCTTCATTTGACCCATACACAATACACAATAACTATGGTTTCTCCTTCTTTTAGCTTTAGCACCATAATGCGCTACGAGAAAAAGTTCCATCCTTTGATGCTATTTGTTTGGTTTTTAGCCACAATACAACCCACACCCCATTTAGCTCTTTCAGTGGTTGGGACTCCACTGTAGAGCAGTTTTTTTCCATCAAGATCCATTACTTCTTGCCGCTTTTTCTTTGCTTCCTTTAAAGCCATGATTTCTAATTTTGCTTTTGTCATCTTTTCCGTCAGCTCCTCTTCTTTCCCATTAACACTCCTAATGTTCTATGATCCATAAGTCGTAGTTCATAATTCATGCCAGTTCGTCACCCTTAAAATCAGATTCTTGTAATCATAATTTAAGGTAAAGAGATGATTGGCCTGTAGTGCCTTTGCAAGGTGAAGGGGCTGCCTCCTTACGGCCTCCATGCATGCTGTCTGGCTAATTCATGGTTTTGCCCGCTACTTCCTTAGGCGCATGGAGCACTCAGGTCAGTCAGAATCCCTCCTCACTTTTTCAACCGGGTTAGGGACCCGGAAGAATTGGTTGTTGAAGTCTCAAAAAAATTATTGCTAATCTGTAAGGCTGCAAATCCTAGTTTGACCACGGAAGGAAAAGATCTGTTGCCATATTTGGAAATCTAGGATTTCCCATCCTAATTGTGATATTTCAAATACTTACTTACTTACTTAGTCGTTCTCCTTCTACCGTGAGGTGTAGAGGTTTGGAAGAGAGAGCGCCAGACTATCCTATCGGCTGTCTTCCTCTTGGCCTGGTTCCATTCTAGTCCTCGGTCCTTCAAAGATTGTCTAATGTTATCCTCCCAGCGGACTCTGGGTCGTCCATGGGGTCTGGATCCCTGGCTCTTTGTTTCCCATGCTTGTCATGGTAGCCGATCTTCTCCCATTCTGCAGGCATGGCCAAACCATCTTAGTTGGGACTGTTCTACTTGGGTCTGCAGGGGGTGGGATTTGCGGCCTTGACGTATCGTCTGGTTGCGGACCATGTCTCTTCTTGTTACTTCAACCACCTTCCTCAGATACCTCATTTCTGAGGTTTGGATCTGGCTTTTGTGGGTTGTAGTCATTGCCCATGACTCGCATCCATATGTCAAGACTGGGACATAGGTGGAGCAGTATACAGCCATCTTCGTTTTCTTACCAACCTCTCTCTTGCTGAGGAGTCCTCGATTTATGGCCTCAAAAAGTCTCCCAGCTGCTGCTTTTCGAGTGGCCAACTCTTCTTTGATGCCTCCCTTTTGGTCTATAATAGCTCCGAGGTATTTAAAGTGGTCGACCTGCTCCAGGACCTGTTCTCTCAGCTTAATCTGATGTCTTCTTTCTTCTCGTGATATCACCATGGATTTTGTTTTAGAGCTGCTTATGATCATCCCTCTCTTCTCCAGCTCTTCCTTCCAGACTTGCAGGTTGGATTGGAGATGTGCCTCTGATTTAGCAATCAGGGCAACATCATCAGCAAATGCCAGCTCTGAAATACAGACCTGTCTCATCTTCCAGTACCCCACTGAATACTTTCTTGTTCTCTCCTTACATGCCTTGATGACATCGTCCATGAGGAGTATGCAAAGATAAGGTGACAGGATTTCACCTTGTCTTACACCAGTGGTGGTCCTGAACTCTTCTGACTTATGGTTTGCTGTCCTCACATAATTTCTGCAAGACTTGTAGAAGCTCTGTATTGCATGAATCTGAGGTGCTGGAATGTTCTTCCTTGCCAAACAGTCCCAAAGTTATCTCCAGGGAACCCTGTCAAATGCCTTTTCCAGATCTATGAAACAAAGATGGATCTCACTCTTATACTCAAGGGCCTTTTCACTCAGCTGTCTGAGTGTGAAGATTAGGTCTTGAGTACTTCAGTTGCTCGGAATCCGCACTGGACCTCATCCAATTGTGGCTCAGCTAGGCATCGGAGTCTCTGCTCTAGGATTCTAAAGTAGATTTTACCAGGGACACTGAGAAGGGATATGCCTCTATGGTTTCCACACTGTCAATTGTCACCCTTTTTGAAAATTCGTGTTGTGATTGTGAAAGGGTGGGGCGAGATTATGATGATGATGTGATATGTGATCACTCTCTTTTCACACTCGCACCGACCCGAACAACAATAAAACTCTTGATTCTGAGGCAGGGGCTGCATTTATTTTTACAACCCATTCAGTGACTAAGAGCACACTGAAACAAACATTAAACGAAACACCAAACAAACAAACACCCAGCTAGTGCTCAGTTCCTAATACTGAAACGCAAACAAAGCACGGGCTAGTTAAAATCATAGTTGAATAACGATACTCTCACCTGCCAAACAGTCCTTCCACGCCACCTGACACCCTCAACTATTACACACGCACACACTCATGCGTGTCGTCCAATGCGACTAGTAAGGTGTTGTGCATGAGGCTGGCAATCTCACCGTGTAACATCGGTTGCTACCAAAACCAATACTGCAAGAGCACACACTCAGCTATCACACACACACACACATGCATGTCGTCCAATGAGACTAGTATGGTGTTGTGCATGAGGCTGGCAATCTCACCATGTAACGCAGATTGCTACCAAAACCACTACTGCAAGAGCACACACTCAGCTATCATACACACACACTCATGCATGTCGTCCAATGAGACTAGTACGGTGTTGTGCATGAGGCTGGCAATCTCTCCATGTAACACAGGTTGCTACCGAAACCACTACTGCAAGGGCACACTCAACTATCACACACACATACTCATGCATGTCGTCAATGAGACTAGTATGGTGTTGTGCATGAGGCTGGCAATCTCACCATGTAACACAGA
This sequence comes from Oreohelix idahoensis, assembly GCA_024509875.1. Taxonomy (NCBI): domain Eukaryota; kingdom Metazoa; phylum Mollusca; class Gastropoda; order Stylommatophora; family Oreohelicidae; genus Oreohelix; species Oreohelix idahoensis. The sequence goes on from JAMPIV010006013.1 coordinate 78,129, forward strand.
TTGCTACCGAAACCACTACTGCAAGAGCATATGAATACTTCATGCGGAGGCAAACCACACTGGTGGCCCCATGCTCCCTCAGGAGCGGAGAAGAGAAATATATATCTCCAAGTGAGCCCACATGCTCTCAGAAACCATTCTACACATAACCATAATTAAATAATAATAAAATGGACATAAAGTAATATTCAACTATCTGTACAACAAATACTCTCAATAATGAGAATAAACCACCACCCCGCAACTGATCCATCTCAGTACTTGTTCCTGCACTCTGAACATGTCGTAAGTGACGACTGGTGTGCCTGGCCACAAGCGTGTCGCATATGACCCCTGATGATATTGGGAACTCATCACATGAAACACATTGTTACCGTCACCGAAACAACCACAGCAATAGCATCAAAATGCTTATTGTGGGCCTGTAATGGACACCAGCTGCATTGGTGTTTCCATGCTCCGCCGGGAGCAACCAGAGAAACACATGTCTCAACAAAAAAGTGGCCTCGCGCTCTCCAGAAATCTAAATACATATCCTCACCTCACTCAAAGTAACCCACTAAAGATATACAGTAGAAATATCAATAATCGTAAAATACACTCAATTACTTTTACATCAAAGAATAAAATATAATTATTCTTAACTTTAACAAAGCTGGAACTAAAGTCATCACCACGTGGCCGCCATCTTGCTATTTTGCTAACAAGTCAATATTATCGAAATTCACGTGAAATAGCTTCATACCATATTTGCCTTTCTGATAAATGAAATAATCGCTCTTAAACTTTCACATCTATCTATCTATTTAGACCTAATTCACTAAACATTAAAACAGACTCGTGCTGAATATAATTTCAGACTTATAGAACACGAATGCTAAATTCTACAAAATGCGCTAAGAATTACAGCTCATGTGCTCTGGTCCATCTGCTACCCACACCGGTCACCTCGTCTCATTTGTTCTCTCGTCTGGACTGATACTTCTGAAAGGCCTCTGCTGGCCATCGCACGCTTTATATAGGCACTAGGCTAATCACTCAACTTACTGCGCGCTAGGCGTATTAATTTGGCCGCATAAATAACACTCGTGATATTTGCTTTATTAGGCACGAAAACACAGATAAAACCTACCGCTATTAAATATAACACACGACTACCAAATATAACACATCACAACTAATTCTTAGGCTTTATTATGGCCTAATCTCTATCGCCTCAAGATATCCCACACGAATGAATGCCCATGTGGAACTGATATCCAGACTCCAGAACACATTCTCCAGAACTGTCCAACCCATGATAAATTGCGACGTGCGACCTGGCCAAAAGGCGATGAGCTCCAGCAGAAGCTATGGGGCTGCCGCGCCGACCTGGAAAAGACTGTGGACTTCGTCCTGGCGACAGGCCTGCAGATTTAGCATGACTACAAACCGAACGCAGAAGAAGAATTATGGCCTAAACTAATATATCATCTTGAAGACTTTTTACATCCCAGCATGCTTCGCGCACATCGAAAATATATGGGCGATAAATATGCCTTGAATCTGAAGGGGGAAGCCGGGGTGTCTTTCCGTGAAGGGGGAAGCCGGATGTCTTTCCGGCCCCATCACATGATGGCAATCTCCCAATCCTTTGGTATGATCTTGTTGCACCATGCTGCCTGTAGGACCCTTAAGAGTAATAGGTCGCCTGATGCTCCCATGTACTTAACCATTTCTGGTGTTATACCATCTTGCCCTGCTGCTTTGCCCATCTTGATTTTCTCCAGTGCTTCCATCTTTATGTCATCTTCACCATCATTGGTTTTCTCTTCTGTGCTAGTGGATATCATTTCTGATGCTTCACCATGCTCACCATCCAGGAGTTCTGAGAAATATTCTTTCCATTACTTTCTTCGGGGCAGTAAGCAATTTGCCTTGCTTGTCCTTTATAAATTTGAGAGGGCATTGTTTTTCCTTCCTCATGTTCTTTAGGGTCTTATAGAACAATTTCTGGTTTTCTTGCGCATCTTTTTCTAGCTTTTCTCCAAATTCTTCCCAGGACTTCTGTTTTGCTGCTAGTACCTTGTTCTGAGTATCACATATTCTCTATATTTCTCCATTTGTCCTGTTGTGTTTTTAGCTCCTAGGTATTGTTTCCATGCCATTTTCGTCTCTCTTTCAAATAACCTGCCTTTATTTCTCTTTGTTTATCTCATTTAATATTCCAATTATTGGATATAGAAATATTTAAACCAGCACATGTTTTTGTTGTTAATTTTGCCAAGAACCCCAATTCTATGATCAGGGTTCGTAGCGACCTGGAAAAACCTTGAATAACCTAGAAAACGGAAAAAAAAATTCCAGGCCTTGAAAAATGGCTAAAAGCCTTGAATTTCCTGCATCGGACTTGGAAAAAAATTTCAAATCGTCCATTTTCGGTTATTGGTGGTATTTTTCGTTAAACTTCTTTTTCCGTAGAATTTTTACTTCCCTTTGCGCACTAAATCCATTTCCAGACGTTTTCGGCGGTTTGTGTTTTCGGCGATTTGCGTTTTCGGCGATTTGCGTTAATGATGTGAACGCAGATTTACATCTTACGTCTGTTACTTGAAAACTACTTGGAGAAAATTGATTTATAACCTCAGACCTAAGGGCCTTTTATATTTGGACATGCGCCCTAATATAACCGACTTGGTTGAACGGGACGCGCCTCGCGAAAACGAGGCAAAACTTTAAAAAAAAAAAAACACCAAGAACTTCTCTCTACGCATTCAAGTTGTATTAAATCGTTCATTTCAACTGAGGTAAGTAATAAATTCTAGTGGCTGGGAATGTGAAGGTCTGATGCTGTTCTTACAATGCATATGACTTTTAACAGATGAAAGTCAATTAAATATATGTTAAAGTCAGTTATATAACTGGAACCACCAGGCCTTTACACCCCTCCACTTTATTATTCTTGTTCAGAGTTTCTTCTTGATTTTTATTTTATTTTAGCGTATAAGCGTAATGGTAATTTCCTATCTTTTGTACCTTTTTGCTCCGGAGTGAATATATGTAGTTAGGTGTTGTTTCATAGCAGTTAGGATTAGGGTTAACACTAACTCTAACACAAACCCTAATCCTAACCCTAATTCTAACCCTAAGCGCTGCGAAACAACACCTAACTACACATATTCACTGCGGAGCAAAAAAGTACGAAAGATAGGAAATTACCAGCATAATTGTTATTGTCCGTATTTACAATGATTTGTTAAATATGATGCCACTTTCTCATATCGGCAGTTGTTCATATTATTTGGAATTGAAAACAATATATATCCTAATTATAACCCATTAGAGGTTGAACGAGATATTTTTCTTCATTAATTTTTTTAAAAAAGTAAAAAATTCATTTATCTCATTTATAAAACATATTTACATGAGTGCAGTTTATAGATAGGCCTACTGCACTTGCGTCTGTAATTTACAATGTAGGCCTATTTACAGTTTTATTTTTAACCATGGCCAACATTAGTGTTTGAATGAAATTTCTTGGTTTACAAACTGCTTACGGGAATATGTTTGACACAGTTTAAGATGGTCAGGAATAGAAATTGATGGCGATTCCATATCCTATAGCCTACTGTTGAAGGACTTTCGTGTGTGGTTATTGGTTGTGTTGCTTGAATTCTGATCGTGCTAATATTCGTACGCGAATGGGGTGAACCTCATTCTTGGTTTGTCGTAATGTCTGAACATTGGCATCAAGATGTAAACAACTGTTCATCTTATTAACTCAGCAACTTGATATAAAATGCATAATTCACAAGATTGAATGGTGTAACGTGATTCAATCAATAATGCCTCCGGTTCGAGTCCTTCACAATTTAATATGGATTATACATAGACATAAACAGTTCAATTCAAACATGAGGTACATGCATCAATCAATCAATAGCGTAGACTGCTGTTTTACGTGTCAATGTCCGTTTAAGGATACAGAGCAGTAATTGTCGTCAGAACATCACAGCTATATGCACGCGCAGCTAGACATGGCTACCTGCCGACAGTGAGACTGCGAGTCTGAGTATATTCATACGAATTTGACGATTATTCTTCTCCTTCTGAGAATTCTAGTTAAATACTAACCTCCATATATTTCCCTCTCATATAGAGTTCTAGGACTGACCCTGGTCCATCAAAAATACACATATAAATGGCTATATCATGCCATTGAATTGGAAGGTTAGAAAAACGCAGCTATTCAGCTTGGCGGTCAAGTAACAAAGGGTCACGTTTCTTAGTTACCGACTGTGTCCTAAACAACGCTATACACGTCATAATCGATCGTGTATGGAGCGTTCAATAATTGAAACATCTATCGCAATATATTAAATGCCTTAACCTTTACAATTGCACGTCTGATAACCTTTAGCAGACGGCGTTAATATCATATACCGTAACAATTCCCTGTACACCGGGGAAAAAAAAATCGATAGATTTTTTTTCAAGATCTATCCGACTTAACAATTTTTCAAAAAATATTTAACACAATCGTGACATATGGCCGACGATGTTCTGAGTAGAACCGTGTCGCGGTCATGTCAACTAACTATTTGTCATAGTCATCTAACATTAATCATATTATATATCAATATTATACATATTATTATATCAACTAAATAAAATGTCCAATGTTAATAGTGAATGATAGAATTAACTTAAAGTAAGGTCTGTCGTATTAGTATGTCATATAGGAATTAATTTGACTAATTAAAATTAAATTAATTAATTAAACTAAGAGTTAAATTATTAAGGTTCTAATGTAACGCGATGTTATGAGAGAAGAAAAAGACAAAATAAGTGAGAAGAAATAGAAAGAAATTCGAATATAAGTTTTAACTTAATTGTGTGTGTTAAGTGTTAGTGAATAATAACTATCTAATTTAACTAACTAAATAATGTATAGGTACATTAACAAAAATATTAATCTAATACTTGTGTGAGATTTATTTTCTCTTTTCATAATTTCTTCTTTTTATATTTCGTTCTCTTTTTTTTTTTGTTCTTTCATTTCATTTTTTTCTCACATTTCATTTTATTGATAATAATTCAATTAAGAAGTTAAGTTAACTAATTAATTAGTATAGGATATGATGATCCATCCGTAGTCTTGATCCTGATGAATTCTTTTAGGCAAAAATGTTCAAACGTTTACGTTGGAAAGAAATGTCATTTATCCTAGCATCCAAGAATTAAGTGCACCTAGGATAATAAGTTCGACTTGTCGTCAGATATTGTTCCATGATTGATCAATGATATTCGTATATCGTGTATGGACATTAGACGAAGTTCGAATGTCAGTATATATATCTTGGTTGTTTTTTAGTTCAATTCTGTGATGCATATAGTGTAGATGTGTTTTAAATTGAAGGCAAGGTTAGTTCCTTTATAGTTGATATGTTTAAGGAATGTCAATGTTGATTATTCGTCGTCAATAGGATTACGTGACAACGCATCCGCCACAATATTTTCAGTTCCTGGTATGTGTTCAATGGAGAACTCGAATGGCTGTAGGATGATTGCATATCTGGCGAGTTTTGGCTTGTATGTTAGATCGACGCAAAGGATGCTACAGCACGTTGGTCGGTTTGTATGGTGAAGGGAGCACCAAGCAAAAACTTTTCAAGTTTGGTTATTGCCCATATCACAGATAAAAGTTCCTTGTCGACTGTTGAATACTTTGTTTCTGCCGGCTTTAGCTTTCTTGAAATATATAAGGTAGGATGTAGAATGCCATCATGGTTCTGGAGCAGGCATGCACCAATGCCGTAGTTACTAGCATCTGTTCGTAAGAAAAATCTTTTGGAAGCATCGGGAAGTCTTAAAATTGGTTCATGCGAGAACAAATTTATAATTTTGTTGAAAGTTTCATTGCATGTACCAGTCCATGTCACCTTCACCGGCATATCTTTTTTTAACAATGAAGACAATACAGCCGTGATGGATGACAAGTTTGGTATGAATCTACTGTAATATTGAACAAGTCCTAACAAACTCCTGACCTGTTTCTTCGTCTGAGGAACTGCTATGTTTAGAATTTTGGAGACTGTACTAGGTAACGTTCGGATATATCCCGATCCAATGATATGTCCCAAAAAGGTTATCTCATTACATGCGATTTGCACCTTTGTAGGTTTAGCAGTTAGATGATAATTCCTTAGAGTGTCAAAAACATATCTAAGTCCCGAAACATGTTCCTCAAACGACGAACTAAACAAGCTGTTACGCACGGATCATTATTATTTTTCGTTTGTATAAACATTTTTCATATGTATGATCATTTTTTGACTGAAGTGTGTATTATGTTTTCTATGGTCAAAGGGACATAATCCGAGTTATCGAAACTACAATTTTTTAGGAGTTTGCCTTCTCTTGTATAGAGACACGTTCGGTCTATAATTTCTTGAACGAAGCGTGACCACATCTCCTTATTTGGTAGTACCAGTCAACTATGGTAGATGTCTGAAACCTTTCTTAACGCTTCTTTTCATGACCATAAAAGGCGCGACTGTGTAAGACTTTTATCTCGAATGTTCTTAGAATCGTCTTATTGTGAACGGCAACTCAGAGATTGTCGTTCTGCGCATGTCAAAAGCTGGGAGTTCGTTCTGTGTGTTCCGCCCAGTTGGGCAGTTTAGAAATGGTTTAAGAAGCGAGCAGACGCAACTGCGTCTTGTGATTCTCTGATGGAAATACAGTGTCTTAGTGAGTTAGTTAGCTAACTAGACTATTTCCCAGTATTATTCAGCCTGCCTGGAGGCATATGTTCATGGTTGATTTTCCGAAATAAGGTAATTCCTCTTGTATCGAACTTTATGCTATCATCTAGAGGTTCGTCATTTTGTCGCCTATTTGCTCGCCTGTGTGATGCAAAATGGAGAGGTACTTTGACTAGGATTAAGTCACCGGTATCTGTATACCTGAACTAGTTAAATATATATGGGTCGCTCTAGACCAACAAGACTATTGTCTGTGTTCCAGGATTCGTTATATCAGAGATCACGTCCAAGTCAGATGGTTAGACTTAGGAACATTATAAAGGTCGAGCTGACCTGTAGCCCATGTATGCTATTCACGTGCAGACAGTGAACGGACTTATTGTATACAACTGATCTGCTAGCATCAGAATGGGAGCATTTATTATTGTTTATGAACATTGAAGATCTGTAGCTGACACTGTTGCAGAAGTTAGAAATTATTATTATTTATACAGCTTCACGAACTAGAACTCTATGATTTATGAATTTCTGAATCTATTGAACTGTGATGTCTTATGACGCATATATACAACAGCTGTCATTGCTGACTACAGAAATTGTTTTCAATGTGCCATATCATCTTGCTGAACTCGTTAACTATGTTGATGTCATAAGTATCATGACTGTTTTGTGGCGTGCAATAAATGAAAGAAACTTATACAACGAAGTTACCCTTTCTATGACTCTACACGTCATGTTGCCTGTGTGATAACCCTGTGAACTGTTCCACTACCACATACACAGCAACATCCTAAATCAGAGAAGACACCTACATCTTACACTTTAATACCAGGTGTCGATAAGGGTGGCAAGTTACCACTTCAGCACAAATCCACCCTTATCATTTTTGGTGGCCAGAGCTGGTTCTATCATCTGATATTTTGGCGCACCATATCATTTTTGGTGGCCATAGGTTGGTTCACTCTGATTCCAGCTATCAAGGGGGTCAGCAAACCCAGACATCATCATCATACTAGATACAACTACAGCATCAACTACCACCTTACAAGAAATTTTATTGAAAGTATCCGGATTTTCTGACAGTTGCTGATTTTGAAACTACCCGGCGCTGCTCGGCAATATTGAAGTTTATGTAAAATTAGAAGGACAAGTACCGAGCGAATGGATTTCCTGATCTGGTGAAAAGAAGGACAAGTGCCGTAACAACTGTTCCGGTCTCAGGGGTACTGTTGCGGGTTCAGAAGGTCAAGTGCCGGTTAAATCAATTTAGAAGATTCAGAAGGTCAAGTGCCGTAACAACTGTTGCAGTATTAGAAGCTCATTTCCTTCGTCATGGCTGTTTATGGGAGCAGAAGTTAATCAACGTTGGATCATTATCCTCAGAATGCTGATTACATCCTGTTCTGCACCGTGCTGACGCTGGATTTATAGAAGTTAAGTGGCCTGTTTTGTTTGTGAACTGTGCCCTTATGTTCTAACTGAGCCTTCTGTACTTTCACACTTTCTCCTATTGTTTTCATGATACATGTTTATATGTTATATGTTATTTGTTATTTGTATATTTATATGTTTATATTTCAGCGGGTTTTCTCGGTTGGGCGGAGTCTTTCAGTAGAAGATACCACGTCACAGAGGTTCTACTGTTAGCGTTTTCGTTAGGGACTGTGCGAATTTCCTACAGTGAAATTTGCTAGCGACAATCGTTGCTATATCTGTTTAGTTGTGACGAGTTGTGCTTTATTTTTGTTTCTTGTATATATATATTTTTTTTCTTTTTTCTTTTCTCTCTTTCTTTGTGTTTTTTAGTTTCGATTTCGATTGTTTGTATTTGTAGGTCTCCCCTTTGCTATTATTCAGTTCTTTACGTATATTTTTGTGTATACACTGTAGCGTCATTTGTTAGTCATATCTTCGCATATTTCTTTTTAGTTTTGCTGTTTGTGTATTTGACTTATGCGAATGTTTTCGTATTGTTTGATCTTTGTTGTTGTTTACATTGACTTTGATCTTTGTTGATTGTTTACATTGACTCTGATCTTTGTTATTGTTTACATTGACTCTGATCTTTGTTGTTGTTTACATTGACTCTGATCTTTGTTGTTGTTTACATTGACTTTGATCTTTGTTATTGTTTACATTGTTGGTGACCTTTGTTATTGTTTACATTGTCTTGTTATTGTTTACATAGTTCTTGCATAGTTAGCTTTCACTATTGTTAATATATGCTCATGCACTATTGGTCTATAGTGCACTTATCATAACTAACTGGTGTTTTTTGCTTATGCACTATTGTAGTGCAGTTATGATAAATAACTGATGGTTATGCACTGATTTGGGTAGTGCACTGTTAATTAAGAGGTGACTTGTGATATTATTATACATTTGATAATACAAGTTGGTGTCAACTCCTGTTTCCCACAGAGATTGGGTTCAACATAGAGATTATACAAGCACTTTATTAAGTCTTGTTGCTATTTAACATTGAAATAAGATAATTAATTATTTCAGGTTCTGTACTCACATTTTAGACATCATGTCTACATTTGAGTACTTTATTGAGCAGGGTAAAGCCCTTGGGAAGACAGGTGATAAATTAGAAGAATTTGCGACTGTTCAATATGCCAAGGCATTGAAGTCGGAAGAAAAGAAAATGAAAGAACAAACTGAACAAAAGAGAATAGAGGCTGAAATAGAACAAAAGAAACTGCAGATGCAGGTGGAGGAAAAAAGATTTCAAATGGAAATGGAAAAACAAAAAAGAGAAGCAGAATCTCAGGAGAAGAGGCTTCAGGCTGAAGCTGAAAATAAGAGACTTGAAAAAGAAGCTGAAAATAAGAGACTTGAAAAAGAAGCTGAAAATAAGAGACTTGAAATAGAGGCTGAAGAAAAAAAGTTACAGGCCCAGGCTGAAGAAAGAAAGTTACAGGCTGAGGCTGAAGAAAGAAGGTTACAAAGAGAGGCTGATGAGAGAAAAGCAAAAATGGAACATGATGAAAAAAGCTTAGCTTTAGAGTTAGAGAAGTTAAAGTTATTGAACACTGGTAATGCTAATGATGCAAATAAGGTGTCAAATAAGACTAATGCTAAGGATTTCAAGCTTAATCTACCAGCATTTAATCCCTCAATCGATGATATAACATTTTATCTAGATAGATTTGAAAGTGCATGTAATGTGCATAATATAGATAAAACATTATATGTGTATCATCTGTCCAAGATACTTAGAGGTGATGCTTTGACTTTGTTGAGTATGGTAGATGTGCCTGACAAAAACAACTATGAGGTTGTCAGGGCGGCATTGTTAAAGAAGTACCAACTTAACGAGGACGGATATCGTCTTAAATTTAAAACCATGTTACCAGAAACTGGAGTTGAATTCTCTGAATTCATCTCAGGCATCCGTCTTACTTTTTTACGATGGGTTGAGTTGTCTAAGACAGAAAATACATTTGAAGCTCTTATGGATTTACTACTTAGAGATAAGGTTATGTCTTCTGTTAATGAAGCTTTTCTATCTTTTCTTCATGAGCGTAAGCCTAAAAACATAAAAGAAATGGAAGAATACTGTAGCCAGTATGTTACTGCGCATCCGCACATAACCATTAGTAACTCTAAGGTGAAAGAAGGTCTGCCAGTTGCTTCGGCAGCACCTTATGGCCCAAATTTTATGCGTAAATTTCAGGGTAGCCAGAAAAATTTCAATAAAAAGAGTAATCGTAATTATGCCCAGAACCATAGTGATCAATTCCAGGGTGATTCTTCTTCCCAGAACTGGAGACAACCTAATACTACACGTTATTCTACTCCGGTTAACTTTAGAAATTTTCACAAAGGTAATCGGTATAGAGGAAAATATTTTATGCAGAGACCTCAATACCAAGATAATAGAGGTTCTCAACAGCATAGAGATAGTAATGACAGTTATGGAAACTGGAACTCAAACCAGGATAAAAATTACAGTAGGGACTTTAATGATAATTGCAGAGGCAATAATGGTCGCGGTAGATCGCAACATAAGAGAAAAAGATATCAACAGACAAACTCTGTTCAACAAGAATCTCAGGGAGCAGATAAACAGGTTAATAATGATAAAGACCATAATGCTATCGGATGCTCATCTTTTGATTTTGGTAGGGCAAATAAATGTATCCAATGCAGTACTTTATTTGATCCGAAAACCGTTAGTACTCTAAGCTGTGGTCATCCTTTGCCCGCTCTTCCTGCTAATGTTGCTCATGATGGGAGAGGTTCTCTTATATTACATAAGGGGCTAGTAAATAGTAATCCAGTCTCAGTGTTGTTTGATTCTGGATGTACTACTGTCGGCGTTAGGCAATCTCTTGTAGATCCATCCTGTGCTACAGGAAAAGTCATCAAATGTGTCACATTTGGTGGCACGTTAGAAAAGTATCCTACTGCTATAATACACATTGCTACTCCTTTCTTCACGGGAGAGGTCCACGCGTGTCTACTTCCAAACCCTATTGCGGACCTTATTATTGGTCGTATTCACGGAGTTAGGGAATGTACCCCACAGCAGATTGCTGTTTGGGAAGAGCAAAACATTGAAGCTACCAATGCGGTGGTCACAAGAGCACATGCTCTGGATCCACCTCAAACTTCATTAACTAATAATGATGAAGTAAATGACCAAGATAGTCACTTGACTATTACACGTGACTCATTTATCAAATTGCAAGAAGAAGATCCTTCTTTACAAAAATTCTTCATTCTAGCAAAAAAAGGTGATCCTAATCAGAACACTAATAGGAAATCTTGGATTTCTATGAAGAACGGCGTACTTGTACGTATGGTACAAGACTCGACTACGTCCACTCATTCACAAATTCTTGTGCCTAAGAGCATGAGATTGCAAATATTGCAACATGCTCATGACTCGCAATGTGCTGGACATATGGGTTTTTCCCGTACAAAGTCGAGGGTTCTTGCGGCTTTCTTTTGGCCATTTGTGAGCAAGGACATACGAATGTACTGTCGCTCTTGCAAAGTATGTCAGGAGGTCAAATCTAAAGGACCACGACATGCTGCGCCTATCCAGGCTGCTGACATTCCTATTCGCCCTTTTCAAAAAATGGCAATAGATATTATCGGTCCTTTTAGAATTAAGTCGGCTAGAGGACATCAATTTATCCTTACATGTGTCGATATGTGCACACGTTGGCCAGAGGCAATACCTCTCAAGAGCATCTCAACTGCTGATATCGCAGACGCTCTTTGGCTGATATTTTCTCGCTTGGGTTTTCCCGGAGAAATATTGTCAGACCATGGCACTCAACTTATATCAGACACTATGTCACAGGTAATGTCTATGCTACACATTAAAAGGTCTCTCAGCAGTATCTATCACCCAATGTCTAATGGGTTGGTCGAACGTTTAAATAGGACTCTGAAAACTTTACTTGGTAAAATAACTGAGGATCATCCTCAGGATTGGGACAGGGTCTTACCCGCGGCTCTCTTTGCGTATAGAGAGGTCCCCAATGAACATACGGGGTTTTCCCCTTTTGAACTTGTCTTTGGCGCGCAACCGCGCGGCCCTATGTCTTTACTTCACGATCTAATCACTGCCGATAATATTAGCGATGAGACTCAATCTTCTTATGAGTACGTCATTGCTCTTAGGCAAAAGATCATCGAGGCATGCAAACTAGCAACTTCGTCTTCAGAATTTGCTAAAGAAAAGGCAAGGCAGTTTGCAAATAAGAATAGATGTCTACGACAACTTTGTCCAGGTGACAAAGCTCTCGTTCTACTTCCTTCAAGGGAGAACAGACTTCTAATTGCATGGAAAGGTCCATATGCAATAGTCTCCAAAATTTCTGATGTCGACTATGTTGTCGATATTGATGGAAAGCATAAAACTTTCCACATAAATATGCTCACGGAATTTTATGAAAGACCTGACTATTTGCAGCCTATTTTCCAGGCTACGGACAATTCACAAGCAACTCATGGTCAGTACTCATCTCTGTCAGTTATACAGGATGAGGAAACTACTTTTTCTGATGTCAATCTTCCTCTTTCTATGGTCCCACTTTATTCTACGGAATCTTGGAAAAACGTGACCGTTTCTCCAAATCTTTCCGCTGAGGAACATCGACAAGTTTCTTCGATGTTGCAAACATTTCAGGATGTTCTTACAGACATCCCGGGACACACACATGTCATTGAACATGACATTGTGCTAACTGATCACAATCCTATCAGAGTCAGACCATATCCAATACCTATCCATTTCCAGTCTCAAGTCGAAAAAGAGTTGGATGAAATGATACGTTTGGAAATCATTGAACCATCCACTTCAGCATACTCTTCGTCTATGGTTATTGTTCGAAAGAAGGATAATAACATTCGCATTTGCGTAGATTATCGCAAATTGAACCAAGTTACGAAGTTCGATGCTGAACCTATGCCTTCATTAGAAGAGCTACTCAATAAACTTTCTAATTCTAGATTCTTTACCAAACTAGATTTGTCTAAAGGTTATTGGCAAGTCCCGCTAACTGAACGTGCCAAACCTTTTACAGCTTTTTCTACACCTAGGGGTTTATTCCAATGGAATTTCATGCCTTTTGGTCTTATGAACGCCCCTGCTACATTCGTACGCATGATGCGGCGAATTCTCGCATATCGTACAGATGTCATAGCATACCTAGATGATATCTGTCTATTCAGTGATTCTTGGGAAGATCACTATTTGGGTTTATACGAATTACTGTCTACTCTTCGCGAGTATAACTTGACTGCAAAACCCTCTAAAGCCTTTATAGGATTTAGCGAGATTTCTTTCCTAGGTCATCGGGTTGGTCATGGTCTTTTAAAGACAGAGGACCACAATGTTTCAAAAATACTTAACATTTCGGTCCCTAAGACGAAGAAACAAGTAAGGAGTCTATTAGGTTTGATTCAATTCTACGGACGATTCATTCCGAATCTGTCCTCCATTATGGCACCGCTTTCTACTTTATTGAAGAAAGGGTCGCCTAATCTGATCCGCTGGTCTAAAGAATGTCAATCCTCATTGGACCAGGTTAAAGCCCTATTTTCATCTCCACCTATTCTTAAGTTACCTACTATTGAGAAGACTTTTGTTCTTCGAAGTGACGCCTCGTCAACAGGGATTGGGGCAGCACTAATGCAGGAGTATTCTGATACTTTGCATCCGGTGATGTATATCTCTAGGAAATTAAACGCTGCAGAAAAGAATTACTCGGTTTTAGACCGTGAGTTATTGGCTATGGTATGGTCTATTCTGAAGTTACAAAGATTTCTTCTAGGCGCACATTTCATTGTGGAAACCGACCAGAAAGCGCTTACTGCTATTCAGAGCAAAAACTTGAAGAGCTCGAGGTCCACTCGTTATGCCATAGCTCTTCAACCATTTCATTTCTCGGTTCGAGCTATCCGTGGTTCGGATAATGTAATGGCAGACATTCTGTCCAGATGTCCACACGATTCCACATGATTCTTCTGTCATATATATATATTTCCTGATATACAGTCCAATGTTATAATGACATGTTAGTAGATTTTGTCTCACTTTTTTTTTTGAGGGAAATTTATAACATTGTACCATGTAATTATCTAAGAAGGCTTAGTTAGTGATATACGGGCCAAAAGATCACTCGGCCACATTTAAATAAATTATTTTCAGGATTGTATTAAGAAATTTACCAGTTGTCTTTAAGATTTGTGTTATTGATATTTTCGCAGCACATCATTGAAGTCTGCGAGTTTATGTCCATTGTGGAACTTTGAGGATATCAAGTCCTGTCCTACATTGGGAGCGGATGATGTCCACATCTTCTTCTATTGAATGTTTTATGTCAACGAAGATCAACACATGTATTACTTATTAATTACTGTTACTTTATATAATGTAATAATATAGTGCGGTATATTAGTAAATTACACCGCTATTTGCAACACATTGTATGATAACACATAATATATTTAATTTCATATATTGGTATGAGAATAATTTGATTGTCATTATGTTGTTGCCATCATTGTGGCGTGTGTTGGTGGCACCTTCCTGGAATATATCAGCGTATACTTAGATAAATTTTTTCTCTAAGGATCTGAGATATGATCTCAGTGTCGCTCCATGCGTTGAGCTAATTTGTTAGGTATATATCCACGCATCATACGTGCGTTAGGAGCCTAGATTTTTTCCGGCTCCAGGATTTAAAAAAAAAAATGTTTCATTTTTTTTTTCCCGGGAGGGTGCGGTAATGTTACGCACGGATCATTATTATTTTTCGTTTGTATAAACATTTTTCATATGTATGATCATTTTTTGACTGAAGTGTGTATTATGTTTTCTATGGTCAAAGGGACATAATCCGAGTTATCGAGACTACAATTTTTTAGGAGTTTGCCTTCTCTTGTATAGAGACACGTTCGGTCTATAATTTCTTGAACGAAGCGTGACCACATCTCCTTATTTGGTAGTATCAGTCAACTATGGTAGATGTCTGAAACCTTTCTTAACGCTTCTTTTCATGACCATAAAAGGCGCGACTGTGTAAGACTTTTATCTCGAATGTTCTTAGAATCGTCTTATTGTGAACGGCAACTCAGAGATTGTCGTTCTGCGCATGTCAAAAGCTGGGAGTTCGTTCTGTGTGTTCCGCCCAGTTCGGCAGTTGAGAAATGGTTTAAGAAGCGAGCAGACGCAACTGCGTCTTGTGATTTTCTGAGGGAAATACATTGTCTTTGTGAGTTAGTTAGCTAACTAGACTATTTCCCAGTATTATTCACGCCTGCCTGGAGGCATATGTTCATGGTTGATTTTCCGAAATAAGGTAATTCCTCTTGTATCGAACTTTATGCTATCATCTAGAGGTTCGTCATTTTGTCGCCTATTTGCTCGCCTGTGTGATGCAAAATGGAGAGGTACTTTGACTAGGATTAAGTCACCGGTATCTTTATACCTGAACTAGTTAAATATATATGGGTCGCTCTAGACCAACAAGACTATTGTCTGTGTTCCAGGATTCGTTATATCAGAGATCACGTCCAAGTCAGATGGTTAGACTTAGGAACATTATAAAGGTCGAGCTGACCTGTAGCCCATGTATGCTATTCACGTGCAGACAGTGAACGGACTTATTGTATACAACTGATCTGCTAGCATCAGAATGGGAGCATTTATTATTGTTTATGAACATTGATGATCTGTAGCTGACACTGTTGCAGAAATTATTATTATTTATACAGCTTCACGAACTAGAACTCTATGATTTATGAATTTCTGAATCTATTGAACTGTGATGTCTTATGACG
The DNA here is from genome assembly GCA_024509875.1 of Oreohelix idahoensis. Taxonomy (NCBI): domain Eukaryota; kingdom Metazoa; phylum Mollusca; class Gastropoda; order Stylommatophora; family Oreohelicidae; genus Oreohelix; species Oreohelix idahoensis. The sequence continues at coordinate 94,184 of JAMPIV010006013.1, forward strand.
CATATATACAACAGCTGTCATTGCTGACTACAGAAATTGTTTTCAATGTGCCATATCATCTTGCTGAACTCGTTAACTATGTTGATGTCATAAGTATCATGACTGTTTTGTGGCGTGCAATAAATGGAAGAAACTTATACAACGAAGTTACCCTTTCTATGACTCTACACGTCATGTTGCCTGTGTGATAACCCTGTGAACTGTTCCACTACCACATACACAGCAACATCCTAAATCAGAGAAGACACCTACATCTTGCACTTTAATACCAGGTGTCGATAAGGGTGGCAAGTTACCACTTCAGCTCAAATCCACCCTTATCACAAGCATATGACGTCAATATATGTAATAACGTCTGGTCTACCTGATAAAATTTGTCGCATCAGGCGAATGAAGGTAGCTGGCGCATTAACAAGCCCAAAAGGCATCACATTCCACTGGTATAGACCTTGTGGAGTGGAAAATGCGGTGTAGTACTTAGCCTTTTCGGTCAGTGGTATCTGCCAATAACCTTTAGTTAAGACTATCTTACTAAATATAGTTGCGTTGGATAGACGTGGTAGTAAGTCGTCAATAAGTGGATGTGGTTCGCTGTCAACTATAGTCTTAGCATTTAATTTTCTATAATCAACACATAGTCTGATGTTATTGTCCTTCTTCCGGACAATCACTAATGGAGAAGAGAATGGCGAATTACTAGTCTCAATGATTCCCAGAGACAACATCTGTTCAAGTTCCTTAGTAGTTTTAGCAAGGAAATGTAAAGGAACAGAATAGGGATGTACACGAATAGGTGTATCATCATTGAGAGTAATGTCATGACTGATAGCCGATGTGCGACCCGGGACGTCGGTCAATACATCTGGATAAGATTGTAATAGATTAGCAATCTGTAGACGCTGTTGCGGTGTAACCGTTGAAGAGATGGTTACATCCCGCCAAGATTCAGTAGGTTGAACTACTGGTACAGGTAACGGTAACTGTACCTCAGGAAAAGAAGATTCTTCTTCCTGGATGACAGATAAGTTAGAATAATGACAAGTGGATACTGTGTTGTCATCTAGTTCATGAAAAATTGACTGTAAGTGTTCAGGACGTGTATGAAATTGCTTGAGCATGTTAATATGAAATATCTTTTTGTGTCCCTTGATATCTAAGACGTAATCAACGTCGGAAATTTTATCAATGACTTTGTAAGGACCATTCCAAGATATCAATAATTTATTGTTATTGTGAGGAAGTAACACATAAGCCTCGTCGCCTGGGAATAATTGGCGTAATCGTCGAGACCTATTTTGTAGAGATCGAGCCTTAGCTTTTGCAGCCTCAGAAGAAGCTGTTGCCAACTGGCAAGACTCAATAATGTTCTTCCGAAGATTAATCACGTACTCGTAAGATGACTGAGTGTCCTGAGTCATCTCCGCGTCAATTAATAAGTCTTTTATTAGTCCCATAGGACCTCTTGGGGGAGCACCAAAAACTAATTCAAAGGGAGAGAAGCCAGTTTGTTCATGCGGTACCTCCCGATAAGCAAATAGAACAGCTGGGAGTGCTCTGTCCCAGTCATGAGGGTGCTTAGCAGTAACCTTATGTAGTAGTTGTTTAAGTGTACGGTTAAGTCTTTCAACCGCACCATTACTCATCGGATGATAAATACTACTTAAATTCCTATCAATGTTCCAAGTTTTCATGACTTCCTTCATGGTGTCAGATATAAACTGTGACCCATGGTCTGATAAAAGTTTTCTAGGAAACCCTATTCTAGAAAAGATGAGATGTAGTGCATCAGCTACATCTGTGGTAGTGGTGGTCTTTAATGGGATAGCTTCTGGCCATCGTGTGCACAAATCAATGCACGTAAGGACGAATCTATGTCCTCTGGCCGATGGTAGCAATGGACCAATAATATCTATTGCCATCTTGTCAAAAGGTCTCACTGAGATATCGCAAGCCTGAATAGGCGCCGTGTGAAAAGCTCCACGTGCTTTCACTTCTTGGCATGTAGTACAGGAACGTACATACTGCGAAATATCTCTTGACACCCCTGGCCAAAAGAATGAAGACAGTACTCGAGATCGTGTTCGAGTATATCCCATATGTCCAGCACAATGTGAGTCATGTGCATGTTGAAGAATGTACCGTCTAAAAGTATATGGGACCATAACTTGTTGTTTCATTTGTGATTTGTCATTAAAACATCTAATCAATATGTCATTTTTAATAACAAAACAATGTTTGTTATTATTACCTGAGGATAGATTGTCAACTTTATCAACCAACTTAAAAAATTTTTTTAAAGATTTATCCTCTTTTTGTTTGGTTGCAAATGTTTCCCTGTCAATAGGTGAATTGACTACAAATTCCTCTTGGTTGTCTGCATCCATTTTATTATCATCAACTTTCTCCATGAGTTGAGTCTGCGCTCTAGTCGTCACGGCGTTTCCAGTGCATAGGTTATGTTTCTCCCATTCTATAATCTCATCTGGAGTACAATCTTTACTGCCGTGTATACGACCAACCATCAAATCAGCTATAGGCTTTTTTAGCATACATACTTTTACGTTCCCTGTGAAGAAAGGTGTGTTAACATGAATAATAGCTGTGGGGTAGAACTCAATGGTTCCCCCAAAAGTCATGCAACGGACATATTCCCCCGTTGCACAGCTAGGATGTACCAGCGACTGTCGTACACCAATCGTTGTGGATCCTGAATCCCTCAGCACTGAGACGACGGATCCATTAACTAATCCCCTGTTAAAAATTAGTAGGCCTGTTCCATCGTTGACTGCAAGACCTACCTCTGGTGTAATATGTCCGCAGTTAAGCACTGTTTCTTTCGCCTTCTGAAAAATAAGATTGCATTGTTGGCAACTATTTGCCACATTATAATTAATAGCAAAACATGCAGCAGAAGACTGTGTTGTATTATTGTCAAGTGGGACCTGAGCTATAGGGGTAGTATTATTTGTAACTGCCGCCCCTGTATTATGGTTGTAATGAGATGATCCCCGAGAATGAGATCGATTCCGAGTATAATTGTTAGAATTATCTCGTCGTCCTCTATAGTAACTATTATCTCGATGTCTCGAGCCATGATTATTACCATTCCAGTTATTATTATTATTGGGAGTATGTGATCGATTATAATTAGTGTTATGTTGACCATTGTGGTAGTTTGTTTGAGGTGAATAATTTCTATCTCGTGATCTACCTCTGTTGAACTCATTTTTATTGTTGAAATCATTATTATGTCCCTTCTGAAAGTTAACATTGTGATTTCTTTGGAACCTGCTTCTGTCTACACTGTGATGTCTTTGTTTGTTATTATGATTGTAGGCCATATTAGACGCCACAGGTAGAGGTTCTCTTAATGAGGAGTTAGAAATGGTTGCATTCGGATGTGCCGAACAGTAGTTTAAAGAAATTTTTTCTAACTCGTCCATAGTACCTGGTTTACGCTCCTGCAAATATGCAAAAAATGGCTGGCTAACCGAAGATAATACCTTATCCCGTAGTAGTAAATCAACTAATTTGTCGTATGATTTGTTGACTTCTGCCAGTTCAACCCATCTATTAAATGTATTGCGTATGTTCGCAATGAATCCTGCAAAATCCTTTGGAGATTCAGGTAAAATTCCCTTAAATTTCAACCTACAGTGTTCCTCGTCCAGGTGAAACCTTCGTAAAAGCAAGGACTTAATAGCACCGTAGTTATTTGCTATTGATGGGTCAGCATTTTGAGAAGCTGTCAATGGTTCTCCAACCAAGAATTCATTTAACTTGAGTACCCATGACTCTTCAGGCAAATGGTTTGTTTTGCAAGTCTGTTCAAAACGTGACAGGAACGATGAAAGGTCGTCCACGTTCAAGTTGAGAGTGGGTAATTTAAAGTTGTAGAAATGTTTAGTTTGGCTGGATGATGATCCATTTTGTGCGTTATTATTCTGGTTTGCATCAGCACTTTGTGCTTGTAATCTTGCTGTCTCCAATTTAATACGCGCCAATTCCATTTCTTGTTGTAAAATAATTTCCTCTCGTTTCAATTTATTCTCTCTTCCTGTTTGGCGATTGCTCTTTGCTCTTCTCTTTCACGTTGAGCAATCTCTCTCAATCTATTTTCCTTGTCAATTTGCTTCATCTCACGTTCTGCTTCCTCTTTCTTTAATGCAGCCTTTTGTTCCTCTTCCTCTTTCTTTAATGCAGCTTTTTTCTCTTCTTCTTTTCTTTCATATTTTTCCAGTTCTGATTCAGCAAACTGACGAAGTTCTTGAGATTTATAACCATATTCCCGACCAATTTTAACGAAATGGTCTATAGTAAGCATTTTGACTTTTATCTGTAAGTAATTATTGATAATTACTGATTAAAATAGTCAATAGTAGCTTCAGAGTAATTATTATACTTACTCAACTTAGAAATATTCAATATAAATAATCACAATAGTACTGAACTTAATGTCTAAGTTCAACTAATAGACAATATTTTGTAACAATATTGTATCTAAATAATACTATATCATAAATAGTTATGATATCTGTTAAATATAATGTAATTATATCACACAATTAATCTCAATATCCAATAATGTTGGGTATAATTCCTAGTAATTATATTGTTCAATGTACTAAGTCACTCTCTTAGTACCAGAAAAGTATATTAAATAATATACAATGGGTCTATTACCTCAAAGGTAGCTATAAGATTATTTTATTTTGTCAATATATATATTATATTATTATGCCCTAGGCATCTATTATAAATTGTAGTGCTACTTTCTTGGACTATCACTGCATAATTATGCAATGTCCCATATTAACCTTAATTATCAGAAAAAATTAATTAAATTAAATTACAAGTGTATTATTGCATATAATATCATATTATTAATGTAGTATTAATATATATTATGAGGACAAACAAAACAATGATGCAACTAAGGGGTACAAACAATGTTAAGACGCAAACAAGACATTTTCACAATTAAAAATGAATTTATGAACTAAATAAAACAAGCGGAAATGTCACAGACCAAATGAAGGGTCAAGGTCTGACCCGAGGTCAACTTAATATTCAAAGTACACAAAAAAATGACTGCAAAAAATGATGACATCACAGGACTCATAACGGACGAAAATTTAACAATCATAAAATAAATGATAGTCAGAGGAGACTGGACGAATAGTAACGAACATGGTACAGAACTGAATAAAATTGTTAACTGAGTACGAATAAAATACACCAGTTATCTACTGAACGGTACAGCTAACACAAATCATCAAACGGTAGCAAATTTGGACAGGTCGTCCAATGGCAAACCTCAGTGGGGCTTCCAAAAATGCAATCGTTTAAGTTCCCTAAGAACGACTGAAATCTAGGTGGTCAGCTGTTCGCGACATTCCCCAGAGATTTCAGTTCCCTCCAACCGGCCCACGAATTAACAACACCTTAAAACAACAAAAAGTACATTAAACACATTCAGAAAAGACATGCCTATGCAGGCAAAATACATGGACTCAGTTAGCACTGTTTGCAATCACAACAGTTAAACACCTAGACTTATCTTTTCTGTTGCTTAGATCAGTGCTAGAGGTCGTCAACAGCTAGGCTAAAGCCCCTGACTGTCTGCTCCGTAGTCCATATCGTGTGTTTGCTTCAAATGGCTCATGTTTCCCCTGGTTAGGCTTAGAAAACGACTGGTTTCTCCGACAGATCAACTACACGACTTTCAGTGACGTCACGTTGTTAGGCATTAGAATGAGTAAGACGTCATCTTCGACTGGATCATGTGATCGAAACTTGATCATAAATATTATGGTTAACATGTGCGTAAGGAACAGAAGTTTGTTTTCTTTTTTCTGTCGTTCCCCACACTGGCCACCACTCTTGTTGAAGGACTTTCGTGTGTGGTTATTGGTTGTGTTGCTTGAATTCTGATCGTGCTAATATTCGTACGCGAATGGGGTGAACCTCATTCTTGGTTTGTCGTAATGTCTGAACATTGGCATCAAGATGTAAACAACTGTTCATCTTATTAACTCAGCAACTTGATATAAAATGCATAATTCACAAGATTGAATGGTGTAACGTGATTCAATCAATAATGCCTCCGGTTCGAGTCCTTCACAATTTAATATGGATTATACATAGACATAAACAGTTCAATTCAAACATGAGGTACATGCATCAATCAATCAATAGCGTAGACTGCTGTTTTACGTGTCAATGTCCGTTTAAGGATACAGAGCAGTAATTGTCGTCAGAACATCACAGCTATATGCACGCGCAGCTAGACATGGCTACCTGCCGACAGTGAGACTGCGAGTCTGAGTATATTCATACGAATTTGACGATTATTCTTCTCCTTCTGAGAATTCTAGTTAAATACTAACCTCCATATATTTCCCTCTCATATAGAGTTCTAGGACTGACCCTGGTCCATCAAAAATACACATATAAATGGCTATATCATGCCATTGAATTGGAAGGTTAGAAAAACGCAGCTATTCAGCTTGGCGGTCAAGTAACAAAGGGTCACGTTTCTTAGTTACCGACTGTGTCCTAAACAACGCTATACACGTCATAATCGATCGTGTATGGAGCGTTCAATAATTGAAACATCTATCGCAATATATTAAATGCCTTAACCTTTACAATTGCACGTCTGATAACCTTTAGCAGACGGCGTTAATATCATATACCGTAACACCTACCCTGTTATCAGACCATGTCCCACTGTTCATTTCACCACATTTTTTGGAAATAAATATATTTTGAATGCTTTTTTAGTATATTTATGATGAAGAGACATATCCCGTTCTCCTCTGCAGGGTTATAATTAGGATATGCCTAGGCCTACATATTTTCAATTCCAGATAACATGAATACCCGCCGATACATGAAAGTGGCATCACATCTGTCAAATCACTGTAATTAGGGTAAATGAAAATTACCAATTTTGTGCATAGGCCTATGTTATGTAAAATTTAAAACTTACTTAGTCGTTCCCTTTCTACCGTGAGGTGTAGAGGTTTGGAAGAGAGAGTGCCAGACTATCCTATCGGCTGTCTTCCTCCTGGCCTGGTTCCATTCTAGTCCTTGGTCCTACAAAGATTGTCTAATGTTGTCCTCCCAGCGGACTCTGGGTCGTCCTCGGGGTCTGGATCCCTGGCTCTTTGTTTCCCATGCTTGTCGTGGTATCCGATCTTCTCCCATTCTGCAGACATGGCCAAACCATCTTAATTGGTTCTGTTCTACTTGGGTCTGCAGGGGGTAGGATTTCAGGCCTTGACGTATCGTCTGGTTGCGTACCATGTCTCTTCTTGTTACTTCAACCACCTTCCTCAGATACCTCATTTCTGAGGTTTGTATCTGGCTTTTATGGGTTGTAGTCATTGCCCATGACTCGCATCCATATGTCAAGACTGGGACATAGGTGGAGCGGTATACAGCCATCTTCGTTTTCTTACCAACCTCTCTCTTGCTGAGGAATCCTCGATTTATGGCCTGAAAAAGTCTCCCAGCTGCTGCTTTTCGAGTGGCCAACTCTTCTTTGATGCCTCCCTTTCGGTCTATAATAGCTCCAAGGTCGACCTGCTCCAGGACCTGTTCTCCCAGCTTAATCTGATGTCTTTAAAATTTAAAAAATAATTTAAATTTTTTTTTTTATCGAAACAAACAGAAACGATAAAACAAAACAAACCCCAACAAAAAAATCAAACAAAAATAGTAAAGATGGGGAGGGGGTGTGTGTGTAAAGGCCTGATGTTTCCAGTTAGATATTTAATAGATTTTCACTTATCATAAGTGTTATAAGGATATCATCATACCTTCACCCTCCCAATTACTATATATTAACTTTTGTTCTAGTTAAATATTGTTTGACTATATTATTCATGCGTTTAGAACTTTGACTTGATAAATTTACATAGCTTAGGCCTACTCATAAGTTATTTGTGTGTTCCATTTTTTTTTTTTTAAACAGAAAAGAACACAACTCCAAGGAGCAGTTTTTCCCTCAGAAACATCAAAACCATCTAACACTACTCCCTCGGATACGTCAAAAACGTCTAACACTATGGTACTAGGAGACCTACAGATGTGACATCATTTGTGACCAAGGAAGAAACTCTCAGAGCTGAGATTATTTGGACTCTTTTTTTTCAGTGAAAAGTCACCATAGTTTTAATTCAAATTTCATATGCAACAAGGGACATATTCTCTTCTGTGGTAGTTTTTATTCAGCTTTATTTCAAGACATGAAATTCAGATTGGTGCATTTAGAACAGTAGCTGAAAATAGGAAGCATTTTCCTGTAGCACTGAAGAAAAAACAACTCAAATCATCCTGTGTTTTGTGCGACAGAAGATAAGGCATGCCGACAGTCACCTGGCATGATACGAAAAGATTTAAACTTATATCTACTGTTCACTCCAATGATAATATAAACAAGACAGTTAGAAAGACAAATTCTTTAGGGCAGAACAATTCAGAAGCCAGTGCTTGCAGAAAAATACAGCAAAAGTATGGGAGGTGTCGACCACTTCAGCCAACTAGGTGCAAGCTACCCCTACCCACACAGATCCTATTTTTATATCATTTCTTAGTTGAAACTGCCCTGGTCAATGGGCACATAACCTACAACACTGCCAACTCTACAAAAAAAAGATCAAAGCAAAGATCAGGATGTCAGTATGACTCTTATTGAACCTGCTATTCTTCGACGCAATGTGACACCTTCAAAATCACAGGTCACAACAACACGACTTACTGAGCACCACTTTATTGATAAATATGAAAGGGTGTGGTGAACTTCTAAATACAATATCTAAATTAGAATATAACAGTCTAGTGCATAAAGTCAAAGATAGGATAGTACTACAAATTTTCGGCGAGAATTATAGTCGCCGCCTACGCCTTCAGCATATTATTTGATAACGCATTGACCGAACCAAAAAGGGTACCCTATTTTTCAAATTCGTCCTTGAGACAAATGTACCACTTTTCCAAGTTCAATGAAGTATTTGCCTAAAATACATTGTGGAAGGGAGGGGACGGATAGATAACCAACGCAAATCACGTCTCACATTGTTTCTAAAAATAAAACCAACTTGCTAGCCTTGCCCTTAGGCGGTTTTCAGAATACGAGGAAAACGTTAGAAAATGTGGACACTATGGTCATAAAAACACGCCTAGCTCTTATTGCGAATGACGTAAATTCTCGTGTATTACGAGAGACTCTCGTATTTAGCTTGAAAGTACATGGAAAAAGAATTGAACAGGAGGTAGTTTAAAAATAAACAACTAACATAGAAAAAAAGATAGAATTTTGAACCAAGCCACTTAGCCCCATAAAAATCATATATTCGTGTACCTGAAGACTTGTTGACCAAGAATATGTTGTTAATTATCTAAATAGTCCATTAAATAATCAAATATTGGTAATTGTGATAAAATTAACCGTGATACAACGTTAAAATATCTCCAAAGATAAAATGTAGGGAAAAAAAATAATGCGTAAGCTACTAGAAGACATGATCGCCCATGCCGCGGGTCACTACCCACCATGAAAATTAACTTGTTAGACGTGAAGGCAAAACGTTTACCCTTGTAGACGGGATGAGAACGAAGATCAAAAAGAAAAATATGACTGAACACGTGCTTGAAACTAGCAAGGCTAAAAAGACGCAATTAGTGGGGAAAGGAAAAAAATTCACGCCCCCCAAGTTGACACAAGGTAAAGAAATGGACCAAAGGGACCTTAGCTATTATACGCAACAGTCATTTCTTGGACGCTTTTACGATACTTAGTCCTTTTATTTGAATTCAGCGGCAAACGCATTACAGAAGATGCTCGAACATATTTCAAAAAAACAACTAACCTTGAAAAGTAACTTTTTCTTAATAATAATGTTAGGAATATAAAACCTAGCTGGCCGGATGGCCCATCTTGAGCAGAGAAATAATATGCTTTCATTTATACAGACGGATAGATAATAATGAAGATATTGACAAAAGACTGTGTTGTTCATATCAGTGAACGACTGCATTGAAACAAAAACATGTCACTAATTTTCAAAAAATTGCGGCCTTGAGACTCAAGTGCTAAAATCTAGTTAGAATGAAAGAGAGGGGGCATTAGGGAAAGTTGTGGCTAAAAATAACTCTAGAGGCAGAATTCGTGTAGGAAATGCATGTATAAACAAGGGTGTTTTTGTAAAAAACGCAAGTAGAGACAGACGGACCAACAGACAATAATACATACTTGACTGAGGTATGACTGAATTGACTTTTGGTAGGAGGTTTGAATTTGAAAAGGGGGAAAGGCGGTGATTGGCCACAGATAAACATATTATCGGCGCTCAGATGCGCATTTTTGCTATTCATCATAAATTGTCCAGTAGTAGACACAGTAATTCTTCAGTGGTGTAATTCCCAGAAGCTAATTGCAATACTTAGAGGAACGCCATACTAGAGCCAGCAGCTCAGCTGAGTTTTGCTAGCATATAACTGTGTTCTCTATTCATAATTCTGGTAAGACTGAAAGTATTTCTTTGTATATTTTAATATTGTTTAATGTTTCGAGTGATTTGATACTGCCATATCAAAATCTGTCCCTTACAACAAATAAGGATTCGCTCTAGATCCCCAGCCCCAGTTCAGGGTCTAGAGACAAATAAAATACATAAACGCCAGCAAGGATTATGAAGGGCGGATCAAGTGTTGAGATCAGTGGAACATATCACCTATCCTATTCAATGGCAGGAAGCTAATGAACATATTTCAGAATATGTAGTCTTGGGGAACTTATACTATGTGAAACCAACTTGGTAAGATGTGCTGTATGGTCAGAGAGATCTGACCCCGTCTATATGGTGTTGTTGTGTAGTGTTGAGTGTAGAAGTGGCTCAGGAGGTAGAGTTCTGACACATGACTGATAAAGAACTATAATCTTGGTGTTTTAATGTATGGTAGATAAGAGTATATCCCTCTTGATGTGATTAGACTGATTGTAGTACATGCGCCCACACAGAGCAGATGATAAATAGGTTAGCTCTGTATTGTCCCTGTGTATAAAGTCTGTAGTGAGTGGTATGAAGGGTACAGTCACTCACCCTGTACTGTCAAGCATAGATCAACGAATCAGACTAGTGTTCATTTCCAATTGACAGCACATCATTTATTTACACAGCAACATCAATCCGATACGATACACTACACAGGTACAACAGGATACACAAAAATCAATAATAATCAATTGCGCAGAATGTTACAGCTGTTCAGTATGATGTAAACCCTGTTTACATCGCAGTTCTAATGTTACATCAGTAAATTCACCAGAACGACTGCTGACACTGCAGTTACAAAACGCCCCCCAGGCTTAAATCTATATATATACTCAAAAGACTGTCCTCTCTGTAGTCTATAAATAATCTGGCCTACACAACTCCTGGCCTTATAATCTCTTCAATTACTCTATCTGTTCCTGGATCATTAAATCTATATATACTCAAAAGACTGTCCGCTCTGTAGTCTATAAGTAATCTGGCCTACACAACTCCTGGCCTTATAATCTTTTCGATAACTCTCCCTTCATAAGGAACAATGGCCTAACTACCTCCTAGCGCAGTTCCTGCACAATAGAAATCTATCAGGGAGGTAAATATGATCCCAAAACATCGGCCTGTATACACCAAGGCCTCAGAACATGTCCTTAACATAAAGTACACCTTATCTTCTCTTATCTCATCTTATCTGCAGATTTATCACATCTTATCTGCAGATAAACACACTTAAATAGGCAAGTACTAGTACACCTCGAAAAATGGCCAAATATCGTTCCCGAACACTACCCTTGGGAACACACACAAGATACTGGGCTGACTCTCCAGTCACCCGCCCAAACTTAGACTCTCACGGGATGACACATCTCCCGCACAAACAGACACCGGACTCGGCTGTTCACGGACTCCCCGTGAACTACTCACAGCCGGCCGAAACCAGTACAGAATAACTACACGACCAACGCTCACACGCCTTCTGTACACTCTGTTTTCTTTTTTAACATATAAATGTTTTAAACAACTCACAATTAAACAAGCCGACAAGTGCTACAACCCTGAATTCACACTGTATAATCAGTATAGTACGTATCACTCCCCTTTGACCTTAACAATGACCCAATACTTTTATTTCAGAACTGTGAGTTTTTTATTTGGCACCAAAGTGGTGTCAAATGCTGTGTGGTAAAATACAAGTGTGGACCCGTGCAGTCTAGTATTTTTGCAGAGCAGCCTTATATTGCCCCCAAGCACGGAGAGGTGGGGCCACCAGATTCCAGCACCAGAACTACTCAGTCAAAGATACGTGAGCGTCTGGCCTGCTGGATATTCACCAACTTAGTTTCTAACTACACACCAACTATATTCCCAACAACTAGAACATACCATGTTGGGAAATAAACTTGTATTCCTCCCATCAGTAAATGGACAATGTTTGGTAGGCATAGACTGGGAGTGATGAAGCCACCCCAACAGCACATCCATTAATCGTTCTCCCACATAAATTACAAATATAAACAGTAGTAATATTAACTAGTCTTGTAAAATTCATATGTACACACCTTTCATTTATTATGCCATATATTCATGCATTTTATTCATAATTTCAAAACCTTTCATATGTTCTGACCAAAATAAAACCTTGGTTCAGAACAAATAAACTTAAAGAAAATTTAATATCAAAATTTTAAACAGCTTGAGTTAGTTCAGTGTGTTATAAATTTTATTAATATTATTAGACTTATTAAATATCTGTGTGTGTGTTTGTATATACTAATACAACACCTTACATTCAGTACCCTAGATTTTTAACGTAGCCACATTCATTAGAAAAAAAGATATGTGTGAGGTCGTAAGTGGTAGCAAGAAGGGCCTTCTGTAAATTCACAACTACATTTATCTCAGGAGCCTTCACAGCTGACCTCATGCATCACACTAGGTAATATCACAACCATACAGTACCATCAAAACCACTACATATATTGGGGTCTCTTGTCCAGGGATAATTAGCTAAACTTGTAATATTAGGATCTCCTGGTGGGAGAATTAAAATTAGGGGAACACATTGTAAAAATTAAAAGTGTCCCTTAAAATTAAAAGTGAAATTAAAAGTTGGTGAATCTTCACAGCCAGTGTTAATTATTAGTTAACTGGCTAATTAGAATTACTTTAGACTATAGTAATTAGAATTACTTTAGTGGTTAGAGATTTATCTTGCTCATTGCTAAATTGTCTAAAAAATATGGCGGAGCTAGCTAAGTTCAGATCAGCTGCTGTGCTAACGGCAAAGGATATGGGAATGGATGGTCAGGGTTTAATTCAATATGTAACGGCTGAATGTGATAAGTATATTGAACGGGAAGAAAGAAGATTAGAAAAAGAGGCTGAAAGAAAATTAGAGTCTGAAAGGTTGGCTGAAGAGAAGAGGTTAGAGGCTGAGACTAAGAGGCTGCAGATTGAGGCAGAAGAAAAACGACAGCAAAGGGAAGCAGAAGAAAAAAGATTGACTGCCGAAAGGGAGGCAGCAGATAAAAAGGCCGAAAGGGAGGCAGAAGATAGAAGGTTGCAAAGGGAGCACGAATTACGACTAAGGGAGCTGGAGTTACAAGGCCAGGCTCCTGAAAATGGTGCCAGCCCTTTTGCCTCAGATGCTACGCCCAGTCTGGGAGCCTCAACATCAGCTATGGGGTTTCATTTAGACCATTTTGTTGAAAAAGACGACATAGAGGGGTACCTAGGACGTTTTGAGTTATTAGCTACTACATATGGGTTAGAGAGAGAGAGGTGGAGTTTAAAGTTATCACAGGGACTGAGAGGTACTTCTTATGAAGTCTTCGCAAAAATGAACAGAGAAGACCAAGACAATTATGACATGTTAAAGCAGGCTTTGTTATTAAGGTACGAAAAAAATGGTGAATTTTATCGTAAGAAATTTAGAAATGCCAAACTGTTGTCTGGGGAGACATACCACCAATTCTCTGCCAGACTGGAAACCTATTTGGAGAAATGGACTGCTCTGGGGAAGACCCAAGATCTTAAAGAGATGATCATGATTGAGCAATTGAGAGAGTCCATGGCTCCAGACATGAGAAAATTTCTCATGGAACAAGGTGCAGAGAAGTTGGGGGAGGTTTTAAATGTCGCTGAGAGGTATCAGGCAGCCCAGGCAGAGGTAAGTGGCTCTAAAAAGAAGCACATAGAAACTTTTAAGGCTCCACAGCAATTTAATAAATTTGATAATAGAGAACAGGGAAATAAGGGCAGGACAAACTTTGAACGGCCAAGAAATGACTATCGTGACAGAAACTCACAGTTCAATGACCAAAAATCCAATGAAAGAAAACCGTTTAACCAAGGAAAAAGATGGTGTAAATGGTGCAAGAAAGATAACCATAACACCGAATTTTGTAGAAGGAAACCTTCAAACATTGCTGCAATGAAGTCGGGGACTCAAAGATTAAAGGTTAATCCTAATGGACAGCAGGAACCTTATCACCCCCCAGTTTGTGAGGATGTTATTTGTAATGGGGTCACCATAAGGTGCCTTTATGATACAGGTTTGGATTATGATTCAGTTGTGAAGTCTAGCCTAGTGGACCCAAGTCAGTATACCACAGAAACAGTGGAAATACAAGGGGCGACTAAGGACATACCACTCATGACACTTCCCATCGCAAGGATAACGGTGAAAACTCGCTATGTGGAAGGAGAAATCAGAGCAGCAGTGATAGATGAACCAATCTACCCTCTGATATTGGGGTGTAGATACGTCTTCTTGGGGAATCCCGAGAGACCTGTGATCATGGCGACAGTGCAGACCAGGTCACAGAAGAAGGAGGAAGAAGGTGAACCTATAAATGCTCATCCAGAGGAGATGAGGAAGGCGCAGGCTGAGGATAGGACACTCAAGCCATGTTTTAAAAAATTGCCCAAATGCCACACACCTCCGAGCAAGGGGGAATATTTTATGAAGAACAAACTATTATACAGGAAGGCCGGAACTGGAACAAATGGTCACAACCAGCTGGTTCTTCCCACTTCATATAGGGATAAAGTGATGGAACTCGGGCATGCGATTCCCTTCAGTGGTCACATGGGGATCAGCGCCACAGGACAGCGTATAGCTTGTCATTACTTCTGGCCAGGGATAACGGAGGATATAAAAAGATATGTCAAATCCTGTCCAGAATGTCAAAGGGTAGCTCCAAAGCACTGGACTGCTCCTGCAACTCTAGGGGAAATGCCCATAGTGGGAACACCTTTTGAGAGGGTTGCAGTGGATATTGTGGGACCTCTCACTCGGACCAAGAGGAGGAACAGTTACATCCTTACTCTGGTGGACACTTGTTCTATGTGGGGAGAGGCGGTAGCCCTGCCATCAATTGATTCAAAACATGTAGCAGAGGCACTACTTACAATATTCACCCGATTAGGATTCCCGCATCAAATCTTGACTGATAATGGCTCTCAGTTCAAGGGGAAACTAACGGAAGAAGTTTTTAAGCTATTTCAAGCCAGACACTTTCATTGTAGTCCGTACCATCCGCAAGGGAACGGCCAGGTAGAGAGGTTCAATGGGACTCTCATTTCTATCCTGAGAAAGCTGGCACACGAAAAACCGGATCTGTGGGATCAATTCCTGCCCGCCGCATTGTTTGCGTATCGGGAGGTACCACATAGTTCAACCGGGATGGCTCCCGCAACTCTGCTATTTGGGAGGCCAATAAAAGGTCCATTAGAAGCGCTATTAAGGACCTGGACAGATGAGAAGGCGGAAGAGACTGTTACCTCATCTTATCAATACGTGAACGAACTGACCACTCGTTTGAAAGCTGGATGGAAACTGGCAAATGATAATTTGAAACAAGCCAGGAAGAAACATGCAGCATATTTTAATAGGAAGGCAAAGGACAGAGAACTAGCTGTGGGAGAGAAGGTGCTGCTTCTACTACCCGGCAGCCAGAATAAATTACAAATTGGATGGCAAGGTCCATATACGGTTCTAGAGAAGGTGTCTAGAACAAACTATAAAATTGACAAAAAGGGGAAGGAGAAAGTTTATCATGTAAACCTGTTAAAGAAGTATCTGGACAGACCACTCCAGGAAAGCACCCCCTTACTGACCTTGGCTATCGCAACTCAAATGCAAAAGGAACCACTCACCTCACATGAATACCCATTACATCCTTGTGAAACAGCAGCACAGGTAAAAGTCAGTAAGCACCTGACTAAAAACCAGAGGGAGAGAGTTCAACAGGTTCTGGAGGAACAGATAAACCAGGCCATACAAATTTGCTACAGTATGACATGAAACTGGTAGACTCAAACCCAATCTGTATGAGAGCCTATTCTATTCCGTTCGCGAAGGAGAAGGCATTGAAGGAAGAAATAGATTATTTGTTGAAGGAGGGGATTATTTCACACAGTGAATCATCTTTTAGCTCCAGTGTCGTTTTGTTGAGGAAACCGTCTGGGGAACACAGACTGTGCATAGATTACAGGAAACTGAATGCTGTCACAGAAGGACAAGTGGATCCATTACCAGACACAAAACAGTTATTTGCCAGATTAAACAAGGCAAAATACTTTTCAAAGGTGGATCTTAGTAAAGGCTATTACCAGATTCCAGTGAAGCCTGAAGTGAGACCTTATTTGGCTTTTAGCACTTCGGATGGACATTATGAATTCAACATGCTACCATTCGGACTGAAAAATGCTCCGAGTGTATTTTCAAGGATGATGCGCAAATTGTTGGATCCCCTGAATAACCCATGTATCACGAATTTCATGGATGATATTCTCGTCGCCACAGAGACATTTGAAGAACACATTGACGCTCTAAAAATGTTATTTAATAGGCTTAGGGAGGCGAACTTAACTGCTAGGCCAACAAAATGTTGTATTGGATGCAAAGAGTTGGAATTCTTGGGACACACTGTATATCAGGGTAACATGACCCCTGATCCCAAGAACTTGGAAAAACTGCAGAGAGCACCTAGACCACAAACAAAAAAGGACGTGCGATCATTCGTGTCGTTATGCGGATTTTATCAAAAATACATCAAAGATTTTAACTCTATTTGTGCTCCTCTGACTGATCTGACTCGCAAGGGACTTCCAGATAAAATTATTTGGACTGCGCAAAGTGAATTAGCGTTCCAAGACTTAAAGGAAAAACTCACTAGCAAGCCTATTCTCAAACTGCCTGATTTGACACAGGACTTTGTCGTAAGAACAGATGCAAGTAATGTAGGACTCGGGGCGGCTTTGTTGCAAAGATCATCTTCACCTGATGGGGAACTGAACCCAGTCGCTTATGCAAGCCGCAAATTGAATAAGGCGGAACAAGGATATTCCACAAGCGAAAAAGAATGTTTAGCGTTAATCTGGGCAATAAAGAAGTTTCAAATCTATCTGTATGGTAGGACTTTTGTGGTCCAGACGGATCATCAGCCCCTCGTATTCTTATCTCAGGCTAAGCATGAAAACGCAAGATTGCTGAGGTGGTCTTTATTGCTTCAACCTTATCAGTTTAGTATCCAATATATCCCAGGCAAATTGAATGTCGGTGCAGATTTCCTCAGTCGGCACCCCTGTGATCAAAATTAGAGTAGTGGCAGGCGTGAGGAGTAATTTTATCTATGTGTATCACTGGTTTTGGAACTTGCCGTAGGCATGTTTTCAAGTGGGGAGATGTGTGATAAAATTAACCGTGATACAACGTTAAAATATCTCCAAAGATAAAATGTAGGGAAAAAAAATAATGCGTAAGCTACTAGAAGACATGATCGCCCATGCCGCGGGTCACTACCCGCCATGAAAATTAACTTGTTAGACGTGAAGGCAAAACGTTTACCCTTGTAGACGGGATGAGAACGGAGATCAAAAAGAAAAATATGACTGAACACGTGCTTGAAACTAGCAAGGCTAAAAAGACGCAATTGGTGGGGAAAGGAAAAAAATTCACGTCCCCAAGTTGACACAAGGTAAAGAAATGGACAAAAGGGACCTTAGCTATTATACGCAACAGTCATTTCTTGGACGCTTTTACGATACTTAGTCCTTTTATTTGAATTCAGCGGCAAACGCATTACAGAAGATGCTCGAACATATTTCAAAAAAAACAACTAACCTTGAAAAGTAACTTTTTCTTAATAATAATGTTAGGAATATAAAACCTAGCTGGCCGGATGGCCCATCTTGAGCAGAGAAATAATATGCTTTCATTTATACAGACGGATAGATAATAATGAAGATATTGACAAAAGACTGTGTTGTTCATATCAGCGAACGACTGCATTGAAACAAAAACATGTCACTAATTTTCAAAAAATTGCGGCCTTGAGACTCAAGTGCTAAAATCTAGTTAGAATGAAAGAGAGGGGGCATTAGGGAAAGTTGTGGCTAAAAATAACTAGAGGCAGAATTCGTGTAGGAAATGCATGTTTAAACAAGGGTGTTTTTGTAAAAAACGCAAGTAGAGACAGACGGACCAACAGACAATAATACATACTTGACTGAGGTATGACTGAATTGACTTTTGGTAGGAGGTTTGAATTTGAAAAGAGGGAAAGGCAGTGATTGGCCACAGATAAACATATTATCGGCGCTCAGACGCGCATTTTTGCCATTCATCATAAATTGTCCAGTAGTAGACACAGTAATTCTTCAATGGTGTAATTCCCAGAAGCTAATTGCAATACTTAGAGGGACGCCATACTAGAGCCAGCAGCTCAGCTGAGTTTTGCTAGCATATAACTGTGTTCTCTATTCATAATTCTGGTAAGACTGAAAGTATTTCTTTGTATATTTTAATATTGTTTAATGTTTCGAGTGATTTGATACTGCCATATCAAAATCTATCCCTTACAAGTAAGGATTCGCTCTAGATCCCCAGCCCCAGTTCAGGGTCTAGAGACAAATAAAATACATAAACGCCAGCAAGGATTATGAAGGGCGGATCAAGGGTTGAGATCAGTGGAACATATCACCTATCCTATTCAATGGCAGGAAGCTAATGAACATATTTCAGAATATGTAGTCTTGGGGAACTTATACTATGTGAAACCAACTTGGTAAGATGTGCTGTATGGTCAGAGAGATCTGACCCCGTCTATGTGGTGTTGTTGTGTAGTGTTGAGTGTAGAAGTGGCTCAGGAGGTAGAGTTCTGACACATGACCCAATACTTTTATTTCAGAACTGTGAGTTTTTTTATTTGGCACCAAAGTGGTGTCAAATGCTGTGTGGTAAAATACAAGTGTGGACCCGTGCAGTCTAGTATTTTCGCAGAGCAGCCTTATATTGCCCCCAAGCACGGAGAGGTGGGGCCACCAGATTCCAGCACCAGAACTACTCAGTCAAAGATACGTGAGCGTCTGGCCTGCTGGATATTCACCAACTTAGTTTCTAACTACACACCAACTATATTCCCATCAACTAGAACATACCATGTTGGGAAATAAACTTGTATTCCTCCCATCAGTAAATGGACAATGTTTGGTAGGCATAGACTGGGAGTGATGAAGCCACCCCAACAGCACATCCATTAATCGTTCTCCCAGATAAATTACAAATATAAACAGTAGTAATATTAACTAGTCTTGTAAAATTCATATGTACACACCTTTCATTTATTATGCCATATATTCATGCATTTTATTCATAATTTCAAAACCTTTCATATGTTCTGACCAAAATAAAACCTTGGTTCAGAACACATAAACTTAAAGAAAATTTAATATCAAAATTTTAAACAGCTTGAGTTAGTTCAGTGTGTTATAAATTTTATTAATATTATTAGACTTATTAAATATCTGTGTGTGTGTTTGTATATACTAATACAACACCTTACATTCAGTACCCTAGATTTTTAACGTAGCCACATTCATTAGAAAAAAAGATATGTGTGAGGTCGTAAGTGGTAGCAAGAAGGGCCTTCTGTAAATTCACAACTACATTTATCTCAGGAGCCTTCACAGCTGACCTCATGCATCACACTAGGTAATATCACAACCATACAGTACCATCAAAACCACTACAGTAATAATACATAGAGAATCGAAGATACTGTCAGGTCAAGTCATGTCTGCTTAGATTGGATAGCATATTTGTTTGGGGGAAAAAAATTAGGTGAAAGAAAGGCTAAGATAGTACGATGAAGTGGATTGGATGAAATTTGAAGGAAGCCGAAATATTATTGGCTAACCTAAATATACAAATCTAGTTGGTAATAGTAACACATAGAGGTTTGAGATTTTTTTTTTAAAGTAAGTTTCATTCAAAAAGAGATGCTTGGTCTCATTGGCCAAAGCCTTTTACTTTAACAAAATAGTAAGCTGCTCGCTGCCATTTTTTCAAAATATTCTGAGGAACAAGCAGCGATGAGCAGACTTGTGCTTTGTTTTAAACTAACTAACAACAGAAAGCAGTCTGAACAGAGGCAGTGATGAAAGTGTGCCATATTCTGTTGCCTAATTCATCGTTACTTGTTTATATTTCCTTGATATGTGGTAAGATTGATTTTATTGACTTTTTAATTAAAAAAGGTTTGTATGAAAAAAGAAAAGGCCATGTAAAAGATTGTAATTAAATGGTTCCATGGCAGATTTAGGCATGGCCTAGATGTTGATTCATCATATAAGGGACTATCTAAGAAGTTTAAAACTACAGGACTATATATATATATATGATGGTCATACAGGAACATTACACCTATCTTATTGCATGGAAAAGATTACTGCAGGAATGACAGAGGCGTAGCATCCATTAGGGAAGAGAAAAGAAAAACTGGTACCATTTGTTCCATCAAACTAAAGTGGAGAAGCAGAGTTGTCAGAGAGAGCTGACCATGTTCTTTTGTATTGAATGTATGTTTACATGTAAATTAGGAGGAATTAGTTTGATATTAAGACAGAACCATAACTTGCATCGACAGGGGTTCCTGCTGGCACTTGTCTGGTGCTAGTACTCGATGATAGAGAAATTCAGCACGATTTCTAAGAGTCTCTGGTACCTGATTGTATTAGAGAAGTTCAAGACCAGAGGAGACTGAAGTGTTTGGCCAAACCAACTACAACTGCTGTGATTCCAGGATCCAGATAAGTGCAATATCTGGCCTGGGACATCTTATCACGACTAAAGAAAAATCTCCTGTATAGACAAAAACGTTCCTCCAAAAGACTTAACATAAACAATCCTAGTGAAACAAAAGAACATTGGGATGATGATAATCCCCAACCTGCCTTCTAGTACCAGTAGTAAATAGAGTAATTAACATCAACTTGAAAATTTGTAACAATGTACTATGGACATATTGTCTGTTGTATGTAAATATCTTTATATATATTTGTAAACATATCTATCCATCTAAATTGATTCTCATTTGAACTGTAGTTCTGACCAAAACAACTTTAGGCTCAGGACCAATAAAGTTTAACAAAAGAAATTTTACATATAAAATTTAACAGCTGGAGTTAGTTGAGTTTCTCATAGTATTTAGTATATGTTTGTATATGTTTTTGTATTGAGATTCTTTAACAACACTCTCACAATACCCTAGACACTTTATGTAGCTTTCAGTCACGCTAGTCAATAAAGAATATAACTTAGAGTGAGATCGTAGGGTGGTAACAAGAAAGGTACTCTGTAACACAGCTGTCCATTGTTTACCTCAGAGACCTTCACAGTTGATCTCACTCAAGTACAACTATATGCACACTATTCTTCTTAACATCTAAACCCACCACATATATTGGGGTCTCTAAGTCCGAGATTTGAATTTGGCATATATAGATGAATGTTTGAAATAGGAATCTCATACAGCATATATTAACTAACTCCAGGAATAAAAAATTAGCAGTAGTATATAGTTCACGGTTTCCAGCCAAAGAATCCCTACTGTCATTGAGGAACCTGTTAAAAGTCTTGGCAGGGTGTACGATGCCTCTTTAAAAGACTCGAAGGCAGTGCAACAGACAATAGAAATGGCAGACAGAGGACTACAGATCATAGACCAAAGCAGACTCCTGGGAAAGTTCAAACTGTGGTGCCTCCAGTTCATGTTGATACCGAAGTTGCTGTGGCCACTGCTTATATATGAAATAAGCACAAGTACAGTGGAAGCTATAGAGCAGAAGGTCAACAAGTTCATGAGAAAATGGCTAGGGGTACCACCAGGTCTGTCAGATGTAGCACTGTACTGCAAAAAGTCAAAACTTCTGCTTCCCTTCAAGTCAGTTGTTGAAGAGTACAAAGTTGGAAAAGCAAGGCTTGCAATGATGCTACGCGAGTCAGCTGATGACGTGGTTAAGTCCGTTCAGCCCACACTGAAAACGGGAAGGAAGTGGAGAGTGGAAGAAGCTGTTGATGCTGCTGAAGAGTCACTCAAACTGAGAGAGGTAATCGGATACACACAAACGAATAGACGGGGATTTGGGCATGGTGACATCCGCTGGTGGTCCAAGGCATCAAGCAGGGAACGCAGAGACATGGTAGTTCAGGAGATACGAGGAGTTGAGAATGATAAGAGGTTGCTAAAAGCAGTGCAGCAGGTCCAACAAGGCCAATGGACTACATGGGAAGGAGCCCTGCAGAAATCCTTGACATGGAATGATATATGGCATATGGCACCTCTTAGGCTCAGCTTCGTGGTTAGATCAATGTATGACCTGCTGCCGTCGGCCACCAACCTTGTGAAATGGGGAAAGTCAGATGATGAGCAGTGCCCCCTGTGCCAGGGGAGGCAGACACTTGAACACGTGCTCTCAGCGTGTAAGGTGGCATTAGGGCAAGGACGATACACTTGGCGCCATAACAAAGTGCTAAATGAGCTTGCTGCGACAATAGATCAGGCAAGAATGAAAGCGAATAGCAAAGTCCGGCCAGACACCATAAATACATACTTTGAGGGCAGGAAAGTCAGCACACCCCAAACCGAGTAAACCTGGTAGCAGTTTACCATCTCTTCTTGACTGTGCAAACGACTGGGAGATGGCGGTAGACCTACCTGGACGGGGGGCATATCCAGAGAGTATCAGAAAATCGCAGAGACGGCCGGATATAGTGCTTCATTCTTCAGCAACGCTTCAGGTCATACTGATTGAACTGACCGTGCCATTTGAATCCAGATTAGACGAGCAACATTCATTCAAAGCAGCCAAGTATAGCGATCTGGCCGCGGATCTGAGACACGATGGATTCAGTGCAAGGGTCATGGCGGTTGAAGTGGGTGCAAGAGGGCTTGTGGCTGCATCAGTGTATGATTTATTGAAACTGTTGGGTTGAAGGGACAGTCTAGAACAAGGGCACTGAAGAGGCTTAGCGAAACTGCCGAAAAGGCATCAGGCTGGCTGTGGAACAACCGCAATGGAAATCGTGACAATAAACGCTGCGGTACAGAAAACACCAAAATTTTTCTAAGTCCACAGCGCTGAGTTTTTCTGGTGTACTAGTGAAAGGGCTGCGACTCTGGGGCAACAGGCGATGTATACTATAGGGAGTGTGTCAGGTACAGAATTTCAGTGGCTTGCAGCGCACAGTGGCTAAGGCTCGTTGGCTGCACGCTCGTGTCTCAGTGTGTGTCCTTAGTTGTGAAGGGCGACGGAACGAACGGAATGATTTGTCTTCTCTTTGTTACTTTCACAGTTGCCCCCACGGCTGGCGTTGTGGATTAAAAGTTGCTACCGTAAGTGAAATGGGTTCATTTTCGATACAAGACAACAGGAAGCTGAGACGCTTGGGAGTCATGACCCAAGTGGGCCCGCCCCCCTTAGAGTGTAAAGGAGTAATCGGGCCGAAACACTTGTCGGATGGGGGGCCTCTTCTGATGATCAGATTGCTTCCTGTTGTATCGCTCTGTAAAGAGTTTCCTATCATTCAAGATTGTATTACTAGTGTTAGTAGAGGTTAGAAACACCCCTAAGAAGATAAAAATAATTAAGAGGAGATTTACAGTGATAGGTTGTCACAGCCAGTAGTAATTAGTTAATTATAGTTGGTATTTATTTTAGTTAAGTTTAAGATTGTCTTAGAACCTTATTAGACCTGCTTGAGTTAGAATGGCTGATTTAGCCAAGTTCAGATCTGCCGCTGTGCAGACTGCTAAAGAGATGGGCATGGATGGACCAGAGCTGGTCCAGTATGTAACTTCAGAGGTGGACAAATTTATTGCCTGAGAAGATAAAAGATTAGAGAAAGAAGCAGAAAGAAAGTTAGAGGCTGACAAAGAACTTAAGAGGCTGCAGATTGAGGCTGACAAGGAGGCTAGGGCATTGGAGGCAGATAGGGAGGCAGAGATTAAAAGGCTCCAGTATGAAGAGAAGAAGTTGGAGGCCGAAGAAAAGAGACTGGCTGCAGAAAGAGAGGAAAAGAGATTAGCTGTAGAAAGAGAAGAAAAGAGATTAACTGCAGAAAGAGAAGAGAAGAGACAAGCTGCAGAGAGGGAAGCAGAAAAGGAGGAGAAGAGGTTACAAAGGGAGCACGAGCTACGACTAAGAGAGTTGGAATTTCAAGGCCATGCTCCTGAAAATGGTGCCAGCCCCTTTGCCTCAGATGCCACTGCTAGTCAGGGAGCCTCAATCTCAGCTATGGGTTTTCATGTAGACCATTTTGTTGAGAAAGATGATGACATAGAAGGGTATTTAAGTAGATTTGAACTTTTGGCTACTACATATGGGTTAGAGAGAGAGAGGTGGAGCCTCAAGTTATCCCAAGGGCTTAGGGGAACGGCTTATGAAGTTTTTGCCAAGATGAGCAGAGATGACCAAGACAATTATGACATGTTAAAGCAGGCTCTTTTGTTAAGATATGAAAAAAATGGAGAATTTTATAGAAAAAAATTTAGGAATGCCAAACTACTGTCGGGTGAGACCTATCACCAGTTCTCTGCACGGTTAGAGACCTACTTGGAGAAATGGACTGCTCTGGGGAAAACCCAAGATCTTAAGGAAATGATCCTTATTGAGCAGCTAAGAGAGTCCATGGCTCCAGACCTGAGAAAGTTTCTCATGGAACAAGGTGCAGAGAGGCTGGGTGAGTTACTCAATGTCGCTGAGAGGTATCAGGCAGCCCAAGCAGAGGTAGTTGGTAATAAAAAGAAACAGGTAGACAATTTTAAGGCACCACAAAACTTTAATAGGTTTGACCATAGAGAACAGAACAAAGGTAAGCACCAGTTTGATAGGCCACGCAATGAATATAAAAATAAAACCCCACAATTCAATGAAAGGAAATATGATGAAAGAAAACCTTTTAACCAAGGAAAGAGGTGGTGTAAAAATTGTCGGATGGAAAACCATAACACCGAAAATTGTAGAAGGAAAACTCCTAATTTTGCTGCAATGAAAACGGCGAGAAAGGGAGTAAAGGTCAACCCTGCTGAACAACAGGAACCTTACCAAACCCCAGTGTGTGAAGATGTAACATGCAATGGAGTCACCATAAGGTGTTTGTATGATACTGGATTAGATTATGATTCAGTTGTGAGTTCTCACCTGGTGCAGGCAGATCAATACACCACAGAAACAGTGGAGATTCAAACTGCAACCAAGGACGTAGTGACCATGATACTTCCCATCGCCAGGATAAATGTGAAAACGCGATATGTGGAAGGAATCATCAAAGCAGCAGTGATAAATGAACCAATCTACCCTCTGATATTGGGGTGTAGATATGTCTTCTTGGGGAATCCCAAGAGACCTGTGATCATGGCAACAGTGCAGACCAGATCACAATCTAAAAAGGAGGAGGATAATCCCATAAATACCCATCCAGATGAGATGAGGAAGGCACAGGCGGAGGATAAGACCCTCAAGCCTTGTTTTAAGAAATTGCCCAAATGTCATACACCTCCAGGCAAGGGAGACTTCTATATGAAGAACAAATTGATTTATAGGTAGGCTGGAACTGGATCATATGGTCATGGACAGCTGGTCCTTCCCATTTCATATAGGACAAAAGTGTTGGAACTAGGGCATGCGATTCCCTTCAGTGGTCATATGGGGATCAGCGCAACAGGACAGCGTATAGCTTGTCATTATTTCTGGCCAGGGATAACTGAAGACATAAAGAGATATGTAAAATCCTGTCCAGAATGCCAACGGGTAGCTCCAAAACATTGGACTGCTCCAGCAACTTTAGGGGAAATGCCCATAGTGGGAACACCCTTTGAAAGAGTTGCAGTGGACATTGTGGGACCTCTCACTCGGACCAAGAGGAGGAACAGTTACTCTGGTGGACACTTGTTCTATGTGGGGAGAGGCGGTAGCCCTGTCATCAATCGATTCGAAACATGTGGTAGAGGCATTGCTCACAATCTTCACCAGGTTAGGCTTTCCCAACCAAATCTTGACTGATAATGGCTCTCATTTCAAGGGGAAACTAACGGAAGAAGTATTCAGGATCTTTTAAGCCAAACACTTTCATTGTAGCCCGTACCATCCCCAAGGAAATGGCCAAGTGGAAAGGTCGATCCTGAGAAAGTTGGCACATGAAAAACCAGATACATGGGACCAGTACCTTCCCGCAGCCCTGTTTGCCTATCGGGAGGTACCCCATAGTTCAACCGGTATGGCCCCGGCAACCTTGTTATTTGGAAGGCCAATAAAAGGTCCATTGGAAGACATGGACCGATGAAAAGGCAGAAGAAAATATTACCTCATCATATCAATATGTGAACGAGCTGACCACTCGTCTTAAAACTGGCTGGAAACTTGCCAATGAAAATTTGAGACAAGCCAGGAAAAAGCATGCTGCCTATTACAATAAGAAAGCGAAGGATAGAGAATTAGCTGTGGGAGAGAAGGTGCTTCTTCTACTGCCCGGCAGCCATAATAAATTGCAAATTGGATGGCAAGGACCATATACAGTTCTAGAGAAGGTGTCTAGAACAAATTATAAGATAGATAAGAAGGGGATTGAGAAAATCTATCATGTGAATCTCCTGAAAAAATATCTGGATAGAGAAAACCAGGAGGAGACACACCTACTGACCTTGTCTATTGCAATGGAAATGAAAAAGGAACCACTCACCTCTCATGAATATCCTTTACATCCCTGTGAGACCGCTGCACAGGTAAAAATCAGTACACACTTAACAAAAAATCAGAGGGAGAGAGTTCAACAGGTTCTGGATGATCATATAGATGTGTTAACGGACTGACTGGGGCATACAAATTTATTAGAGTATGATATGAAACTCATAGACCCAACACCAATCTGTATGAGAGCCTATTCGATTCCGTTCGCTAAGGAAAAAGCTTTGAAGGAGGAGATAGATTATCTGTTGAGAGAAGGAATTATCTCGCACAGTGAATCTCCCTACAGCTCCAGTGTGTTTCTGTTAAGAAAACCCTCTGGAGAACACAGACTGTGTATAGATTACAGGAAACTGAATGCTGTCACAGAAGGTCAGGTGGATCCATTACCTGATACAAATCAGCTGTTTGCCAGGCTGAATAAAGCTAAATATTTCTCTAAAGTGGATCTGAGCAAAGGCTACTATCAGATTCCAGTAAAGCCGGAGGTTAGACCTTATTTAGCCTTTAGCACCTCGGAAGGACATTATGAATTTAACATGTTGCCATTCGGGCTGAAAAATGCACCGAGTGTGTTTTCGAGGATGATGAGAAAATTACTGGATCCCCTGAATAATCCATGCATCACCAACTTCATGGATGATATTCTCATAGCGACTGAGACATTTGAGGAACACATTAACTCTCTGGATATGTTGTTTAATCAACTTAGAGAGACAAATTTGACAGCTAGACCGACGAAATGCTGGGTTGGATGTAAAGAGCTGGAATTCTTGGGACACACAGTACATCAGGGAAACATGACCCCTGACCCAAGAGCCTGGAGAAGTTGAAAAGAGCACCAAGACCACAGACAAAGAAAGATGTGCGATCTTTTGTCTCATTATGGGGTTTCTACCAAAAGTATATTAAAAACTTTAACTCCATATGTGCTCCATTGACTGATTTAACTCGCAAAGGAAATCCTGATAGAATTACTTGGTCAGCGCAGTGTGAATTAGCCTACCAAGAGTTGAAGGAAAAGCTCACAAGCAGGCCTATTTTGAAATTACCTGACTTGAGTCAAGAATTCATTGTGAGAACGGATGCTAGTAATATAGGTTTGGGTGCAGCTCTATTACAAAGATCAACTTCACTTGAGGGGGAATTAACCCCAGTTGCTTATGCTAGCCGTAAGTTGAACTCAGCAGAACAAAAATATTCAACAAGTGAAAAAGAATGTTTGGCTGTCATATGGGCTATAAAAAAAGTTCCAGATTTATCTCTATGGTAAATCATTTAAGATCCAAACAGATCATAAACCACTCGTGTGTCTGCACAAGCAAGGCATGAAAATGCTAGATTATTACGTTGGTCGTTGCTCCTACAGCCATACCAGTTTACCATAGAATATATTCCAGGCAAAACCAATGTAGGTGCAGATTTTTTAAGCAGACATCCATACGACGAACATCAGAGTAGTCACCAGGCATAGGTAGTAAATTTATTTATGTATATTTAGAAGTAGGAACTGACATATGATAGTCTGTTCTAAGTGGGGAGATATGTGGTGAACTTCTAAATACAATATCTAAATTAGAATATAACAGTCTAGTGCATAAAGTCAAAGAAAGATAGGATAGTACTACAAATTTTCGGCGAGAATTATAGTCGTCGCCTACGCCTTCAGCGTATTATTTGATAACGCATTGACCGAACCAAAAAGGGTACCCTATTTTTCAAATTCGTCCTTGAGACAAACGTACCACTTTTCCAAGTTCAATGAAGTATTTGCCTTAAATACATTGTGGAAGGGAGGGGACGGATAGATAACCAACGCAAATCACGTCTCACATTGTTTCTAAAAATAAAACCAACTTGCTAGCCTTGCCCTTAGGCGGTTTTCAGAATACGAGGAAAATGTGGACACTACGGTCATAAAAACACGCTTAGCTCTTATTGCGAATGACGTAAATTCTCGTGTATTACGAGAGACTCTCGTATTTAGCTTGAAAGTACATGGAAAAAGAATTGAACAGGAGGTAGTTTAAAAATAAACAACTAACATAGAAAAAAAGATAGAATTTTGAACCAAGCCACTTAGCCCCATAAAAATCATGTATTCGTGTACCTGAAGACTTGTTGACCAAGAATATGTTGTTAATTATCTAAATAGTCCATTAAATAATCAAATATTGGTAATAATACATAGAGAATTGGAGATACTGTCAGGTCAAGTCATGTCTGCTTAGATTGGATAGCATATTTTTTTGGGGGAAAAAAATTAGGTGAAAGAAAGGCTAAGATAGTACGTTGAAGTGGATTGGATGAAATTTGAAGGAAGCCGAAATATTATTGGCTAACCTAAATATACAAATCTAGTTGGTAATAGTAACACATAGAGGTTTGAGATATTTTTTTTTAAAGTAAGTTTCATTCAAAAAGAGATGCTTGGTCTCATTGGCCAAAGCCTTTTACTTTAACGAAATAGTAAGCTGCTCGCTGCCATTTTTTCAAAATATTCTGAGGAACAAGCAGCGAAGAGCAGACTTGTGCTTTGTTTTAAACTAACTAACAACAGAAAGCAGTCTGAACAGAGGCAGTGATGAAAGTGTGCCATATTCTATTGCCTAATTCATCATTACTTGTTTATATTTCCTTGATATGTGGTAAGATTGATTTTATTGACTTTTTAATTAAAAAAGGGTTGTGTGAAAAAAGAAAAGGCCATGTAAAAGATTGTAATTAAATGGTTCCATGGCAGATTTAGGCATGGCCTAGATG
This sequence comes from Oreohelix idahoensis, assembly GCA_024509875.1. NCBI lineage: Eukaryota > Metazoa > Mollusca > Gastropoda > Stylommatophora > Oreohelicidae > Oreohelix > Oreohelix idahoensis. Next base: position 124,036 of record JAMPIV010006013.1, read on the forward strand.
TTGATCCATCATATAAGGGACTATCTAAGAAGTTTAAAACTACAGGACTATATATATGATGGTCATACAGGAACATTACACCTATCTTATTGCATGGAAAAGATTACTGCAGGAATGACAGAGGCATAGCATCCATTAGGGAAGAGAAAAGAAAACTGGTACCATTTGTTCCATCAAACTAAAGTGGAGAAGCAGAGTTGTCAGAGAGAGCTGACCATGTTCTTTTGTATTGAATGTATGTTTACATGTAAATAAGGAGGAATTAGTTTGATATTAAGACAGAACCATAACTTGCATCGACAGGGGTTCCTGCTGGCACTTGTCTGGTGCTAGTACTCGATGATAGAGAAATTCAGCATGATTTCTAAGAGTCTCTGGTACCTGATTGTATTAGAGAAGTTCAAGACCAGAGGAGACTGAAGTGTTTGGCCAAACCAACTACAACTGCTGTGATTCCAGGATCCAGATAAGTGCAATATCTGGCCTGGGACAACTTATCACGACTAAAGAAAAATCTCCTGTATAGACAAAAACATTCCTCCAAAAGACTAACATAAATAATCCTAGTGAAACAAAAGAACATTGGGATGATGATAATCCCCAACCTGCCTTCTAGTACCAGTAGTAAATAGAGTAATTAACATCAACTTGAAAATTTGTAACAATGTACTATGGACATATTGTCTGTTGTATGTAAATATCTTTATATATATTTGTAAATATATCTATCCATCTAAATTGATTCTCATTTGAACTGTAGTCCTGACCAAAACAACTTTAGGCTCAGGACCAATAAAGTTTAACAAAAGAAATTTTACATATAAAATTTAACAGCTGGAGTTAGTTGAGTTTCTCATAGTATTTAGTATATGTTTGTATATGTTTTTGTATTGAGATTCTTTAACAACACTCTCACAATACCCTAGACACTTTATGTAGCTTTCAGTCACGCTAGTCAATAAAGAATATAACTTAGAGTGAGATCGTAGGGTGGTAACAAGAAAGGTACTCTGTAACACAGCTGTCCATTGTTTACCTCAGAGACCTTCACAGTTGATCTCACTCAAGTACAACTATATGCACACTATTCTTCTTAACATCTAAACCCACCACAAAGGGCAAGGTACAAACCAGACTGTAAAGTGTGTAAGGCTGCAGGGAACAGAAGCCAGACTTGCATGTACTGCCCAGATTGCAATGTACCTCTATGCCTGATACCCTGCTTCAAGTTATACCACACAGTCAAGGATTATCAACGATCCAGACAAAGACTCTTGCAGAGGCCTACAGCTACAACTTCAACCCCAATTAATGAAAAAAGCAGCTCAGACTCCAACTAGAGGTACTTAACTACTCAAACATTTACAAACGCTCATTGTCAGATGCCACAGACGCAGAATACATTCAAAAAAGACAAACACGAAAAATAGTTTTTTTTTTGCATTTTATTTACAATTTTATTAACCTTTTATGTTGATATACATGGTTAATCGCTAAATCAATACGTCAATTAAGCTTATTTTATTCATTACCATCCATGTCACTAACATTTTATTGCACTGACGTTGAACAAATTCACTAAAAACTGGAAAAAGATGTCTGTTTTTCAATCTTTTATGAATTTAAAAAAAAAAAAAAAAACAGTTTTTTTTTAAAAAGAAATCTGCAAACACCCTTGGTAATGGGAGACGGTAATGCTCCGGATTGCTGGTCAGCAAAGTGATAATTATATCTGTCACAGTTTTCCTGTGAAGATCAAATTATACAAATCACTTGTATTATCTATTCTCTTGTATGGGTGTGAGGGCTGGACACTCACTGCAGATACGGAGCGAAGGATTCAGGCTTTCGAGCATAAATGTTATAGAAGAATTTTGCGCATTTGCTATAAAAAGCACAAAACAAATGTCTATGTTAGAGAGAAGATAAACACCTATGCAGGCCATCAAGAACCACTTTTGTCAATAGTGAAACGTCGAAAGCTTGCCTGGTTTGGGCATGTAACTCGTCATGACTCCCTTTCGAAAACGATCCTCCAGGGAACAGTCGAAGGTAAACGGAGAAGAGGAAGGCAAAGAAAATCCTGGGCTGATAACATCAAAGAATGGGCAGGACACGGTTTCTCCACACTTGTACGCATTGCTGAGAATAGAGAGCAGTGGAGGACCCTGTCTGCTGATGCTTCCACCATGGCACCCCTACGACCCATGACGGGTTATGGGTTGAGATGAGATGATGAATTATATCTGAGAAAATTAGATGAGGAAAATATTAGAGTTTCCCATCCTTGAAAATCACGTGCTGGACCTGGAAAAAGCCTGGAAAATGCTTGAAGAAATTTGCTATGAACCCTGTATGATTAAGTGCATTTTCATTGGCGGGTTTATTTACTCTCTAGCCTTGAATTTTAGCTTTCTAACAAAAGGTATACACAACAGCATTTAATTCCTTGAAATCACAGAAATTTCTTTTACTGTCCATTGTTGTAATTACACAGTAAATAATGTATCAATAGCTTCCAATCATCAGTACATTTAAGTAAGTAATTTTCCAAGATGCCTGCACGTTTATCATTAATAACATTTGGCTTAAGAAAAATTCTAACTGTGAAGAATGGTTAGGAAAGAATTTCTCAGATTCTAGATTGGCAAAATGAAATGTATGCAGCAAAGTTATTAATATTGGAAGTAATGGGTCAGGTGACTTTAAAAAGGAATGCAAGCAGGAACAAGCGTATATATAATTGCAAAATTTTGCCTACATGTCAGAAGGCCATTTATGACAAAAAATAATTGCCTCTAATCTTGTATATTTGCTCTCATTAGCAGCCACAGATGTTCAGTTTTTCTTATTTGATAATACTAACTCAAGTGTACTCACGGAAAGGTAATATTTATCTTAACTTTAAGGGTAAAGATTTGTTTGGAATCATTTGCTAACCTGGCACTACTTTTATATAAAATCTTTGGTACCTCAGATGTTTAGTTTCAACTTACAATATTTAAATTTAGTATCAAATTTTGTTTCAGATGTTATCAAGAACAAAGCCTGCCCTTGGATCTGGAGCTGCATCAGCAGGAAAGGATATGAAAAAAAGAAGGAAAATGCCAACTGTGGAGGAGTTTCTTGAAATGAGAGACTACACTGGTGCAATTACACTCCTTGAGGTGATATTGACCAGACAACATCTTAAAAGAAAGTCTGAAATCTCCATTGTGAGATTGGTGTAGTGTTGGCTAAAACACATATTTAAAGACCTTAATTGGTTTGATGTTATCACTGGCTATGGGCCCTAGTTATGCTTGCCTTTTTATGGGCCACTTTGAATATTTGGTCCTTCAAAGTTACGGTGGGCCGATACCTGAGTTTTACCGTCGCTATATTGATGATGGGATTGGAGTTACTGACGTCTGAAGTAAACCTCTGTCGATTTATTGACTATGTTGGTAATTCCAATCCTGCCATCAAATTCACTTCTCAAATTTCTACTACTTCAGTAAACTTTCTTGACCGTACTGTCAAATTTAGTCCTTCTGGCCTTAAAAACTTCTATCTTTTATAAACCTACTGACGCTCATGGTTTTCTTCTTTACTCTTCTTCTCATCCTCTCAGCTGTAAAAATTCCATTCCATTTGCTCAACTTCTACGCTTACATAGGATATGTCACGATGATGATGATTTCCATGAACGAGCTCAAGAGATGCTCACATTTTTTCGCAGACGTCTTTATCCTGAAAGAGTTTTATCTGATGCGATTAAGAGCATCAGACACGTTACTCGTCAGATGGCACTTAAAAGATAATATTACTAATGAAACCAAAGAATGAGCAATGAAGAGTATCAATTACATATAACTATACAAGTTAGCAATGACAATCACAGCAGATAAACAATTAAAGAAGAGAACTCTACTGTACTGCTAATATATATAAGACCAAACAAAACCGAAACACGACCTGTCTATAAACATATGCAGTGTATAACAATAAAATAAAGTAAGATGAGACCAACAAATACATATCGAACGTACTATATCTAAATCATGAAACTGTCAATTATAACCATGAATACACCACAGCATGTCCAAAAACATAGTATGGTAAAGAATCACGGAGTTAACACAAAATCTACAGCTATTGCAAGCTCACGTTCCACCTAGAGCAACCCACCAAAACATCTACAGAAACAATTCCAGTAGCCCCAAAGAAACTTGCTATAAGCCTATGCAATTCATCCACCCAAAATCAACCTAGGAAAACAACACAGAACACCTATGATGAAGAACAAGCATATTATGAGTTAAAGTGACAAAAGAAAGGTGCTCACTAATAATAATTAGAACACTGACACCACAATGACAATGTCTACTTATCTGCGGGAATCCAAATACTCCTCGTACAGCATTCGATCCAACACGGGTTATGAAATTCATACAACTTGATTGAAGGTGAGCAATTCTCAAAATGACCACAGTAATTCCCTGTGGTTGAAAATACTTGCTAACGAATGACGTATATCAATGTAACCTCTATAGGTACACTGCAAGACTTGAAAACGAAAATCAAAAACTGTAGCACCATTCCACGGTACAACTATGATACTTCTCCGGTGACTTGAGTATGTACATCACAAGAACGTTGACCTTCAAAGTCAAGGTTATGACTGACCTAACAGTCGATTGATTGAGCATATATCAAATATCAATGTTCCCAAAAATGTGCAATCAATTGAGCTTAAAATATCTGAATTTTCCAGAACGGGAAGGTACATCACACTGGCCACCATGTTACGGTGTGTCCGCCCGTTAGTTTGCTTCAGTGAATTAAGAAGAGTTTTTCTGCAATTTGATATATATATATATATATATATATATATATATATATATATATATATATATATATATATATATAATCACTCTTCCAAGATTTGTTTATATGAGTGTTCGATCACGGTTATACAATGACCTTGTCCCGCGAATGTTTCTATCGTGTGTGTGCAAACAGCACTGAATCGCCCCTGTATTAGTTCGGCAGTGTTCCCTCACAAGGGATAAACGAACCAGTAACATCACAAGTAGGCACCAACGGCTCAAAAGTAACAAGGTGCAAAGCCAATGCTGGTACTTTATAAAAACAACAGGATTTATTGATATTCATGATCAATGTGAAATGATGAACCGACACTAGGTTATGTCGTTCCGTCCATTATCAACAACCCTAGTACGAGGGACGGTCAAAAAGTAATGCCTCGTAATTTTTAATTTCATTCAATAGGCAAGAAAACTGATAAAATTCACATTGAATTGTATCCCCAAGTCTGAACTTCAAAAATGTATTTCTCAATGTAGTCTACGTTATTTGTTGCAGTTTTTTTCCATCTTCTCACAAGGGCATGTATCCCCGCAATGGTAAAAATTTGTGTCCTTTTTCCTAAACCAGTGGTCCAAACAGATGGAAGTCAGAAGGTGCAAGATCGGGACTGTAAGGGGGATGTGGTAATAATGTCCAGCCAAATTCTGCAATCGCATCAATGGTGCGTTTAGCGGTGTGTGGCGTGGCATTATCGTGCAACAGTGGTGCAGTTCTCTGATCTTTTAATGGGTAAAGTCGCCGAAGACGACCTCTAAGCTTCTTCAAAGTTTCAGTGTAACGGTCTGCATTCACCGTGTTTCCGTGTTCCAAGAAGTTGAGAAGAATCACACCCTTCTCATCCCAAAACACGGAGGCCATAACTTTCCCTACAGATGGTGATTTTTTTGAACTTCTTTCTTGTCGGCGATGTTGTGTGATGCCATTCCATTGACTGCCTCTTGGATTCTGGTTCAAAAAGATGAACCCAAGTCTCATCACCTGTCACAATATTCGATAAAAACTCTTCTCCTTCAGTTTCGTAACGGTGCAGGAGGTTGATGACTATGGTTTTCCTTGTTTCTTTATGTCTGTTTGTCAACATTCTATGACATAACGTTGTTTTAACCGAACGTCTTTGGCAGCCATTTTTAAACTGTTACAGTGGTGCCACCTGTTACTGAAACAGGTTGGTAATGCTATACAATGCAGCAGAGTGTTTGAGGAATCCTGCTAAATTTACAAATTGCACACCGATGCAGTATTTACATACATAAAAAATAGGAGGCATTACTTTCTGACCTTCCCTCGTAACATAATACTCTACTACTTGATGGTAGTACGCATTCTGGTTTTCTTCCCAGTAAATCATTATATATATGTACTGAATATATCCGTGATATTGTCACGTAGCTCCTTTCAGATTCCTTTAAACTTCATTAGAATGAATTCTCCAAATTAGTACACGCTTCAGTGACAATGTGAGGTCATTAAGAACTCAGATTTTTATGGTGTATAAACCTACACGTCCATGAAGGTGTATGCATCAACATATTCACTTAAAACAGTACTTCTCATGTCGTGTATTCCCATTCTTTGCACGAATAAACATAATCTCTCCACAGGTTTTCAGACCACAAGCAAACAAGGCTGTCCCCGTCTTGATATATTTTCACATTGTTTTTTTCTCCCACGTCATATCCTAACAACACACAAAACTCCCACGTCATCTTCCAATCTCACCCATCGATTGGTTAGCACAATTATCATTTTTTCTCACTATGTTCATGATTAATGTACCTAAGTGTACTATTCTTCTTCTTCTTCCTCGTTCGTCCTGAACAGGATGTTAGTTGCGTTGTGCCCGTTTACAGCGAAGCTGCGATATTTGCGCCTTTCGGCCGACACATCCGACTTCCGCACATCATTTTTGGGACCGGTTTAGCCTTCCCTCTTCGATCCCTACTCACTCAACCAGACTGCAGTGATGCAGCCTGTTTCCAGGACCACCACTTGGAGGTGGAGTAGGGTCTTGGTCAGCTCTGGTTCGCTGACCCTGACGCAAGCAGTTAAGCTATGGGTCGCTGACTGCATAATAAGTAAATAAACAGACAGTTTTAAAGATGCAATCACCAACATAACTCTCCCATCAGCAAGCACAGACAAAAGTATTTGGTTTATACTTACTGATAGAAAAGCCACATCAGTGATTGCGCCTCCAAAACTGTCTGGGTCGTCCACGGGTCCTAGTGTACTATTCAAACATCTTCAACTATTTTCCCCAAACTCAATTCAGTGCTCTTTGATGCGCAACAACTAATGTTGTAAAAACCCATATGCAACACCCCTGATGGGTTATAATTAGGATATATTGAATCTATAACTGGTAGATGAAGTATTCAGTTTCTACTGGTTGTTTACAGACAAAATCCTCTCTGTGTTGTGCAGTGGTTAATAAAAAATTGTGTTTACTTGTATATTTAAATTAATCATACTTATTGTGTTAATTTAATAATACAAAATTTAAAAAAATTGAGTGTGTGCATGTGGGTTTCTATTTAGTACCATATTTTTTATTCATAACTTCAAATGATAACTTACTTACTTAGTCGTTCCCATTCTACCGTGAGGTGTAGAGGTTTGGAAGAGAGAGCGCCAGACTATCCTATCGGCTGTCTTCCTCCTGGCCTGGTTCCATTCTAGTCCTCGGTCCTTCAAAGATTGTCTAATGTTATCCTCCCAGCGGACTCTGGGTCGTCCAGGGGGTCTGGATCCCTGGCTCACTTCAAATGATAACAATGATTTAATTATTTATTTTAAAAAAAGATTACAAATGTTTTGAGAACCCTCCAGTTATTTCATGTTGGTTTCACGTTATTTAAATTTATTATAATTTATTTCTTAACAAACAGAAGCTGAATTCAGTATCTGTTGATATATGTCTGTGTTCAAATTATACTTCATTTCAATGATTTTCTATGTCCTTCAAGATTCCTCTGAATTTTGGATACTTCCTTCTTTGATATGGCCATTTTTATTGTCTATGATTCCTTGATTTGATTAACCTCTTGGGTTATTTCCATATTATTTTTAAAAATTACTGTTTTCTGGTATTACATATGTTGGTGCTGTACACCTGATTGCGGCTGTTATAGCACTATTTTAAATGGTGTATTAGTTTTTATTGATTTTACTAGTTCCAGTTTGTGTCACCACCTCAGTAATCAACGGAACAAAAAGCTATGAGCCTCTATTCTAGACGTGCTGTTCGCAACAGTCGAGGGCTGTGATTGTCGTAGTGGGGGTAGTTTAATTAATGCTGGTTGTAGGGGTCGTCTAGCTCCATGTTTCAACTTATGAAACCTATTTCAGAGCCATCAGATCTAATAAGAGTTCTTCTAAATTATACTTGAGTTTTCTTTTATTTCTGATTTAATTTATCTGCAAAGTTATTCTTCCAATAAATGAATGTTGACATCACTGGATACATGAAATGTACAATATGAATGAAGGACTGTTTACTACAACGAAACTTCAAACAACACATGCCTGCATAGAAGGGTGTTTATCTTTATTCAGCAAAAGTAAAACACTCTCCTTTATTCTTTTTTTTTTTCTGCGATGATGAGTTTTAATTGTGGTGAATAAAAATAATGGCCAGAAGTCATGTGTTTTAAATGTTGCTGAATGATGTCATCTTGTGCCTGCATAATGTCCAATGTTAATGTCCACCTAATGAATATGTAGTTCCATAATACAGTGAGATAGCACAAATATCGTTAGTTCTATGAGTAGGTATATAAATAGATCTACCTGACGTGGTTAGCGTTTAAAGATTTCACGATCTGATTTTTACTATCATGTTGGCTGAATGGAATAATCCTTTACTTATGTTGAGGTAAACTCCGCTTAGGCTGGTCCCAAGCCCGGCTGAAAAAGGAGGCAGCCCCTCCACCATGCAAAGGCACAACAGGCCAATCACCTGTTTGCATTAAATCATGATTACGCGAACTACAAGAGAGGTGGCGAACTGGAACGGACTACGACTTATGGAACTTGGAACACAAGAAGTATAAATGGGAAAGAAGAGGAGCTGGTGGAAGAGATGAGGAAAGCAAAACTAGAAATCCTGGCTATAATGGAAACAAAGAAAAAAGGACAAGGAGTCATGGATCTCGATGGCAACATGCTGCTCTACAGAGGTGTACCCACATCTGAAAGAGCTAAAGGGGGCGTGGGTTGCATTGTGGCCAAAAACCAAAAAGATAGTATCAAGGGATGGAACTTTGTCTCGGAGCACATTATGGTTGTAAAACTAAAAGAAGGAAAAACCAAAGTCAACCTGGTCATAGTGTATGGGCCAAATGAGGATGAGAGAGCAGAAGTCAAGGAGGAATTCTTCGAGCTGCTTCAAAGGACAGTGGATGACTGCCTAGATGAAATTATCATGCTCAGAGATTTCAATGCCAGAGTTGGAAATGACCATGCTAGATGGGGTGGAGTTATCGGAAGATATGGAGAAGATACTCTCAATGACAATGGAAAGTGACTCCTTAGATTCTGCAGTGAGCAGAATCTGATCATTACAAACACAAAGTTCCCCCATAAGCGCATACATGCATACACTAGATGTGAACCAACAAAGAATGAAAAGTCAGTGATCGACTATGCCATTGTTAGGAGGAGCTCATTCATATATGTCCGGGATGCTAGATTCTGGAGGGGGCCAGAGATTGGAAGTGATCACTACCTGCTTACAATCAAAAGAACAACTGAAAGAGTTGCTCAGCCTAGGAACTGCCCAACATCACAAAAGAAACTAAGTAAACGAGCGGGAGAAATGAGCATTAGGACCTACAAGCTGAGAGAGCCAGAAATTAAGACCAGATATCAGGGGCTTATTGCTGCAGCGGTGAGCAACACAGAAGTACAACCTGATGACTTGGAAACCCTCTGGATTAAATTCAAGGACATCATAAAGACAGCTGCTGCAGAAGCATGTGGTCCGACTTGGGAACAAGACAAAGAGGACACCTTGGTGGACAGAGGAAGTCAAAGAGAAAATAAGAGAGAAGAAAACGGCATGGAAACAATACTTAGTAACTAAAACACAACAGGACAAATGGAGAAATATAGAGAATATGTGACAGAACAGAAGCAAAGAACAAGGTGCTAGCAGCAAAACAGAAGTATTGGGAAGAATTTGGAGAAAAGCTAGAAAAAGATGCGCAAGAAAACCAGAAATTGTTCTATAAGACACTAAAGAACATGAGGAAGGAAAAACAATGCCCTCTCAAATTTATAAAGGACAAGCAAGGCAAATTGCTTACTGCCCCAAAGGAAGTGATGGAAAGAATATTTCTCAGAACTCCTTGATGGTGAGCAAGGTCAAGCATCAGAAATGATAACCACTAGCACAGAAGAGAAAACCAATGGTGGTGAAGATGACATAAAGATGGAAGAACTGAAGGCAGCACTGGAGAAAATCAAGATGGGCAAAGCAGCAGGGCATGATGGTATAACACCAGAAATGGTTAAGTACATGGGAGCATCAGGCAACCTATTACTCTTAAGGGTCCTGCAGGCAGCGTGGTGCAACAAGGCCATACCAAAGGATTGGGAGATTGCCATCATAACACCGAAATAACAAAGGGTGACAATCGACAAACCATAGACAAACTATGTGGAAACCATAGAGGATTATCCCTTCTCAGTGTCCCTGGTAAAATCTACTCAAGAATCCTAGAACAGAGACTGCGACGCCTAGCTGAGCCACAATTGGATGAAGTCCAGTGCAGATTCCGAGCAAACCGAAGTACTCAAGACCTAATCTTCACACTCAGACAGCTGAGTGAAAAGGCCCTTGAGTATAAGAGTGAGATCCATTTTTGTTTCATAGATCTGGAAAAGGCGTTTGACAGGGTCCCCTGGAGCAAATTTTGGGACTGTTTGGCAAGGAAGAACATTCCAGCACCTCTGATTCATGCTATAGTACTGGTTGCTTGATGATGTTCATCTGGAATTATAGAATAATTGCATATGGCTACACCCCCACTTCTCTCCATAAAAAACTGTTTGGAGATGTCAGGAACCTTGAGCTGACTACCACCATTATTAGATTATTAATGTAGATGTCTGAGGGCTAACGAGTGAGAAGAACAATAATTACTTAACTGAAAGTCCTTTCTTATTTAGAGTTCAGTCATGTAGATGGATCTTTCTTTTTGGTGACTGTTCCCAGATTTTGGCAGGCGATGTCCACACAGTTGTGATCGTGGCAGTCTTTTATGAAATTGCTTCACAAGACAGTGCTTCTGCTGTAGAATCTGCTTGTGAGTGCAGTCCTGTTCTGATTTCAATTCAGTTGCCGCCTCATCTCTGATGTGATTCAGAAGGTCTTTGAGCCAGTTCTGTGTGAGATTATATAACACTCTGAGCTCTACTGGGTTTGTGATCTGATTGGCTGTTGCCGTTTTCATCCTTTGTTGTATACTGAGGTCTGTATTTAACCAAACGGCTACCATGAATTTTGTCCAGTCAGTCACAATAGATCTTTCCAGTTTCCTTTAATCATTTAACGTTAGTTTTTCTCAGTCGCATGAGTAATTTTTATCGAATTATCTGTGATACAACTCTGTGTCTGCCAATTTCTGTGTGGCATATGTTTTTTGGGTTTTCCTATGGTGATTTCTCTTCACTTTGAATAAAATACTCAGAGAGTTTGAGCCGGTCTCACTTCAAAGATCATCACTGTGAAATTGATGTGAAGAACCAGACAAATAGAGACATAGTGGTGGGTAAAAAACATTGGCGTTGGATTTGAAACACACTGAGAAAATCTCTTCATTGCTGGTGTAGAAACATGGACAATGAATGTCACGAAAGGTTTGAGATGTTATAAGAATGTAAGATATCCTGGACAAAAAGATGTATCAGATGATACCAGGATAGTGCCAGATCAGAGACTAGTCTTACAAGAAATACCCCCTTTTCTGAAAAGAAGAGGGGTATCGACATCAAAGGTTAGAATCCAGCTGCATAAACCTTCAGGTGTTGAAAGGATATGTCCTGAAAATCTATTTGCCCCTTTCGTAGATTCTCCTTTGGTAATATGGGGTATTATTTATGTTGTGTATGTTGACAAGTTGTTCTAGGGGTATTAAATATGGTCTAACTCTCAATCTAAAATAAGTATCAATCAAACTTGAAACTTTAATGCAAATAATTTCAGCAAGTCTGGTGATATGTATTTACAATTTATTTAACCTAAACCGGTTCTCTTTTCGGTTAGGTAACTTAGGAAAACTCAAAGGTATTTACATCATGAAATAAATAAACATAGAAACTTAATTTATGAAAACATAATATAGTACTGAAGTTTCTATTGTCTTCTACACTGATGAATATTTTACTTTACTAAAATGTCACTGAATTTGACTGTGAAGATAGGGTGGATTCCTATTGTCCTTAAACTCATCCTCCACTGTAATGTTAGAAATATATTTATCTTTTATTGTGGTGCTTTCTTCTATTGAATATGCTGACCAGTGGCAATGTAAGGCCACTTAACTGTCAAATCAGAAAATCCCACTCTCCTGCCGTGGTCGAACACCTCTGTGACTTGCCAGGCAGTGGAACAATGGTGGCTAGCTACAATGACTTCCCGAGCATTCGCACCTCAGAGTCCAATCGAGTTATAGGAATCAGATACTTCGGGTAATTTGCAGGTTACAATGTTTGCAGGATAAAACCCTCAGGCAAAACACACACAGGCTGTTAATGGCTTCTATGGTCTGCACAACAGATGTGGTTGGCAAAGGTACAATACGATTACAGTTTACCGCTTCTTTCTGGGCAGCTGGTGGTTTTGAATTTGTTAGTGGCGTCAAATGGCCAAGGGCAAGGCCTTTTATAGTCACGCCTCCGGCGTATCGGATGACATGGGTGTAAAAAGGAGTAAAGGATCCCAAAATGAGGCATAATTTTTGCCTTCTGTACAATGTATAAAATCTAGTTTTTCAATTATTTTCCTTATTTATGGGGCGATTTTGGTCATTTAAAGGTGGACTTACACTGTGAATTATTTTGTATCGATCTATCTATAAATTATTTAGTTTGCACAATGCATTTAAATGTATGCATGCTTTAACTAACTAAGTTTGACTAATCCTGATGTAACACAGCTCGTTTATTCGATATTTCTATCTTACTAGAATATTATTCGATAAAATGTTTACACCTACCTCTAAAGTAACATTCCCGTTGATGAATTACATAATCCTTTCCGGTGATACTTCTTTAGTTCTTATGAAATTAAATATTATTGTCCCATCGGTTACACAAAATAGGCCTAGGACGTTTCCTACAACAATGATAATAAAGGTACGTTTTGATTGGTTATTGTATTAGAGAGTTCCCTACCTAATGGCGTGCGGTATGGTCAGATTTAGAAAACCGTGTTGTAAGACAGAACCAAAACACGACAATGAACAAGCAGTCAGAAAAAAGAAATCAGGCTTTTGAGATGTGGATATATAGAAGAATGGAGTGATTCTCATGGAAACAGAAGAAAACAAATAGAGCTCTTAGAAAAGCTAGGATTTAAAATAGAAATAATGAAGAAGATAGCTAAAATACTTTGGCCATATAAAAAGACATAATGGAAAGAAGAGTTGAAAGGAAACGAGCAAGAGGGAGACATCATTGTAATTGGGAATATAACATGATAAAGACATGGACAGGAAAGTCAATCAGAGTGTACTATTAAGACAAGAGACAGCAGATGGAGATCCACTGCAGCCGACCTTCGATGTGAAGATGGCAGCAGATGTGGAGGAAATCAGTTGATAGCATAACAAGTTCTTCTACCGCCACGTGTGGAAGTTTTCAGGGAATCAGAGTTTGAAATAGTGCATTTTCCAGTAGATATTATCTCTTTATGACCTTCCAAAACCTACTTTTTTTAAAAAGATGTTAAATAGAGTGGGCAGCATGATGATAGGAAATCTATACAGAGTGGTACAACAGGAGGCAATCTGATCATCAGGAAAGTCCCCCGTTGATCAAGTGTTTCGACCTCTTAATCTCCTTTACACTCTGGGGGGAAGTCAACTTGGGTCATGACTCCCAAGTATCAGCCTCTTGCTGTCTTGTGCAGAGAATTAAACCCACTCCACCTTAGTTGCAGCTTTCAACCTCACTCCTGTTTTTCTGCCAGCTGGAGGCAGTTGTGAAAGTAACCCTTATGTTGAAAATTACTGTCCTAAATTCCATAGCCCGTTGTGGTTGTTTCACAGCCAGCACAATGCCCTTTCCGCAGTTTCACTGAGTTTTTTAATTGCCCTTGATCTTGACTGTCCTTTCAAACCCAACAGTTTCAGTAGATTATACAGAACTAGACCTCTTGCAGCTACCTCAACAACCATGACCATTGCAGTTAATCTGCCGTGTCTCAAGTCCATGATCAGATCATTATGCTTGGCCACTTTGAATGAGTGTTGCTCATCCAATCTGGATTCAAGCGGCATGGTCAGCTCAATCATTACAATCCGGTGTGATGATGAGGAATGTAGCACTGTATCTGGCCATCTTCGAGATCTTTTGATACATTCTCGCCCAGGTAGATGTACTGTCTTCTCCCAGTCATTTGCAGTCAAGAATAGATGGTAAACTGCAAAGTGGTCAATAAAAAAGAAGTCCACTCCAGCCATGTTGCAGAGCCACTGGCGTATTCTTCGTTCACAAGAGCTGCACTTGTGACATTTCATCTGTTTTCCATTAGTGTACAAATGCCAGGGAAGTATTCGAAAGAACATGCACAGTTGTAATGTCTCATATATAGCTTGTTTTGATATTAATGAAGCTAACTGCATGTTTTATAAAACATGGCACAAGCTCCATAATAAACATTGTTTAATATAAAAACTGTCTCAGTTGCCTAAGAAGCGAAATAAATACAATTTGAAAATTCCCTTTTTTGCTATTAAACACAGTACTTAAATTATAAATTTTACAGTCATCCGCTTTGTATCATTCACAAGCCCTGAAGTACTTTTTTGTTGTTTTCAGTTCAGCAGGAATACTGGAAAAGGGAATGAAGAAACAGATATGTGGATAGCCTATTGTGCATTTCATCTTGGAGATTACAAGCGTGCTTTGGAGGTTTGCATCACATATTGATATTTCTGATGTGCCATGCAATGTTTTCATTATTTAATAATTTTGTTGAGCTGTAATTTTAGAAAGTTTTTGTTAACCCATGTGATCTTGTGGCCATACCATGTCAAACATAAAAAAAAACTTTTGTGAAAATGTCCTCAGCTAGTCTTATAGTGTTTCTAATTTTGTATCTAAAAATGTATGTTAAAATGTGATCCAAATATGATATTCAGAGGATCATTCTATAGTAAATCTTCTCTAATACCTATTTTCTTTCCAAATCTCCTGTCAGAGTTGAAGATTCACACGCATATATGAAATTTAAAGTTATAAGGCAGTGCAGGCATACCTGTCAAGTAGTACATTTTTACAGTACAAAATAGGTTTTTTTTATGCTTTTAGCAGTGTATGCCCGTACAAAGGTCGTATGGATTTTAGTGTGCTAATTAAAAAAAAAAAAACCCTTTCCAGTCCAATTCACCCAAAAGCGCCCGCATATTTTTATCGTACCGGCCAATTCGCCAAAAAGCACCCGGCAACAGGTTACTTATTTCGGAAGTCTCGCGTGTACGAGATTTTGCGTGTTTCCGGTTGATAGAGGTTGTTTTGAAGTTTGTTTTGATATCGATCGCATTTTTCTAAGTCGAGTTGTTGATTTTTTGTGATTTTAAAAAAATTACACTGTGTAAAAATGGTTCTTCAAGCTATGGAAGAGATTTTCAATGAACTTTGAAGGATTAGATCTACGTTTCTGTGTTATTCCGATAAGGAAAATGATTAATCCAACTTCGATGTGGACTATGACCCAGTTATCGACGAAAGTGAAAGTAGGAAAATCGATGCAGGAACTAGTAAAATTGTAGGCAATGGACATATTTACATGAATGGAATTATTCCAGATGTATGAGCTATCAGGGCCTAAACATAATTTGGCTGATGAGCAGCGGCGTATTTTTGTTTATTCTTATTTATACCAGACGATGGACTTACGAATAAACCAGAACAGGGTTAGTTACGTTGATTCAGTGTGAGCGTAATTAAAACCAACATCCAACAAGCATGAACCGTCAAACTCGTGAGTAGAAAAAAAAAACCGTTGTGTTCAATACTAAAAGAATTAAGGAAAAACGGACACTTGGAGAGTTCTAGAGACACTTTATGGTTGTAAATTGTGTTCTCAACGTTAGTGTAATTTTTTTGATATTCACAGTTTCAAGAAAAAACAATACTTTGAGTACCAAGGTTTCTCAGTAGCAATTACGTTAAAGTACCAAGGGTTTTTAGGAATAATTTCCCATTTGGGGTGATGAAATTTAAAAAATCACTGAGACCGAATGAGTCAATAGATTGACATGAAACTTTCAGGATAATATGGGAAGTGGATAAGGTGTCGCGTGGTAACCTAGTTTTGTGTTCAGGTCATGTGATCATGGCAGCCATTTTGAATATTAATGAGGCAGTAGACTAATATTGTCATGCACTATTGAAAAATGTATAAAAAATATTATAATCAACTCAAAAGTCATAAGACTTTCCAAGATATAATATTATTGTACATTATTTCTAAAAAAAGCAAGTATAATAGGCTATGCTCTTAAAATGATATTAGGGTTAAAAAGCTATTTGAAATGGACACAAAATTTCCAGGGTCTGTAATGGCAAAATAGAAATATTCATGAGGTACTGACATGATTTCACGCAAAAAGAATTTTAAATAATACATACTTATCAATATGTTTTAGCTGGGTGTGATAGTCTAACATAAAATATGGCCACAGATGCAATTATTGTTGCTTTTTTTCTCTGGCCTTGGGTGCCCATTTCCTTCCTGGCGGCAGCATTGTCCTCACACTTATAAAAAAAATGAAAAGCAGGGCACAACGCAGAGTTGTTTTTCACATCCAATACAAAAGAATATTTTCTGGACTCTCAATCCAGCAGAATTACAAACAATGCATCTTGGTTCCTGTCAATTGTCTTCATACTGCTGTCAGTAACATTGTTTGCGTGGACTCTGCTGAACAAATTCTATAATGCCATGTACAAGCAACCATGTTTCCCGACCTAGCAAAAATAGATGAACGGCCACGCTTCATGTTATGTTTTGTTTTTCTCAAAATTACAGGAAACCCTCTTCTACTGTCTAACAGTCTAACCCTAATCATAACGCTCACATAGGGGTCATCAAAGCCATACAAGTACCACTGAAACTAATCAGCTGCTTCTCTGCCACACCCCCTCCAAGTAGCAGGTCTTTTTCTATGCCCCTGATTCTCACTATGGCCCTGAAAATCGATATCAACACCTCTGACAGCTTCACGAATGCTGGAACTAGGGCTGTTGCTGTCTGTTTCGGTAATTTCAGGCTGCCCTGCATCAAAACTAGACCAACTGTTGTCACTTTCAAAGGTCAGCTGAGAGCCGAAATCCAAATCATTGCAACATTCACTAGTTTCACTCATTTTTAAAGAAATTTCCACCTAAAGATAAATCAAAACACTTGAAAAAATGTTCCTGCCGCCATTGACCATTTCTCAATAAAATTGAGTTACTTCCCTTGATATGCGTTATTGTTCAGACACTTGGCGTGATAACATTTTATGGTGATACTATACTTACGCCAAAAGGCGACATTGGTACTCTACGGAAAATAAGGCTTGTCGCCAATAGGCGCCCGTGGTACTCAAAGTATTAATAATGTATATAAATGCTTTCCAGTGCAAGACTATCAAAGATAAAGTAATTTTTTAGTTTTGATATTTTTTTAAACTGTGAAAAACATTTAAATGTGACATTAAAAAATACAGGTCCATTTTACTGTACAAATAAATGTGTTATTTGAACTAATATTAGTGTATAAATAATTTTTAAAATATAAGAAATATTTAAGAAAAAGAGTTATGTCCCTTTTGAAATGGTTGAAATATTAGCAGAGCTGTAGACTGTAAGGGGTTAACCAAAAAAACAAAATCTGAAATATTTTCTGCTTCTTCTTCTTTCGTTCGCTTGAAATATATTGTCTATATCTGCAATGTTGTTTCTTGTATAAACTTCACTGTCTTTTGTAGTTCATACAGAGGTCCGTATAGTTTTGCTTCCAGTGTTGTTTCTCTGGGCCAGTGGGTTTGCCTCAATATATCATATTAGGGGCAATCTTGAAGTACGTGCTTCGCAGTCTGGGGTGCCTGTACACATGGCTGAATTGCCAATCTTGAATTTTGTATACATGTGGCTGCAGAGTCGGTTGTGTCCTGTTCTGAGGCGCAGAATGACAATTTGTTCTGATCTGTTCATAGCTTGGTAGTCATCCTGCGTTGGTGTTGGTGGCTTTCTGATTGATTTGATCATCTTTTTCTTCTGATGGTACGTAACTGGTTGTGGCGACAGGGTAGAAGAAAGGATAGATAGAAGAAATAAAAGAGAGTACCAATCTCTTCCACAGTGTCTTTTGGCTAGCTGTAGGTGATAGTCCGACACTTGTAAGAAGAAATGTTTCAGGAGACTGAAATGTAAACTCTTCTCAGTTAAGTCAAGAAGCAAATCCCATCAAGGATCCTGAGAGTAGGTTAGGTCTTCAGCCACACTTCTCCTGAGGTACTGATATGGCTCATGAGACCCCCAGCTGGTAATTAAGATAATGATTAACAAAAACAGTTAACAACCAAGCAATACAGAACATTTAGTGAAAAGAAAGAAACAACAGTGAAATTCTTTTCAATGAATATATATTAGCTCAAGCTATACTGGTTACAGAAAAACACAAGGAAGAAAAAAAAAATTATGTATATATGGTTATATGTATATATTACGGAGTAGGAGATAAAAATAGCCTACACAAAAGTTATGTTTATTATTAGGGTACCCTTCACGATGGCTGAGGTTTATGTCCTAATTATAATCACTGAATGGTATGACACAATATCTTTTAATGTTTGGAAAGCACTTATCATGAATGTTGTTGCTGCTGTATGACTTCACAATATCACTGCAAGTTTTCTCCCCCTGGCCAAGTTGCTGGAATAGTTCATAGCTGTATACTGCAAGGTTTCACTACACAACTGAGAGTTCACCTGCGTTCGTCACCACCAGGGAGCCGCTTTGATCCAATATTGAGTTTGGCTATAAAGACGGTATATATATATATATATATATATATATATATATATATATATATATATATATATATATATATATATATATATATATATATATATATATATATATATATATATATATATATATATATATATATATATATATATATAAGCAATTCTTTTGCCTGGTAGTCTGACAGATTACACGCTAGAAGTTTCCGCCGGGGCTTGCAGATGTGGGTAAAAATATAACCAATCATTATCTCATCTCAACCCGTAACCCGTCATGGGTCGTAGGGGTGCCATGGTGGAAGCATCAGCAGACAGGGTCCTCCACTGCTCTCTATCCTCAGCAATGCGTACAAGTGTGGAAAAACCGTGTCCTGCCCATTCTTTGATGTTATCAGCCCAGGATTTTCTTTGCCTTCCTCTTCTCCGTTTACCTTCGACTTTTCCCTGGAGGATCATTTTCGAAAGGGAGTCATGACGAGTTACATGCCCAAACCAGGCAAGCTTTCGACGTTTCACTACTGACAAAAGTGGTTCTTGGTGGCCTGCATAGGTGTTTATCTTCTCTCTAACATAGACATTTGTTTTGTGCTCTTTATAGCAAATGCGCAAAATTCTTCTATAACATTTATGCTCGAAAGCCTGAATCCTTCGCTCCATATCTGCAGTGAGTGTCCAGCCCTCACACCCATACAAGAGAATAGATAATACGAGTGATTTGTATAATTTGATCTTCACAGGAAAACTGATGTTACTTTTCCAGATCACATTCAGCCTTGTCATGGCAGCTGAGGCCATCTCAAGTCTTGTCTTGATTTCTTTACTTGATCTTCCATCACTACATATAGTGGACCCGAGATATTTAAAGGTGTTAACTTCTTCTAACGTTTGCCCATTTAACATAATGTTGGTCGGAACATGTTTCTTATGGCTATTCACCAATATCTTGCTTTTTTCTATATTAATTTCCATCCCATACGTTCTTGTTACTTTCTCCAGTCTAGAGGTAAGGTCTTGAAGTTCTGATTCTGTTCCAGCTATCAGATCGATATCATCAGCAAAACGTAGATTGCAAAGAGGTCGGCCTCCAATCGATATGGTTGTTTTATAATCGTAGAGAGCCTCCTGCATAATATGTTCTAGATATATATTAAAGAGCACTGGAGACAGGATACATCCCTGGTGAACTCCTACAGTTGTTTTGAAAAATTCTCCAAAGTCATTGCTTGCAAAAACAGCACTGCTTGCGTCCTTGTATAGTGCTTCAATGATATCTATGATGTTGGTATCAAAATTAAATTTTCTCATTATTTGCCATAAGCCTTCATGCCAGACTCGATCGAAGGCTTTTGTGAAATCGATGAAGTTATGATATAAATCATGTTGATGCTGGAGATGTTTTTCGATCAGTAATCTAATATTGAAGATTTGTTCTGATGTACTTCTTTTTGGTCTAAAGCCAGCCTGTTCCTCGGACAAGATTTCTTCTGATTTCTGTTTTATTCTGTTCAAAAGTATCTTTAACATCACCTTACTTGGATGACTAATAAGGCTAATGGTTCTGTAGTTCTTGCACATTTTTAGATTTCCTTTCTTTGGAAGCGGTATTACTAATGATTGCGTCCACTCTTTTGGCCATTTTTTTGTACTCCATATCTTCTGGCAAATTGTTGTCATGATTTTTACTATATCTGGTCCTCCATATTTCAAGAGCTCTGCTGGGATATTATCCACACCTGGTGACTTCCCTGCTTTCATCGAACATATAGCCTCTTCCACTTCTTCCTGTAATATTGCTGCATTTTCGAGTTCCCTGTTTTCGCACTTAATGTTGTTTAATATGCTACAGTCAGTGTCGAGTTTACAGTTATATAATTCTTTACAATATTCTGTCCACCTTCTCATTACAGCTGTCTTTTCATTGAGCAGAGCCCCATTGCTATCCTCTATGACAGTTACCCTGGGCTGTTGGGGTTTTGATAGTCTTCTTAATGTGTCAAAAGCTGCCTTGCTGTTACCTTTTATTAGCCCCGTATTAATGGACTCACATTGATCAGCTACCCATTTTTCTTTGGCCTGTTTCATTTTCTTTCTAATATTTTTATTCACCATACTGTATTGCCATGCTGCTTCAGGAACCTCTTTCTTAACCTTTTTCATTTCTCGTCGTGTATCACATAACTTCAGAATGTCATCTGTAACCCATGGTTTGTTTATTTTCTTTCTTTTACCAAGTATTTCTGTTGCTGATTCAATGAGCACGTCTTTCATGTTCTCTGTGATTGAGTTGATATCATCCTCCAAAAAGTTGAGAGCTGCGAATTTTCCTCCAACAGTTGCCTCAAAGATTTCCGCGATTTCTGGATCTTTCAGTTTGTCTAAATTGAATCTTAACTGAGAACATCTGTTTTGATTATAGTTCTTTTTGAGTTTAAGCTTGAGCGTCATCAATACCATGTCGTGATCACT
Organism: Oreohelix idahoensis; assembly: GCA_024509875.1. Taxonomy (NCBI): domain Eukaryota; kingdom Metazoa; phylum Mollusca; class Gastropoda; order Stylommatophora; family Oreohelicidae; genus Oreohelix; species Oreohelix idahoensis. The sequence goes on from JAMPIV010006013.1 coordinate 145,614, forward strand.
ACCAATGTCGGCGCCAGGAAAAGTCCTAGTCTTGGCTTTATTAATACTGGACTTGAATCTTTTGGATACAAGAATAAAATCAATTTGGCCATGTATCTCAGTTTTCGGGGCATGCCACGTTGTTCTTCTTGATAACTTATGAGGAAATAGTGTATTTGCAAGGGTTAGTTTATAGTTGCTGGCAAATTCTAGTAGCCTTAGTCCTCGATCGTTGGTTTCTCCTGTCCCAAATTTTCCCACTGTGCCAGCACACTGACCGTATGCATTTGGCCCTATTTTAGCATTCCAATCACCTAACATGATGAGAAGATCTTTCTTTGGAATTTTCTTAATTGTTTCATCCAGATTTTCATAAAATGTATCAATTGCCTCATCCTCATAGTCAGTAGTGGGGGCATATACCTGTATGATGGAGATTTCTTTGGATGTGCTGCAATACGTATGGTAATAAGCCTGCTATTTATTGGGGTGCAGCTGATGACAGAGTTCAATCTATCTTTATGTACAATAAAACCTACTCCATGCTGATGTTTGGACTCATCTCCACTAAACCAAATTTTATGACCATCATCCGTTATTGATTCACCTAATCCTGTCCATCTGACTTCTGCTAGGCCCAGGATGTCCCACGAGTATCTAGCAAGTTCATGTGTTAGTTCTCTGACTTTTCCACACGCATATAGCGTGCGTACATTCCAAGTTCCAACAACAAAACCTTCTCTAGGAAGTTTCAAAACAGGTGTTTGTACCCCATTCACTGACTTATCACTCTCAAGGGGCAATGAGAGCGCGGTCGTTGTTAATCCGGGCCTCGGTTATATATAACCAATATAGTCTTTATTTTATACGTTTAACAGCGGTCACTGAACTCATCCACGCTAGGGAAACCCTCCCAGCCTACGGGTCACGGGTGAATGTCCTATGAGTCTCTTGTACATGGGAAATCCTTGATATTCTGGGTCACTGGGCGGAGATCACCCGGTCACTTACCACAGGCTGTGGACCGAGATTGGTGTTCAACAGTTTCTCAGTTGCCACCTTGATTGCTTGGATTTCTGCATCATAGTTGTTACAGAATTTCCATGTTGGTACTCTGACCGTATCCCTAGTGTTGTTTGGGTATTCTGTGTACACTCCTGCTCCTCCATTCTTGACTGCATTCTGTGCTGACCCATCCGTGTATACTCGGACCCAGAGGTCCTTTGGTATTCATCATCCAGGAAACTGAGAGTGACTGTCCTACGTTGCACGCTGTTCTGTTCATCCCTGTCAAATATTAATTTTACTTGTGTCTGGATGTGTACTGAAAGTCCAGGCTCCTCTCTCCAAGGGGTTTGTTCTGGCACAGACTTTAGGGGGCTGTCAACTTCAGGCAGGTCTGAGGTTTGTCTACGAAATCGTTTGGCCTGGTGGATGAAGCTGCTTCTTTTCAGTCGCCCCATTGCTTGGTTTTGGAATCTGTCCTTCATTGGATGGCTTGGCATACAGAGGAACTTTTCTACCTGTGTTAGCACTTTCGTGTCTCTGTGTTCTCGCAGTGCTTGTATCCTCCCCATTTTCTCCATCTCCACTATAGGCGTTGATTTCATTGCCCCCGTGATGACCCTAAGCGCCTGGTTTTGCACCTTATCTAGCTCTTGTAATGTGGTGTTTGATGCTGGACACCACGCAGCTGACCCATATTCCAGGTGTGGTCGTATGCCCTGCTGGTAAACTTTACTAAGTATTTTTGCGCTGGCTCCCCATGTGGTTCCACTTAGTTTTCTCAGGATGGCTAACTTCCTCCTGGCCTTTGTTGCTGCCTTGTTGATGTGCTGCTTCCATGTCAGCCTATCATCGAATGTAACTCCGAGATAGGTGGGTTGTTTATCTTCTCTCAGGAGCTCTTCATTTATCTTGATGACACCAGCTTTTTGTTTGGGAGAGAGGGTGAAGAGCGTAGTGCTGCACTTGTCTGTGTTGATGCTGACACACCATCTATTTGCCCAATAGGTTAAGGCATCTATAGCTCTTTGTAGCAGTTTGGTGGCCACTGTTGCATGCTCATCTGTGCACCATATTACCAGGTCATCAGCGTACATTGCCACTTTCATTCCATATGGTAGTTCAGCAACCAGGTCGTTGATGTAGACTAGGAAAAGTGTGGGGGACAGAACCCCTCCCTGAGGGACGCCATAACGCAGTAGAATTTTCTTACTCTTGAGGCCATCTAGTTGTACTCGGGCTCTTCTGTTATGCAAGTATGCTTTCACCCATTTGTACATCCTACCATTCACTCTACAGTTTCTCAGTTTCTTCAGAAGCCCTTCTTTCCAAACCTTGTCAAATGCTTTCCTTAGATCTATCCATGCTGCTAGTACCAGTTTCTTATCTTGGAACGCATCCTCAATCTCTTGGGAAAGGTAAGTTGCCTGATCTTCGGTAGAGTAACACTGCCTAAAGCCCGCCTGCTGTGGTACAAGAAGGTTTTCACTTTCAAGGTACCACTGTAGCCTGAGGTTGATGATACGTTCCATTGTTTCGCAGAGACAGCTTGTAAGGCTGATTGATCTGTAGCTGGAGGCAGTGCAACTGTCTTTTCCTTATTTTAGGAGTGGTATCATGATTGCTTCCCTCCAGGTCTGTGGAACTCTACCTGAGTTCCAACAGATATTGAAGATCTGCAGCAGCTTTGTTTTTGCTGCGGTTCCCAAGTTCTTAATCATTTCATTGGACACTCCATCAACTCCTGGCGACTTTCTCATTTTCAATTTGGATATTGCAAGCTCCAGTTCTCTGAATGTGATTAGTGCCTCCATAACTTCAGGTATGGTTCCATCTCGTCCTGCGTATTGTTGTTTCTCACGAGTCTCCTGTTGCTTCTCTGGGTTTACTTCGATGTTGTTGTCTTTAGCAAAGGAGTCTGCAAAGTGATCAGCTTCCTGTTTTCCCATGAGGATGTTTCCATCTTTGTACAGTGCAATCTTTGAGTTTCTCCCTGTACCCTCATATCATTAAGTTGTTTTACCAGCCTCCACAGTTTTCTTGTATCTCTTTCGAAGTTCAAGGACTCTGTTTTCTCCTTCCAGCTTCTCCACCTGGCCTGCAACTTGGCCCTTTGGAATTTGGCCTTAGCTTGCTGGTAGTTATTGTGGTGTTCTTGGCATGGACTAGTCTCTGCCTGTTTCCACGTTGTTGTACAGTTGCTCTAGTTCACTATTCCAATATGGTTTGTAGTGCTTACGAGCCCCTCTAGGTATTGTTTCACGAGCAGCTTGTAATATGCATCTGCTGAATTCATCGACTAGCTTATTGATGTCTTTGTCTACAGACAGATTTCTAGCCAGTATACTAGTACGGTGCTGGTACATTGTCCAGTCTGCCTTCTTGTAGTTCCACCTAGAGAGAGTGCTGCTCTCCTTGACAAGTTCATTTTCCACAATTAGGAAGACTGGCCGGTGGTTGCTGCCTCCACGTTGTTTCCCTACAACACGTGTGGTGTTCCACTCCAGGCCTGGTGAGTAGAATGCCAGGTCTGGTGTAGAGGTGGTGTGCCATGATCTCAAGTAGAAGGTTTGTGGGTCGATTGGCTGGTTAATCAGGATAAGCCCATTGTCATCCTGCCAGTTTTCAAGCTCATCACCTCTCCTGTCCATGTGATCATAGCCCCAGCTCTGTGAGTGGCTGTTGAAGTCTCCGCATACAATCAGTCTTTCTTTTGCTGGGATTGTGTCTAGTGCCAGTGGGCGGTCACTCGGACAGTAGTAGTTGAGCAGGTGGAATTCTGTACTTTCTGTCCTGAGATGAAGCATCTGGTATTCCGCCCCCTCCATATATGTTTCAAGCTGACATGCACTGATGTTATTCCTCACGAGTGTCAGTATTCCACCCTTTTGCCTGTCTATTCGGTCGGATCAGTAGCACTGGTAGCCTCTGATTTTGAAGGCTATGTCCTTGTTGAGGTGGGTTTCTTGCAAGCAGCATACATTTACTTGCTCTTCATTGAAGATATTTTCGAGCTCTAATTTTTTGCTGTAGCTGTCTTTTTTACTGTTGACGCCTTCAGCATTCCAGTGCATTATTTTAAGTGGTCTTTGCTTTGCTTGGCCAGTAGCTCTATTCTCATGCCTCCTGGCTCCATGGGGTAATTGAGAAGGACCCCCAGTAGCAGGGGTTGGGCCCTTTTGAGGCAGAGGGCATGGCACTGCGCCTGCCTGAGTGTCCGTCACAGGGCGAGTGCCATAACGTTTTGTAGATATAGGCATATTTCCATTGCGCGTGTGCGTGGCATCCTGATTGCTGTTGGTGCGCCTCTTGGCTGGTTGCCTCCGTCTTCAGCACCTTGACTTGCTAGGGCAGACTGTGGTCTTGCTCGAGTGTAAGAAGGCCTGGCCAGTCTTGGTTTTTCGGCCGCTGATGGCTGTACTTGAGCCCCATCTCCACGCCAAGGAGCTGGCCTCGATGGGGAAATATTTTCTAACCTAGATTTGTTTTTTAAATCAGAAAATATTTTCTAGCCCAAGTTTTTTTAACCCTTATGTTTTTTTTTAAATCCTCCGATTTCTCAGGGTCTGTTTTTAAAACGAGGTCTCTCCCAGCACCCAATCAAATCCTTTTATACCAAATAATTAAGTCGCCGATGTTGATAGGGTTAGGATTACGATTAGGTTTAGGATCCCTTTTTACTGCTTCTGAATTCTTTTTTAAGGCTGTATCAAACAATTGGCCCACTGTCTTTCATTTCAACTGTAAATCCATACAGTACTTTCAGCGGTCAAGATTCGTTGCTTTATTTCTTAATTTTTTCTTTCAATAAAATGGGGATCTATTACCACTGGTGTACAAACTTTTAATAATAATTTTATTAATTTGTGTTAGGTTTTCCCACTCCTATGATCATTAAGCCTATTTGAAATAATTCATCCATCAAATAATCGTTGAGCCTCATTCAAAGAAACAAATGCTTGTAGATAGGGTCAGCATAATAAATACCATTTTTTAATTGAAATAATGGTAGGGCTTTGCATTCTCAGAGCTTATCAATTTAGAACTACTAGGATATTTTTGCTTTTAAACATGGCAGTGTTTCATCTTCATTTTTGTTACATTATTATATATAGGGCCTATGTATATGATCACCGCAGTTAATCGTTATAATCTGACATCTGTTATAAAATTTTTAATTTTCTGGTGCATTATACAAGACTATAGCACGTTTCACTAGATATAATCTGTGATACAATTTTGAATTAATATTAACTCTGGTGCATGAATTACACTACGTTCAATGTCATTAGACATAGTTTCACTAGCTTTGCCCTCAAACAAATGTAATTATCTGATTAACCGTCTAACGTATTAATGCCATTTTTTGCATACGATGTTATATTGGGTTAGACCCAACAAATATATACTTTATATCTGTGCATCTTGTCCAGTTCCCATAAACGGATGAAATCCTTTGATCTTTGTTGGCATACTAATTATTGTGTATCGAGAAAAGAAATTTTACCACTTCATGCACAGATTCTGTGAATTGATTAGGCATAGGCGTGTCTACTATTACAATAATGTGGCCATCACGTTTGCAATTGAATACGTGTTGAAGATGATTTCTTAAATGATCTGCATGCGAGATACTCGTGACATTGTTTGTCATTGACATTTAATGCGCTACCATACTGGACCTTCCTTGATCTAATTATTTCAATGGGTATCATCTCTTTGCGGTTCATAAATATCATAATGGAACGTTGCACCTCTAATGTGCTTGTAAATAATGGTAAGGTCATCTTTAAAGAAATTAAACTTCATCCGAATCATAATCAGATGTCTCTGAGAAATTGAAAATCAATCTCTGCTGAATGAAGGACAAACCATCATTCTTCCAATATTCCTCTTCCTCTTGTAACACATGGTTCTCACTTTTCTTCCAATAATCCCTGGCTATATTGGAGATGGCGGCTTTTATAAGTATTTCAACATCTTTTAATTTGAACGTTCTATTTTCTGTTGCTACCTGTTCCTTAATTTTAGCCCATACTAATTCTATTGGGTTTAAGTGAGAATGGTAAGGAGGTAATCTTAAACATCTGTGACCATGTTCATGGATTGCCTTGTCTATGTGAAATATCTTTGTATGCTGTGTCTTTTTTTACAATTCCAAGTAATTCAGGTTCATGGACATTTCGTTGAATGGAATGTTGTGTATGGTCAGCCAAATCTTTATTACATCTTTAATACTTGGTGAATTAGAAACTTTATCTTCTGGTGCCACAACGTTGTGATATGAGGCATTGTCCATTATCAAACACCACGGTCTATCCAAGGAAGGAAGTACATGATTCACAATCCAATCTTGAAATATCTTGCCATTCATCTCTGCATGGTAATCCCTATTATCTGTGGATTTTGAAACAAATATGAGTTCCGTATTATTTAGAAGCCCATGATGGCTGCTTCCTGGATGTGCAATTATTAGGCGCTGTCCTTTGCTGCTTGGTACTAGTCTCTTAGTTGTTCCATCAGATGATTGCCATTCTCGTTCATTACTGTGGTGCGCATTGATCCAAGTTTCATCTAAATACACAAAATCATAACAATCTCTTCTCATTTCTCTGACCTCGCGTAAATATTTGCTTCTCATTGCAACTATATGAGGCTTCTCACAAATAAGGTTTCTACCACCAACATATTTTCTAAAAGTGAATCTTAAACTCCTAATAGTCCTCCATAGCGTAGATTTGGAAATATCAATGTCATTATTCTTTCTTAACCAAATTTTCAATTTCCTTAAAGTCACTGCCTCATTATTGTGAAACATATTGTAAATTTCTCTGCGGATCAATTCTCTGTCAAAATTATCCACCACTCTTGGCCTAGTTTTCGTGTGTAAAACACTGGAATAAGACATTTCAGATGTCGCTATCCAGCGGTGCAATGATCGTTTGCTTATCCCCAAAGCGTGAATAGTCCTCTTTTGTGGGTTTGATATAGAATGATATAGTTTTCCTCGAGTAGCTTCATTGCAGAAATACTTTAAAATCCTATTTGTGATTTGCTGTAATGTCATAAAATGTACTCGCAGACTCATTTTTCCTTCTTAACCACACAATAATTTTTGTAGACACACCTCTGATTGACAATGTGTGCGTTGCACCGGATATAAACTGTTTTATGTTCAAGAAGTGCGATTTCACGCAATTTCACTCAAAAATCATGCCAATTGCTTGATAAACCAAAAATGTGCAAATGAGGTTGTATAATTTACTGTAGACATTTCAATATGTGTGCGTGTGATGTGTGTTGGCAAGTAGGATTTTATATTATATCGCAAAGAAATGAAAATTGAAACCAATGGCCGCATTTTAATGAAAAATTTAATTCATAGGGTCTATACCATTTCAAATTCACACACAAAATTTCACTTATCATCATCTCATCTCAACCCATAACCCGTCATGGGTCGTAGGGGTGCCATGATGGAAGCATCAGCAGACAGGGTCCTCCACTGCTCTCTATTCTCAGCAATGCGTACAAGTGTGGAGAAACCGTGTCCTGCCCATTCTTTGATGTTATCAGCCCAGGATTTTCTTTGCCTTCCTCTTCTCCGTTTACCTTCGACTGTTCCCTGGAGGATCGTTTAATTTCACTTATATGCGTTATATATTCGCTGAGATATAGCATTTCGAAGTTGGGCAAAGCTAGTGAAACGTGCTATAGCACAAACATCACCATGTTATGAATGCTGTGATAACTTTAAGGGATATAACACATATTATAAATTATTTTCACTCATAGCATTTCTAATATAACCTCTACACCTCACGGTAGAAGGGGAACGACTAAATAAGTAAGCATTTCTAATACACATAAAGAACAGCGTGAGACTTTATTAGTATGTTTTATATCATACTATTTCAAATGTTAATTAATTCATATATGTTATTTGTCATTTTAAAACCGTATTGCATATAATATATTACATTTTTTAATGTTTGGGTGTTTGTACTGGTTTTTACTGGTCCTGTGTACAGGTTTTCGTCTCAGAAGGTTGACAGGTTATGGGCAGGGGTCTTTTTTATGTGGCTAACATTGCTTGTGCTGTTCTTGCTGGCATTTCTGTTTTGCATCCTTCGCCTACAATTATTTTCCATAGTTACCTATGGTATTAACCAATGATATCAAAACAAGAATCAAAACAATTCTGATTTTTGTGTTGGACCTGATTTATTTTGATCTCCCATATATTTCCCAATGCAATGAAAGCTCCTATAGCCTTTTGTATTCTTGTTTTGGTATCATTGTCTGTCCCTCCAACTGTGTTATTGTTGATCAGAATCGACGTCATTGCACTCCAGGCAAACCCATAGGTGCTCAGTCTCCCTCAGCAAATGTTGAAGGGTATGAATGTTAATTGTTCCTGTTGCGCATTGGTTGTATATACGCCGGATGCGTCCTCTCATACGTCCTTCCCTGCTGGTTTTACGTTTGATGCCAAATTCCAGCAGTCTTGGCCTTGATGATTCATCAATTGCAGAGTCATTCTCTAATAGGCGATCATGAATTGCCCTCAGTATTTCTCTCTTATCCATGTCCATTGCACCTTCTATGGATGCTCTTGAAGCTAGTCTGTCAGCTCTTTCATTGCCGCATACCCCTGCATGACCAGGACAGTAGATTCATATCAGTTCTTGAAGATTTGATGCTTCCAGCTGTGTCTATATGCCAAGGTAAATGTTTGTTTCTCCATCTTGTAATGTTGTCTTGTTATCATTTCCTGCATTTATTCTCTTCTTAGTTTTCTCACTGTGTATTTGATCTCTCATCAAATGTCTTAATTTTGTGTTGCACCTGATTAGGGTTATGGGACAGAAGTGCCAGGTCATTGGCTAAATCTAGATAGTTGAAAATATACTCATAGGGGAAGAGTGGAGTGAGGTGAGAACTGGACAAACTACCAGCAAGTCATCATCAGCATTGGCAGGGAGTGCAGAACATGGAGCAATGGGAAAGCAGAGCTGAAAATGTATTAACTGATAAATGATCATGCCGGGATGGTGCCATTGCATACACTGATGGGTCTGTACGTTGTGAGAAATAAGGATGAGGTGTCTCAGCTAGATTGAAGAGCAGGGTTGTCACTCAAGTAAGCGGACCTTATATGACAACCACCTCCAAATTAAGAATGGAGATAGAGGCAGCTACTGCAGCGCTGAGGTGGCTGCCTGAAACTCCATCAGCCAGGGCAGTTATTGTGTCAGACTCTTGGCCCATGCTTCAGAAAGTCAAAAATGGATCGCTCCGGCATGAATGGAAAACATCCATAGAAGGCTAAAATATTCAGGAATTGGTGTGGATATACTGTCCTGGTCATGCCAAATAGTTTGTATTATATCTTTGTAGAGCTGTTTTTTTTTTTTTTTTCCCGTACGCCCGCTAATACTCGAGGCGAAATCTCAGGTTATTATTTAATGTCTAACCTGACATTGATTTTACGTGAGTATCCCTTTTCTTGTACAGAGACAGGTGTCCGTCGCCATTCAGGCAGATACTCGCCGATTTCGGAGGTACCCACTGTAGCGGGAGGTTATTTAAAATGATTTATTATGTAAAAGTATGCCAGTAAAGAGTTCTGGTCTTACAAGTAATACCCCAGTCTTAGAAATAAGCACTGGTGTATTGTTATCATAAAAATAGTCAGACTGTGAAAACCCTGGCCCAGTTGGTAAGAAGTAGTACCAGGATTTAAGGTGTCTCCTCCCTGTGACTATCTTATGATTACTTTTATTCTAGGGGATAAGTAAAATGAACATTCACTGAAACCACAAATGGAAGAAGTGAATAAATCCTCAGGTACAGTTAAAATAGTTTAATAATTACACTAATATTCTATTTCTACTAGTTGGAAAAAGAGTATACACATATATATAAAAATATTCACACAATTACTATTATTGTCTGTTTAGACTTCAAGATCTTAAATAATAAAGTTACTGAAATCACTGTTTTTTAGTCTCTTGACTTTCCACTTAATTGTCATCAGTTGACTGAACTATGGTTTTTTCAATATTAGCTGTTTCTTATAGGTAGTCAGTGTCATAAATAGACACTTATCTGTGACTCTTGATCCTGCTGACATGGACTGTCCGTTGCATAAATTGGTATTGGTAGGCCCAGCTGTAGGGATGCCAATGACCAGTTGAAGTTCACTCTTTGGGATCCTGCACGTTTGTGGGATAGCCTCTGGGGAACATCACAGGTTTCTGATACTGGACAGTCTGGTTTGAGTTATTTCATGGAACCTGCAACATATCAGCCTTGGCTAGTATCTGGCTAGACTTGTAGTTGACTAGCACAGATGTCAGACCAGTCAGTCATCAGATGTCACCGTTATACAATCATAGTAAGTAAGGACATCATTTCAGTGATATAGCATTAATATTAACATGTCAATTAAGTGTAACTGACTAGCACATAAGTCAGACAAGTCAGTCATCAGATGTCAAAGTTATACAGTCATAGCAAGTAACATCATTTCAATGATATAGAATTAATATCAACATATCAGTAATAAACATCATCTGGTTTATTCCGCTCCTATACATCCCTTCATATTCTATAACTTGATCCTTCCAAATCATATCAAGTACGAATTCAAATACTGATGCTATCTTAGCAACTACACAAAAGTAATACATAAATAAAGAAAGTGAGTGACCACGTGATCAGGTTGCTTTCTACTGAAACTGGCTATAGAACACTCCAGTTTACCAGCTGTAAATGGGTACAAAGTTGTGCGCTCGAACTAGGGAAGGCAAAGGCAGCGAGGAAGGGGACTAGTCACCTAACCTCGTAAAAGCGGTATCTTCCATGCTGAAGCTTCTAACAATTTATTTCCCTAAGACAATCTCTGGTCATGGGACTGCCTTTATCTTCGTAAGCGATAATGCATTTAATATCGACGAGATACAGCATTAAATATAATAAATATTTTCTATTTGGCTGTGGGGCTAGTTTTGATACGTTTTTGTACAAGCAACCATCTTCCACTAAGCACATGAATAAATCATATTAAAATAATAATACGTTATATCAATGAATATTATACAGGCATATTTTGTGAATTCTAAATGAACCTGTAATACAAAATAAAAGAAATTATTATACAGGATAGCTATCGTAAATTCGCTTACCCTCAGACTCCAGACACTTAGACTGAAATTTTCTGGCGATCCGCTCACACTTCAGATGGATTTAGAGTCGTGGCGTTATCTGCCCTCAGTCTTGTCTCAACCTCTTGCGTTGTGTCTTCTCAGAGTTTTACCGAACCGCTTTATATACGATAGCGCGGACGTATCGGAGAGTACCGACGTCACAGCTTAAACCTAACCTGAAAAAATCCTTCCCGAACCGTGATTTCAGCCGATCTGTGCGTCGACTGAAATTTTGCCTTTCTCATTCTCAGCATATATAATATCCATATTGTTCCATCTTATCTAGTTTTATACAGCTGATAAAACTCTATCTTCCTATCCATGTAAATTCCCAAACTGTTATTTGTTGATTTTAATATTTCGAACAGAAGTGGGTTTACCAGCTGTTAGCGTAACTGTGGGCAGCCGAAATACGCATATATCTCCGTAAATGAGAACTTCCTACCGTTCCATCTTATATGCAGTTATACACCATCCTTCCCTGTACTGAAATGTAAAATCCTTTTCATACGGATTCCCTTCTGTTTTTATTTATCGTTGGCGATTCCCTCTGTCCGATACACATTTCGCTGATACGCCGCCATTTTGAAAGCGGTCGTTCGATCGTAGACGGGTTTATAAATCTAACTGATCCCGTTTGCAATGACTTGAAACCAATTTTGCGACATAGCTCCCCCATATTTTAAGCTGGATGATATCTAGCTTAACTATTGGGTACAAGACAATTGCAAATCGACCATTCCGAGGTTAGTTTTCCTTCCTTCTATCCTCCTCAAGCTCTGTGGGATGACGACTAAGAAAATCTGCGCCCACATTCTGTTTTCCAAGAATATATTCATCCTTTACTATCTCTCTCCTTCCTGTTCGGCTTTTCATCCAGGCTCTTACTGCTGGTGAAACGGGTCGGTAGGTTTCCCATGAAGTTTACCGCCCTCTTTTCGTTGATAGTTGGATGTGGTTTTCCCTCGCAAATCCGTAGGTGTTTGATTTTCGCTACGTGATTTGTTCCTTTTTTCCAGCGCATGGGGTTCAGACTGCAATTGAACCTGTGTGGGATGTTTCCTTTCCCCTCCCGTGCAAATCTCGGGAGTACCCCTGATTGCTGGTTTGCTTGTAGATTTTTGATGAAGACTCTTCCGTCGACTTTCTGAATCTACATAGGTGCACTCTGGACAGGAATTTACATACTGATTTATGTCTTCCGTAATACCTGGCCAGTAGAACTGGGTGGCTATTCTTTGTTTTGTGGCACCATTACCCAGGTGTTCACTCAAAGTTGATATGTGTCCCCAGCCTATAACCTTATTCCTATAGGTGGATGGTACAACGATTTGACCATGACTTTTCGTCCCTCTTCCAGCTTTCCTGTACAAGAGTCCATGTTCCATATAGAAATGTCCTTTCCTTGGAGCTTTATGTGTTTTTGATAATTTGCCAAAACAAGGCTTCAACGTGCTGTCTGCTTCTTGAGCCCGTTTCATTTCAGTTGAATGAAATTTTAAGTTGGTGTCCCTCTCTATGTTCCTGGAGTCAGACCTGGTCTGGATTCCTGCCATAACCATAGGTTTTACAGGGTCTCCTAAGAAAACATATTTACGCCCCAACATTAGGGGGTAAAAGGGATCATCTATCACAGCTGCATTTATCTCCCCTTCCACATAGCGACAACTGACATGAATCTTTGCTATGGGTAATGTAAGGGGTGATGTTCCTTTTAGTGGCCCTTGAATCTCTACTGTTTCTGTGGTGATTTGTTCAGGGCACACCAGAGATGCACACACGACTGCGTCATAGGACAAACCTGTGTCATACATTCCTGTGACTTGTTTGCCATTCACAGTCACTATCTCCTGGGTAGGTGGGTGATGGAGGCTATTCTGACCCACAGTCAGTTCCTTCCTAACAGAAGTCCTCACCTGTAGACATGCAGCATGATGAAGGGGTTTTTTCCTCCCACATTCATCAGTGTTGTGGTTGCTCATCTTACAAAATTTGCACCACTTAGCTCCCTGTTTGTAGGGTTTATTTTCCTGAGTCTGAGGGTTCTTGTCCTTATTATCAAATCTTTGCTTGTTTCTGTATGGTTGATCCATCTGGTCAAAATCGGTATTCTGCGGTGGTGGCTTATATCCTTCTACCTGCTTCCTTTTTGTTCCTACCAATTCAGCTTGAGCTGCTTGGTATCTCTCTGCACATTTCAAAATGTCTTCCAGCCTCTCTGCTCCTTGTTCCATAAGGAATTTCCTCATTTCTTGAGACATGGAATCTTTCACTTGCTCTAACATAACCATTTCTTTCAGATCCTCGTAGGTTTTCTGATACTTACCTAAACTACTCCATTTCAACAAATACGTTTCTAGCCTAGCTGAGAACTGGTTATATGTTTCTCCAGGTAGAGGTTTAGAAGTTCTAAATTTCTTCCTATATGCCTCAGAGTTCTTTTCATACCGGATCAGTAAGGCTTGCTTTAGTATTTCATAATTTTCCTGATCTTCTTTGGGGAGTTTCAGAAACACATCATATGCAATACCTCTCAATCCCTGGGATAACTTTAGACTCCATTTTTCCTTTTCCAGTCCATATGTAGAGGCTAGCCTTTCATACCTATCCAGGTACGACTCAATTGCGTCCTCCTTTTCAACAAATGGATCTAGGTGGAAGTTCATGGCCCCATTTGCTGTGTTCTGAAAAGAGCTATTCGCAGAATGAGGTGAGCTATTACCATGGGTGATAGTCCCAGCCTGAAGTTCAAGATCAAGCTGTCTCATTTTCAGCTCATGGTCTCTCTCTGCTTGTAACCTCCTTTCTTCTCTCTCAGCTTCTAATTTCTTGGCTTCTCTCTCTGCTTCCAATTCTAATTTCTTGGCTTCTCTCTCAGCTTCTAGTTTCTTTGTTTCTCTCTCCGCTTCTAATTTCTTGGCTTCTCTCTCTGCTTCTAATTCTAATTTCTTGGCTTCTCTCTCTGCTTCTAATTTCTTGGCTTCTCTTTCTGCTTCCAATTGCTTTGCTTCTCTCTCGGTGTACTTTTCACATTCCGTCGTGACATACCGGATCAGAACGTCACCATCCATGCCAAGCTCTTTTCCCACCTGCAGTGTAGCAGACCTAAATTTGACCAAGTCAGCCATGATGTATCTGTAGTCTAGTAGGGCAAGCGATCTTACTCAAACTAATTTACTACAATATAATTAACTTATTTAAAATTAAAGTTAATTAAACTGACTTCACCATATATGAAACAGCTTTCTTTATCTGTACTCAATGGTACTCCTAAAAATATAATTATTTCCTACTATGTTTACTCTTTCCAAAAAAAAATTTGTTCAAAAAAGAAAATTTCCTACACAGCAGAAATAGAAAGATGGCTCAGGAATATCAAAGATATATCCCGCAGACGAGCCCCCACTGTAGCGGGAGGTTATTTAAAATTATTTATTATGTAAGAGTATGCCAGTAAAGAGTTCTGACCTTACAAGTAATACCCCAGTCTTAGAAATAAGCACTGGTGTATTGTTATCATAAAAATAGTCAGACTGTGAAAACCCTGGCCCAGTTGGTAAGAAGTAGTACCAGGATTTAAGGTGTCTCCTCCCTGTGACTATCTTATGATTACTTTTATTCTAGGGGATAAGTAAAATGAACATTCACTGAAACCACAAATGGAAGAAGTGAATAAATCCTCAGGTACAGTTAAAATAGTTTAATAATTACACTAATATTCTATTTCTACTAGTTGGAAAAGAGTATACACATATATATAAAAATATTCACACAATTACTATTATTGTCTGTTTAGACTTCAAGATCTTAAATAATAAAGTTACTGAAATCACTGTTATTAGTCTCTTGACTTTCCACTTAATTGTCATCAGTTGACTGAACTATGGTTTTTTCAATATTAGCTGTTTCTTATAGGTAGTCAGTGTCATAAATAGACACTTATCTGTGACTCTTGATCCTGCTGACATGGACTGTCCGTTGCATAAATTGGTATTGGTAGGCCCAACAGTAGGGATGCCAATGACCAGTTGAAGTTCACTCTTTGGGGTCCTGCACGTTTGTGGGATTGCCTCGGATGAACTACACCGGCTTCTGATACTGGACAGTCTGGTTTGAGTTATTTCATGGAACCTGCAACATATCAGCCTTGGCTAGTATCTGGCTAGACTTGTAGTTGACTAGCACAGATGTCAGACCAGTCAGTCATCAGATGTCACCGTTATACAATCATAGTAAGTAAGGACATCATTTCAGTGATATAGCATTAATATTAACATGTCAATTAAGTGTAACTGACTAGCACATAAGTCAGACAAGTCAGTCATCAGGTGTCAAAGTTATACAGTCATAGCAAGTAACATCATTTCAATGATATAGAATTAATATCAACATATCAGTAATAAACATCATCTGGTTTATTCCGCTCCTATACATCCCTTCATATTCTATAACTTGATCCTTCCAAATCATATCAAGTACGAATTCAAATACTGATGCTATCTTAGCAACTACACAAAAGTAATACATAAATAAAGAAAGTGAGTGACCACGTGATCAGGTTGCTTTCTACTGAAACTGGCTATAGAACACTCCAGTTTACCAGCTGTAAATGGGTACAAAGTTGTGCGCTCGAACTAGGGAAGGCAAAGGCAGCGAGGAAGGGGACTAGTCACCTAACCTCGTAAAAGCGGTATCTTCCATGCTGAAGCTTCTAACAATTTATTTCCCTAAGACAATCTCTGGTCATGGGACTGCCTTTATCTTCGTAAGCGATAATGCATTTAATATCGACGAGATACAGCATTAAATATAATAAATATTTTCTATTTGGCTGTGGGGCTAGTTTTGATACGTTTTTGTACAAGCAACCATCTTCCACTAAGCACATGAATAAATCATATTAAAATAATAATACGTTATATCAATGAATATTATACAGGCATATTTTGTGAATTCTAAATGAACCTGTAATACAAAATAAAAGAAATTATTATACAGGATAGCTATCGTAAATTCGCTTACCCTCAGACTCCCGACACTTAGACTGAAATTTTCTGGCGATCCGCTCACACTTCAGATGGATTTAGAGTCGTGGCGTTATCTGCCCTCAGTCTTGTCTCAACCTCTTGCGTTGTGTCTTCTCAGAGTTTTACCGAACCGCTTTATATACGACAGCGCGAACGTATCGGAGAGTACCGACGTCACAGCTTAAACCTAACCTGAAAAAATCCTTCCCGAACCGTGATTTCAGCCGATCTGTGCGTCGACTGAAATTTTGCCTTTCTCATACTCAGCATATATAATATCCATATTGTTCCATCTTATCTAGTTTTATACAGCTGATAAAACTCTATCTTCCTATCCATGTAAATTCCCAAACTGTTATTTGTTGATTTTAATATTTCGAACAGAAGTGGGTTTACCAGCTGTTAGCGTAACTGTGGGCAGCCGAAATACGCATATATCTCCGTAAATGAGAACTTCCTACCGTTCCATCTTATATGCAGTTATACACCATCCTTCCCTGTACTGAAATGTAAAATCCTTTTCCTACGGATTCCCTTCTGTTTTTATTTATTGTTTGCGATTCCCTCTGTCCGATACACGTTTCGCTTATACGCCGCCATTTTGAAAGCGGTCGTTCGATCGGAGACGGGTTTATAAATCTAACTGATCCCGTTTGCAATGACTTGAAACCAATTTTGCGACACCCACTAGAGCTGGGTCGGCTCAGGAGCCGCCAATCCCTGGTCGACGACACTCCTTCAAATGTCCTCGCCAGGTCTCGAGTTAATCCAGTCCAAATCCCGGTCGACGAAAAATCCTCAAATGCCGTCGCCCGGGTTTGATCCTGAATCACCCGGTCGCCAGAGCGGTGTTGTAACTACTACGCTAGCGCGGCTCCTTGTAGAGCTGTTAATATCTGCTTTTATGGTCTCTGCTGGAATGCCATCTGGACAGGAAGTCTTAGCTTATATTTTTTTTGAAGACTTGTGCTCTACAGGTAGCTCAAAGGTAATGAATGAATGAATAAGCGAACAGGTAACAAGAAGCAATAGAGATATGGTTTTACTGAAGGTTAAGAATCTGATGGGTCGTTGATAAAAAAAAGGAAGAAAGGAATCAATATATCCTGAAAGAGGTTGTTGCAGCTAGATTGTTGCATGCTCTTTTGTTGCAAACCAAATTGAGACAGTTTTTTTTTTTATAAGAGTGTTCATTATTTCGGGCTGCATTTTTTTGTTTCTCCTTATCATTTGACTTATTTCTCTTGAGCGATCGTGCTTATATATGAAGGTGATGAATGTTGGGTAAAACTGGTCAAACTTCAACGATAGTTAGTTGATAAGTCCATAGGTGGTAAGAGTCCACAAGATACATTTTTATTACGGGAACGAAATCCACAAGACATGGTATTAATCAAACATACATATTGTTCATGCAAATATAAGAGCGTCTCCTGTATTTAATTCATCAGTCGTCACAACGTCTGGCTATTAACTCGCGATTCTGTATGTCGGTAATCCGGTAACAAATAACCAGAGGTTTGGCGATATTTATAATTTGGATACTTATTAATAATATACTCCATGAAAAACTCTTCTTGAATCAAAGATGATTCATCCATAAAATGAGACGATATTTGTATCCATTACAAGTCGGCAGACCCTGTTGCCTTATAATAGAAAAACCTCTACACAATTACTATCATTCATGGGAGCATTGAAAAGTCACGTCCGACTAGGACGGAATACAGGATACGAAGGGTACAATTATAACGTTGTCACGTGTTAGCATACCAACGTAACACGTCATCATAAATCTAGGCAACTATACAAATTCGCGTTCAATACCGTGAAGCGCGAAACATAAAATATCTTTATAGCATTTCAACCCCTTAATGCGTAACTTTAAAAGTGCTCACTATAATAGTGGCTAACATCATAAAACATGTCGTAACATTCCCCTGACCGACGGGGTAAAACAAATCTATTCTATGGATTTTTTTTTATATATCATAACTCGCTTAATTCTTTCAAAAATTTAAAGATTAGCGACATACGGCCTACGATGTTTTGAGCAAAACATTGTCATTGGTCGCAGTCAATATACTACATGTCATCAAATTCATTAAAATTATATTAAGTTAACTAAAGACACGTCAATTGTCAAGAGGGATAGTGAAGAATTATGTTTTATCTAAATTAATATGTGTTGTATTAATTAAAATCCTAAGATATAACTAATTAAATATATAATTAAATTATTAATGTAATGAGTGTAGGATGTTATAGAATTAAAATCTAATTAAGTAAACTAAAGTATTGTATAATTGTTAAAGAAATTAAAGAAAAGAAAATTAAAGAATGCATGAGGAGTAAGTAGTAAGAAATTAATAGATTAAAATATATGTGTGCAGAAGTAATTATCTAATTAACTGTAACTAAATTAATCTATCAACTAATAAGACATAATACATATCATCATATATCATAATTATGTTAACATGAGTTATGAAAATACAACTAATAGTTACTAATTATATAACTATAGTACTTATATAAATGTAATAATGTTTATTTTCACACTATCTTTTCTATTCTTTTATTCAATCACATTAAAGTATCTGAATCCATAGTGTCAATTGTGATGAATAGTCTGTCATAAGTTCCTCCAGGTGCGTAATATGCGGTTTAATCCATTATAAGAAAAAGTTCATTCAACTAGAGATGATCCTGAGTTCAACCGATAGTACTTGAATGTATGTATTAGTAAGTTCAATCTTGAGTTCAAACGTATTTTGATTGTAGACTGTATCAAATTGATTGATAGATGTACGGACACCAACCAAAGTCCATTGAAATTTGAACGAACTTGATAATTTCTTGCGGATATTTGAGAAATAATATAGTGCATTGTAGGTATCCAGAATGTTTTGTCTTCATTCACTTGGTTCATGATCACGTATGTCCTTTGAATACGAAATGTTGTAAGCAAATATTCAAACGTCTGTAAACAAAATGATTTCATTGCACATTATGAGTTGCAAGTCTGTCATCTCTTGAATACGGATGAATAAATTCTAGCATATAAGTATTTTTCGTTCATTGAGTTGTTAGTGCTCTTCGTTTGACGATGAAGGATGACGTGACAGTGAATCTGATACAACATTTCGGAAACTTGACTCGTCCCAAACGTAATCTGGATCAGATAGACTTGATAGCATACTTGAATGTTAACCATCAGTAGATTGTACTAATGTCACCAGGGATAAGAATTTCGATATCATTCCAAGACGTGTGATGTCCCAGGAGACCTTGACATATGGAATCGTAAATTCGTCATATTCTTCGATCTTGAAATAGTTTCCAACGTAAAATTGGTTATGACGTAAACCAATATCGACGTAGAAATTGCCTGCATCAGACGATGAATAGAAAACCTGGTAAAATCGGTTATCCTCAAAATAGGAGGTTTAACAAAATTTTCCTAACAATTTAATGAAAGTGGTATTGCAATTAGCATGTCCATTCATAAAATAATAGACACTATACAAGCTTACGCTGCATTGGCTGAGCATAAGCGTAACAATCAACGAAGTTACTGTCTATTTTAGGCATGTGAAAACAACATAAAGACGAGAAGACAAAGTGTTATCATAGACAAGACAACAAAAGTGTCACCTAATAGAAAAGCTTACATTGACTAGGCGATATAAGAATAAATGACTAGTAGAGAAAAGAAACGATGACTGCAGATGCTAAGTCACCAAAGAATGTGATAACAAATCCTAATATCACTAGGATGCATGAAGCAGAATCAGGTACCAATTGTAGCCTGAGAGAATGGTAATGAAAGTAAACACCATTGTCACGCTCCATAACCAAACGAGCGTCTCTATTGGTCCTAAAGGTTACCAAAGCCTCACCATACCTGCTATTGGTATGTGGTAACAGACGCACAAACTTAACGTCTGCCGTGTAGTGAAAAAAATTACCAAGTGTCTGCCAGGTAGTATCCTGTGGCAGATTTCGCACTAGAATGGTGCGAGAATATGCACATTTACCAATATAGGTAGTATCATTGTCACGAAACTGTGAGCAATGACGATATGTATTTCTATTCATATAAGAAGAATTGACTTTTCCCTTTCCCATATACGTAGTATTTTTATTCGATGATGTATCATCCTGATTGAACTTAGGATGATACCTATCAGTGTATAAGGCAGTAGATTTCATGCATGTCGTATATGACCCCTGCTTTCTGGGCAAAGTAAAAACTTTGCCGACAGACTTATTGGTTTTAATTTTACCATCTGAGTTACACCTAACTGTAACACTATTATTTACATTAGGAACATTTTTTCCATTTTTTTCCACTTCAACAGTTTTCTTAAAATCAGTTGCCGGCTGATCATGTTGCCAAGACATGTTCCCTGAATTGGCAGTATTATTCTGTCGAGGGAAAGTATATCTCCCACGGAATGATTTCCTGACCTCCAATGGGTATGTCGATACTTTAGTATCACCCCCAGTACTTACGGTATGTCGTACAATAGGTTTATCATACCTGATGTTGGACAATAGTTTCTTGTCCAATACCACATCCAGCAGACTATCAACTCTCTTTCTTGCTTTTGTAACCTCTAAATTTAGGAGTGTAATTTCCTGCCTCTGCCTCGTATTTATTTTCTTTAGTCTTTTATTCATATTGTTCTCCTTAAGGAGCAATGTCTCGAGGTTAGTTAACTTTTCATTAGTCAACTTTTCATGTTGACTTATAATTCTTCTGAATTCCTGATTCTCGAGTTCAATTTTTTTCCATCTTATTCTCCAATTGAATGTAAGAACTATTCATATCCCGATTTGTTATTTCTTGTGCATCAACCTTTAATCTCAAACGTGTAACCTCAGATTTCAGCTCTTGAATCTGAGCCATATGTGTACAATCTGCACTTAAAGCAGTATCAACCTTATCTAATTCAACATCAACACCCTTTTCTTTATCAAATACCTTGCCTTGAAAGTTCAAACCTTCCTCCGAAAGGTTATGTAAGTCATTAATATGCCTTTTATTCTCCAAATCTAGTATCTTCTTCTGTACCTCCTCTAAATCATGTTGCATTTTCTTCTTCTCTAATGCCTTCATACATTTTCTCTCATAGAAATCCTCAAGATTCTTTAACTCGACTGCCAATTCCTCTGCAGTGGGTACCTGTCCTAGTAATTCGAATTTTAAACTAGCCAACCGCCTCATGGACATTGTTTTTAATCCTTCACCCTCCATACCATATTTCCGTCCAATCCCCATGAAATACTCTAAGGTAAACATGGTAAATATATATATGACTCCTTTAGTCAAACAAATAATAAGCAAATTATCTAAGTGCTTCCCCCTGTAGCAAATTATTTACCAATCATATATCTCCTCCAACACAGACATCATGCTATCAGTATCCATTTCAATGTCTATAGTGACTCACTCACTTAGTCAACTATATATATATATATATAAGCCTAATGGCTGATGTGGTACTGTGACTCACCAGGTCAAACAGCTCTCTATTATATGCTTTACAAATTACACTGTAAGCTGAAAAAATTATCTTTACCCAATATTTTATATCACTATTCCTTATTCATGACAAATAACTAGTGGTTACATGACCTACTAGTGTACGATGCTAACATTACTTCAAGCATCCATTATTTATATCTTCAATGATATATGCCCAATGGCTAATATAGTACTTTGACTCACTTAGTCTATCAACAACTACTTATAGTGTGACTTACAAATCAATTATGAAATAAAAGTTGCTTTTAGTCAATATTTTAGCATATTATGCCATACTCAGGCAGAAAAAATAGTTGCTACTTGAACCACTAGTTCAAACCACCCAGAAAATATTTCCTGTATCACATATTTTCAATTAATAAGTGTTATATTATTTATCATATATTTATCTTATAATAATATTAATGTTATTAACAAAGAACATATGTAATTATTAACTAAAAAATTTTACAACACAATTTTCACAAGACAAGTTGATTTACGAACATTAAAATGATTTTAAAACTGAATAAACATCACGGAAGTGACGAAGTATACTGAACTGAGAATATAGGTCAAAGCACACAAAAATCTACTGAAATAATCACAAACATGGACCCTTATAAATGACGTCATAGTTAATGATAATACAATATGTATATACAAAACTTCACAGCTAGACATATACTGTTGACTGAATTCGAAGACGAATAAAGTATGCCGCAGCCTGTAGCAGATTTTTCGTCAATCAAAGATAATCAACCTGTTCCCTATAGAACGATTTGAAATCTTCTCACCGTTCGCAGAGGTATATAAGAAGAAATCAAATTCCCGCCATCCGCCCGCTTAGACAAATAACAGTAACATACAGGCATTTTACAAACCAGATAACATGTAACAATAATATCAGATAGACATGCCTACTAATACCAACGGGCTGATCACCCGTTTGCCAGTCACTTCGATTACGGAAACAACAGCAGATGGATTGATTTGCCGTTGCCCTAAAGACGCCAATAGGTGTGATGGGAAACAATGGCAAAGAAAACCTATCTGCTGTTGCCCTAAGACGCCACTAGGCGTAATGGCCACTGACTGCTTTGACGGTCGGTGGCTAAGGACGGAAGAAGAAAGAAGATGCCTACTAATAGCAAATGGACTACTGTTTGCTTTACTGAACCAAAAATGGGTACTTAGCTTTTTGTGTTCGACTATTTTCCCCGTTCAGTGCTGGCATGCATCAACGGAATGAACAGATGTTCCGAACTGTTATTCAATGTTTGATAAAGCTGGTTCTTCTTGATCCATTCCTTGCATATGATCTTGATGCTTTATTTTGATTTGACATTTGATAAGACTGTTAATGGCTACGACTTTGACTTTCAGCGAAAAGATGATGACGTCAGTTTGACCTCCAGTCGTCATGCGCAATGTGTCATACTTTTTATAAATCATGTGAGCGCATAGCAATTGTAAACAATTCTTGGCAATGTAAATGAGAATTGTCGTTCTGAATCAAATTTGGTAACATATTGTGGAAGAAAAAATTTTCGTTCCCCACACCGGCCGCCAGAATTGTTGCAGCTAGATTGTTGCATGCTCTTTTGTTGCAAACCAAATTGAGACAGTTTTTTTTTTAATAAGAGTGTTCATTATTTCGGGCTGCATTTTTTTTGTTTCTCCTTATCATTTGACTTATTTCTCTTGAGCGATCATGCTTATATATGAAGGTGACGAATGTTGGGTAAAACTGGTCAAACTTCAACGATAGTTAGTTGATAAGTCCATAGGTGGTAAGAGTCCACAAGATACATTTTTATTACGGGAACGAAATCCACAAGACATGGTATTAATCAAACATACATATTGTTCATGCAAATATAAGAGCGTCTCCTGTATTTAATTCATCAGTCGTCACAACGTCTGGCTATTTACTTGCGATTCCGTATGTCGGTAATCCGGTAACGAATAACCAGAGGTTTGGCGATATTTATAATTTGGATACTTATTAATAATATACTCCCTGAAAAACTCTTCTTGAATCAAAGATGATTCATCCATAAAATGAGACGATATTTGTATTCATTACAAGTCGGCAGACCCTGTTGCCTTATAATAGAAAAACCTCTACACAATTACTATCATTCATGGGAGCATTGAAAAGTCACGTCCGACTAGGATGGAATACAGGATACGAAGGGTACAATTATAACGTTGTCACGTGTTAGCATACCAACATAACACGTCATCATAAATCTAGGCAACTATACAAATTCGCGTTCAATACCGTGAAGCGCGAAACATAAAATATCTTTATAGCATTTCAACCCCTTAATGCGTAACTTTAAAAGTGCTCACTATAATAGTGGCTAACATAAAACATGTCGTAACAAGGTCACTTTGCAGAGGAAGCTTACTAAACACACCAGGAAGAAATGAACCATTTTTATTGGGCTTCTTGTCAGCAGAAGAAAGTTAGAACTGATTATGACCACAGGCAAAATTGACGAAAAAAGAGGTGGAGGATGGCAGAGAATATACTGAACAGGTAACAATATGGCATAAAAGAAAGTTAATGACAGTAATAGGAACTAGAAATTTTGGAGAGACATGAGGACCTGTGCTAGTTAGCACAACACTTGAAGAAGAGAAGAAAAATCCAAGATTTGAAAACTAAATTTATATATGGTGTTACCTATATATTTTATTTGATCGTAAAGTCTGGCACTCCTTTATTTCTCAGTATTCTGCTGCACTAGCATTAATGTACTTTAAAAAGCTTTTTATTTTGTTGCACTTTGATACGGAATGGGGAGTTGATATCAGAAGCAGATTGTAATGTATGTCCCCTAGTAATTTTCTTTCTTTTGACTTCGGCTAACAGAAAATGTAGGATAAAGAGAGAGGGATAGTACCTCACGGTGAGAGACAGCCATGTCATTTTTAGGATAGTCAGGATCCTATTTGGTTCTCCTCTCTTTATCTAGCTCATGTATGGCTCCACGAATACCGCTTGTGTACGGCGGTGGCCACATCCCGGGCAGCAGTCTTGGCTGACTGGCTAAACTACATGAGTGGAGTAGGAGTAATCTTACTCAAGGGAATGTCCATCCCTAGTACACAAAGACTGAGACAGTGAGTGAGACGGAGGAATCTAAGAAGGTCAACGGCTCGCAAAGCAAAACAGCAAAGTGCGTGGTGCACTAGAGGCGTGTCGGGCATAGAAAAAGACAACGGCTAGCCACCGTGGAAGAGATTGGGGCCTTACCACGTACATCCTACAGAATGTAATGAGATCACAACCAAAAGACAAGAACCGATATGTAGAGAACTCTCTGTCCCCTGGGGAAGAATCTACTGTACAAATTAACAGGGAAGAGGCAACTCCTCCAATGAGTAAGGAAGTATATAATGACGAGTGTTCCTCAAATTCTGTTGAAAGGGAGCATTCTGAGAAAGACCACCTAAAAACTAGTAGGAGGAGCCTAAAAATAGGAACATGGAACATTAGAACTCTAAACGGAGAAGGAAAGCTTGACAGTCTAATATTAGAGGCAACAGACATGAAACTCGATATACTGGGAGTTGCAGAGGCAAGACTATTGGATACAGGCTACATAAAAAGAGACCAATACACGCTTATACACTCAGGAGGAGAAAAACATGAAAGAGGGGTAGGAATGTTGATAAAGAACGAGTTAGAAAAATACGTATGTGGATACTGGACACACAATGACAGAATGATGTTACTAAATATGAGAGCAAAGCCATTCGACATATAAATCTTACAGACTTATGCACCAACTAAAGATCATAGCGAGGAAGAAATGGAATACTATGAAGAGCTACAACACACACTTAAGCCAGTAAAATCTACAGATGTGTTGATAGTAATTGGTGATATGAATGCAAAAGTAGGAAAAGGAAAATACAAGAAAATAGTAGGACAATATGGATTAGGTACACGAAATGATAGAGGAGACAGACTTATCCAGTTCTGTGAAGAAAACCAGCTGGTCATATGTAACACATTTTTTGAACACCACCCAAGGAAATTATACACATGGAAAAGCCCAGGAGATGTAACAAGAAATCAAATTGACTATATCATGATAAAACATAGATTTAAGAACAGTGTCACAAGTGCAAAGACACATCCTGGCGCCGACATAAATTCAGATCACAATCTGGTCGTCATCAAAGTAAATATAAAGCTGAAAAGAACAGGAAACAGAAGACAGGAGGAACCCCAGATAGAAATATCAGCACTGAAACAACCAGATATAAAACAAAAATATCTAGTCGACGTCAAAAATAAATATCAACAGTTACTGACAGAAAGCATGGAGCAGTATAGAAGAGAAAACCCAGAAGAAAAAGTAACCACAAAATGGGAATGCTTAAAAACAAGCATACAATCAGCAAGTGCAAATTTACCTACAAAGGAGCCTAAGAAAAATCAAATTTGGATGACAGATGACATCTTGAGTAAAATGGCAGAAAGAAAGCAAAAAACACTCCAGAGTATAAAACAATAGACAATGACATACGTACTATGTGTAGACAAGCAAAAGATAGGTGGATAGAAACAAAATGCAAGGAAATAGAAGACTTGGAAGCTAAACACATGGCAAGAGATATGCATGAAGAAATAAAGAAATTATCACATAAGTCGCGGTTTGCACAAGGAGGAAGCTGTATCAAGAACAAAAATGGTGTAATATTACTTGATGAGAAAGACATATCAAACAGATGGGTAGAATACATAAAAGAACTATTCGAGGACAACAGAGGTAAAAAACCATCACCAGATTCTAATGAAGGCCCGAAGGCCCAAACATTCTCAGATCAGAAGTAGAGAATGCCATACATATGTTACAAAAAGGAAAATCAGCAGGCACGGATAACATAAAAATTGAAATGATAGAAGCCCTGGAGAGCTTTGGTATAGATACAATCACTGATCTATGCAACGATATATACAATACAGGATATATACCACACGACATGAAGACATCAGTTTTTATAACATTGCCCAAAAAACCTAATGCAACAGAATGTTCAGACTTCAGAACAATCAGATGAGTCATGCAATTAAGATACTGCTCAAAATCATACAGGAAAGAATAAAAAGTAAGGTAGACAACGAAATCCAAGAGGAACAGTTTGGTTTTAGACGGAACAGTGGAACAAGAGAGGCAATATTTTTCCTAAGAATATTAGCAGAAAAATATACAGAGGTCCAAAAAAGTATGTACATGTGCTTCATTGACCATTCGAAGGCTTTTGACAGAGTCCATCATGAGAAAATAATTGAATGCCTCGAAGACATAGGTATTGATGGAAAAGATATAAGAATACTGGTACGGGTAAATTTTAAGAATGTTTATTATTTCAGGAACCGTCCTCCCGACGTCCTGTGGTAAGAGTGCATTAGACTTCAGGCTTGACACTCCTTATTACAGTGGCCTGCTGAGTACCCTCCAGGGTTCTCCTTGCATATTCCGTTTGAGGAATTATAGTATATATTTAAGATATGGCCAGTCACACACAATCTCCCTGGCCCGCACCTCAGGTACCCAGTAACAAGGCCTAACTTCTTGGCACGATTCAGAAATATTTATTAACACATTACTCCATTTGAGTATGATATGACATCGTAGCTTTTACTAGCACATGTCTCTACTGTCCTTGATTCTGATACTCTCAGTTTTAATGGAACAGTCAACTTACGTGCCCAAGAATTCCATACACACTGCTAAGACTAATCTGACATTATACTGTTAGATGAAAGCATAAGGCAGTGATGGTAATCGATCTTGCAGGTGAAATATAAAGATGCCCAAAGGCAATTAACACATTTTAAAAGCAGGTCCTACTGGACACATTCCTTGCATACTGGTCAAACGACACAAGCAGACTGCCGGTTAGAGACGCTAGCTTGTCCCAAATCAAAACTGACGTCTGCTGTCAATTCAAAGCAGGAGTCAAGACGTCACTTCCTGCAACCACGGGATACCGTGTGTAAACAATATATATCAGGAAGTGATCGAATACAAAACATGATATGATATTTACTCATATCATTTACTTCCCCCCCCCCCCCCCCCCCCCCCCCGGATTAAAATAATGAAAAGGAACTTTTCATTATTTTCATAGTACAATCTTACAAGGTCACTGGAGAAACCATATGACAATATCGAAATACTCAACTGTCATCATTATGATAGCACCTAGAGGCGTGCTCCATAATCGACAATTTAACACACAAGGTGTGGTATTTAGTAATAACATAACTAAACCCATTATCGTTAGCAGACGCTCTTTTGACACAAATGTGAGGTAACTATATTAATTAGAAGGCAGTGAAGAAAAGTCAATATGTCAGTCATGGCACTCACACAGCATACCATGTCAACAAACGCCCTAAGTCGTGTCGGTATGTAAGTCTACCTATCTATCAAATGAAATGCATAATAAGCAATCAAAGACAGAATAGAACATATGAGGCAGACAAGTTAAAATATAAGTGGTGACTGTGACAATATGTCAAAATAGTTATTAACATTTGTATGTATGCAATGTCATGTGGTGAATGACAATGTTAATGAGATGTCATATGAAGATATATTACTTAATATCTACACATATGAAAGATATAGGTTATACTAAGTGTAAGCACGACTGTAATTCATTTCATATAATGATACACTAATGAACCAATGTAATATCACCAGTGTTATTAAAACTGGTCATGTTAGACCATACACAGTTCTTCCTGTAGAGGTATTTAAAAGAATTAAAGTTTCAGTGAGTCACTAGTTCGCACAACATTGTTATTGATCCTTAGTCAAGTATATATGGCGGAAAGAAATAGTTCATTGAAGAAAAATCCAATTTCCATCTATGTTGGTTGTCGATGTTTGTCTTCCATGCAATATCATATGCAGCACAGATACTATTGTTCATTCTGTACTTGAGAATTTCATACGTATATGATGAAATGTAATTTTTTGGTTATGTCCCTTTTTGAACTTTGTAGTCAGTAATTTTAGTTACTTCCCTTTTTACACAACGCTTGAGACAGTTAATTAGTGCAAAACGTTTTGGAAAATGTAGCAAAGTATCTGAATTGCACCGACTTGGATTGTTATACTGCCAAAAGTCATTGTACAACGTGTATGAAGCAGCGAAGTATTGTTCTTGAGCAATTGCATTAGACATCATGTGACGAACGCTTGAATATATATCTTGATTTTGGATGAACAGTAATTCATCATCATCATGTTGCTTGGCATAGTGTCTCTAGTTTTTCAACCGGTTTAAGTGCATGACGAAGCAATGTGGCTGTAATATCTGAAGTATGCAATATATATGAGTTAAAAGAAGGCATGTGCCTTAGTTCATGATGCTACCTTTGCGAAATAGTTCCTGACTTGTCCCAAAGGAAGTAGTGTTATTATTGAGCATCAAAGTTGGATTGAAGCAGCATTTGCAGAGACAACTGGCGATAGCGGATGCTTCATGCATCTGGATAGAACATCGGCCATCACGTTCAACTTTCTTGCGATGGGTTTAATCTGGTAATTATAGGGTTGAAGGGCCAGTGAGGCACGCGCTGCTTTAGCATTCTTGAATCTTGCTGTTTCCAGGTAAGACAGTGCCCTTTGGTCTGTCTCGAGTGTGAAACTTGCACCAAGCAGGTAGCGTTGAAGTTTAGAGAAGCAGAACACAAGAGCCAGTAGCTCTCTCTCAATGACCGAGTAACGCTGTTCCGTCGGCTTTAGCTTCCTGCTAACATAAAGTGTTGGATGTAAACAGCCCTTCCATTCTTGCAAAAGCGAACCTCCAATGGACGTTTTGGAAGCGTCTACTGTAAGAGTAAAATGTTTAGAAGGATCAGGCAATCTCAATATAGGCAACTTGGAAAACAGACATTTTAATCTATTTAAAGCCACATGAACATCCTGACTATAAACACACCTATTTGGTGACTCTTTCTTCACCAATGATGACAACACAGACGTATACTCTGCAAAATTAGGGATAAACTTGCGATAAAAGTTTAGGAGCCCTAGAATACTTCTAACCTGTTTTTTGGTCTTAGGTATATCAAGGTTTAGAATCCTAGAGATAGTAGTATCCTCTGTTTTCAAAAAACCTCCTCCTACTTTATAACCTAAAAATGAAATCTCCTGAAATCCAATCTTAGTCTTAGATGGACGTGCAGATAAATTATGACGACGTAGAGTGGTAAGTAAGGATTGAATACCCTTCAAATGTTCATCCCATGATTGATGAAACAGACAAATGTCGTCAATGTAAGTAATAAGGTCGTCTCTGTCAGAGAAGAGTCGTCTCATCATGCGAACGAAGGTCGCAGGTGCGTTAACTAAACCAAAAGACATATAGTTAAATTGAAAGAGTCCTAATGGGGTTGCGAACGCAGTATAAGGCTTGGATCGTTCCGTTAATGGTACTTGGAAATAGCCTTTAGATAGATCAAATTTAGAAAAAAATGTAGCTGTAGCTAGTCTATCTAATAAAGACTCCAACACGGGAAGTGGTTCCGCGTCGTGGATGGTGACCGAATTTAGACGTCTAAAATCTATGCATATACGTATAGATTTGTCTTTTTTTCTGATCAAAACCATCGGAAAACTATAAGGGGAATGAGATGGAGAAATGACATTTAATTTCACCATCTGTTCTAGTTCCTCTTTAACCTGACATTGTAAATGTATAGGAATAGGGTAAGGTTTCAACTTAATGGGTTGAAAGTCTGTCAGAATAATATCATGTTCGATGATATCAGTGTGTCTGGGACATCAGTAAGGACATCAGTAAAAGAACGTAAGATTGAAGTAACCTGTTCTTTCTGGAAAGAAGATAGCGTTGGTGATATATCAACATCTTTCCAACTTTCAGTAGACAAGTAATGAAGACTAGGTAGTACCAATAGTGAGTCATTACCATCAGTCAAATCCGAATTTTCTTCTTGTATGACAGCCAAAGAAGAATGACGACAGACAGATTGATCAAGAGCCTCAAAGACTGGTCTTAGATATGGTGGACGTGTATGAAACTGCTGTAACATATTGATATGAAAAGTTTTCTCTTTTCCCTCTACTGAGACAATATAATCAACATCAGACAGTTTCTCCACAATCCTGTAAGGTCCTCTCCATGAGACTAATAATTTGTTATCTCTCCTGGGTAATAATACGTAAGCTTCATCACCAGGCCAAAGTTGGCGTAATTTGCGGTTTTGGTTAATGAATAACCTCGCCCTAAGCTTTGCCTTTTCAGATGAACCTACTGCTATCTGGCATGCGTCTATTATTTTTTTCCTCAAATTGACCACATACTGATATGAGGTCTGAACCTCCTTGTTCATCTCAGCACCAATTAAAAGTTGTTTTAATATAGACATTGGGCCGCGTGGTCGGGCGCCAAAAACCAATTCAAATGGACTAAAGCCTGTATGTTCATTTTTTATCTCTCGATAAGCAAATAAAATAGCTGGCAGGACTCTGTCCCAATTTTGAGGATATTTAATTGTAACCTTATGTAGCATTTGTTTTAAGGATCTGTTGAGGACTTCTATTTTCCCATTAGACTGAGGATGGTATATTGAACTAAGGGATCTTTGAATCCCAAACATATCCATAACCTGTTTCATAGCATCTGAAACTAACTGAGTTCCTCTATCAGACAGGATGTTTTCAGGAAAACCTATTCTACTGAAAATCAAAAATAATGCATCAGCAATATCTACCGTGGTGATGGTTTTTAAAGGAATAGCTTCTGGCCAGCGTGTGCACATATCTATGCAGGTCAACACATATTGATGACCTCTGGCTGATGTTACCTTTAAAGGGCCAATAATGTCAATGGCCATCTTTGCGAAGGGACGCAAAGAAATATCAGATGCTTGAATGGGCGCATCATGTTTTGGTTTTCTGGTTGCTACACTTTGGCAGATGGTACATGTACGACAAAATAATTTGACGTCTTTCGTAATTCCGGGCCAAAAAAAATATGACAAAACTCTTTGTTTTGTTCTAGCAACACCTAAGTGTCCTGCACATTCAATGTCATGTGCATGTCGTAAAATGAATGGTCGAAAACAAGCTGGTACCATAATCTGTTTCTTTAAGGAATTAGCAAATTGATAGTTTCTTACTAAAATCCCATTTTTGATAGTATACCAGTGTTTTGCACAGTCATCTATCATTACATCATTCAAATGAGCAATATGAAAATATTTTTTTAAGGAAGTATCATCTTTCTGTCTTTGTATAAAGGTTTCCTTATCAATGAGCTCCATCTGAAATAAATTGTCATCATCATTATTCACATCATTCATTTCCTTAATATCATCATTATTTTCCTGTTGATAATGAATTATATCATCAGTATTATTTTCCTTTTCTTCATCTTCTGAAGTGATATCTTCAGTTATATCTTCAGGTAACACATCAATGACTGGTTTGTGATGATCATTGTCCATGCGAGACTGAGCTCTGGTAGTCACAGCATTTGAACATAATAAGTGTTGTCTTTCCCATATCTCAATATCTTCCTGTGTACATTCATGCAATTTAGGTATGTTTCCCATAATAATTCCAGCAATTGGATTGTCCAAGAGGCATACCAGTGTTCGTCCTGTAAAATAAGGTGTGTCCAAAAATACCTCTGCTGTGGGGTAATATTCCACAGTTCCACCAAAAGTTATGCATTTCACTTGTTTTCCTGTATAATCCACCTTATCAACCAAGGCCTTGCGCACACCAACAGTGGTTGCACCCGTGTCTCTGAGTAAAGATGCTAACTTATTATTGACAAAACCTCTGTTCAAGATCAATGAACCAGTACTTTCAAAAGATGACATGACTGGGAGAGGGTGTCCGCATAATAATCTTGGCACTCCTTGAGGCTGAAATAAAGAATTGCAATTAGTGCAATTATCACTATTTGCTAAGTCTACACTGCATGAATTTGCATGTGCTACAATATCATTATGGTTCTGATTATTATCATGAACAATGGCATTGGTACTTTCAGTGTTTCTTGATTGTCTGGAAGTATTGTTATGATAAGATCTTTTATTTGCATTTTGATCATTTCCTCTATAAAATGATTTCTGACCTCTATTTGATTTTGAGTTATATTCTCCTCTACTTTGCCAGTTATTGGACTTAAATGAGGTTTGTGGATAAAAGTTATCCTCCTGATATGAATTCCAATGTCTTTGAGGTTGGTATTTATTAAAATTGTATCTACCTCTATTTTGACTGTAATTATGTGATGGTTTAAATCTTTGATTCCTATCTATGCTGTTTGATCTATACCTAGGTGCATTGTCTTGGAATGATCTGGCCGATGCAGCTGGTAATGAGTCCCTTACATTGTTTTTGCTCAATACTCTATTAGGATGTGCAACTTGATATTGACGTCCTAGGGTTTGTAATTTAGTCAGGTTCTCTGGTTTTCTTTCCTGCAGGAACGCAAGAAAATCAGAACTAATAGATGACAAAACCTTGTCTCTTAGAATCAAATCTGACAAACCCTCAAAAGTTTTTTCAGTTTTGGATAGTTCAATCCATCTAGAAAAATTTAATTTAACAGCTGAAATAAATTCAGTGAAATCTTTTCCAGAATCAGGGTACAAAGATCGAAATTTCTGACGATAGCCCTCATCATCTAATTGATACCTCTGCAATAAAATGACCTTAACAGCTTCATAATCCTTTCTAGTCTGGTCATCCAAAGTGGAGACTACAGTTAATTGTTCACCAACCAATAAATTCATAAGTCTACATGTCCATGTAGATTTGTCAATCTTATATTCTTCACAATAAGTTTCGAACCTATTTAGGAAGCATGAAATGTCATCTATGGATGCGTTAAATTTTGGCAAATTAATCCTTATGGCAGTAGTATGATTTTTATTTTTATCTTCACCTACCCCAGGATGCAACAGTGGTTGTTGTAATTTTAATTTTTCCAGTTCAATCTCAGCTAATCTTATAGCTTGTTGAGATTTACTCTCTTCTTGAGCTTTTTCCTCTTGAGATCTGGCATAAGCTAATTTTTCCCTTTCAAGAGCCAATTCTTCTGATCTCCTTTTTTCAGCCAATTCAATTTCTTTTTCTTGTTTGTGCAGTTCATCTTGTCTCCTTTTTTCTGCCAATTCAATTTCTTTTTCTTGTTTGTGTAGTTCCTCTTGTCTCCTTTTTTCTTCTTTATGGAGTTCTTCTTGTCTCCTTTTTTCAGCCAATTCCTCTTTGCGAAGTTCTTCTTGTCTGTTTACTTCTTTATCAATATAAGCTTTCAAAGCTGGACCTTCCAAATTAAGTTCCTTTCCAATCTTCAATAAATCCTTTAATGAAGTCATGGTTGCTTATTCTTGTGTTTATCAATAATATACAATATTTTAACTTTTATGTATATGAATATGTCAGCTATATTCAATATTACTCCACCAATCTCAGATCAATTTATAATTGCAATAGTAGATGTATTCAGTTAAACAATATGGAGTAATGAAAAAAATAGAACCACAACAGGTAAGAACAGCAAGACAGGGTTCGAGCAACTAAAGGCAATACAAATGGGAAAACAAAGGAATAACTATAAAATATACATGAATTAATTTAAACTAATGCTCTATTACAAATAGACAAGACAAGACGCATATCACAACAATTATGACATCTATGAAATGAATGATAGTAAGATGAGAATAGACAATATTACAAACAATAATGCAACGAACTAAATAAAATATAACAATGACAGTATTTATGAGAACAAACAATAGATAAACATGACTACACAGCTAACAAAAATGGATCTGTTAAATTCAATAGAGGCAAACTTTTATACAACCAGCAGAGTATGCTGGGTCCTCTATCTGAATCACACAGATACTGCACTATAGAACGCTTGATTTGTTCATTCGACCTAGCTTTCGCGGTATTGAATGATCACAAACCAAGTCCCTCCATCCAGCCCGCTAGTTACAAAACCAAAAACACGTAATGAAAACACATATGGTGAAGTCAGATATCAGGCAAACAGATTATATTCACAGCCAAGCTGTATGTAACAATAAATAGACTTATCTGTTGCCAAGAAAACAATCCCTCTTGAGACTTCGACAAGCAAAGGATGTAGTGATGATTGTAGCCTAGTATTTGGTTAGGCTTAGAATTGCTTCATGCTGACATCGAAGGACATCGATATGGTCCATGATTTTTGATAAAATACTTGCTTCTTGAATGAAGATAGTCAGTTCCTATGACTTCTGTGTAATAATGGGTCACTTTTATAACTTAGTGACAACTTGAGGCATATTCATGATGATGGAAATCCCTTCCATTCATAAAAACTTTTGGCAGACGATGCGTGCCGCCATTTTGAAAAAATAGTCCTAGATTCGTTAGGCGCTCTTAGGCTTGTAAGGCATCCAATGGCTTGGCCCCCAGAAACTGGTACGGGTAAATTTTAAGAATGTTTATTATTTCAGGAACCGTCCTCCCGACGTCCTGTGGTAAGAGTGCATTAGACTTCAGGCTTGACACTCCTTATTACAGTGGCCTGCTGAGTACCCTCCAGGGTTCTCCTTGCATATTCCGTTTGAGGAATTATAGTATATATTTAAGATATGGCCAGTCACACACAATCTCCCTGGCCCGCACCTCAGGTACCCAGTAACAAGGCCTAACTTCTTGGCATGATTCACAAATATTTATTAACACATTACTCCATTTGAGTATGATATGACATCGTAGCTTTTACTAGCACATGTCTCTACTGTCCTTGATTCTGATACTCTCAGTTTTAATGGAACAGTCAACTTACGTGCCCAAGAATTCCATACACACTGCTAAGACTAATCTGACATTATACTGTTAGATGAAAGCATAAGGCAGTGATGGTAATCGATCTTGCAGGTGAAATATAAAGATGCCCAAAGGCAATTAACACATTTTAAAAGCAGGTCCTACTGGACACATTCCTTGCATACTGGTCAAACGACACAAGCAGACTGCCGGTTAGAGACGCTAGCTTGTCCCAAATCAAAACTGACGTCTGCTGTCAATTCAAAGCAGGAGTCAAGACGTCACTTCCTGCAACCACGGGATACCGTGTGTAAACAATATATATCAGGAAGTGATCGAATACAAAACATGATATGATATTTACTCATATCAAATACTCAGTAACCTTTATTGGGAGCAAACTGCCACAGTAAGATCTGGAAGGAATTATTCACCAAACATAGACATAAAAATAGGTGTCAGACAAGGTTGTGTGCTGTCCCCCTGCCTATTTAATCTATACACCGAAAAAATTTTCAAACAGATACAAGAAATACCAGGACTGAACATCAGTGGAAGGTCAATAAACAACCTTAGATATGCAGATGATACCGTGTTGTTAGCTGAAAGCGAACAGGAGTTACAAGAACTAGTGAAGCAAGTGAACAGTATACGTCATGAATATGCACTCGACATTAATATTGAGAAAACAAAAACTATGATAATTAGCAAAACAGACGATAAGCCCACATTAAAGATAAGCGTAAATGGGAAAATCCTGGAACAAGTCAAGAGCTACATATATCTTGGTCATATAATAA
The DNA here is from genome assembly GCA_024509875.1 of Oreohelix idahoensis. NCBI lineage: Eukaryota > Metazoa > Mollusca > Gastropoda > Stylommatophora > Oreohelicidae > Oreohelix > Oreohelix idahoensis. The sequence goes on from JAMPIV010006013.1 coordinate 182,019, forward strand.
CAGAAGATGGCAGATGTGAAACAGAAAACAAGAAGAGAATAGGAATGGCCAAAGCTACATTCAACAACATGAAACATATACTGACATCTAAACAGTTATCTCACAAATTAAAACAGAATCATAAAGTGTTATATATTTTCTGTATGGTGAAGAAACATGGACGATGAATAAGCATTTGGAAGAAAGAATTGAGGCTCTTGAAATGTGGATATATAGAAGAATGGGGCGTATCTCATGGAAAGAGAAGAAAACAAATAAGGAGGTCCTAGAAAATCTAGGTATGAAAAGAGAACTAATGAGGGAGATCAAAGTTCGGCAGCTAAAATACTTTGGCCACATAAAAAGGCATAACACCTTGCAGAAGATCATAATAGAAGGGAGAGGTGAAGGCAAACTTGCAAGGGGAAGACAGCGCTATAAGTGGGAAGATAACATCAAGAGATGGACAGGAAAGAGTCTATCAGAGTGCACCACCAAGACAAGAGACAGAAGACGGAGATCCATTACAGCCAACCTTCGTTGTGGAGATGGCAGCTGATGATGATGAACAGAAAATGATTATTTCAATTAACATATTACCTACCAGATTGTAGCAGTATATCATTTGTGAGTCACAAAATCTAGCTAGAAAAGAAATTGTTGCAAGTAATAGAGTATCTGTTGGATTTTAAGAATGTCTCAATTTTTGAAGTGGTATATCATCTTGTATATTATTTTCTTTCATTTGCTTTTCTCTAGTTTTATTTTCAAACTCTGTCTGGTTTTGTATGATCATGTTTATTTGTGTATGTTTTTGAGAATGTTTGACTGGGTCAGGAATGGTGTTTATTTGTGTGTGTTTTTGAGAATGTTTGACTGGGTCAGGAAAGGATTTGATAGTGGACTATTATTTTAGTCATGAAATTAGAACGTGTTCTGAGATTTAACGAGTTTATTATTCTTCCTCAGGAATATGAGAGACTAGCGAGAAGGGAAGGTGTAAACCCAGATGTTTGGTTATATATTGCCTGTTGTCAGTTCTTTTTGGGAATGTATCCTGAAGCAGATGAAAATTGCTCAAAATGTATGTTTTGTGTTTTGTTCTATTCTTGTAATTTTTTTCCTCTATTAACTTTCATATCAGCATAAAACTGCAAAATGTATTTTTACGTATGTAGCAGAAAATTATTGACTATGCCATTGTTTGGAAGAGTTCATTCAAGTATGTGCGGGATGCTAGAGTCTGGAGAGGGCCAGAAATTGGAAGTGCTCACTACCTACTGACAATTAAAAGAACAATAGAAAGGCATTGCCCATCAAGATCAAGATTTAAAGAAAATATTTAAAGAAAAGAAGATTTTTCGTTGACCGGGATTTGGACTGGATTAACTCGAGACCTGGCGAGAACATTTGAAGGAGTGTCGTCGACCAGGGATTGGCGGCTCCTGAGCCGACCCAGCTCTAATAGGTACCTCCGAAATTGGCGAGTATCTGCCTGAATGGCGAGGGACACCTGTCTCTGTACAAGAAAAAGGGATACTCACGTAAAATCAATGTCAGGTTAGCCATTAATAATAACCTGAGATTTCGCCTCGAGTATTAGCGGGCGTACGAAAAAAAAAATAAATAAAAATAACCACTTTAAATACCATTGGAGCTACCATAGACTGGAAGGGAGGCATTGGTGAAGAGTTAGCTACCCAAAGGGTGGCATCTGGGAGGCTTTTTCAAGCAATAAATAGACGATTTCTCAGCAAAAGAGAGATTGGCAAGAGGACAAAGATCGCTGTATACCTCTCCACCTATGATCCAGTCTTGCAGTATGGATGCGAGTCATGGGCAATGACAACCCACAAAAGCCAGCTCCAAACCTCAGAAATGAGGTATCTGAGGAAAGTGGTTGAAGTAACAAGAGATTTGGTCAGCAACCAGACGATACGTCATGGCCTCAAAACCCAGCCCCTGCAGACCCAGGTGGAACAGTCCCAACTACAATGGTTTGGCCATGTATGCAGAATGGAAAATTGGCTACCACGACAAATATGGGTAACCAAGAGGCAGATCCAGACCTCCAGGATGACCCAGAGTTCGCTGGGAGGACAACATTAGACTATCTCTGAATGACTGAGAACTAAATTGGAACCAGGCCAGGAGGAAGACCGCCGATGGAACATTGTGACGTTCTCACTGGCAAGCCTCTACACCCGAGGGTAGAAGAGAAACAACTAAGTAAGTAAACATGTAGGAATAAAATTAGCCAAATATTGAAGGTAGCAGAGGCTGAAATAGTTAGCAAATGAATTAAAAAAAAAACAGCACACATACCTGTCAACCACCTGATACAAAAACCTGTACGCCGGACCAAAAAAAAACCTTACAAACACCCACAAATCCTTACGCAAAAAAATATATTAATAAATTATACACATTACAGTTTTAAAACGAGAAATGACATATACAAATCTATTAGCATTTGAATTAGTGTGTGAGTGCGTAGAATAGAAGGACTGAAATGGTATGACAAAGTCACAAATGTGGAATTGATGACAAGAACCAGACAAGTGCCAGTGGAACATCACAACATGCTAATAGTCTCATGCTGTTCTTTACATATAAAAAACTTAGTGATCGTGAGGTGCTATTCTTTTGATGCACAGTGTTTTGTATTATAATCAACACATGCACTTTTACCACTTTCCAGAATTGCATTAGTGGGCTTAAAGTCTGCACATCATGTATCAATGTTAATCTTACACTGTAAACAAGAAGTGAATGTGTCCTCATTCATGGTCTGTGTGGATTTTTTTCATCATTGAAAATGATCTTTCGCAGTCAGCATTGTTGTGAGGGAGTATCAGCAGTCACTGAAAGATGACTTTCAAATTAGGGAAGCGGCTGATCAACAACTTCCAGCCAATAGCTACAGAAGCTCTTTTTCTGACCACTATCTGTCAGTAGAGGCGCACACACATCAGACAACATACAGTAGTAATCGAACTCATCTTTCAGTGCTTTCTGATCAAGATCTGGGGCAAAAGTATCTGCCAATCTGCAGATGTTTGGAAACCTGAGATTATCTTTACTGCTTGGATCTAGCACTTTTAAGTCCTTTAGCACCTGGTTATCAAAGGGAAATTTATCAGTAATTTTTTTAACCACTGGTGTGTAAAAATTTCTGACATCCTCAAAAAATGAACTCTTTACTCAAGCTCCATTTCTTCCATAAATGCTCTGTTTGAGAGGCCAATTGCCAGTATGCTGTCATCATGCTGCACCCCACGATCACTAAATTTGATATGCCTCAAGTCAACAACCTGTTTAACATACTTCATCTCCACAAATTTAACTAAAAATTTTCTAAGTAATCTGTCCATCTCCTCCATCATGCCACCTATCTGTGACTCATCTGTTTGAAAGAGTTTATTAAACTCATTTAACAGTGGCAGAATGAAACTCAGAAAACGAAGGGTCAGCTGGGTTAGTGGTGCTTTTAAAAGTTTATGAATGTTTTGGACTCTGCCAGGCTTTCAACGTCATTGTAGCTTTCAAAATAAGATGAGAGAGCTGTATGCTGGTTAATAATCCTATCCACTACCTTCTGCATTGACAGCCAGCGAGTCTGACAGTGTTTAAGAATATTCAGGTCATCTGTTTCTGTGAATAGTTGGAACTCCTTATAAGACTTTCGCCATTTTGAGCTGTGCTCAAAATGATAGTACATGTCTAACAAAAGGTCTTCTACTGGTACAGTCAATTGTTTGATTCCATCTTGTGCACATAAATTTCATCATCATCATCAGTTGCCATCTCCACAACGAAGGTTGGCTGTAATGGATCTCCAACGTCTTCTGTCTCTTGTCTTGATGGTGCACTCTGATAGACTCTTTCCTGTCCATCTCTTGATGTTGTCTTCCCACTTATAGCGCTGTCTTCCCCTTGCACGTTTGCCTTCAACTCTCCCTTCTGTTATGGTCTTCTGCAAGGTGTTATGCCTTTTTATGTGGCCAAAGTATTTTAGCTGTCGAACTTTGACCTCCCTCATTAGTTCTCTTTTCATACCTAGATTTTCTAGGACCTTCTTTTTTGTTTTCATCTCTTTCCATGAGATACGCCCCATTCTTCTATATATCCACATTTCAAGAGCCTCAATTCTTTCTTCCAACTGCTTATTCATCGTCCATGTTTCTGCGCCATACAAAAATGCAGAATATATATAACACTTTATGATTCTCAGTTTTAATTTGTGAGATAACTGTTTGGATGTCAGTATATGTTTCATGTTGTTGAATGTAGCTTTGGCCATTCCTATTCTCTTCTTGATTTCTGTTTCACATCTGCCATCTTCTGTTATTATATGACCGAGATATACATAGCTCTTGACTTGTTCCAGGATTTCCCCATTTACGCTTATCTTTAATGTGGGTTTATCGTCTGTTTTGCTAATTATCATAGTTTTTGTTTTCTCAATATTAATGTCGAGTCCATATTCATGACTTATACTGTTCACTTGCTTCACTAGTTCTTGTAACTCCTGTTCGCTTTCAGCTAACAACACGGTATCATCTGCATATCTAAGGTTGTTTATTGACCTTCCACTGATGTTCAGTCCTGGTATTTCCTGTATCTGTTTGAAAATTTTTTCGGTGTATAAATTAAATAGGCAGGGGGACAGCACACAACCTTGTCTGACACCTCTTTTTATGTCTATGTATGGTGAATAATTCCTTCCAGATCTTACTGTGGCAGTTTGCTCCCAATAAAGGTTACTGAGTATTCTTATATCTTTTCCATCAACACCTATGTCTTCGAGGCATTCAATTATTTTCTCATGATGGACTCTGTCAAAAGCCTTCTTATAGTCAATGAAACACATATACATACTTTTTTGGACCTCTATATTTTTCTGCTAATATTCTTAGGCAAAATATTGCCTCTCTTGTTCCACTGTTCCGTCTAAAACCAAACTGTTCTTCCTGGATTTTGCTGTCTACTTTAATTTTTATTCTTTCCTGTATGATTTTGAGCAGTATCTTAATTGCATGACTCATCAGGCTGATTGTTCTGAAGTCTGAACATTCTGTTGCATTTGGTTTTTTGGGCAATGTTATAAAAACTGATGTCTTCATGTCGTGTGGTATATATCCTGTATTGTATACATCGTTGCATATTTCTGTGATCATATCTATACCAAAGCTCTCCAGAGCTTCTATCATTTCAATTTTTATGTTATCCATGCCTGCTGATTTTCCTTTTTGTATCATATGAATAGCATTCTCTACTTCTGATCTGAGAATGTTTGGGCCTTCATTAGAATCTGGTGATGGTTTTTTACCTCTGTTGTCCTCGAATAATTCTTTTACGTATTCTGCCCACTGAGATTCTGCTACATAAATTTGCAAGGTGGCAAATGCACCCAATACTAAAAACATAAGGGTTCCTCTGCTTGATTCTGGTAAGTACTGAGTTTGATTTACCCACCATGACATTGCAGTTGTCACTAGCAAAGCCAATGCAATTTGTCCATGGAATATGAAATTTTGTGAACAGATTATCAATGTCACTGAATATCGCCTCATTGGTTCCACCACTGCATACTGGCATGTCCAACAATCTCGTTCTTGGTCCCAATCCTTCTTCAAAAACTCTCACCATAATAGCTAACCGCTTCTCTGTTTTCTTGTCGTTTGACTCATCAACCATTAATGAGAAGGGTGTTTCCCTGCATAGCTTAATCACTGGTTCTGTTGCAGATGAAGCCAGGCAGTTTTTAATGATGTTGTCTTGGTCCTCTTCGACTGGAAACTTTCTGGCAATATCACTGTCAGAAAACATTACAGGCGCCAAGTCACAAAAGTGATCAGCAACAAATGCAGTTAAGTTATACTGGGCAATGAAATTGGCAAATAAAACTTCAGCCTTGTAATGCCACCCGCTTCCTGCTTTGGCTGAGCAAAAAAGGTCTTAATAGATGCTCCCTTCTTCATTGCAAACATTTGTTCATGCAATTTCGTTTTAAAATGTACTTTCAGATCATATAATCCTGAAGCTACTACTTTAATATCTTTGCTGCATAATCTAAAAAAGCACGGGTTGATCCTAACTTGGATGCATCTACAATGCCAGGGAAGAGTTTAACCCATCCAGCCTGAAACTTACCATGACCTGCAAGCTTTTGTTTCTTTGAATTAGGCTCAGCCATCATTCAATGTATGAAATATTTCAACTAATAATATTTGTAGATGAAGAGAACGATTAAAAAATACAACGAAGCAAAGCATATAGCTAACAGTAAAAAATAATTATAAACAGAATAACGAATCTAGGAAGAAAAAAAAATGTGCTACCAAAATTTACAAAATTATTATTAAAAAGTTGCTAGACCAGTAATAATAGATCGCCACTTTATTGAAAAATAAAGCAGCGAAGTTTATGCAAACAAACTTTTTTTCTAGTTATGTAGGGCCTACACAGAATATTATGACATTAATTTATTGGAAATATTTAAATGGTCAAAATATAACTGGAAAGATTAAGAGAACCACAAAAAAAAAATATACAACGAAGCAAAGCAAACAGCTAACAGCAAAAAAAGAAAAAATTTTTACCAAATTATGACAGAATATCAAATCTAGGAAGAAAGAACGTACTACCAAAAATTTACAACATTATTGTTTAAAAGTTGGTAGACCAGTGATAATAGATCGCCACTTTATTAAAAAATAAAGCAGCGAATCTCGAACGCTGGAATAAAGTAGGCCTACTGTATGGATTTACTCTAGGAACAGAAAAGTTTATGCAAACAAACTTTTTTTTGTGTGTTCTTTCTAGTAATGTAGAATTTTATAACAATAATTTATTGGAAATATATTGAAGGGCGGGGAGCTGCGCTACTGTAGTGGTTACCATATTGCGCTGGTGATCGTGAGATCTCAGGTTCAAGCCCGGGCGAGAACATTAGAAGGGATGTCGTCGACCGGGACTTGGACTGGAATAATTCGAGCCCTAGCGAAGACATTTGAAAAAGTGTCGTCGACCAGGGACTGGAATAACCTGAATGGTTCCTGAGTCGACCCAGCTCTAATGGGTACCTCCGAAGACAGCGAGTATCTGCCTGAATGGCGAGAGGACACCTGTCAGCGTACAGGGAAAAGGGATACTCACGTAAAATCAGTCTCAGGTTAGACATACTAACCGGAGATTTCGCCTCGAGTAATAGCGGCGTACGATTAAAAAAAAAAATTGAAGGGCAAGATATAACTGGAAACATTAAGACAGCGATTAAATTTCAACAAAGCAAAACAATAGCAATATTTAACCAAGTTATAAGGGAAGCCAAGGACCAAGTATGGGAGGCCTTTGTGATTCAGGTGGGTACGGAAAAGACCTTACAGAAATTCTGGTCCTTACATCGACGAATGAATAGAAACATTATAAGCCAACCCATACCTAATATTCTGAGCTCCGCGGGAATAAGCCTGAAGACCGATGAAGAGAAAGGACGTGCATTATTCAGTCGTTAAATCACTCAGACGGATAAAGGTGATAAAGCTGCCCGTCAAGAGATTAAGAATCATGTCCTGGAAAATGACATCAGAGGTGAGATATATTTCGACCTCATATCTGACGAGGACATTATGTATACTTTAAAAGCAAGTTGAAACACTGCTCTGGGTCCTGATGGTGTACAGTATCAACACATCAAGCAGCTTGATGACAGAGGTATTATGAATGTAGTGATGGATTTCAACACCAATATACAGAATGCTGAGGTGCCGGAAGACTGGCTACATAGCTACCTACGGCCACTTCCTAAACCTGGTAAAGACCCCACACTACTTAGCAGCTATAAAATAATCACATTGCAGAATGTCTACGGCAAATTATTTGAGAAGATAGTTGCGAGACAATTAATGAACCACCTTGAAAATGCACACATCCTCCCTGATACCCTGGGCAGTTATAGACCAATAAAAGTTTCATGGGGTAACGCTGGAACATTTGCGTACAATGTATATGAGGGTTTCCAGGGTAAACAAGAAATGGTGGCTGTGGCAATTGACCTAGAGGATGCTAACAACAGTGTTGACTTTGCAACCTTGATGGACTGTGTAAAGGAATGTGGTGTAAACCCATGGCTAACAAGGTGGATAGCAGCTGCCTTAACTGAGAGAGCAGTTGCATTTCGCTTGGGAACATGGACATCAGAACCACTACACATTTGCCCAGGATTACCCCAGGGTTCTCCATTATCATCGATGCTGTTTAACATCTATACAGCAAAATTAGCTGCAATCCAACCAACAGGTTTGGGACGAACATTAACTTTTGCCGATGACTCATTTATAGGACTGGTTCAGATAGAAATGAAATGGTTAAAAGCATACATGAGACACTTCAAGCAGTTTCTAAATGGTGCGATGAAACCAGCTCCAAGGTCAATCCTAACAAAGCCTGTGTGCTTTGGTGCTCCTTGAATAACTCCATATTGAAAGCAGATCTTAAAGATTTTACTCTCAGTGGACAGAAAATTGAAAGGCAGAACCAGTTGAAATACCTTGGAGTAACATTCGATCGTGGGCTATCATATAAGCACCATGTTGATCACATCATACAGAAGTGCAAAAGAGGTCTGGCAGCCTTAAAAACAATGGCTGCAGCGCACCTGGAGCAGAGACTACTGTTTCTCTTGTATCATCAGCTGGTCTTATCTGTAATCGAGTATGACCTGGGAATACTCACGCTGTCATCAATATCACAGTGGGAACGACTCGAACGCGTTCAAAACGAAGGGATGCGTATAGTCTTGGGCTGCACGCGAGATACCCCTATTGTGATGATGCGGCACACGCTTGGATTGCTGTCAATTAGATCTAGATATATGATGGCCCGTATATGCGTGTAACAACAGACAAAAGGCATCCCCTGCATGGGAACATAGCTGACATCAAAGGAGCGAGAATAAAGAGGGGATGTCATAGATGGCGCAGGCGGAGGAGACTGTTAGACAGGTGACCCCAGTTGAAAGTATATTCAAGGGAGAAGAGTGGAGTAAGTCAGATGAGAGCTGGATTAACTACCAGCAAGTCATCATCAGCCTTGGTAGAGAATGCAGAACTTGGGCCAATGGGAGAGCAGAGCTGGAAGTTGAGCTTATAAATGATAATGCTGGGGATGATGATGCTATTGTGTACACTGATGGGTCTGTAATCTGTGGTAATAAATCAGGGTGGGGCTTCTCTGCTAGAGTAAAGGGCAGAACCGTCGCTGAACATAGCGGGGCTTACATGATAACAATCTCCAGCATGAGAATGGAGGTAGAGGCAGTTACTGCTGCCTTAAGATGGCTGTCTGAGACTTTATTAACAAAGGTAGTTATTGTATCAGACTCACAATCCATGCTTCGAAAGGTCCAAAATTGTTGGCTTCGACATGAATGGAAAACCTTCATAGAAGCATTGAATCTTCAAGAACTGATATGGATCTACTGTGCTGGTCATGACGGGGTACGTGGCAATGAAAGAGCTGACAGACTAGCTTCAAGAGCACCCATAAAAGGTGCATTGGCCATGGATAAGGAAGAAATACTGAGGGCGATTCATGTTCGTTTATTAGAAAATGACACTGCAATCGATGAATCATCAAGGCTAAGATTGCTGGAATTCGGCATCAAACGTAAGACCAGCAGGAAGGACGTGTGAGAGGACGCATCCACCGTGTATACAACCAGTGTGGAACAGGAACAATTAGCATTCATATCCTTCGACATTTGCTGAATCTGATTCAGTTTTCACCATCGCTTGCCTCTTCACGTCTTCCGTGGAAATGTTAATGCTGTGACATATCGAGATGAGGTTCTGGATGCATTGGTTGCTCCTGCGTTCACAAATTATCCAGACTTGCAGCTTCTCCAGCAGGATAACGCACGTGCGCACACTGCATGCATTACACAGCAATATCTACAGCAGCAGAACATTGTGACGATTGATTGGCCTGCCCTATCACCAGACATGTCCTCTATAGAACATCTGTGGGACAAGCTTGGACGCAGAGTCTACAGGCAAGGTTCTCCAGCTAATCTGCAACAGCTCGAAGCTGCTCTTACACGTGAATGGGACTTGATTCCCTGGAATTTCCTTCAGAGACTTGTGCGTTCCATGCGGAGCCGCTGCCAAGCTTGTTTGCAAGCACACGGTGGACATACCAGATACTGAGGATTGTGTGAATGATTTTTTTTATTGGTTGCATTTTTGGTTTTCTTCCTTGCCTGCACAGAATGCAATGAATTTCATAACAATCAAATGTACAAATTAATGACCAGCATGGATTCATAGGAAAATGAATAAAGATTCCAAATATGTAAACTTGTAAACACTTATATTTACATTTCACACTCTGTTCCTGGATTATACAGTTGGTGCGTTTTTATATATATATATATATATATACACACACACACACACACACGCACACTGCAATAATACAATGCTATGCATCAACAAATGATTGTGATGAAGAGGTCTAGGACGAATTTTATCAACAGCTACGAAAGGAAATCGAAACCGCACTGTCACGAGTGGTTTTCATGATTCTGTTTGAGACAAGACATAAGAGTCTGAGTGACGCCTGAGACAAGACCAAAGTCTGAGTGAGGGCTGAGAAAAATAGATGAGAGATGGTGTTGAATGTGGATGGAGTGAATTATATCTCTCAGGAGTGAAAGATCAGATAATGACACTCCCACCTGCCACTCAGTGACTATGTTTCTAAGCTACTTTCAACTCCGCCTCTCTCTTCTTGGAGTAAGGTTTAGTACACATTAATGACTCCACAACAATCAAGTACAAGTATAGATAGAATAAGGGTCTGATCCGCCGATTTGATTGTCTAATTTATTAACAACAACAAAAACTATGGCAAAGCAAGAAAATATCCAATCACCAACATCAAACATAAAAATGTATGTATCAGTTTGAGAGACAAACAAGGCTAGTAATAATAGGAATCAAATGAGAAATCAACTTAGCTTCACACTCCCACGATTATGGGGTAGATGTTATAATAATCCGTCTGCAGGGAACCCTGAAATAAGGAAGTCCCTACACCCCCAAAAATAAGCCGCTGACTTCTTGTCAGCAACACATCTAATACATCCAACTTAATGTCCCTGTCCCACAGTTACTACAATCTCTTCCCCTCTCAAACAATTATCTGAGTGCACTCCTTAAAAGTCCTTCGTTGGCACACCTGCATTAATACTCTGCTTGGATTACAGTTTGTTGGCGGATAGCAGCCGGAGAAATGTTGACCCTCTCTTCTCCCAGTTTCTGCTGACAAATCCGTGAAAAAAACAACCCCACTGTAAATCCCCCACTGGAAAGAACTTTTGGGACAAATGCTAAGTCCTTTAAATGTACAAGTGTGCTGTAAATCCAGGATCTTAAGGGGTGACGATGAAGGCGGTCAGATTTAATTATGCGTTGGTGGTAAGAACTCTACGATGTGCACTGGCCCGCTACTCCTGTGGCTGTGCGTCATAATATGGATGGCGTAGCTCTATGAAATTATGCCAGTGGAGCATGGGCGCTCCACTTACTTGGTGGGGTGGCAAATATTCCCAGCGCAGTGAGATCACACATGTACCTGTATTAGGGTGCTGATAAGCGAAACGGTTGTCGTTGGTGTGGACACCCCAATGTAAAATGGTAGCAGATTTCTCTGGCCTTCCCAAGAAGGCACTTCAAGCCGATGGCTCAGAGTTTCCTTTAACTCAGTCGGAGTTAACCGGTGCTTGCTGAAATGAAAGCATATTAAAAAATCTCTTGATTAGCTAGCCAAGAAAAATGTTACTACATCGAAAACAAAACAATTGCACAAACAGGTACAGATTAACTATTTACAACCCTTCCCACCTCAACTGCTGGTCAGTGCTGACCTGGTCCTGCAGTTTATCTCTCTCTCCCCTTCTCACTGCCTGATAATCAGATAAGTGAGCCAGTAGGTCCTTGGCAGACCTACTCGCGACTTGTGTAATCAGGGGTTTCCCCTGGCTGGTGGGGTAGGTTTGGTATGTAAATATTCCTGCTTTATTTAACTGGCATGGAACTGACCTTATAATGTATCAGCCAGTTCTGTCTAACACACACAGGCGTCTAAACGAAATCTCAACGCCCGTCTCAGGTTATCGCACTGGCTGCGACATACTTAATACTATCTTATTTACATGCTCGCTATATGACAACATATAAGGCTACTCTGGGTAAACCTCTAAATGAATTTAAAATATCCATATAGTATTCTTCTTCTTCTTCCGTCCTTAGCCAATGACCGGCAAAGCAGTCAGTGGCCATTACGCCTAATGGTATCTTTAGGGCAACGACAAATCAATCCGTTTGTCGTTGTTTCCGTAATCAAAGTGACTGGCAAACGGGTGATCAGCCCGTTGGGATCCATATAGTATACAAGTAATCAATTAAATTAACGTTACATGTTGTGAAAACATTTGCAATGATCCACCACGTAGGCCAGAAAAAAAGAAAATCGCTTATGCTTACACTCTGTGTTAACAAGACTTCCCTCCACATAACAATCAGTTACATTGTTACACTTCGAGGGGGAAGATATTCTAATAGTGAAACAAGTCAGATATATGTACACTTCGTGATTAAGAAAGTTCTCTAGAGAGGCTTTAGAGAAGCATCTAAAGTTACACAACGATTTGGCTTTAGAAAAAATAAAACACGTAAGTGGCATACAAACACCATTTCCTTTAAAAAAAACTATCTATAGCTTCTTAGTGTTCATTGGGTACTGGTCGAACTTTAAAAATGCTAGAACCCACTATAATGAAATATAATGAGTAAGTATAAATTCCAAGGAAAAAATAATAACAACTACCAAGTTACTTAAGAATTCTTACCGAGATTGTGAAGAATTTCCTACACTATAGTAGCTGACAAACTGCACAGAAATCTACCCTCACGACAGGAGTTCCAGGGACTGAAAGCATTTAGAGACAGAATAGAACCAAATATATAGTGCAACTTGGGCAGCAGGTGTTCCACACCTGCACAGAAAAGGCAGAAAAACAATCGTAACTACTTCCCGGAGAATTTCCTGGCGACGTGCTACGAGAAGGGTTTGCGTAACAGAGTGACTGTTATTACGCTGTGAAGGTCTCAGACTTTCCCTGGAATCAAAAACACAGGGAAGTTTTTGCCGCCCAGTGAGAAACGTTGGAGATGCATCACAAAGATACTCTTACCAGCATTAAAAGATCTTTCATCTCTGCTGGCGACGTACGCGGGAGAAACATGGGAGTTAACTTGTCAGATCAAAGTGACATGTTAGCAGTGACAAAAACTAGAAAAAAAAGATGAAAAGTAGGCGTGCCTAAAATCAAGAAGAAATTTGGGTGGGTACTATCTCCACCTTGGGCCAAATTTTAGAACCCAGCGTCACACGCACCTAGATACAATCATATCATAGTAATGGAAGACCTCAATGCAAAAGTTGGAACACACAATACATATAATGAAAGAGTAATGGGGAAATGCGGCAGCTGAACAGCAAATGAGAAAGAGGATAAACTAATAAGCTTCTGCAGCATTAACAACTTGATCATTGGAGGAATAGAACACTTTTTCCACACAAAGAAATGCACAAGTTAACATGGGCATAACCAAACGGCTGGGACAGAAACCAGATAGACCACATTATGATCAGTGGTAGATTGAGGCATTCATTACAAGACGTGAAAGTAAGAAAATGTGCAGATGTGGGAAGGGATCAGCACCTAGTAGTAGCAAGAGTGAAGGTGAAACTCAGAGCTGCTGGACCAATTGCAACTAAACAGAAAAGGTATAACATCATCAAACTTAAGGACCCCCTCACCAGAAAAGCTTTTGTAGTTGATGTAAAGAGATGATATCTTATTGCCAAAAGCCAGGAAAAGACAACAACTGATGATGTTGACCATAAATTCAACACCTTTTCAACAATATATAAGGAAAGCAGTGAATCATGTTTGGGATTCCAGGAAAGGAAGAGACAAGATTGGATAACACCAGAAAAATTAAACACTATAGCGATGAGAAAAGAAATGGAAAAAAAAAGAAAACAGAAGCAAAGTCCCCCAGGTTAAAGGAAATATATGGCGAACAGTACAATCAGCTGGACAAGAAAGTAAAACGTCAAACCTGAGCCAACATAAGGAAATTTCTGAATGATCTAGCAAGACAGGCAGAAGAGGCTGCACTGAGAAATGAACAAAGCACAGTATATAAAATAACTAAAACTATGAGCAGAAAACAGGGTGCAAACAATATTACGTTAGTAAGAGACAAGCAAGGAAATCTCATCACCACAGCACAAGGGCAGGAAACAAGATGGAAAGAGTACTTCAGAGAAACACTGAATAAGGAACCACCAGAGATGCAGCTGACTTTTCCTGAGGCTGAAAATGATCTAGATGTAAATACATTCCACGAAGAGAAGAAATCATCACAGCCATCAAAGGGTTAAAGAGTGGAAAAGCTCCTGGTCATCATAATCGTCATCAGCTGCCATCTCCACAACGAAGGTTGGCTGTAACGGATCTCCAATGTCTTCTGTCTCTTGTCTTGGTGGTGCACTCTGATAGACTCTTTCCTGTCCATCTCTTGATGTTATCTTCCCACTTTTAGCGCTGTCTTCCCCTTGCACTTTTGCCTTCAACTCTCCCTTCTATTATGGCCTTCTGCAAGGTTTTATGCCTTTTTTATGTGGCCAGAGTATTTTAGCTGCCTAACTTTTATCTCCCTCATTAGTTCTCTTTTCATACCTAGATTTTCTAAGACCTCCTTATTTGTTTTCTTCTCTTTCCATGAGCAGCGCCCCATTCTTCTATACATCCACATCTCAAGAGTCTCATTTCGTTCTTTCAATTGCTTATTCATTGTCCATGTTTCTACACCATACAATAGTGCAGAATATATATAACATTTTATGATTCTCAGTTTTAATTTGTGAGTTAACTGTTTAGATGTCAGTATATGTTTCATGTTGAATGTAGCTTTGGCCATTCCTATTCTCTTCTTGATTTCTGTTTCACATCTGCCATCTAAGTTATTATATGACCAAGATATAAGTAGCTCTTGACTTGTTCCAGGATTTCCCCATTTATGCTTATCTTTAATGTGGGCTTATCGTCCGTTTTGCTAATTATTATAGTTTTTGTTCTCTCAATATTAATGTCCAATCCATATTCATGACTTGTACTATTCACTTGCTTTACTAGTTCTTGCTCCTGGTCACAACAATTTAAATGCTGAGTTATTAAAGACAGACCCTGAACTAGCAGCAGAACTATTAGAACCACTATTTGCACAAGTCTGGAAAACAGAGACAACACCAATGGAGTGGAATACAGGAATAATTGTCAAATTGCCCAAGAAGGGCGACCTTGCAGACTGCAACAACTGGAGAAGAATTACTCTCCTCTCAGTTCCCAGTAAAATACTAGGCGGGATAATTATCCAGAGAATTTCAAAAACAGTAGACCATAAACTGAGGAAAGAACAAGCAGGATTCAGAAAAAACAGAAGAAATGCAGATCATTTATTCACCATCAGGAACATTATAGAGCAATGCTCAGAATACACTGACTTTGTTGATTTTGAAAAGGCTTTTCCCAGCATACACAAGGACAGCCTATGGAAAATACTGAGGGCTTATGGAATTCCCAGCTGCATTGTTTCCATCATAAAAAGCCTCTATGCTAACTTTACATGCAGTGTTGGGTTGAGCAACCTAACTTTTGAGGTGAAGACAGGAGTATGACAGGGATGCCCCTTATCAACAACTTTATTTTTGACAGTCATGGACTGGGTGATGCGCCAGACAACAGATGGCAGTCCAAGAAAAATTATATGGACAATGTTTTCTACACTGGAAGATCTAGAATATGCAGATGACATTGCACTACTCGCTGACAGACTAGCTTCAAGAGCACTCATAGAAGGTGCATTGGCTATGGATAAGGGAGAGATACTGATGGCAATTAACGATCACCTTTTAGAGAATGCATCAACACATCCAAGAAAAAACAGATAGACTGAATAAGTATAGCCAACAGGTAGGTCTGAACACCAGTCTAAAGAAGACGGAAGTCATGACACTCATCAGTCTAAAGAAGACGGAAGTCATGACACTCAATGTGGGCAGCTCTGAGCCCATGGACACATTTACATACGGTACCTAGGATGCATAGTAACCACAGATGGCGGAACAAGCAAAGACATAAACAGCAGAATGAATAAAGCAAGAACAGCCTTTGCTAGTCTAAACTACAACTGGAAGTCCTCTCAGTACAGCACAAACACCAAATTAAGAGTATATGAGAGCTTTGTACTTTCTGTGCTTCTCTATGGTGCGGAATGCTTTAGAGTAACAGAGAAGGAAATGCCGAAATTGTCCTCCTTTCACACAATCTGTTTAAGGAAAATTGTCAGAATCTTTTGGCTGAATACCATCACCAACCAAGAACTACTTACTCGGGGTAACCAAGAGGACATGCTCACCATCATAACTGGCAGACGCTGGAGTTGGGTTGGCTACATCCTCAGAAGAGACCCCGATGCCATCACATGATCAACTATGCTATGGACCCCTGAAGGAAAGCGAATGAGAGGCTGACCAAAAACAACTTGGTGGAGAACTGTGGAGGCCTAGATGCAAAGAATGAACCAGAGTTGGGGCACTGTAAGAAGGATGGCCGCCGACCAAACAAAGTGGAAGCAGTTTATTGCTGCCCTACAAGATGCCACTAGGCGTGATGGCCACTAACTCTTTGGCAGTCAGCGGCTAAGGATCAAAGAAGAAGAAGGAACAACTACAGAAACATGTAACACATCTAAATAGCAGCTGTACTAAGTATGGAATGAAGATAAATAAACAGAAACCATGAATTTTAGCGTTATTTAAAGAATTTCTGTGTGTGGGTACTGAGAGTAAAATTACTGAAAAAAGTACCTAAGCAGCAGCTTTACAGAATTTGTAAAGTTAGACATGGTGTACATGTATTTGAAAAGTCCGCTGGGAGGACAACATTAGACGGTCTTTGAAGGACCGAGGACTAGAGTGGAACCAAGCTAGGAGGAAGACAACCGATAGAATAGTATGGCGCTCTCTCTTACAAACCTCTACACCTCACGGTAGAAGAGGAACGAATAAGAAAGTAAGTAAGTACACATATTTTATAATGACACAACTAACATCAATCATTCATACAGGTCCTAAAAGCCGACTGCAGAACAGACTTCAGTTTCATCTGTCACACAAGTTTGGTGATGAACGCCGTTTAATGAGTTTTCATCAGAATCTTCAGGACATAATTGAAGATCAGTTGTCTCTTGCATCCATTCACTATCTTCGCAGTCATTATCAAGAAGCTATTGATATCTATAAGAGAATACTACTGGACAACAGGTTTGTTTTAGTGTATGTGTGCCAGAGAGTGATTACTTCTTCTACTTCTAATAAGCCATCAGATGGTTTAAACAAGTGTTTTCACTGTTACACAATGAGTTCATTTGGCTTAAAGGTGGCTTCTGGATACTGAAGAATAATTGTATCATATAGCACCTTTTTTCTGTTACTGAAGTTTTTCTCTGTTCATTGATTTAAGAAGGCAAGAGGACCTTAAAATTGGGGAAATACATGGAAATTTAAAAAAAAAAAAAAACTGACGCTTACTTACTTAGTTGTTCCTCTTCTATCCTGGGGTGTAGAGATTTGCCAGAGAGAGTGCCATACTATCGTGTCGGCTGTCTTCCTCCTGGCCTGATTCCTGTCTAGTCCTCGGTCCTTCCGAGATTGCGTAATGTTGTTTTCCCAGTGAACTCTGGGTCGTCCTGAAGGTCTGGATCCCTGGTTCTTGGTTTCCTATATTAGTCATGGTAGCTAGTCTTCTTCCATTCTACAGACATGGACAGAACATTTTGTAATTACGACTGTTCCACTAGGGTCTGCCGGGGCTGGGTTTTGAGGCCATGAGGTATCGTCTGGTTGCGGACCAAATCTCTTCTTGTTACTTCAAGCACCTTCTTCAGAAACCTCATTTCTGAGGTTTGGAGCTGGCTTTTGTGGGTTATAGTCATTGCCTATGATTCATATTCATAATGCCCATGATTCACATTCATAAGTCAAGACGAACATCGGTGGAACAGTATACAGCCATCTTTCTCTTCTTGCCAACTTCTCTTTTGCTGAGAAATCCTCAATTTATTGCCTGAAAAAGTCTCCCAACAGCTGCTGTTCAGGTAGCCAACTCTTCTTTCATCCCTCCCTTCCAGACTGTGACAGCTCCAAGGTATTTAAAGTGATTGACCTGCTCCAGGACCTGTTCTGCGGCATAATCTGATGCTTTTTTTTCCTCTCATGATATCAAAAAATAGTTTTGTTTTGGAGCTGCTGATGACTATCTTTATTTTCTCCAGCTCTTCCTTCCAGACTTGCATGTTGGATTGAAGATGTGCCTCTGATTCAGCAGTCAGGGCAATATGGTCAGCAAATGCCAGCTCTGAAATACAGACCTGTCTCATCTTCCAGTACCCCACTGAATACTTTTTTGGTCCTTTCCTTACATGCTTAGATGACATTGTCCATGAGGAGTATGAAAAGATAATGTGATAGAATATCACCCTGTCTTACACCACTGGTGGTCCTGAACTCTTCTGACTTATGGTTTGCCATCCTCGCATAATTTCTGTAAGGCTTGTACAAGCTCTGTGTAACGTGAATAAGAGTTGCTGGAATGTACTTCCTTGCCAGACAGTTTGGTGTTATGATGACAATCTCCCAATCCTTTGGCGTTGTACTGTGGCACCAGGCTGCCTGTAGGGCCCTTAGGAGTAGTAGGTCACCTGCTGTTTTCATGTACTTAACCATTTCTAGAGTTACACCATCATGTCCTGCTGCTTTACCCATCTTGATTTTCTCCAGTGCTGCCTTCAGTTCTTCCATCTTGATGCCATCTTCACCTCCATAGGTTTCCTTTTCTGTGAAAGTGCTTATCATTTCTGAGGCTTGATCTTGCTCACCACCAAGGAGTTTTGAGAAATATTCTTTCCATTACTTCCTTTGCGCTTTGTGCTTGAGAATATCTTTTTTTTTTGAGTATTAAATTCGATGAATAACTGCTGCTTTATTTTATAACTAGCAATAACCCGTCAATAATGACGGAAGTAAATCAAAAACTGTAATATATTTTAAAAATATTTTTAAATTCAAAATAAAAGTTACTTGATGACAACATTTTTTGTGAAAGTGTGTGGATTTGTTTCAAAGAATGTTCCCTGATAAAAAGTGTTTTTAACAAAAACTTTCAAGTTTTCATGATTTGTCCCTCGGGTGAGGGCGACATAGAGCTGGCCGTGTCCGAAAACAGGTTCATGAAGGAAAACTCCTACATGATCAAAAGATTGTCCTTGCGCCTTATTGATCATTGCAAATGCTAAAATCACTGGGAATTGACGACGTCGCATCCTAAATGGCAAAGTGCGCTCACTTTGTTCTAAGTCAATGCGAGAAATTAAGACTCATTCTCCCTTATTATTGCCAGTGATAATTTCTGCATCAATGGAATTCCAATGCAAGACTTTTATGACCAAACGTGTCCCATTCAGTAGTTCGTTTTTTGCGTTCAGATTTCGCAATAGCATGATACATGCAGCAACCTTTAATTTCAACAAATGCGGTGGCATTCCTGATGGGCTCTGCTCGTTAAGGAACTCGGTTGGAAAATCAACTGCGTCGTTGGGATCATCGGAAATCATGGTATCTATGCTCCAATAAACCGTTTCATTTCCAGCAAGTAGCTCCAACAATAAGTCTGCAATACTTTAAATTAAAATTTTGTCTTGAAGAAACAATCAAAAACT
Organism: Oreohelix idahoensis; assembly: GCA_024509875.1. Classification (NCBI taxonomy): domain Eukaryota; kingdom Metazoa; phylum Mollusca; class Gastropoda; order Stylommatophora; family Oreohelicidae; genus Oreohelix; species Oreohelix idahoensis. The sequence goes on from JAMPIV010006013.1 coordinate 201,914, forward strand.
TACATTTTAAGGTTATTTTTAACAAAATGATGAGTTAAATCCGTTTCCGGAATGAAACTGGGTTCTACAATCAAAAACTTACATTTTATTCATATACCACTGTCACTCACTTTGTGTTGCACAATTCACCGACTTTTCTTCGTTGAGTGTTACTATTTTTGGGAGAGTACATATAAGGGAAACAATACAATTAATGTCTAACTTTCAACCACAGTTGCCCCTTAGATGTGACCGACGTACAAACAGCGAGAATTATGGAGTTTGATAATTTTCCTTCATAGGTTAGGCTAATATTTGTGAACGAATGTTTGATAATTTTCCTTCATAGGTTAGGCTAATATTTGTGAACGAATATTTCTCCTTAAAATACAGTTTAACCCAGACATCACAATTAGCAAATGGCCTAGACACTTGACCTTTCTTATTGGCATGTAAAACCTTTCAGTGTCAATTCAAAACTTGAAATAATAGAGATCAAATCTAGGGCATGTTATTTTTAAAATTTGGTAATAAAATATGATCATAAAGATTTCTGGATGTCAGTTTTTATTTTCTGATCGTGAATGAGCAAAAAGTCATCATAAGAATTTGAAAGTATGAAAAAAATTAGTTGCATGATGGTTGGTAGTTTTATAGTTGGTAGTTGCTATTAAGTATGACTTCCTTACACTGATCCTAAATTTGTCGTTTACTGCCGTCAGTTGGTTTAATGCAAAGTTAAAGTGAAAAAATCACTAAAAAAAAGCTTTGTAGATTCCTAGGTATCTCTCTGATTTTTGCCCTTTCCTAAACAAACATGCAATGATATATACAATACAGGATATTTACCACACGACATGAAGACATCAGTTTTTATAACATTGCCCAAAAAACCAAATGCAACAGAATGTTCAGACTTCAGAACAATCAGCCTGATGAGTCATGCAATTAAGATACTGCTCAAAATCATACAGGAAAGAATAAAAAGTAAAGTAGACAGCGAAATCCAAGAAGAACAGTTTGGTTTTAGACGGAACAGTGGAACAAGAGAGGCAATATTTTGCCTAAGAAGATTAGCAGAAAAATATACAGAGGTCCAAAAAAGTATGTATATGTGCTTCATTGACTATAAGAAGGCTTTTGACAGAATCCATCATGAGAAAATAATTGAATGCCTCAAAGACATAGGTATTGATGGAAAAGATATAAGAATACTCAGTAACCTATATTAGGAGCAAACTGCCACAGTAAGATCGGGAAGGAATTATTCACCATACATAGACATAAAAAGAGGTGTCAGACAAGGTTGTGTGCTGTCCCCCTGCCTATTTAATTTATACACCGAAAAAATTTTCAAACAGATACAGGAAATACCAGGACTGAACATCAGTGGAAGATCAATAAACAACCTTAGATATGCAGATGATACCGTGTTGTTAGCTGAAAGCGAACAGGAGTTACAAGAACTAGTGAAGCAAGTGAACAGTATAAGTCATGAATATGGACTCGACATTAATATTGAGAAAACTAAAACTATGATAATTAGCAAAACAGACGATAAACCCACATTAAAGATAAGCGTAAATGGGAAAATCCTGGAACAAGTCAAGAGCTACGTATATCTTGGTCATATAATAACAGAAGATGGCAGATGTGAAACAGAAATCAAGAAGAGAATAGGAATGGCCAAAGCTACATTCAACAACATGAAACATATACTGACATCCAAACAGTTATCTCATAAATTAAAACTGAGAATCATAAAGTGTTATATATATTCTGCATTTCTGTATGGTGCAGAAACATGGACGATGAATAAGCATTTGGAAGAAAGAATTGAGGCTCTTGAAATGTGGATATATAGAAGAATGGGGCGTATCTCATGGAAAGAGATGAAAACAAATAAGGAGGTCCTAGAAAATCTAGGTATGAAAAGAGAACTAATGAGAGAGGTCAAAGTTCGGCAGCTAAAATACTTTGGCCACATAAAAAGGCATAACACCTTGCAGAAGACCATAACAGAAGGGAGAGTTGAAGGTAAACGTGCAAGGGGAAGACAGCGCTATAAGTGGGAAGATAACATCAAGAGATGGACGGGAAAGAGTCTATCAGAGTGTACCACCAAGACAAGAGACAGAAGACGTTGGAGATCCATTACAGCCAACCTCCGTTGTGGAGATGGCAACTGATGATGATGATGAAACAAACATAAGTAACCTGACATGACTTCAAATCCATTTGTAACTAGCTACTTAATATCTCTCTCAGAACTATTACTTTATGATGCAGCCGTTATTCACAGAAGAGTTAATGTCATTTACTTACGCAGCTATCAATATCTTACAAGAAAATCACATGTACCTGTGCCTCTTATAGAAGATAATCATCTCCTTCAGTGAAACCAAAGTTTCTAGCTCATGATAAAGTTGCAGCATTCTCTCTCAGGAATTGCTCAAAGTGTATTCTTTTGATGTAATGATGCTGCCATTCTCAGCGGGCATTTTCAAGCAATTGCCTTAGTAACTATGCGTTGGTTATGTGGTATCTAAGACTGCATTATACATTTTTCTTCATCATCATTTACACATATCTTGGTACCCTAAGTATATATCAGAGCTCATTTTATGGATGGACACCTTGTACTCATAATTAGAATTCATATGGTGTTGTCGTTAATATCCCATAGCTGCTGAGCATGTCTACTCTTGGCAGCACAATGCCATTCTTAGAAAAGTGCAGGTTTTCTGCTGTTGTTTTAATGTTCCATATAGTGAGTTGGTGACTGTAAAAGTTTTTTCCTGGCATTTGTGAGTGATGGACACTCCATGAGGAGGTGTCTGGTTGTTTCATAGGGATGAGAGCAGCGTCTACACATGGGTAGGTGCTGAGGGCTGAAACGGTTTAGATGGCTATTGACTCTGGCGTGTCCTGTTTGGAACTGAAAGATAAGACTTTGATTTCTCCTGCTGAGTCTGTTTATGTTGTCGTTGTCTTTGGGCAGGTCATTTCATGAAAGGCATTTCGGCCAGTCGGCTCGTTTGCCCATGTGTTCAGCCAGATTTCCCTTGTGTTGTTTCTGAGAATCTGTTTGACTGTTCTCATGCTGCTGGGTCTGTCCTTTTGTTGTTTAGAGGCTCCTGTTTTACCATGTCTATCAGCTGTCTCATTTCCAGTTAGATCACTGTGTCCAGGGATCCATTGTAGGGTTACACTGATGGAGTAGGCTGTGATCAAGTTGTGAACCGCTCTTCCTATAAGAAAAATGTCTTTGTTTTCATATGGAGTTTGTTTAAGTGCTTCCAAAACAGACATGGAGTCACTGAAAATCACTATATCTGATGGCTTTTTCCATAAGGTCAAACTGTTGGTGTAGTAATTCAATGGCTGTCTTGATGGCCTCAGCCTCCGCTTCATAATTTGAACAATTTTCACCACAGGAGTCACAGAACTCATAAGAGGATCCATCCAGATACCATATGCAGACGCCATATCCTGCAAAAGAGGTGGTCTTGAAAGCTGACCCATCTGTGTAGGCCTGGATTGCTGATGTTGGTAAAGGATCCCGTTACACGCCCATTGAGGCATATTGGGAATATGGTGTTAGGCCCATATTTTCTTGACCATCAGCACACTAGGGGTGATGTGGTCAGCATCACGCCGGTCGCCTTAACCTTCCCAGAAGTTGCTCTGGTACCCAGTTGGGGCTGGGTCAACCCAGGAGCCGTTTGCGGCCTTAAAAAAATCCCACCTCATATGGGGATCGAACCATAGACCACTGAGCTAGGAAGCCAGTGCACTAACCACTATGCTACCGCAGCTCCCATTGCTGATGTTGGGAAGCTGTTTATGGTCTCCAAGGCACACGTCTTCAAGACTGGGTAGTGTTTCCTTGTTGGCCGTTGTGTTTTGACAGTTGGTTGATGGAAGTTTTCCCAAGGGGGTGGTCCAAAGTATTTATTTTCCAATTCTCTCTCTTGCAGGAGATGGTGTTTATGATTTTCCTCTTTGGCTATGCCCAGGAGAGATAGTTGTTTCAGTCTTCGTGTTTGTTTCCATGTGTCAATAAGTACTTTGTTTGGGTGGTCTTTCTCTTGTCTCCTGTATCTCTCTACAGCTTCAGTCAGTGCTCTTTTACGCCTGATATCCAGTGGCTCTATTGGCATCTATCTCACATACGGCTGTGGGTGTTGATCTCATCCCTCCACAAATTAACCTGAGAGCTTGGTTCTGCACACGGTCCAGAGATAAGAAGGTATTAGTACTCAGAATGGTCTGGAGGGGGAGGTTGTAGTTTATCACTGATCTCACATAGCCGAGGTATAGTTGGCGAAGGGTTTGTTTATCCACTCCCCAATTTGTACTAGCTAGCCATTTGATGAGGTTTAGGCGCTTACATGCTTTTTCCCTGAGGTTGTAGATGTGTCCATCTAGTTTCAATTGTCTGTCCAGTTTTACTCCTAGATAGACTGGGTACTCCTCTTTTGTTAGTGTTTCCCCACTCAGTTTGATGTTGATTGGTCTTTTTGCTATTTTGTGGCTGCGGGAGAAAGTGGTGTATACAGTTTTCTGCATATTGATTTTAAGTTTCCACAGTTCACAATATATTGACATTGTAAGGAGAGCTCTATTGATCTTGGCTTTTGCCAGAATGGGATATTTATCAGTAGTCCAGATGGCAAGGTCATCAGCAAACAGCGCCTTCAACACATTCAGATGTTTGGCAAGGTCATTAATGAAGATGAGGAAAAGGGTACAACTTAAAGGAGAGCCTTGAGGCAGTCCATCTTCCAGCGTTCTTTTCTGTGAAATTGCACCAGCATAGTTTGTCACTATAGTTCTATTTGTTAGGAAGGCCTGTATCCATCTAATCATTTTCCCTCCTATTTCCATTCTTCTCATCTTTTGCAAAAGTCCCTTTCTTCAAACTCTGTTGTAGGCTTGCTCAAGGTCGATGAACAAGGTCTTTTTCCCTCTTGAAAGCCATCCATCACATTCTGTGTTCACCTGAAGAGGGGGTCATCTGTGTGGCACTTATGTCTGAAGCCTGCCTCATTGTTGTCAAGAAGGTTCCAGAATTCCAACCACCATTATAGTCTGTTGTTTACCATTCTCTCGACCAGCTTGCCTAAGCATGAAGTGAGAGATATGGGCCTATAGCTTCTTGGTGTTCCCGGTGGTTTCCCTTTCTTCAAAATAGATGTGATGGTTGCTGTCAGCCATGCTGATATGGTAACTGTCCCTTGTTCGACGTTCTATTGATGAACCATAGAAGTGTCTCTTACACTTTGCCTTTGGCCCTAGTTGACAAATCATCTCATTTTTAATTTTATCTGGTCTTGGAGCTTTATTTTTGGCCAGTTTCCGTAGTGTCATTCTCAGTTCTTGTGGGTGGAACGAATCATCGAACGCTGCCATATTGGTCTGATCTGTGTTAAGCGTGGATGTGTTCTTTAGGAGCACTTTGTCTAGTTTCTTTCTCTGTTGTGTTTTATTTAGACTGGCATAAAAATTGTTGAAGACATCGGCTTTCTTGCTGTTTGATGTTACTTCATCACCACTTCCATCCACCATAGGTGTTGGGTTTGTCTTTTTCTTGCTTCCCTCGAGATTACTCAGGAGTCTCCAAACTTTGTTCCGTTCTATTTTTAGATCTAGTTTGTTGCAATTTTCTTTCCAAGTCTCCCGCTTATTCTTCTTTTGCTGTCCACCTGTTGTACTCTGTTTTATTTAGGGTGGTAGGGTATTTTTCAGCCTTCTTTCTAGCCTCTCTCCTCTCTTTGACTGCTTCAGCTAGTTCAGATGTCCAGTAAGGTTTATACTTCTTATGCTTCCCCCTTGGAATGCACTTTTTGGCAGCTGCAAAGATTATTGTACATATGTTGTTGTATGTTGTATTAATGTTATCAGTTCTAATGATTTGACTGAACCCAGCATCAGTTTCTCGGCCGTAGCTGTCCCAGTCTGCTTTCCTGAAGTTCCAGGATGGTTTAACCGGGGACTTCTGCGTCATCTGTGGTGTTAAAATAGTTGTTAAAACAGGGTGATGGTCACTTCCCACATCTTCCAAGACTTTGATGATACTATTTTCTGCTATGTCAGCTGAAACAAATGTCAGATCTGGCCGGCTGGTCGAGCTATGTGCCCTGTGTAGGAGTGTTGGTGGAGTTTCCAAGTTCTGCAGTAGCATTAAGTTGGTACTACTGCACAGCTCCTCAACCTCTAGGCCTCTACTGTTAATCTGCCGGTATCCTAGAGCAGGAATGTGAGCATTAAAATCACTAGCTACAACAGTTTTCTTTAGTATAAGTTCAAACTCAGGCAGACCTTTTGATGAGGTCGGGGGACAGTAAATGTTGTGCACCTGGATATGAGAGGCTGTGTATTCGCATCAACATCCATTAATGTAGGTGGGACGTCGGGACCCGAACTCTACATAGACCCCATGGTGGTAAATATATTCATTAAATTGATTTGTATTGTGTTCATTTTTTATACCTCCCTCTTTCTCACTCCTTTTCATTCCTTGATGAGGGTTCATAGCTGCTACAGCTGTTGATAATCATAGAGTTCTGTTTTGGGCCGTCTTTTTCATCCTATGGTAGCCAGTCCTACTGTTCTCCAGTTTCTCTCCCACTGTCCAGTTTTCTCTCCCCTTGTGGGTTTCATTTAACTGTCTAGTTATGTTTCCATTGGTTGTTTCCATAAGGTGTTTTCTGTCTCCATTTTCTCACTTTCACCTTCAGCTGTGTTGGTTGTTGTCTGATATTATGCTACAGGTCTGTGCTGGTTAACACATATGACCATTTGATATGGAGGATACGGTGTAGGATGCTACTAGTTAATATATGGAAATTGGATGTGAAAGGCGTTTGACAGGGTCCCCTGGAGCAAACTTTGGTATTGTTTGGCAAGGAAGAACATTCCAGCACCTCTGATTCATGCTATACAGAGCTTCTACAAGTCTTGCAGAAATTATGTGAGGACAGCAAACCATAAGTCAGAAGAGTTCAGGACCACCACTGGTGTAAGACAAGGTGATATCCTGTCACCTTACCTTTTCATACTCCTCATGGACGATGTCATTAAGGCATGAAGGAGAGAACAAGAAAGTATTCAGTGGGGTACTGGAAGATGAGACAGGTCTGTATTTCGGAGCTGGCATTTGCTGATGATGTTGCCCTGATTGCTAAATCAGAGGCACATCTCCAATTCAACCTGCAAGTCTGGAAGGAAGAGCTGGAGAAGAGAGGGATGGTCACAAGCAGCTCTAAAACAAAATCCATGGTGATATCACGAGAAGAATGAAGACATCGGATTGGGCTGGGAGAACAGGTCCTGGAGCAGGTCGACCACTTTAAATACCTCAGAGCTATTATTGACCGAAAGGGAGGCATCAAAGAAGAGTTGGCCACTCGGGGGGGGGCAGCAGCTGGGAGGCTTTTTCAGGCCATAAGTCGAGGATTCCTCAGCAGGAGAGAGGTTGGTAAGAAAACGAAGATGGCTGTATACCGCTCCACCTATGTCCCAGTCTTGACATATGGATGCAAGTCATGGGCAATGACTACAACCCACAAAAGCCAGATCCAAACCTCAGAAATGAGGTATCTGAGGAAGGTGGTTGAAGTAACAAGAAGAGACATGGTACGCAACCAGACGATACGTCAAGGCCTAAAATGCCACTTGCTGCAGACCCAAGTAGAACAGTCCCAACTAAGATGGTTTGGCCATGTCTGCAGAATGGGAGAAGACCGGCTACTGTTATGGCTGGTTTCGCTCTGGCAGTTGGTTAACCTTTTTACCGTCTTTAAACAATCCTGTTATTAATAAAACAGTGTTCATTCTTTCTGGCCATGTCCTGAGTTTGTTCTTATATTATTATGACTTGGTTTCTGTTGAGCAATAATGCTTAAATAAAGGTTGCGAATGCGGAGTTAAGACTGTCCAAACTTCAATCATGGTAGATATTTGACAAGTCCATAGGTGGTTCGAGTCCACATAAAATACGTTTTTTTTTACAGTGTTCAATCCACGAGACATGATATGAATTTGGCATACATTAAGTTCAAGCATGTACATAAACAGTGTCTTCTGTCCTTAGTCCATTAATCGTTACAACGTCTGGATATCTACACGCGATTCCGTATGTCCGTAATCCGGTAATGGATATCCAAAGCTGATCGATCTTTACAATTTTGATACTAATAATTATAATAATATACTCCCTGCGACTATTCTGGTACTGAAGAATTAGTCATTCATAAAAATGAGACGTTTACGTATCCATTTGAATTCGGCAGACCCTAGTGCCACATAATCTTGAAAACCTATACACCATTACTATAATACACGGGAGCGTTGAAATTTGCGTCTTGCTAGGACAGCATATAAATTACAAAGGGTACACTTATAGTGTCGTCACGTGTTAACATAACAACGCAACACGTCATTATTAAAACTAAGCAATTCTATCAGTTTGCATTCAATTACCGTGAAGCGCGAAACTCAATAATTATTAATAGCATTTTAAACCCTTCAATGTGTAAACTTAAACGAGCTCACTATAAAAGTGGCTAACATTATAACACCTACCGTAACATTCCCTTCACCGACGAGGGTAAAAAAAATCTATTCTATAGATTTTTTTTTTCATAATTATTTCAAAAATATTTAAAAATTATCGACATACAACTCACGATGCTTTCGTTAAATATTGTCGAAGGTCGTAGTCACATATAGTAACTGTCATAAAGTACATTAAAATGTGATAAGTCAACTAAATAAATGTCAAGTGTCAGCTAACCTACTAAATAATTATGTATGTAACTAAACTTATATTATATAACTAATAAATGTGTGTTGTGTTAATCAATGTTAAGATCTAAAACTAATTAACTATTAACTAAATATAATGTGAGATTAATGTTATAGAATAAAATCTTAGTAAATAAATTAAAGTATCATGTTATTGTTACTAACATACAAGAAAAGAAAGAAAATGAAGAATGTGTGAAGAGATAGTGATAAGAAATTAATATAATAGAATAGAATATGTGTGTGTAAGAGAAATCATATAACTAAATCTAACTAACTTAATATATCAATTCATAAAAAGAAATGCATATTATTAAATATGATCATTATGTTAACGGAAGTAATTAATCAATAATTAATTTACTACAGTAGCTAACTTAATTAACTGTGTGATACTGTGTGTGTTTGAAAATCTTTTCTCTTTCTTTATTCACAATAAATTATTAAAGTAGTTATTGTCAATTTCGATCAATAAGCCGTGCGAAATCCATCCACGTATGTAATGTTCGTTTATCAATACTTCATGCAGCTATAGATGATCCTGAATTCACATAACAGTACTTGAAAGTATGTATACATATGTTCGATCCTACTTTCAATCGTAATTTGACAGTAGAAATTTTGAGTTTCACCTGAACTTGATAGCAGAATGCTTGAATTTCAATCGTGCCCTTCATGCGAACGAATTTGATATCGTCATGTGACTATTTGAAAAAAAAGTACCATTGTTTTTCTGAACGTTTCGATCGAGATTTGATTTCATCTGTTTGATTCATGATAAATCACGTAAGTCCAGTAAATCCGAAATTCAGTAATGAAATGTTCCACTGTCTGTAAACAACTCAATGTCTTTGCATAGTGTAAGTTGTAAGTTTGACACAACTTGTATAATGCTGAATAACTTGAAGTATCGACAGAGTTCCAGTTCTTTGAGTTCTTAATTTTGTTCATTTAACGATGACGGATGTCGAGATAGAGAATCCGCCACCACATTCTCGTGTCCTGGAATGGCTTCTATTGTAAATTGGAATGGTTGGAGCAATATTGAGAAGCGAGCCAACTTGGCGTTCTTGTGATTTGCTCTTCTAAGTGAAGCGACCGCCCGTTGATCGGTCTGGATGATAAATGGAGAGCCAAGCAAAAACTTTTCCATTTTCTGGATCGCCCAGACTACGGCGAAGAGTTCCTTTTCTATGACCGAATATTTGATTTCAGCATCGGTAAGCTTTCTTGATATGTAAAGAGTTGGATGGAGTACGCCGTTATGTTCTTGTAAAAGGCTACCTCCCAATCTGTGATTACTTGCATCTGTTCGAAGAATGACAATTTTGTGAACATCTGGCAACCTTAAAATAGGTGGCCTGGAGAAGATGGTCAAAATGTTATTAAATGTTCTGTCGCAGTCTGTTGTCCATGTAATTTTATTTGGTTTGTCTTTTCGCAATAGTGAAGACAAGACAGCAGTAATGGATGACAGATTAGGTATAAATCTGCTATAATACTGGACAAAACCCAGTAAACTTCAAACTTGTTTCTTATTTTGTGGGACTGCTAACTTTAAAATTTTTGATACATTGTGAGGAATGGTTTTGATACATCCAGCCCCTATAATATGTCCAAGAAAAGTTATTTCATGGAAAGCTATTTGCATCTTACTTGGTCTAGCTGTTAAGTTGTTAGATCTTAAAATGTCCAATACTGAAGTTAATCCTAATATGTGTTCATCAAATGAAGGACTAAATAGACAAATATCATCAATATATGTGATAATGTCAGATCTACCAGCCAAAATCTTTCGCATCATGCGAATGAACGTAGCAGGAGCATTCATTAGCCCAAAAGGCATGACATTCCACTGGTAAAGACCTTGTGGAGTCGAGAATGCTGTATAATATTTGGCTTGTTCTGTTAAGGGAATCTGCCAATATCCCGTGGTTAAATCGATTTTTGTAAAATATGTTGCTGTAGAAAGACGAGTAAGTAGATCGTCAATAAGAGGGTGAGGTTCACTGTCTGCGACAGTCTGTGCATTAAGTTTTCTGTAATCGACACAAAGACGTATATTATTGTCTTTTTTTCTAACAATAACTAAAGGTGATGAAAACGGCGAGTTACTGTTTTCTATTATCCGTAATGTTAACATCTGATTAAGTTCCTGTGAAGTTTTATCTTGATAGTGAATAGGAACAGAATAAGGACGGAGTTTTATAGGCGTGTCGTCCTTCAGTATAATGTCATGAGAAATGACTGATGTACGACCCGGTATATCAGTCAAGACATCAGAATACGTCTCTAAGAGTTTACAGATTGTAGTATTTTCTTGAGATGTTAATGAAGAAGAAATAGTGACATCTCTCCAAGACTCAGAAGATTGTAATTCAGGTATCGGAAATGACATTTGGATTTCAGGAAATGATGATTCCTCTTCCTGAATCACCGAAAGATTAGAATATTGGCAAGAACCAATAGATTGATTGTCCAAGTCCTGAAAAATAGATTGTAGATGTTGAGGACGAGGGAAGAACTCTTTCAGCATGTTTATGTGGTAAATTTTTTTCTGACCTTTAATGTCCAGTATGTAGTCGACGTCAGAAATTCTGTCTACAACCTTATATGGACCGTTCCATGCGATTAACAGTCTATTGTCCTTTCGTGGAAGTAACACGAAAGCTTCTTCACCAGGAAGTAACTGGCGTAATCGTCTATTTTTATTTTGGAACTGTCTAGCTTTGTCTTTTGCTGCTTCTGAGGAAGCTGTTGCCCTTTGACAAGCATCTATGATTTGTCTACGTAAATTAATAACGTATTCATAAGATGACTGGGTTTCCTGAGTCATCTTAGAGTCGAGTAGTAAGTCTTTGATCAGTCCCATAGGACCTCTTGGTGGAGCACCAAACACTAACTCGAACGGAGAGAAACCGGTTTGTTCATTCGGGACCTCTCTGTATGCAAACAAGATTGCTGGGATAGCCCTGTCCCAGTCTTGAGGGTTATCAACTGTCACTTTATGCAATAACTGTTTAATGGTGCGGTTGAGCCTCTCAACTGCGCCATTGCTCATGGGATGGTACACACTACTGAGATTTCTTTCTATCTTAAGAGTTCTCATCACTTTGTTCATTGCGTCAGACACAAATTGGGGCCCATGATCCGAAAGTAATTTACTTGGGAACCCAATTCTAGAAAATATTATGTACAAAGCATCAGCTATGTCCGACGTAGTTATATTTTTAAGAGGTATGGCCTCTGGCCACCGTGTACATAAGTCAATACACGTTAATATATATCTGTGACCTCTTGCAGTTGGTAGAAGTGGACCAATAATGTCCATTGCCATTTTATCGAAAGGCCGCACTGATATATCGCATGCCTGAATGGGAGCATTATGGAACGCTCCACGAGACCTGACTTCCTGGCAAATTACACAGGAACGTACATACGATGATACGTCTCGTGATATTCCCGGCCAGAAAAAAGAAGAGAACACTCGAAAACGTGTGCGAGTGTAGCCCATATGACCCGCGCATTGGGAGTCATGTGCATGTCGCAATATGTATGTCCGTAAAGGAGATGGTACCATAACCTGTTGTTTTAATTTATTCTGGTCCATACTATTTCTAAGTAAGATCCCGTTCTTCATAGTGAACCAATGTTTAATCTTATTGTTTACAGCAATATCATCATACTTGTTTACCAATGTAAAAAATTTTTTTAAAGAATTATCTTCCCTTTGTTTGAGAGCAAACGACTCTCTGTCAATTACCGATTTAGGTTCGTTGTCAGTACTATCATCCACTTTGATACCTGGAGTATTCTCTTGTACCAATTCCTGAGCCTGAGCTCGTGTTGTTACTGCATTAGCTGTAGCCAAGTTTAATCTTTCCCATTCTGAGATTTCCTCAGGTGTGCAGTCCTTGCTGCCGTGGATACGTCCGATCGTAAGATCAGCAATTGGACTCTGAAGTAGTCATACTTTAACTTTACCTGAAAAGAATGGGGTGTTAATGTCAATTATTGCTGTGGGATAATATTCAATGGTCCCACCAAAAGTTATGCAACGTACGATCTCATTAGTAGCATAACGAGGATGTACTAGTGATTGCCGGATGCCGATAGTGGTTGATCCAGAATCCCTCAACACTGAAACTATGTTTCCATGGACCAATCCTTTATTAAAAATCAGTGTCACTGTTCCATCATTTGCAGTGAGACTAATTTCAGGAACGGTCTGTGTAACTCTCATTGGCATAAGGTTGGGTTTCTGAAAAATATCATGGCATTGTGGACAAATATTTGCCACATTATTATCAACAACACAACATGACGAAGATGAATGCGTTGGAATATCACTATTATGAACTATTGGAGTTGCATTGTTAGTCAATGCTGCCCCTGCAGTATGGTCAAATCTTTGTTGGTTTCTTGAGGTAGAACGTTGTCTGTTATGACCACCTGAATGATCATTATTATTATTATTATTGCCCCTGCCATTGAACTCTTATTTCTTGGTCTGTAATTGTTATTATTATTATTATGCCACTTGTTATTATTGTTATTGGCATTACCATTAAATGATTTATTCCAATTTGATTTGTTTTGATAACTGTTGTTATATCTAAATTGAGGTGACTGGTTTCCAAACTGTTGCCTGCCTCGGTCAAAACTTCCATTATTGTGAAAATTATTTTGTCCTTGATAATTATTGTAATTATTTCTTCTATTTGAAAAATTTCTGTCAAGGCTCTGAGCTCTTGATCTATCATAACCATGATATGCCATATTGGAGGCAACTGGTAATGGTTCCTTTAATTGTGAATTGGATATACTAATATTAGGATGGGCAGTACAGTAATTTATTGCCATCTTTTCTAGTTCCTCTATAGTAGGAGGTTTGCGTTCCTGTAAGAAGGAAAAGAATGGTGGACTTACAGAAGATAGGACCTTATCCCTAAGGATCAAATCAACCAACTTGTCGTAAGATTTATCTACACCAGCAAGTTCGACCCATCTATTGAATGTATTGCGTATATTCGCAATAAAACCTGTAAAATCTTTGTTTGATTCAGGCAGAAGAGTTTTAAATTTTAGCCTACATCCCTCCTCATCTAAATGAAATCGACGTAATAATAAAGCCTTAATGGCATCATAATCACCCGCTATTGTTGGATCAACATTCTGAGCTGCACTTGCGGGTGAACCATCTAAAAACTCAATAAGTTTTAGTGCCCATGCAGTTTTATCTAATTTATTAACCTTACATACCTTCTCAAAACGTAGCAGTCATGCTGCTAAATCATCAACATTTAATTTGAATGTTGGTAACTTGAAGTGATAATTGGTTTTAGTTTGGTTAGGTGAAGACATATCTTGGGAATTATCACCATGGCTAGCAGCAGCATTTTGTGCCTGTAATTTTGCTGTTTCAAACTTAATAAGTGCCAATTCTTTTTCTTGTTGCCTTATAATTTCATCTTGCTTCCTTTTATTTTCCTCTATTTCTCTTATTCTGTTTTCTTTTTCAATCTCTTCCCTTTCCTGTTTTGCTATCCTTCTTGCTTCTTTTGCCTCAAGTTCTTCTTCTTGACGCTTCAATTCAGCTTTTCTCTCAAGTTCCTCCTGTTTAGCTATGGCTTTCTGTTCTTCTTCTTCACGCTTTGCAATAGCCTTCTGTTCCTCTAATTCTGCTTTATATTTTGCAAGTTCTTTTTCTGCATATTCACGAAGTTCTTGTCCTTTCATATTAAACTCTTTCCCGAGTTTTACAAAATGATCCAAAGTGAACATCTTAGTTCAGTAATATAGTTACTTAGTCAATCAGCCACTTATGTGTACACACAATAAAGGATTGTTATTCAATATAATCAATCAACTATCTATCATACTCCCTTACAACTAATTGTAAGTTCAAAAATTATCTTCACTTAACAATTATGGGTATCATCCATCCATAATTATATTATTCAACTTCTTATGCCCAACGGCTCATGTAGTACCCTGCTTAGACCAAAATACCAATATTATCTCCATAAAACTGGTCTCAAGTAAGCATCTTTAAATTAATAATCTATTTATTTATTCAGTAATTTGTATTAATCAACAATGTGATATAATCAATTACCTATGTGTGCCCAGTGGCAAACGTAGTATTATAACTAGAATAATGTATCAAGTACTCTTCACTATGCCTATTATATTCAAGGTAAGTTATAGATTTATAAGTATTTATTAATATATTATAACATCATGCCTTAGTCATGATGAACAAACACTGGTGCCTTGGGCCACTACTGCAAATAGTTGCAATCATTAAGTCCCTCCTATTTTTTTTTCTTTCAAAAATTAATTAAAATATATTTTATTATATTAATACTCAACTAGTTTATGCTATCCCTACTATATTATAAGCTTAAATATCAATAAAGACAAGACAAACCATAAATAAAATTTTACAAGACATTAACACATCACAATTGACAATTGCAAACATTAAAATATGATTACATGAACGAAATAAGAATCGGAAGTCTACCAGAAAAGGTCAAGGTAACCAAATATAGGTTAATACACATGTACACAAGAAATGGTGACGTCACAGGACTCATAACTGACAAATATTAATACTTAAAATAAATGATAGAAAGATGGAGAAAATACGAAATAGCTACGAACAAATTACAGAAATGAATAAAAATGCAACTTAGTACAGCAAAAATACTACAAATATAACGTCACTTTACAACTAAAACATCTAAGGTCGAATAATTTCAGAAGCAAACACAGTATGCTGCTGGCAGATCTCAGCAGATGCTTCGCTAATGGAATTACTCAACTAATCCCTATTAGAACGGTTTTAGATCTACTGACCATCTGAAAAGAGGTATTAGTTGATCTAAAACTCCCAATCCAACCGAACCCGCTTACATGAATAACAAACAGACAAATAACGACAAATGAGACATATAACAATTCATTGCAGATAAACATGCCCAAATAAAATCAAATGGACTACTATTAGCATTATGAACCGACAAAGGTTTTAAAGGTTACTTATCTTTTTGTGCCCCGAGATATTCTTCAGTTAATGCTAGTCTGCATTAACGGTCAACTAGGTACGGTGAGCTGAACTTCATAGTTTGACAGGTTTCTTCTTGATATATTCCTTGCATCGAAGCTTGTTGTGGGACATTAGGTTTGACATTCATAAAAACTGCCAACGGTTGTCATTGATTTTGATCGAAAGGGCGATGACGTGTATTTGACTTCTAGTCATGCGCAGTATGTCATAAAGTCATGTGCGCGCATTGTGATTGTAAACAGTGTTGTTACGATGAAACTTGTCGCTAGGTCTAACCTGATGAGGAAGAAAATTTTTTCGTATCCCTGCGCTGGCTAACCACTTTTGTTATGGCTGGTTTCGCTCTGGCAGTTGGTTAACCTTTTTACCGTCTTTAAACAATCCTGTTATTAATAAAACAGTGTTCATTCTTTCTGGCCATGTTCTGAGTTTGTTCTTATATTATTATGACTTGGTTTCTGTTGAGCAATCGTGCTTAAATAAAGGTTGCGAATGCGGAGTTAAGACTGTCCAAACTTCAATCATGGTAGATATTTGACAAGTCTATAGGTGGTTCGAGTCCACATAAAATACGTTTTATTTGACAGTGTTCAATCCACGAGACATGATATGAATTAGGCATACATTAAGTTCAAGCATGTACATAAACAGTGTCTTCTGTCCTTAGTCCATTAATCGTTACAACGTCTGGATATCTACACGCAATTCCGTATGTCGGTAATCCGGTAATGGATATCCAAAGCTGATCGATCTTTACAATTTGGATACTAATAATTATAATAATATATTCCCTGCGACTATTCTGGTACTGAAGAATTAGTCATTCATAAAAATGAGTCGTTTACATATCCATTTGAATTCGGCAGACCCTAGTGCCACATAATCTTGAAAACCTATACACCATTACTATAATACACGGGAGCGTTGAAATTTGCATCTTGCTAGGACAGCATATAAATTACAAAGGGTACACTTATAGTGTCGTCACGTGTTAACATAACAACGCAACACGTCATTATTAAAACTAAGCAATTCTATCAGTTCGCGTTCAATTACCGTGAAGCGCAAAACTCAATAATTATTAATAGCATTTTAAACCCTTCAATGTGTAAACTTAAACGAGCTCACTATAAAAGTGGCTAACATTATAACACCTACCGTAACAGCTACCACGACAGGCGTGGGAAACAAAGAGCCAAGGATCCAGACCCCCAGGACGACCCAGAGTCCGCTGGGAGGACAACATTAGACAATCTTTGAAGGACCGAGGACTAGAATGGAACCAGGCCAGGAGGAAGACAGCCGATAGGATAGTCTGGCGCTCTCTCTTCCAAACCTCTACACCTCACGGTAGAAGGGGAACGACTAAGTAAGTAAGTAAATTGGATGTGATATTCCTAGTGACAGTCTACACTTTACAATGACCTTGCACTTCTGACCCATGACAAAAAACCAAATGCAAGGTAACATGAGAATAATGTCAGAACAGTCAAAACAATTGGGTCTTAACTCATTCTAACCCAGGCATTTTTTCGGTTTTACCCAGGACCCAATATACAGACATTTTTTTTCTACAAGTGATGTTTTAAAAACAGGCAGTAGACACATATATTAATTTAGTAGATATATGTATTATGCATCAAACTTTAGGAAATTGGCTGCAGAATGTTGTCAAATACTGTTGAGTTCTTATGTTATGTTGTAATTGTTTGTTATATCTTGTGAAGTGTAGAAACAATAAAAAATGAAAAATTATGCACATACACGTAAATATTTCAGCTGTACTTAATCCCTTGGTAGTAAAACACCAAGAATTGAAACGTAAATCCAGTTGACAACTAATTCAAGAACTTTAATAAAAAACAAATGAAAATTGTAATTTATATACATTTTTTTGTGAAGTCACATATTGATGAACTGGAATCTCACTTACACATTCCTGTCCCATGCAAATTAATTAATTTATTACTTAAAAATATCACGTTTGTTCAACGTCCTTATCGGAATCAAAAATAGGTTATTATCTCTACAGATATAGCTAAAATTCATTTCGAAATTATATATTGAGGTTGATTCGTTAATAGTTTATTAGTGATATGTATGTGACTACACTACATGTAAACAAATAACCCTATGACGTCATTAATTGATAAAAGTATGCAAAAACTAAGCACCAATATAATTATTTCGCTATCAGTTCAACATACGATGTCCGCAGGAAGTGTTTACGAGATATAGCCACTTATTTTCTATATTTTGGTCAATTTCGGAATCATATAAAGCGGGCGTACCACGCGGCCTGCGGCTAGATCCAAAGCAACTCTAGCAACGGATATAAAGCACACAATTTTAACTTCATAAATTTTTTTTCTCTCGCTCGCAAACGTTCACACACATGTGCCGGATGTAATTAAATAATTTTTAACTGGCTTATCGCCAGATATTCTATAATTTTCCTCTCAAATGCGGCATATATCACCTTGGCGTGCCATACACCCTGGGTATAATGAAAGGCCTATCTGTCGCGCCATACGCCCGTTTGGGCAGAATGAGTTAAAACATAACAATGCTTTATCAGTTTCAAGAGCAATATTTTTGTCTCAGCTGTTGAATGCCTTTTCATAGTCCAAAAATCTGACGTAAAGTGGTGTTTCAGTTTTTTTTTTTTTCAACTATCTGGTCTGTTCTTTCTTTTTCTTTGATCCTTAGCCGCCGACCGTCAAAGCAGTCAGTGGCCATCACGCCTAGTGGCGTCTTGTAGGGCAACAACAAATTGATTCCACTTTGCTCGGTCGGCGGCCATCCTTCGTACAGTGCCCCAACTCTGGTTCATTCTGTGCATCTCAGCCTCCACAGTCCTCCACCAGGATGTTTTTGGTCGGCCTCTCTTTCGTTTTCCTTCAGGGGTCCAAAGCATAGCTGTTCTTGTGATGGCATCGGGGTCTCTTCTGAGGACATGGCCAACCCAGCTCCAGCGTCTGCCAGCTATGATGGTGTGCATGTCCTCTTGCTTGCTCCGAGTAAGCAGATCTTGGTTGGGGATGGTATTCGGCCAAAAGATTCGGTGAATTTTTCTTATGGGTGGGTTTGAAAAAAAATCGAAAAAAGGTGATTCATCTTACGAGGACAAAAGACAAAGAAAGTAGTCTACGTTACGGCCACAAGGCCTTCGTCAGGAAAAGAAAGAAAGTGAAGGTTAGATAGAAGACATAAGAACTTAAAGAAATAAAGAAATATAAAAATAAATAAAAATAAAAATAAAACCTAGGTACTTCCCTGAAGGCGAAGCATGGCTGAAAAGGAAGTGACTTCTGACCCCGGATGTACACAATACATACTAAGAAACTAAAAACTAAAAAACGAAACAACAACAAAACTACCCAAATATAATAAAAGGGGGGACTGGAAATAGAAGAGGACAGAATAAGTAGGAGATAAATGAATATGAAATAAAAAATCAAGACAAATTAGAAAACGTGTACATCTGTCGTGGAACGACTTCTCACCGATTCTTTTCTTCTGTCTATTATTTTATATCTCTACAAAAATCTCTATCGTTAGATGGAAAAACTTTTTCCCTTCAGTTGACTTTTTCATTCTTATAATGAAAGAGTCTCTCTCTCTAGTCTTAGATTTCACTATTCGCTAGCGAATTCACATGGCCAAAAGTAATAAATTATTCCTTAGCCAGCGAAAGTCGAAGGTGAAAAAACATGAAGGTGAAAAACACAGTACTAACCCAAGTTGCGGTTACAAAGTACAAAACCAGGTTGCGGTTACCAGATACCTAAACCAGGTCCAGGGTACAAACCAGGGTATGAGTCCATGATACCAAAGATTACCCTTACCCACCATACCCTATCAAATAGGTTATCATACCCAACCTTATCCTATCACCCAGTAACCATACCACACATCCCATAAGCAGAAGAGGTATTCAGCAGAGGTGACTTACCCCATCCTTATCTGTGATGTGCACTGAGTCCAGGGAAGCAAACTCTGACACCCTCTGAACCCATTAACTGTTATGAGACCAACCTGCTGGGGCAGACCAAACCAAGAGAGTCCGAACACAAATCATCTCCGCAGCTACTACAGTCCTTGAGGAGATGAGTATTAACACCTACCAGCAACGCTACCATAGAAAAGATCTCTGGTCCAAGTGATGACCAAACTAGTTTTTTTTTTTTTTTATAAACAGTAGAGCTAAACGTTTTTTCATATTTATATGTATATAAAGAAATGTAAGATTCCATACCCTTTTATCCAACTTTACATAACAGAGTCTGTTGTTATTTTTCTTGTTAACTTTATTTGGGTTGTATTTTGTTTTAAATATAAATCTACACCCTGGGGGCTCAGCCATAATACAATTAACTTTTATTGGGTCGGGATATTTTAATTGTGGCTGGACACCAAATCTCTTTCTCAACCTTGTGTGCTTTACACAGTCCTTTTCTAGGATTCCTGAGGAAGAATTTATCGTCCAGAAAATATCCTGTTTAGGTACCAGAATTCTCTTTTAAGTAAATTTCTAGTACACTAATTCCCGAGGAGAGGCAGTTTCTTCAAACTCGGAAGCTATCAATAAGACATTATTATCTTTATTCTTCCATTCCATTCAAGCTGTCCTATCTCCTCAAAACACCTCGCTACAACATCCATACATATTATGGAGGATGGCATAAAAATAGAAGAATAGGATAAGAGTGGAAAGAGTCCAAATAGAGCAAAAGAGGAAAGGGTGACCTCAGACAAAGGTGTGGAAAGTGTTGAGACCGGCTGGTTTTAGACACCCCATGCGGTGGATAAGACGGTTCTCAAGCTGTTCTCGGCTGGCAGTGTCAGAGGAGCAGGATCGGATCGCAGTGACCTGGATGTTGATGGGACCCTGGTGGTCAGGACTATTGAAGTGTGTGGCAACTGGTGTGGACTTTTGCTGAGAGATGTCATTTAAGTGCTGGCTGAATCTGTCCCCAAGTCGTTTGCCTGTTTGGCCAATATAGGTTTTGCAGCAACGTTTACATATGATCGTATAAATGACATTACGCGATTCACACGTGAAGCTACTAGTGATGGTGTACGTAGCCTTAGGAAAGGACACCTTCTGGGTTGAGATGACCTTGCACGTGTTGCATCGTGTCCGACCACAGGGTAGTGTGCCAAAGAGAGTGGCATTCTCCTTTGGGAGACGGCTGTGAACAAGAAGATCCTTCAAGTTCTTGTCGCCTCTATATGCCACCAAAGGTGCTTCACCGAATACTTCTTGGGTCGCAGGCTCTGCTTGGAGGATAGGGAGGTGGCGGAAAAGGATCTGTTTGACAGCAGTGCTGTGAGGGTGATGGGTCAAGATTAATTTGACTATCTGAAGTGGATTTATAGTGAGGTATGAGGGCCTCCTGACGAGAGATGGGGAGCATACGTTGGAGAGCAGAGGTGAGAACATGTTCCGGATAAAGTCTGCTACGGAAGAAATCCAACATCTCATTTGCTCGGAAGTGGAAGTCATCGTCGTCTTGGCACAAACGGCGGAGGTGGAGAAGTTGTGAAAAAAGGAAGGGAGTCACGACAGGCCTGAGGATGAGAAGAGGTATACAGGAGGTAGCTGTGGGCATCTGTCGGCTTGTAGTATACTGAGATATTAAGGCCGGAGGGCGTGACAGAAATAGTAATGTCAAGAAAGTTGACAGATACTGTGGAGACGAGGGAGGTGAACTTGATGGTGGGGTGAAAGTGGTTGACAAAGTCGATGAAGCGATATAAATCAGTCTCAGACATATCTGTGAGACCTATGCCATCATCGATATATCTGCGGTAAAACCCGGGGAAAGGACCGGAGTATTGTTGCCATATCTGCTCTATATGGCCCATGAACAGGCAGGCATAGCTAGGACCCATCTTCGTTCCCATGGCAACACCACTAATTTGGTCAAAAAACTGACCATTGAATTCAAAGGAATTCAGTTGAAGGACCAGTTCAGCAAGACGGAGAAGAGTGACAGTGGATATAGAAGGGCAAGTGCGTTGGTCAAGAAAAAACCGAAGAGCTCGGAGACCATCAGAGTGGGGAATAGAGGTGTACAGAGAACAGACGTCTCACAAGAAAAGACGGTAGGAGCGGTCTGCTGAGAGTCGGATAGAGGAGAAAGTTGTAAGAGCATGATTGGTGTCTTTGACAAAGGAGGGAAGATTCTCAACGATAGGCTGGAAAATGCTATCGAGGAAGTCAGAAATGTGTTCAGTAGGACAGGAACAGGCTGAGACAATAGGTCTGCCAGGGTTTTCGATCTTATGAATTTTGGGGAGCATGTAGAATACAGGCTTGCCCAAAGAGCTGTCATGAATCCTAAGACGAGAAGCTTCGGGAGGAAGAGCATTACTAGTGATGAGCTGTTTAATAGTGTTGTGTACAATGCGATTGTTAGAGACAGTCGCATCGCTGGTCCTGGGCCTGTAAAAAGAGCCATTGGTCAACTGGTTATTACCTTCACTTAGGTATAAGTCCTTCTGCCAGACGACAATGGCTCCTCCCTTGTCAGCTGGTTTGATGACAGTGTCGTCTGTGCGGCGAAGAAGGGAGAGAGCGCAGGACTCTGCCGAAGTGAGATTGGAATAATGCAATCTACGAGGGCGGAGCTGCTGAATGTCATGGATGGTGTTCTTGATATACAGGTCCAGGGCATGAGAGGCCCCAGGTTTAGGTGTAAAGGGGGGTTTAGTAGAGTCAGAAAAGCGTGCGAAGATGTCGGATTCAGCCTGAGACTGCGGAGTGCTGTCTTCCTTTCTAAAATGGAACTTCAGCCTCATGCGACGGTGAAACCGATGAACATCCTGGAGGAGATTGTATTGGTCTAGGGTCGGACGAAGAGGAACAAATTTTAGGCCCTTACTAAGAACAGAGCGCTCTCCCTCAGAGAGGGGTAGATCTGGGGGATGCAGACTACCTGAGTGCATGATGGAGTGGAGGATGGGGGGGGGGGGGGAGCTTTGGGGGTAGGGATGAGACGGGATAGTTTATGGTGTTTGGACGTGGAAAGGAATTCATGCAGCTGCCGGTTCAGTGTGTGGATAGTGGTGCGTATCATAGAATAGAAAGGGAAGTTGTTGGAGGTGAGACAACGTAAGTGAAGCAGAAGCTGGGTCTGTTGGGCACTGAGGTCTGATAAAAGACGGGAGTGACTGGCGGCCACTACGCGCATACGTTGAAAGCCACATCTGGTCTCAATTCGTTGTAGGAGACGTTGTTCCCTAGGATTGAGTGTACCAGCAGATGGATGAAAATTGGAAGAGAATCCATTAGGAAGAATTTTGTGGTGGAGGCTGGTGTGAATAAAGTGGAGATGAGAAGAGAATCTAGTTTTCTTGAAAGTAACGAACGCAAAGTCAATAGCGGCACGGGATATATCAGGAGGTAGGGAGCTGAAGCTGGTGGTAACCGACACACGGAGAGAGTTGATAAAATATTTAAGAGAGGGCATAGTGGGGAAAAGTAAAACGTCCAGAAAATAAAAAACTTATAAAATAAATAATAAATAACATAGGCTATAAAACGCTAAATGAAAAATGGAGACTAATGAAACAATAGGCTAAATAAATAAATAGGGTAGAGTGCGGTAATATAAGGTGTGAAGGAAGAGTAGGGAAATACGAAAATGAATAGGGCCTAAATAAATAGGATATAAAATAATATGCAATAGGCTACTGAAAAAGAAGAGATAGGATAGGATCAGGGGGATAAGCAGGTTAGGTAGATAGAGATACGAGATAACAGAGATACGGTGCAGTCAAAAAAATATATACAAAAAATTGAGGAAGTTGAGGGGAACTGCGGTAAGACGTGGAGTACAATGGGTGGGTTTGAAAAAAAATCGAAAAAAGGTGATTCGTCTTACGAGGACAAAAGACAAAGAAAGTAGTCTACGTTACGGCCACAAGGCCTTCGTCAGGAAGAGAAAGAAAGTGAAGGTTAGATAGGAGACATAAGAACTTAAAGAAATATAAAAATAAAACCTAGGTACTTCCCTGAAGGCGAAGCATGGCTGAAAAGGAAGTGACTTCTGACCCCGGATGTACACAATACATACTAAAAACTAAAAAACGAAACTGAACAAAAAACTACCCAAATATAATAAAAGTGGGGACTGGAAATAGAAGAGGACAGAATAAGTAGGAGATAAATGAATATGAAATAAAAAATCAAGACAAATTAGAAAACGTGTACATCCATACATATTATGGAGGATGGCATAAAAATAGAAGAATAGGATAAGAGTGGAAAGAGTCCAAATAGAGCAAGAGAGGAAAGGGTGACCTCAGACAAAGGTGTGGAAAGTGTTGAGACCGGCTGGTTTTAGACACCCCATGCGGTGGATAAGACGGTTCTCAAGCTGTTCTCGGCTGGCAGTGTCAGAGGAGTAGGATCGGATCGCAGTGACCTGGATGTCGATGGGACCCTGGTGGTCAGGACTATTGAAGTGTGTGGCAACTGGTGTGGACTTTTGCTGAGAGATGTCATTTAAGTGCTGGCTGAATCTGTCCCCAAGTCGTTTGCCTGTTTGGCCAATATAGGTTTTGCAGCAACGTTTACATATGATCGTATAAATGACATTACGCGATTCACACGTGAAGCTACTAGTGATGGTGTACGTAGCATTAGGAAAGGACACCTTCTGGGTTGAGATGACATACTTGCACGTGTTGCATCATGTCCGACCACAGGGTAGTGTGCCAAAGTGAGTGGCATTCTCCTTTGGGAGACGGCTGTGAACAAGAAGATCCTTCAAGTTCTTGTCGCGTCTATATGCCACCAAAGGTGCTTCACCGAATACTTCTTGGGTCGCAGGCTCTGCTTGGAGGATAGGGAGGTGGCGGAAAAGGATCTGTTTGACAGCAGTGCTGTGAGGGTGATGGGTCAAGATTAATTTGACTCTATCTGAAGTGGATTTATAGTGAGGTATGAGGGCCTCCTGACGAGAGATGGGGAGCATACGTTGGAGAGCAGAGGTGAGAACATGTTCCGGATAAAGTCTGCTACGGAAGAAATCCAACATCTCATTTGCTCGGAAGTGGAAGTCATCGTCGTCTTGGCACAAACGGCGGAGGCGGAGAAGTTGTGAAAAAGGAAGGGAGTCACGACAGGCCCGAGGATGAGAAGAGGTATACAGGAGGTAGCTGTGGGCATCTGTCAGCTTGTAGTATACTGAGGTATTAAGGCCGGAGGGCGTGACAGAAATAGTAATGTCAAGGAAGTTGACAGATACTGTGGCCCATTGAATTTCTCTTAGGCATGTTGTGTGAAAAGAGGACAATTTCAACATTTCCTTCTCTGTAACTCTCCAGCATTCCGCACCATAGAGAAGCACAGAAAGCACACAGCTCTGATATAATCTTAATTTTGTGCTTGTGCTGTATTGAGAGGACTTCCAGATGTTGTTTAGGCTAAAAAAGGCTGTTCTTGCCTTATTCATTCTGATGTTGATGTCTTTCCCTGCCCCGCCGTCTGGTGTTACTATGCATCCTAGGTATGTGAAGGTGTCTGTCTACCATTTGCTGATTCTTTACTGATATGGGCTCAGGGTTGCTCACATTGAGCGTCATGACCTCTGACTTCTTTAAATTGATGTTCAAGCCCACCTGCTGGCTAAACTTATTAAGTCTATCCGTTTTTTCCTGGATGTGTTGATGTGAATGTGCTAGTAGTGCAATGTCATCTGCATATTCCAGATCTTCCAATGTAGAAAATGTAGTCCATCTTATTCCTCTTGGACTGCCCTCTGTTGATCTGGTCTGTACTGGACCTATATGTTCTCAGCTGTTTGATTATGGGCTCATTTAATCTCTTATAGGTGTTCCTGAAAAAAAAAACCATCAATAAGTTTAAAGGAAAAAAAAAATAAGAAAACAAAACTAAAAGATGCTGGCTTTGGATAGAACACACACATATTGAGAAAATCTATTGATAGTGTTTATGACGATATTTGTGGGCGCCTTTTTACATGTTTTCTTTCTCTCCTACATTATCCATTTATTTCTTCATTTTTTGCACATGAATTCATGCCATTGACACTTCCTAAATTGCTATACCCTTTTTCACACTGTAGGAAGTAGTGTTATTTCACGAGTACTGACTATCATGAGGATTAATTGTAATCGCTTAAGTGGTCGCGCCAGCTTGAATGCAGACGGTAAACATGAAAGTAATGGTTGACTTTGACATAACTCATTTCCGACCCAGACAGAGCAGGCGGGTGATCAACTGGGTTTCGTAGTCGGTCACTGCGCCACCCGACACCTCGGCCGGAGGGGACAAAGGAAGCCATACTGTCTGTCTGAGGGAGCTGGCTGTGGTCCATGTAAATCAGGGATTATCTGTCTGACGGAAGATTTGAGTATGCGTGATAATCACTTTATCATTTTTGTCCAGACATTATTAGCCACAGCTGTTTGTCAACGCGCTTTTTGTTACCCACGTTCTTTTCTGCTACCGTTCGGTCATGAGGTCAAATTCTTACCGGCGGTCGGGAATTCGAGTCCTAGCGCACTAAACATTAGATTGGGAGTAATTAAACCTTCGCTGCAAAGTTATCGTTGGAAACTCCAGTTTTAAAGTGGCTTTTGGTGATAGTTAGTATGTTACTCTAAGTTTCTATTTAAACAAACATTGTACTATAATTACAACAGAAGATATGAGAGTCTGAAAAAAATGCAAAATAGAAATTTTTTTCCAGTTTTAATATGTCATCATTGTTACACAATGACATTAACAGAATACAGAAACTGTACTCAATGTATACATTAATATAAAATAGATATGTTATAGAAAATGGACATCGCTGAAAATGTTTAGCAGCATGCTTCAAATAGGAATTATTAAAAGATGAACTGACAAGTAATTAACCTTGGTTAAATTTCTATTCTGCCATCACAGGTGTCAATACCTTGTCGAGGTATGGCGGCTTGCGTACCCTGATTACCCCCAGAGCTATGCCAGTGGGAGTTTTACTCTTGGAAGGCTCTACCAAGCTGGACAGGTTTGCGCGGGTAGGGGTCAGACTAAAACAGACACCCTGGTCATCCAGGTTGGGGGTTTTACATAGGGCTGACACCTCTGTCTATGTAAAAAGAAACGAAGTTACGGAAACGACAACAAATGAACAAACTTTGCTGCGGGACGGACATCCGGAATCTGAGGCTCATATGACTGTCAGTGGTGAAAGCCAAAAGGAAGCCTCTGACATGAGAACAGACGTCCTGACCATAAAACGTAAAACAAGAATAGGATTTTGGAATGTCAGGACAATGAACGAGACAGGGAAAACTAAAACAGGTCACAGCGGAAATGAGAAACTATAGATTACACATTCTAGGGATAAGCGAGAGCAGATGGACAGGGACAGGAAAAGTTAAAACAGCAACAGGAGAAACAGTACTTTACTCTGGCAGAGAGGATGGACAGCACAATGAAGGTGTAGCCATTATTCTACAGAAAGGAATAGGAAGGTCATTACTGGAATGGAAACCCATCAACAACAGACTGATAAGGATAAGATTGAGAGGGAGATTCACCAACACTACAATAATACAATGCTACGCACCAACAAATGACAGTGACAAAGAGGTCAAGGATGAATTCTATCAACAACTGCAGAAAGAAATAGAAGACACACCTAGAGACGATCTTATAGTAATGGGAGACCTCAATGCGAAAGTTGGAACACACAATACATATAATGAAAGAGTAATGGGGAAATGCTGCAGCGGAACAGCAAACGAAAATGGGGATAAATTAATAAGTTTCTGTAGCATTAACAACCTGGTCATTGGAGGAACACTTTTCCCACACCAAGAAATTCACAAATTGACATGGGAATCACCAAATGGCCAGGACAGAAACCAGATAGACCACATGATGATTAATGGTAGATGGAGACAGTCATTACAAGATGTGAAGGTAAGAAGAGGTGCAGATGTGGGAAGTGACCAACATTTAGTCGTAGCAAAACTGAAGGTGAAAATCAGAACTGCCGGACCAACTGTAACTACACAGAAAAGGTTTGACATCAGCAAATTGAAGGACCCCCTTACCAGAAAAGCTTTTGCGGCTGATATAAAGAAACGATATCAAATTGCCAAAAGTCAGGAAAAGAAATCGATATAGACCAGAAATTCAACACCATTTCAACAATATATAAGGAAAGCAGCAAATCATGCTTGGGATTCCAGGAAAGGAAGAAGCAAGACTGGATAACACCAGAAACATTAAACACCATAACAATGAGAAAGGTAATGAAAAGAAAGAAAACAGAAGCGAAGTCCCCCAGGTTAAAGCAACTATATAGCGAACAGTACAGTCAGCTGGACAAGGAAGTTAAACGCCAAACCCGAGCCAACAAAAGGAATTTCCTAGACAATCTTGCAAGACAGGCAGAAGAGGCAGCACTGAGAAATGAACAAAGCACAGTATACAAAATAACTAAAACCATCAGCGGAAAACGAGGTGCAAACAATATTACGTTAGTAAGAGATAAGCAAGGAAATCTCATCACGACAGCAAAGGGACAGGAAACAAGATGGGCAGAGCATTTCAGAGAAACTCTGAACAAGGTACCACCAGAGACACAGTTGAATGTTCCTGAGGCTGAAAACGGTCTGGATGTTAATACAGACATTCCACGGAAGGAAGAAATCATCACGACAATCAAAGGGTTAAAGAATGGAAAAGCTCCTGGCCACGATAACTTAAATGCAGAGCTATTTAAGACAGACCCTGAGCTAGCAGCAGAACTACTAGAACCACTATTTGCACAAGTCTGGAAAACAGGGACAACACCAACGGAGTGGAACAAAGGAATAATTGTCAAATTGCCCAAGAAGGGAGATCTTGCAGACTGCAATAATTGGAGAGGAATCACTCTTCTCTCAGTTCCCAGGAAACTATTAAGCAGGATAATTATACAGAGAATTTCAAAAGCAGTAGACCACAAACTGAGGAAAGTACAGGCAGGATTTAGAAAGAACAGAAGATGTGCAGATCATATATTTACCATCAGGAACATTATAGAGCAGTGCTCAGAATGGCAGAGACAGCTGTACATTAATTTCGTTGGTTTTGAAAAGGCTTTTGACGGTATACATAGGGACAGTCTATGGAAATTACTGAGGGCTTATTGAATTCCAAGCTGCATAGTGTCAATCATAAAAAGCCTCTATGCCAACTTTACGTGTAGCATAGGGCAGAGCAACCTAACTGTAACTGTCTGTTTCTCTTGTTGAGGTGATCACTGGCCCAAGACAGTATACATGTTGTTAGGTGTGTAGTGCGAGCGTATGATGAACTGAGTGTGGGTGCGAATGAAGGCGCGAATGTGTTTAGGCTCGTATAGATGTAGATCCTGCAACCCATACTCTCACATGCAGTAATCAAGGATGCTTGGACACTGCAGGCATGTTTCAAAACATTTATTGACGAGAACACACATAGTATCAACAGGAACAGTCAGTGTAACAAGGTCATGCTGACCAGAAATCGATGGTATACATTCGGCATTCAAAAAGGTAAACATCGGAATAGACGTGCATGGTCAATAGCAAAGTTCTTCAATAATGACAGTTCGTAGCGTCGCCCTTGGCATCTCTGACTAAACGCGTCAGATGCCTTAGTCACTTTGACACATAGGTGCAACTTGGCATTCCCCGCCAATTGCACATTATCAGGCTGTAGTATAATAGCCGAAAGCACAGGCCTCGTTCTGACGTCGGCTGTGTACTTCTGTTAAATAGGTTACCATCAACCCTGCAGTAATACTTATTGTAGACATAAATCCCGCCAATCTGCGGTTCCCACAATATATCTTCGTCACTGGATTTCTGGACAATATAAAGACTAACAGTCTTGGATGGCTACCTCGAGCACAAAATATAAGTTCTGAAATGGAGGACCGGTGAGCTGCAGTTCACAGACTAGGCAATCTTCTAACATGTTCTGCTACCGAAAGCATAGTAATGGAAAAAGTCGGTATTACCTGTACCCGAATCCACAGAACAATATAAGAAACTCTGCTGTCATTCCAACGCACAGAGATTCACTGGGGAAAACTGCCATAGCAGTTACTTCGAAGATTCTCCCCGAAAACACAATGGACTCTTGGTCCCTTCAGAAAAACAGGACCTTCACGGCTTGCCGGAAGTATATCTCTCTCCCGCTTAAAAAACCTTCCCATAGGCCTACGCCCGAACTGTCAACCTTTGACCCTAAAGGTCAAAACACAATGAATGAATAAACAAGGGAAGACAACCCCTAATCAACCTGACATCGCAGGTAAAGACACAATTATACTTATGATAAAACATAGGCAAATAACTTGACAGATGACTCCGTCGAAAATGACAGCAACATTACTACCACCCCCCTGTTAAAAAAAAATGAAATTTTTTTTTTTAATATGTCCATGAGCAAGATAGCACCAGTATCACTTCTGTGCTCATGCAAAAACTGAACCTAATATCAGGTACAATAGACGCATAAATAAAGCGTCTGAAGAGAATAAAAATCATCTCTCAACATAGGAGAAAATATTTCCTTTAAGCCAAACAAACTAAGGGATACCATTCAAGAAACCTAAGTTGCTGGCAATACCAATCATATATCAAACATTACTAAATAATATAATTATAGCAATATACAAATGTCATGAATTACACTGCTATATTAGCAACATATCACTGATGGATGGACAAAATGAAATTTGTTAAATTATCTAAACATCATCCAAATACATTTGTATTACAACATATTATGATATTAAGGACAGACCTAAGTCTGAAAGTATATCAGGAAAAACTAGGACACAAGATTTAACTGGAATCATGTGGGCATCTAGACAATATGTCCGCCATCACATTATCCGAACCACGGATAGCTCGCACCGTGAAATGGAAAGGCTGAAGAGCAATAGCATAACGAGTAGATCTCGAGCTCTTCAAATCCTTACTTTGCATAGCCGTAAGAGCTTTTTGGTCGGTTTCCATAAAGAAATGCGCGCCCAGAAGGAACCTTTGTAGCTTAAGAATGGACCAAACCATAGCCAACAATTCACGGTCCAAAACCGAGTAATTCCTTTCTGCCGCATTTAGCTTCCTAGAAATATACATTACAGGATGCAGAGTTCCTGAATATTCCTGCATTAGTGCCGCTCCAATCCCAGTGGAAGAGGCATCACTACGAAGGACAAAAGTCTTATCAATCGTTGGTAGTCTTAAGATAGGATGAGATGAGAACAAATTCTTAACCTGATCCAATGAAGATTGGCATTCCTGGGACCAACGCACCATATTAGGAGAACCTTTTTTCAATAACGTTGAAAGTGGTGCCATAATGGAGGACAGATTCTCAATGAATCTTCCATAGAATTGTATCAATCCCAAGAGACTACGCACTTGCTTTTTTGTCTTCGGAACCGAGATATTTAATATCTTTGAAATGTTTTGGTCCTCTGTCTTCAACAGACCATGACCAACTCGATGACCTAGGAAGGAAATTTCACTAAACCCAACAAAAGCTTTAGAGGGTTTAGCAGTCAAACTATGCTCACGTAGAGTAGATAGCAATTCCTTTAGACCCAAATAGTGTTCTTCCCAAGTATCGCTGAAAAGACAGATGTCGTCTAAATATGCAATGACATCTGCACGATCTGATAGAATTCGTCGCATCATGCGCACGAAAGTCGCTGGGGCGTTCATAAGCCCGAAAGGCATAAAATTCCATTGAAACAGACCCCTAGGTGTCGAAAAAGCAGTGAGAGGTTTGGCGTGTTCCGTCAGTGGGACTTGCCAATAACCTTTCGACAAGTCTAGTTTAGTAAAGAATTTAGCTTTAGAAAGTCTAATAAGTAGATCATCTAATAACGGCATAGGTTCAGCATCGAACTTCGTAACTTGATTTAATTTGCGATAGTCAACGCAAAGACGTATGTTATTGTCTTTCTTTCGAACAATAACTATCGACGAAGAATAAGCTGAAGTGGATGGTTCAATTATTTGTAGTTGAATCATTTCATCCAATTCTTTCTCGACTTGTGCTTGAAAATGAATAGGTATTGGGTATGGTCTTACTCTGATCGGATTACGATCAGTAAGTATGATGTCATGTTCTATGACATCTGTGTGTCCAGGAATGTCGGTAAGGACATCCTGATATGATTGTAACGTAGAGGATACTTGACGCTGTTCCTCAAAAGACAAGTTGGAAGAGACTGTAACGTCTCTCCACGATTCCGTTGAAGTAAGTGGAATCGCAGGAAGAGGTAAGTTCACGTCAGAAAAAATAGTTTCCTCATCCTGTATAACGGACAGGGATGAGATGTGACCATGTTGGACTGGAGAGTCGTCCGTCGCCTGGAAAATAGGCTGCAAATAGTCTGGACGTTCAATAAACTCTGTTAGCATATTTATATGGAAGGTTTTATGCCTTCCATCCACATCGACAATATAGTCGACATCAGAAATTTTTGAGACTATAGTGTATGGACCTTCCATGAAATGAGAAGTCTATTCTCTCTTGAGGGCAGTAAGACATATGCTTTGTCTCCAGGACAAAGTTGACGTAGGCGTCTTTTCTTATTAGCAAATCGCCTAGCTTTTTCTTTCGCAAATTCGGAAGATGAAGTTGCTAACCTGCACGATTCGATAATCTTTTCTCTAAGAGCTATGACATATTCATATGACGATTGTGTATCATCGTCAATATTATCGGAAGTTATCAAATCGTGTAACAAGGACATCGGACCGCGCGGTTGCGCGCCAAAGACAAGTTCGAAAGGAGAAAACCCTGTATGCTCGTTGGGAACCTCTCTATAGGCAAAGAGGACTGCAGGTAAAACCCTGTCCCAATCTTCAGGATGATCCTCCGTTATCTTGCCAAGTAAGTTCTTTAGTGTCCTGTTAAGACGTTCTACCAATCCATTGGACATTGGATGATAAATACTACTGAGAGACCTTTTAATGTCTAGCGTAGCCATTACCTGAGACATAACGTCCGAAATTAACTGAGTGCCGTGATCCGACAGTATTTCTCCGGGGAATCCCAGACGAGAAAATACGAGCCAAAGAGCATCAGCGATATCGACAGTTGATATGCTCTTCAGAGGAATAGCCTCTGGCCAACGCGTGCACATGTCCACGCAAGTGAGGATAAATTGGTGTCCTCTGGCTGACTTAATTTTGAACGGACCAATGATGTCTATAGCCATTTTCTGAAACGGCCGAATCGGAATATCTGCAGCCTGAATAGGAGCAGCATGTCTCGGACCTCTAGACTTGACCTCTTGACAAATTTTGCAAGATCGGCAATAAATTCGGATGTCTTTATTCACGAATGGCCAAAAGAAGGACGCAAGGACTCTAGTTTTAGTTCTGGAAAAACCCATGTGTCCAGCACACTGAGAATCGTGTGCATGCCGAAGAATTAAGGCTCTCATACACTTAGGCACAAGAATTTGCGAGTGCATAGACTTGTCCGAGTGTTGTACCATTCGTACCAATATACCATTCTTCATAGTGATATACGATTTGTGATTCGTATTTTGATTGGGATCCCCTTTCTTTGCAAGAAGGAAGAATTTCTTCAAAGAAGGATCCTCTTCTTGACGTTTAACAAACGAGTCATGGGAAATCACCAAGTGCTCGTCTTGGCTATCAACTTCATTACTATTATCAGATGAAGTTGGGGGATTAAGAGCTTGAGCTCTTGTCACCACTGCATTGACCGTTTGAATGTTTTTTTCTTCCCAACTAGAAATTTGTTGCGGGGTGCATTCCTTAACCCCATGAATACGACCGATTATAAGATCCGCAATAGGATTAGGAAGAAGACATGCATGGACATCTCCTGTGAAGAAAGGAGTGTCAATCCTAATAATAGCAGTAGGATAGCTTTCCATAGTACCACCAAATGTAACACATTTGATTGTTTTTCCAGTGGCACAGCAAGGATCTATCAGAGACTCCCTAACCCCGACGGTAGTACATCCCGAATCGAAAAGTACTGAGACTAGCCTATCATTTATTAGACCTTTATGTAAGATGAGAGATCCTCTCCCATCATGCGCAACTGTAGCAGGTAGAGCAGGAAGAGGGTGACCACAACTTAGCGTAGATACAGTCGATGAGTCAAACAATGTTAAGCATTGGGGGCATTCAGTTGCTCTCCCAAAATCGAAAGCACAACCAGTGATAGCCCTAGAGTTACCACTATCATTTACTGTATTACAGGCTCCATCAAACTCTTGTTGTGCAGAGTTTGCCTGTTGGAAAGGTCTTTTCTTGTTAAATCTAGGTCTGCCTCGATTATCATTTCCCCTGTAATTATTTCGACTATCATTTCCCCTGTAATTGTTATCATATTGTCTACTGTAATCATCATTCCGGTTTGAATCCCGGTTTCTAAATTCACCATCGTCATAATCTTGACGTCGAGAATGATTACCTCGAAAATTTGAATAGTTATTATTTGGATAGCCTTTGCGAAAGTGTCTCAAATTATTACCACTAAAATTACGAGAACTACCATCTTGTCTCCACTGCATAGACGAAGAACCATCATGTGTTGGATTACTCCGCTTCTGAGTGTAATTTTGATTACTTCCCCTATTCCAATTTTGTTGAGCACCCTGAAATTTTTTTCTGAAATTAGGGCCATATGGTGTTGCCGAAGCAGCTGGCAACCCTTCTTTCACTTTAGAATTGCTAACTGTAGCATGGGGATGTGCTGTGGCATACTGACAACAGTATTCCTCCATTTCTTTTAAGTTTTTAGGCTTACGCTCATGAAGGAATGCAAGAAAAGAATCATTAACAGATGACAAAACCTTATCTCGCAATAATAAGTCCATTAGACCTTCATATGTTTTCTCAATCTGAGACAACTCAACCCATCGTGTAAATGTACGACGTATCTTTGTAACAAAATCAGAGAAATCTACTCCATTTTCTGGCAACATTGTCCTAAAACGAAGACGATAGTCTTCTTGTTTTAGTTGGTATTTTTTTAGCAATGCTGCCCTGACAACATCATAATTAGTCCTCTCATGTTCGTCTATTGTCATAAGAGTAGTCACTGTGTCACCTGTAAAAAATGGCATCAGTTGTTCAACATATTTTTCCTTTTTTATGTTATGCGTATCGCACAAAAATTGGAATCTATCTAGATAATCTGCTACGTCATCCTTTAAAGGATTGAAATGAGGCAATTTAATCCTACTAACAAACTCCTTTGTCGTACTCGAAGTTGTTTGCTGAGCACCCGTACTCGCCAATTTCAATTTCTCTAACTCCAAAGTTGCGAGTCTTTCATCAAGTTCCATCCTATGTTTTCTTTCATCAAGTTCCATCTTCTGTTTTCTTTCCTCATGTTCCATTTTTCTAATTTCAGCAGCAGCTTGAGCTTTCCTCTCCTCTGCAGCAGCTTCTTTGTCTAATCTCTTTTGTTCAGCTTCTTTGTCTAATCTCTTTTGTTCAGCTTCTTTGTCTAATCTCTTTTGTTCAGCTTCTTTGTCTAATCTCTTTTGTTCAGCTTCTTTGTCTAATCTCTTTTGTTCCGCAGCAGCTTCTTTGTCTAATCTCTTTTGTTCAGCTTCAAATCTCCTTTCCTCCACCTGCATCTGCAATTTCTTTTGTTCAGCAGCAATATCAGCTTCTCTGGCAGCTTTTCTCTCTTCAGCAGCTAATGCTTTGTCATACTGAGCAACAGCCCATTGTTCTAACTGTTGACCAGTTTTATCAAGGGCTTTCCCTTGTGTAATAAAGTAATCTAATGTAGACATCTTGTCTAATGAGATCAGTAACTTGCAGAAGTAAATAAATTAAATTATCCCACTTTAATGGGAGACAAGTCTGAAATGATAGACTTGTATACTCACTTCACTTTATTTCACTCTCTTAGTCTTAGACAAAGACTTTGTATGGTCCTCTTGTTTATAATGTAACCAAAAAATCACTTGAGTACCTGTGGAAAAAAATTCCCTTATATCCCACTCACTATGGGCACAAGTCTTTTTTATAAAGAACTTGAATATGTATTTCACCTTGTCTCAATCTTTGTAGATAACAAGTCTTTTATCAAAGAACTTGTATAAATATCTTATATAAAAATATTTTATTAACAAACTCTATATGAAGAGTCTACCTTATCAATAATAATACCAATACATGACCAAGTATATGTATGTAGACTGTGCATGACAGTAATGTAGTACAAACAAAAAATACAAAGACAAAGATACAAAACAATACAAATGGCAACACTGTTTTAACCAAAAATGTGTAGAGAAATACACAAAAGAAAGGAGAGACCTACAGAATACAAACAAAACAAATCGAAAATCAAAACTGAAAAACAGACAAAAATATTACAAAAACAACGTTAAGTACAGTTACATCACAGCTAACATCAATAGCGACCAATTGTCACTAGCAAATTTTCAAATTAAGAAAATTTGCACCTACAGAACGCTTACAGTAAGCCTCGACCTAGTGGCATATTTACTGTAAGACCCACCAACCGAAAACCCGCAGAAAAATACACAAAAACAGTAGAAGTAACATAAACATATAGCAATCAATTTCAATGTGTTGCAGAACAAGTTCAGTCACAGCTGAAACTAAAATAAATTTCTTGCTCCTTGCGAACACAGAAACAAAATGTCAAACGCGCACTGAATGTCAAATCCACTGTATAAAGTGGTATTCACGAACCAAAGTTACTATGACCTTCTCGAATTAGGACTTGCACATTGAATGTTTACAATTTCCACGTACTGTTTACAAACACTTGACCTCGAACAATGTAGCTTGAATGCTCGGACATAGAAAAGTCTGTTGTTGACTGAAACGTGTAACAACCAGCAGTACTGTTCACAATAGGAACCCGCCTTCTATGCAGTTATGGTCCACGTAGCAAATGCCTAGATGTTAACTTCAGTACTTGTCTTGTTGTGGTTTATGTAGCATTATAATATAAATGCTCGTACTGTTTATCTGGGTCAACCGTTGATGACCTATTTCTGTCCTGTTGTAGCCAAAACTTGCAAGTGTAGAATTAGCGCTGTGTGTTACGGCTGTCCCGTGTGTAGCTTAGACCCACAGATCAGAAATGTAATGTGTACTTGTCCTTCTTGTAACTTTCTGGACAAAACTGGAGACATCATACATGTAACAGCCAACCAGGAATGTAAATTTCTGGATCCATTAATGTCAACAATAATGTTAAATGCTCGCTCTGTTCTTTTTAAACCCACAGATCTGGTCCATCAGAAATGTAAGTTTCTAGGCCACATTGGCGACAAGAAATGTATCAGAAGAGCCCACGTAACTGGTCCACCAGAAATGTAACTGTCTGTTTCTCTTGTTGAGGTGATCACTGGCCCAAGACAGTATACATGTTGTTAGGTGTGTAGTGCGAGCGTATGATGAACTGAGTGTGGGTGCGAATGAAGGCGCGAATGTGTTTAGGCTCGTATAGATGTAGATCCTGCAACCCATACTCTCACATGCAGTAATCAAGGATGCTTGGACACTGCAGGCATGTTTCAAAACATTTATTGACGAGAACACACATAGTATCAACAGGAACAGTCAGTGTAACAAGGTCATGCTGACCGGAAATCGATAGGTATACATTCGGCATTCAAAAAGGTAAACATCGGAATAGACGTGCATGGTCAATAGCAAAGTTCTTCAATAATGACAGTTCGTAGCGTCGCCCTTGGCATCTCTGACTAAACGCGTCAGATGCCTTAGTCACTTTGACACATAGGTGCAACTTGGCATTCCCCGCCAATTGCACATTATCAGGCTGTAGTATAATAGCCGAAAGCACAGGCCTCGTTCTGACGTCGGCTGTGTACTTCTGTTAAATAGGTTACCATCAACCCTGCAGTAATACTTATTGTAGACATAAATCCCGCCAATCTGCGGTTCCCACAATATATCTTCGTCACTGGATTTCTGGACAATATAAAGACTAACAGTCTTGGATGGCTACCTCGAGCACAAAATATAAGTTCTGAAAATGGAGGACCGGTGAGCTGCAGTTCACAGACTAGGCAATCTTCTAACATGTTCTGCCACCGAAAGCATAGTAATGGAAAAAGTCGGTATTACCTGTAACCGAGTCCACAGAACAATATAAGAAACTCTGCTGTCATTCCAACGCACAGAGATTCACTGGGGAAAACTGCCATAGCAGTTACTTCGAAGATTCTCCCCGAAAACACAATGGACTCTTGGTCCCTTCAGAAAAACAGGACCTTCACGGCTTGCCGGAAGTATATCTCTCTCCCGCTTAAAAAACCTTCCCATAGGCCTACGCCCGAACTGTCCACCTTTGACCCTAAAGGTCAAAACACAATGAATGAATAAACAAGGGAAGACAACCCCTAATCAACCTGACATCGCAGGTAAAGACACAATTATACTTATGATAAAACATAGGCAAATAACTTGACAGATGACTCCGTCGAAAATGACAGCAACACTAACCTTTGAGGTGAAGACAGGAGTACGACAGGGATGCCCGTGAAGACAGGAGTACGACAGGGATGCCCCTTATCAACCACTCTATTTTTAACAGTCATAGACTTGGGTGATGCGACAGACAACAGAGGGCAGTCCAAGAGGAATAAGATGGACTACGTTTTCTACATTGGAAGATCTGGAATATGCAGATGACAGTGCACTACTAGCACATTCACATCAACACATCCAGGAAAAAATGGATAGACTTAATAAGTATAGCCAGCAGGTGGGCCTGAACATTAATCTAAAGAAGACAGAGGTCATGACACTCAATGTGAAACCCAGAGCCCATAACAGTAAGGAATCAGTAACTGGAACAGACAGACACCTTCACATACCTAGGATGCATAGTAACACCAGATGGCGGAGCAAGCAAAGACATCAACAACAGAATGAACAAAGCAAGAACAGCCTTTTTTATTCTAAACAACATCTGGAAGTCCTCTCAGTACAGCACAAGCACAAAATTAAGATTATATCAGAGCTGTGTGCTTATCTGTGGCGCGGAAGGCTGGAGAGTAACAGAGATGGAAATGTCGAAATTGTCTTTTTCCACACAACCTGCCTAAGAAAAATTCTCAGAATCTTTTGGCCGAATACCATCACCAACCAAGATCTGCTTACTCGGAGCAAGCAAGAGGACATGCACACCATCATAGCTGGCAGACGCTGGAGTTGGGTTGGCCATGTCCTCAGAAGAGACCCTGATGCCATCACAAGAACAGCTATGCTATGGACCCCTGAAGGAAAATGAAATAGAGGCCAACCAAAAACAACTTGGCAGAGGACTGTGGAGGCTGAGATGCAAAAAATGAACCAGAGTTGGGGCACTGTACGAAGGATGGCCACTGACCGAGCAAAGTGGAATCAATTTGTTGCTGCCCTACAAGACGCCACCAGGCGTGATGGCCACTGACTGCTTTGATGGTCGGCGGCTAAGGATCAAAGAAAGAAGAAGAAATTTCTATTACTTGTACTATACAGAGTGCGTAGGTATAAACTAATACTGATATTTTTTTTAAAAAGTAACACTGTTGATCAAAAAGCTACAGACTTTCATAAATGGGTGCTTGCGTAGAATAGAGGGATTGAAATGGTATGACAAGGTTACCAACGTGGAACTGATGACAAGAACTAGACAAGTGCCGGTGGAACAAGAGATGAGAAGAAGACGATGGCGATGGATAGGACACACACTGAGGAAACCTGTTGATAGCATTACAAGGCAGTCCTTGTTCTGGAACCCCCAGGGCAAGAGAGGCAGAGGAAGACCAAGAAGTACATGGAGAAGAGAGTTGGAAACAGAGGTGAAAATGATGAGGAAAACGTGGAAAGAACTTGAGATGATGGCACGGGACAGGAGGACTTGGCATGTGTTTGTTGAAGGCCTATGCTCCTTTGGGAGTGGAGGGTTATGAGAGAACACTGTTGATGCTGTACATTGTAAATAAAATCGTGAAAATATTATGTTAAAACAAAATAATGATATAATCTATTATATGTATAAGCACAAAATATCAGAGATATGACTTACCATTGACAATATTATATACACAAACACGCTGAATTTACATAAATCTGCCCTGGCCCCAAAATTTCTCTCATATATCATACACACTTTCGTTTTTTCCTGGGGGGAATTTGTAAATTGACAGATGGAGAAATTTGTTTCCATTATAAATTTCAACTGTGAACTTATTTTTCTATTACAGCATGCTCGTATTTCAATCTTAGATACTGTTGAATATACAAATTTTCCACCTTGTTCTCCATGTATGCCCATTCCATAGTCATGAGTTCTGATCCAGTTTGAACATGGTTTTTCTAATTTATGCTGTTTAGGAATTGTCCTATTGGGGAAGAGTTTTTTGAACAAAATCATGTATGTCTGTATTGATGTTTGTAATAATGAGGCTGATTCTTGACATATAGATTTGCTGTGAGAAATGTTGTGTAATTTTCAAAAGCTTAATTGAATGAGTTAAACTGTTCTCTAGCAATAAGAGCCCACAAACAAAACCACATAAATCCTTAAAACTTACCAATGGTGTCTCTAGCCCTTGTTCATCATCTCCCACAAACTCTTTCATATCCACATGCACCCATTCATGCTAATCTCTCTTGTCATTATTTTTTCTGCCCCTTCATGCTTCTGTTTTTGTCATCTCTGAGCTATGAAATTGACTACTCTACATTAACGCGGCTCCCTGCAAAGATGAAATTAGGTGGAGAAAATCTTTAATTTCTCCTCAACGTTTTTTTATAATTTCAAAATGTCAAGGCTGTTTAGAGTTTAAGATATTTAATTAAAAAGTCCGTTACCCTCGTTAATATTTTCCTCAAATGATGATGCTGTTTTGTAACGGCTGCTACAAAGCAAATAATACGAAAAAAGCAACGAAAATCCACAGAGCGATAGTATTTTACAGGAAGTTATTTTCTAGCTAATTACTTTAGCCCTGCAATTATTAGGAATGCATTTAAACTGGTTTACATTTCACGCTTTTTCACGCCAAAGTCAGATGATATTTCCCGCCAACGTAAACGATCCCGTATTCGCCCATTAAAAAGATATATTGCCTTCAGGTCAGGAAAAAAGCCGCAAAACTAAAGTAGCGACTTTTTAGAAGGCGCAAACAGCCGTGTGGTGTCTTGACATTATTTGCGTCTTTATTACCGATAAAACATGTCTGAAGAGACATTATGAGCAAGGTAATCGTTAGGGATGAGATCACAGATGTGTTGGCAAGTCTGTGTAATAACAACGAAAGTAATCATGCCATATTTCAAAGATAGGTCATGTGTTTAAATTTTAACGTGATAATATTAAACACCTTGAGCCCCTAATTATAAGAGCAGGATTGGTTCTATCGAGAGCAGGAAATAAACAATAGCTCTGATTGGCAAGTTTGCCGGAAAAACAATGTGGAAGCTTGGAGGAAGAAATGAGAATATAACCTAGCAAATTCGGAGACTTAAGACAGACTGCATTACAATGTCAAAAGAGCAACTCCAGGAGCCAGAGAAGAATCACACAGAATTCCAAATTAAATAGGACAGGACCGAAGTATTTGGACACCTTTGAAACTTAAAAGAAAACTCGCATTTTTAAATACCAAGACTGTATACCTAGGAATCAAAGCACCCGTTATAAGAGGGATTCTAAATTTACCCCAGACCAAGTGTTCAAAGCATCTAATATAAGTTGCTGTGTTCATTCATCTGCGCCAGGAGATTGTAGATCCCAAGTTGGGGTGAGTTGTACATATTTTTTACAATGTGAATTTGACATATTTTTCTTTCTAAGCGGTTATACAAGTCATATGAGGCTGGCACCCTGAACATATGAATATAGTATATTCATAAACCACTACAGCAAGCATTGTTGATTGCTTCTTGCTAGTTCATACAGAAAACCAAAAGCAGAAGTAACTCTAGACTCTGAATGGAGCAGTGAGGAGTGATGATTACATCACTTATGCATAGTGTTTCATTTTTGAGTTATATGTAAACCTCAGGCACAAGCCCCTCGTGCTGTCCAGACACATTTTCCCCATTAAATTAACCAGAAGGATAATGGTGATTTCCAATCATATTCCCTGAGTTATGCTGTATATGCTCAGGGAGAATAAAATCTCAGAGAGGCAAAACTGGTGGGCGGACTGCATGAAAAGGTGCCTGTTTAATCTTCCGACCACAATGTACTTAGCAGAGGCATTTGTTCTTTTATTTTCTCTAAAGTTCGTGGTACAAGACCAGTTGGTAGTAAGAGTTTATACGCCACTAGTTTGTAATTCAAGAGCTGGGATTCGACACTAACTACCTACATTAGACAAGTTGCGTAGAGAAGTGCCCTCATCACAACAGACTTGACGAAACACCTGCGGCAGTACTCAATCATTTGAAGAGCTAAGTGCTTATTAAAAGGTGAACGCAACTGACTTTTATAATTCCCCTATCACGGCTCTATGAAGACACTTTTTATCAAAATTTCACCCATCATTCATATTTATTTTAAACTGTTAAAGAATAATTGATTATTAAATTTGTTACGTGTTATTTTACAAATTCATAGTTGTTTCAATTATTATAGTTATGAGAGCGTACGTATGTATCAGACTCTTTAATATATATTTATATCTATAGAGCCAATAAATAATAATAAGGAATTTCGCTGAATTAACTCAGCTGAGGGCTTGAACGAGCTAATTATTGCATAGCCCATCTTCACGAAAGGCAGCAGGTCAGATACTAAAGTTAGCATTGCTCCGCCTCATGCAGCATTGATCTTGAGATCTGAAATATCTTGTGATACTCCCTTGAGGTAGAAGCATCATTATCCTTCTACCTACAACTCTGCCAAGAGTAATCTTGTGCGAAGGTAGACACCTTTGAAGACCCATATTAGATACTCTAAGTTTTGGCCACTGTTGGATCACTAATGCAGAGCAAAGGGGAGGCAACCCGTGACAGCTTTACAAGTCAGTCCTTATTCTGAATATCCCATGGTAAGAGCAGTTGAGGGAGACCTAAAAAAAACATTGAGACAGATACCAGTTATAGACGTGAAGGGGATAAACAACAGATGGAAAGACATTAACTTGAACAGATGGCACAGGACAGGAGTGCTTGACATGTATTTATTGAAGGCCTGTCCTCAATAGAGAGCTGAAAGGTAGTGAATGAATGAAAACTAGACATTCCAGAGCCAAGGCTCATGAAATATTCATAGAAGTGTTTAAAAAAATAGGTAAGAAAAAAATTCAGAAGAGACAAGGAAATATACTGATGAGCTGGCAAGAGAGGTAGAGGAAGCTACAGCTAAAAAGTACTATAAAGATTGTTGGTCTTATTAAGAGGAGGAGCTACAATGAAATGCTATTATGTTAACTAACAACAGTAATAGCAATGCATTTGATGTTATAATGCTATTTATTGCTATGGAAACAATGGCCATATTGGATTTTTTCCCCTATATTTCAATTCACTAAGGTTATTTATTTGTTGAGTTATGAGCACCAGAGTTGAAATGGAAGCTCATCACTGTATTTTAAAACTTTTATTTGATTAGATTTTGGATAACTTTGATAGATCCTGAGGTATAGAACTTTAAAGTAAGTACAATATCTATAAATAGTAACACATTGTTCAGTATTTTAAAACATTTTAAATGAATCCAAATTTTGATGAGATATCAGAAATTGGATCTGACAACAGTTGGACGTATCTGTGCCAAATTGCTTTTTGATTGACTAAGGAATAAGCAATATATAACAAAATTAGTAACAAAAAACAAGGTTGTGAGAATTTCATGGTTTTCTTCATAGGTAAAGCACAATACAATTTGCAAAGTCAAAATACGCCTACTTAAAATGTGTTCTGACAAATGATTTTGACATGTATATTAAGGAGATTATAAATGTATAAGTTTAGTATGTGCTGCTGCCCTGCCCAGGACTCTCCAAAGAAAGAAGAAAGCCATAACCTGGCTCCCAACAGTCACAAACACTCTATACAGCACCACTCAGCAGCTACAGAACACTTGCTAATTCTTCAACTTGACATCAGCTACTAATGAGCCACAAGCTCAGCAGCCCTAGTTAATCAACATGTGGCAAAAATTTGTTTGATACACAGTTTTAGAGAACTCATGCATCTACACTTACAGGAGGTTGAAACACTCGCTTGCAGTATTTTAATTCTTATTGTAAATTTCTGCTTTCCATACGCTTTAATTATTGATACATATTAGACACCTAATTATAACACATACTTTCTCTTTTTGGACATAACCAATGACAGCTGTAATAAAACTGGAAAAGTAAGGGTTATGAGTTATGCAAAGAATTATCTCCTTCGATATAAAAAAATCAGTTTCTTACTATCTGGAGCCATGATTAGTACATA
Source organism: Oreohelix idahoensis (assembly GCA_024509875.1). Lineage (NCBI taxonomy): Eukaryota > Metazoa > Mollusca > Gastropoda > Stylommatophora > Oreohelicidae > Oreohelix > Oreohelix idahoensis. The sequence continues at coordinate 246,255 of JAMPIV010006013.1, forward strand.
TTCAGCCTTGGCAATATAAAATCTACACCTTTTAAAAAAAAAAAAAAAATTAATTAAAAAAAAATAAAGTACTTGAAGTTAGATCTATTCTTCTTATTCAGATGTACCACCAAAATTATTTCCTTGTTTTTTATTTAAAATTTATTTATTGTTTCACATATTCCTTATTTTTTCCAGTGTCCCACCATAATTATTCCTTTGTTTCATTATTCACTTTACAGAGACTACCTAGCTCTCAATGTTTATGTGGCCTTATGCTATTACAAGCTGGACTATTATGATGTTTCTCAAGTGAGTTCAGTTTAGATTGCTATTTTGTTTTTGATAATTTGGTGATATTAAAAGTATTAGTATTTTGCTATTGAAGTGTAGCTGTACCAGGATGCTGTAATAAGATTTTTACTTGGGGTTTAGAAGTATAACAGACATTATAGGCATCACAAAACCTCATGATGTAAAAAGAAATTGCTACAGAAACCAAGAGCATGTAAATGCTTAGTGCAGATTTCCTGGAAGGGGACTAGCTGCAGTGGTGGCTCCATAAGGGGTGCAAAGGAAAATGATGATGATGATGGGTATCATGAAAAAGTAGGGGAAAACATAATGAATTTTTATTTTTTTAAGATCTTTTAATGTACTTTTCTCAGGAAGTTCTGGCAGTGTACTTGCAGCAGTATCAGGACAGTGCAGTTGCTCTTAATCTCAGAGCTTGCAATCACTTTAGATTGTACAATGGAAAGGCAGCAGAAGTAAGTTGTCAGAGAAGAAATAAATATAAACCTTCACATAGAACAGAAATGGCAGCTTTTTTTTTATTCTTTTATCTACTGTTTATGCCATGAAACAATGCAGAAAGAGTGGGATATTTGTTTGATTTACATATGGCACTTTGTACGCTCCAGTGAAACCCGAATCACTGTTTGAAACAGCCACAACTATTTGCTGTACTGAACAACATTTCAGTTCAGTTCTACATTTAACATTGCTTCACTAGCATATGCAAAGTCATAAGATGCTTTGAGTTTGTATGGTGTATTGTTAGAACAAAAGAGCACCATAACTTATTATCATGGACCATGGACTCATTTCAGCTGCATTTGACAAGTTGCAATATGCATAACTGTGGTATATGTGGTATGTACCGACTGTTTGAAAGTACTGTTTTGATAAAAATAAATACAAGTGTTTTCTTTTAGGAAAGGGTCATGTATCTGTGTAAGACCTGCAATAGTCTTAAAAGGATTACTGATAGAGCACTTTTTTGTTGTTGTCACAAATAATGAGAACTGACATTTCTATTGAGAAGTGGAAAGCTTTGTCAGAATGTAACATCTGTAACAATGCTAAATATGCTTGGTGCATATAAATAGCAAGTGGAGATTATGCTAAGAAATATCAATTTGGCACTTCATAAACAACAAAGCATTTTCCCAGGATTACATAAAAGTGAAAACGGCTCCGAGGTTGACCCAGCCTCATGAATTGGGTACCAGAACAACTCTGGGAAGGTCAAGGCGGCCGGCATGATGCTGACCACATCACCCCTAGTGTGCCGATGGTCAAGAAAATACGAGCCTAATACCGTATTCCCAATATGCCTCAATGGCATAAATAAAATTTTATTTCCAACATGTGACACATCAGGGAGTGTTTTCTCTTATTTTTATAGTTTTATGTTCTCTACTTAGTTCTCACTTTCTTTCCCTTCTGTTTTTCGTTTGTCTGTGCCGGACGAAGGCCTTGTGGCCGCAACGTAGGTTTTTTCTTGTCCTTTCTCCCAGTAAGACGTATCACTTTGTGTTTTTGTTTTTTTCATTCTACAACACTTCTGCTGCATAGTAAACAAACATATTTCCCTTTCATGTAGGGGGTCTTCGATATACATTGTAGTTATGTTCCTAAACAGCACGACTTACAACAAAACGACATATATCAGACATCGATTTCCCATTAAACCAGTGCTTCTTAAAAAGGATTACATGCACCCCCTGGGGGCACAAGACCTTTCTTCAGGGGGTGCAGGACATACCAGATCTTTTATAAGGCGACTCATCATTAACATTATGTTATAAACAGAACTCAAATGTATTTGTACACAATAGAACATTTTGTACATAACATTTTCCCAAAACATACGGGTATCTCTTTTTCTCATATTTAGTGTATTTTGTGAGCTAGAAGATAATAGCGTGCGGCGCTTCTTAAGATGATGCAAAGGGGTGTGAGGCTTCTTGAGATGGTTTAAAGTAGTGCGAGGCTTCCTAAGATGCTGTAAAGGGGTGCAAGATTTCTTTAAATGCTGTAAAGGGGTGCGGAACCTCTAAAAAGTTAAGAAACACTGCATTAAACTAATGTATTATGTAGGAGATATGTTCTAGATGAAAATAAAAAATTCAAATTTATATGGAAGTGTATAGGCAAAGGAATAGGAAATGCTTATTTAATGGCCATACAGTTTTGTAAAATTTATTTGTTGTATTAAATGATGTATATTTAATACATACTTATTACTGTACTTATGTTTTGATACATACTATATAAATTTTTACGTGTATGTAATTATGAATTTAAATACAGAAGGAGAAAGAATATTTGAGGAAATATACATATACGTTACTGTTCAAACGACGTAAATGCAAGTATATACAATATATATCGAGTTTACCATCCCTAATAATCAACGACGTGTTTGCGAAACGATGTATATTTATGACCCTCTGTATTTGTATATTGGTAAATAACTTAGAAAAATAACAGTGATGGGTAGACGTTAAATAATGATGGAATAAAAAATAATGTAAGAACACAGAATTTGCAATAGTGCATAGATTGCTAGGCCCTGTATAGTTCCTGAGGGGGGTCTCTGATGAGACAGTGAAAGAATAGGACTACTGCTTCCTCAGGCAGTACAAGGTGACTAATCTGTGGTCATGCATGGGGCATAAAGGAAAATGAATGATAGATTGTTAGAGTAGCAGCCCTTGTAACAACTTGCCCTGTCTTGGCAACGTAGTCATAATTTTATCAGGACCACAACTTCAAGCCTTTCACTATCAGGTAAATAGAATTTATGACTTAGTAAATTGCACCCATCACTTTGAAAATCGATGAGGCATTATGGAGTCCCCCTGAAGATCATTAATTTAATAAAGAAACATGAAGAAATGTCGTACAGAGTTCTTCATGAAGGACAGCTTACAGAACTGATTGGGATAAGAACTGCAATGCAACAGGAATGCCTCTTGTCACCATTCCTCTTCCTGTTGACTATAGATTGTTTTATAAAAACATCGGCTTCAGCAACAGAATGGAATTCAGTAGACTCACTAAATAACCTGACAATCTAGATGTTGCCGATGACCTGGCTTTCCTGTGCCATAACTGTAATCACATGCAAAACAGAATGAAAATATTAGATGAGAGGTCACTGCAAATGGGTCTGAAAATACACAGGAAGAAAACCTGTCTAACATTTCCTGCTTTAATATTTCATTGTCTGTGCTCCAAGTTGTTTTTTTCTTTAAGGTCATTTGCTGTCAAGCTGTTTGCTGGCACTTATCAGTTTGATTATTCCATGTTTATCTGCTGTCCAATGAAATTCCATAGGCCTTAAACAAACTCATGCCTAGTCCTCCTGTTGCATGCCATCACTTCAAGGTCTTGCTTTGTCCTCCTTATAATTTTTATTTCTGTGTCCAGGTTCACTTCTCAGTGTGTTTTTCTGTTATATCTACCTTGCTTACCCTGGAAATTCCAAAACAAGGACTGCTTGGTTATGCTGTCAGCTGGTATCCTCAGTGTGTGTCGTATCACCAGCGCCTTCCTTCTTATCTCATGTTCCACTGGTTCTTGTCATTACTTCATAATTGGCAGTTTTGTTGTACCATTTCGATCATTCTATTCATGCAAGCAATCATTTATGAAAATCTTTAATTTATTGGTTGTTGTTCTCTATGTCAGAGCGGCACTGTAAGACTTATTTGACATCTGAGTGAAAGATTTTATTTTTGTTTTGGAGTTCTTTTGATTTCCGTATATTTCCTAATGCATTGAAAGCTCCCCTTGCCCTTTGTATCCTTGTTTTGATATCACTGTCTGTCCTTTAAATGTTATCTATATTCCTGTCAAGATACATGTAAGATTTTTCATCTTAAAGGTGTATTTCTTCAGATGCAGTCTTGTTATTGTTTGCTGCATTTACAGGTTTCCCCCGCTATCCGAAAGTAGAGCGTTCCTATTCTTCTTCTTCTTTCGTTCTCTTGAAATATATTGTCTATATCTGCATTGTTGTTTCTTGTATAAACTTCACTGTCTTTTGTAGTTCATACAGAGGTCCGTATAGTTTTTCATCCAGTGTTGTTTCTGTGGGCCAGTGATTTTGCCTCAATATATCATAAATCGGGGCAATCTTGAAGTACGTGCTCCGCAGTCTGGGGTGCCTGTCCACATGTACACATGGCTGAATTGCCAATCTTGAATTTTGTATACATATGGCTGCGGAGTCGGTTGTGTCCTGTTCTGAGGCGCAGAATGACAATTTGTTCTGATCTGTTCATAGCTTGGTAGTCATCCTGTGTTGGTGGCTATCTAATTGATTTGATTATCTTTTTCTTCTGATGGTACATAACTGGTACATCTGGTTGCTCGTCTGCAGCACCTTCTTTAGCCAGTTGGTTCGCTGTCTCGTTTCCTGGTATTCCACAATGAGACGGTATCCACTGCATGGCGACCCTGTGCTGGTCACACAGTTCATAAAGTAGGGCTTGTATACCTGGTAATTTTCTGGACTGAAGTGCTTGGAGTGCTGATCTTGCATCTGTCAGGAATACTACAGGCTGTGGACCGAGATTGGTGTTCAACAGTTTCTCAGTTGCCACCTTGATTGCCTGGATTTCTGCATCATAGTTGTTACAGAATTTCCCCGTTGGCACTCTGACCGTATCCCTAGTGTTGTTTGGGTATTCTATGTACACTCCTGCTCCTCCATTCTTTACTGCATTCTGTGCTGACCCATCCATGTATACTCGGACCCAGAAATCCTGTGGGTATTCATCATCCAGGAAACTGAGAGTGACTGTCCTACGTTGCACGCTGTTCTGTTCATCCCTGTTGAATATTCCTTTCACTTTTGTCTGGATGTGTACTGGTAGTCCAGGCTCCTCTCTCCAAGGGGTTTGTTCTGGCACAGACTTTAAGGGGCTATCAACTTCAGGCAGGTCTGAGGTTTGTCTACGAAATCATTTGGCCTGGTGCATAAAGCTGCTTCTTTTCAATTGCCCCATTGATAGGTTTTGGAATCTGTCTTTCATTGGATGGCTCGGCATACAGAGGAACTTTTCTGCCTGTGTTAGCACTTTCATGTCTCTGCGTTCTCTCAGTGCTTGTATCCTCCCCATTTTCTCCATCTCCACTATAGGCGTTGATTTCATTGCCCCCGTGATGACCCTATGCGCCTGGTTTTGCACCTTATCTAGCTCTTGTAATGTGGTGTTTGATGCTGGACACCACGCAGCTGACCCATATTCCAGGTGTGGTCGTATGCCCTGCTGGTAAACTTTACTAAGTATTTTCCCGCTGGCTCCCCATGTGGTTCCACTTAGTTTTCTCAGGATGGCTAACTTCCTCCTGGCCTTTGTTGCTGCCTTGTTGATGTGCTGCTTCCATGTCAGCCTATCATCGAATGTAACTCCGAGATAGGTGGGTTGTTTATCTTCTCTCAGGAGCTCTTCATTTATCTTGATGACACCAGCTTTTTGTTTTGGAGAGAGGGTGAAGAGCGTAGTGCTGCACTTGTCTGTGTTGATGCTGACACACCATCTATTTGCCAATGAGGTTAAGGCATCTATAGCTCTTTGTAGCAGTTTGGTGGCCACTGTTGCATGCTCATCTGTGTACCATATTACCAGGTCATTAGCGTACATTGCTACTTTCATTCCATGTGGTAGTTTAGCAACCAGGTTGTTGATGTAGACTAGGAAAAGTGTGGGGGACAGAACCCCTCCCTGAGGGACGCCATGACGCAGTAGAATCTTCTTGCTCTTGAGGCCATCTAGTTGTACTCAGGCTCTTCTGTTATGCAAGTATGCTTTCACCCATTTGTACATCCTACCATTCACTCTACAGTTTCTCAGTTTCTTCAGAAGCCCTTCTTTCCAAACCTTGTCAAATGCTTTCCTTAGATCTATCCATGCTGCTAGTACCAGTTTCTTATCTTGGAACGCATCTTCAATCTCTTGGGAAAGGTAAGTTGCCTGATCTTCGGTAGAGTAACACTGCCTAAAGCCCGCCTGCTGTGGTACAAGAAGGTTTTCACTTTCAAGGTACCACTGTAGCCTGAGGTTGATGATACGTTCCATTGTTTTGCAGAGACAGCTTGTAAGGCTGATTGGTCTGTAGCTGGAGGCCGTGGAACTGTCTTTTCCTGGTTTTAGGAGTGGTATCATGATTGCTTTACCCGTGTGTTACCTGGGCCTGAAAGGGGAGCAAAGAATAGTAACATTGTTCCCTGCCATGCATGTCGTAGAAAGCGACTAAGGAGGGTTGGGCATGGGGCTGGTTACCCCATCCTGTAAAAAATTTAAACCACAAAAAAAACTTCAACAAACATGGACAAGTCAATTAAGGAAAATAAAACACAGCCATCCAAGACAGGGGAAGGTCCTCTCGCAGGGAGGCATATGATGCAACAGAGAAAGCCGAAAGGAGTCTGTGTTACTGACTAACCTTCTTTTCTCTAGGAGAACTTCCAGCTTTGGCATCTAGAATGTTCGGACATTAAACGAACAAGGGAAAGTGGCACAAGTAGCAGCAGAAATGAGGGTAAATAAAATCGAGGTTCTGGTACTGTGTGAAACAAAGTGGAAGGGGGTAGACAAGAAGAAACTCATCACAGGTGAATTGGTGCTGTCCTCAGGACATGAAGACGAAAGTTCACACCACAGTGAAGGGGTAGCTCTTATGTTATCTAAAGAAGCACAGAAAGCACTCATTGAATGGGAAGCCGTTGGACCCAGAATAATAACAGCTACTTTTAAAACAGCTAAAAAGAAATAAATGTAAATGTCATCCAATGTTATGCACCAACTAATGACAAAGGAGAGTCTGTGAAAGAAGCATTTTATACTAGACTACAGTAAATTATGGAAAAAGTAAAAAGAAGAGACATCACAATTTTGATGTGTGACATGAATGCAAAGATAACACCGGCTTTGAAGAAGTCATGGGAAAACATGGGCTAGGAATAATGAATGAAAATGGGGAACTATTCTCAAACTTTTGTGCTTCAAATCAACTGGCTTTAGGAGGAAGCATGTTTCCACATAAGAGAATACACAAGCAACATGGATATCACCAGACTATAGAACAGAAAATCAGATTGATCATATATGCATAAACAAGAAGTTTAGATCATCATTGCAGGATGTAAAGGTATATAGAGGAGCAGATGTGGCATCAGATCACCACCTTCTGATAGCCGAAGTAAAAATGAAACTCAAGAGATATGCAACAATGCAAAATTATAGACAACAATTTAATGTAGGACATCTAAGAAATCAAGAAACAAGAGACAAATTTGCGGTCACAATATCCAACAAATTCCAAGTGCTCCAACAGCTGGAAGATGTAGAGAATACAGAAGACTATTGGCAGCAAATCAAAACTGTCTGGAATGAGACATGTGAAGAAACACTGGGGAAAAGGGAACGACAACAAAAAGCATGGATAACAACAGAAACCATCAATAAGATAAAAGACAGAAAAAACAAGAAAGCAGATTTAAACACAGCAAAACCAGAAGTTCCAAAGCCAAGTCTCAAGAAGTGTACACAGAAGCAAACAAAGAAGTATCAAAAGAGACAAGAGGAAGTATATTGAGGAGTTGGCAAGAGAGGCAGAAGATGCTGCAGCCAAAGGAAATATGAGAGAACTGTATAACAGCACAAAGAAGCTAACAGGGAAATACAAGCAAACAAGTTACCTCATAAAAGACAAGAATGGAAAACTGCTCAGCAATATACAAGAGCAAATGAAGAGGTGGACGTAATATTTTGAGGACCTATTCAATAGACCAGCTCCACAACCTCCCCCCCCCCCCTCCCTCAGACATTTAGCCAGCAGAAGAGCTACAAATTAACTGTGAAAGACCAATGAAGGAAGAAATAAAGAAAGATATAAAGCTTCTAAGAGATGGAAAAGCGTCTGGACCTGATGGCATTCCAGCAGAGGCCATCAAAGCAGATATCGACACGGCTATAGAGATGTTATATAAATTACTTGGTAAAGTCTGGGAAAAGGAAGAGATACCAGCAGAATGGAAGGAAGGATATCTGGTTAAGTTGCCTAAGAAGGGAAATTTACAAGAGTGCACAAATTATAGAGGAATAATGTTACTATCAGTGCCAGGAAAAGTATTAAACAGGATTATCCTTGAGAGATTAAAAGAGTCCATAGACAAGAAACTGAGAGATGAACAAGCAGGTTTTCTACAAAACAAATCCTGTACAGACCAGATAGCCACTTTGAGAATAATAGTTGAACAAAGTCTGGAATGGAATTCACCACTATACATTGGATTTGTGGACTACGAAAAGGCATTTGACGGTGTAGACAGAGAATCACTCTGGAAATTGATGAGGCATTATGGAGTTCCCCTGAAGATCATTAATTTAATAAAGAAAACATATGAAGACATGACATGCAGAGTTCTTCACAAAGGACAGCTTACAGAACCGTTTGGGATAAGAACAGGAGTGCGACAGGGATGCCTCTTGTCTCCATTTCTTTTCTTACTAGCAATAGACTGGGTTATGAGATCACTGACTACACACAACAGAAATGGAATCCAGTGGACTCTGACTAAGCAGTTGGATGATCTGGATTTTGCTGATGACTTGGCTCTACTGTCCCATAACCGTAATCAGATGCAAGACAAATTGAAAACACTCGATGAGAGGTCACAACAATTGGGTCTGAAAATACACAGGGAAAAGACAAAAATAATGAGAATAAATTTAGGTAATGATAACAGGGTTGAACTTGAAGAAATACCAATACACGATGTAGAATCGTACACATATCTTGGCAGCATTATAGACAAAGTTGGAGGGACAGACAGTGATATCAAACTAAGAATACAAAAAGCAAGAGGAGCTTTCATTGCATTGGGAAATATATGGAGATCAAGAGAAATCGGATCCAACACGAAAATAAGAATCTTCAACTCAAATGTGAAGTCAGTTTTATTGTATGGCTCTGAGACATGGAGAACAACAAAGACAACAACCAAAAAGCTACAGACTTTCATAAATGGGTGCTTGCGTAGAATAGAGGGATTAAAATGTTTTATTTTTTTGTTTGTTTGTTTTTTTTTGCTTACACCCGTTATTACTCGAGGCGAAATCTCAGGTTAGTATGTCTAACCTGAGACTGATTTTTACGTGAGTATCCCTTTTTTCTTGTACAGAGACAGGTGTCTCTCGCCATTCGGGCAAATACTCTCCGATTTCGGAGGTACCCATTAGAGCTGGGTCAGCTCAGGAGCCACCAGTCCATGGTCGACGACACTTCTTCACATGTCTTCGCCAGGGCTCGAGTTAATCCAGTCCAAATCCCGGTCGACGAAAAATCTTCAAATGTCCTCGCCCGGGTTTGATCCTGGGTCACCCGGTCGCCAGCGCAGTTTGGTAACCACTACACCAAAATGGTATGACAAGGTTACCAACGTGGAACTGAGGACAAGAACTAGACAAGTGCCAGTGGAACAAGAGATGAGAAGAAGACGATGGCGATGGATAGGACACACACTGAGGAAACCTGTTGATAGCATTACAAGGCAGTCCTTGTTCTGGAACCCCCAGGGCAAGAGAGGCAGAGGTAGACCAAGAAGCACATGGAGAAGAGAGCTGGAAACAGAGGTGAAAATGATGAGGAGAACGTGGAAAGAACTTGAGATGATGGCACGTGACAGGAGGACTTGGCATGTGTTTGTTGAAGGCCTATGCTCCTCTGGGAGTGGAGGGTTATGATGATGATGATCATGATTGCTTCCCTCCAGGTCTGTGGAACTCTGCCTGAGTTCCAACAGATATTGAAGATCTGCAGCAGCTTTGTTTTTGCTGCGGTTCCCAAGTTCTTAATCATTTCATTGGACACTCCATCAACTCCTGGCAACTTTCTCATTTTCAATTTGGATATTGCAAGCTCCAGTTCTCTGAATGTGATTGGTGCCTCCATAACTTCAGGTATGGTTCCATCTCGTCCTGCATATTGTTGTTTCTCACGAGTCTCCTGTTGCTTCTCTGGGCTAACTTCGATGTTGTTGTCTTTAGCAAATGAGTCTGCAAAGTGATCAGCTGCCTGTTTTCCCATGAGGATATTTCCATCTTTGTACAGTGCAATCTTTGAGTTTCTCCCTGTACCCTCATCGTTAAGTTGTTTTACCAGCTTCCACAGTTTCCTTGTATCTCTTTCGAAGTTCAAGGACAAGTTTTCTCCTTCCAGCTTCTCCGCCTGGCCTGCAACTTGTCCCTTTGAAATTTGGCCTTAGCCTGCTGGTAGTTTATGTGGTGTTCTTGGCATGGACTGGTCTCTGCCTGCTTTCGAGATGTTTCCACGTCATTGTGCAGTTGCTCTAGTTCACTATTTCAATATGGTTTGTAGTGCTTACGAGACCCTCTAGGTATTGTTTCACGAGCAGCTTGTAATATGCATCTGCTGAATTCATCAACTAACTTATTGATGTCTTTGTCTACAGTCAGATCTCTAGCCACGATGCTGGTACATTGTCCAGTCTGCCTTCTTGTAGTTCCACCTAGAGAGAGTGCTGCTCTCCTTGACAAGTTCATTTTCCACAATTAGGAAGACTGGCCGGTGGTCGCTGCCTCCAAGTTGTTTCCCTACAATGTGTGTGGTGTTCCACTCCAGGCCTGGTGAGTGGAATGCCAGGTCTGGTGTAGAGGTGGTGTGCCATGATCTCGAGTAGAAGGTTGGTGGGTCGATTGGCTGGTTAATCAGGATAAGCCCATTGTCATCCTGCCAGTTTTCAAGCTCCTCACCTCTCCTGTCCATGTGATCATAGCCCCAGCTCTGTGAGTGGCTGTTGAAGTCTCCACATACAATCAGTCTTTCTTTTGCTGGGATTGTGTCTAGTGCCAGTGGGCAGTCACTCGGACAGTAGTAGTTCAGCAGGTGGAATTCTGTACTTTCTGTCCTGAGATGAAGCATCTGGTATTCCGCCCCCTCCATATATGATTCAAGCTGACATGCACTGATGTTATTCCTCACGAGTGTCAGTATTCAACCCTTTCGCCTGTCTATTCGGTCAGATCGGTAGCACTGGTAGCCTCTGATTTTGAAGGCTATGTCCTAGTTGAGGTGGGTTTCTTGCAAGCAGCATACATTTACTTGCTCTTCATTGAAGATATTTTTGAGCTCTAATTTTTTGCTGTAGCCGTCTTTTTTACTGTTGACGCCTTCAGCATTCCAGTGCATTATTTTAAGTGGTCTTTGCTTTGCTTGGCCAGTAGCTCTATTCTCATGCCTCCTGGCTCCATGGGGTAATTGAGAAGGACCCCCAGTAGCAGGGGTTGGGCCCTTTTGAGGCAGAGGGCATGGCACTGCACCTGCCTGAGTGTCCGTCACAGGGCGAGTGCCATAACGTTTTGTAGATATAGGCATATTTCCATTGCGCGTGTGCGTGGCATGCTGATTGCTGTTGGTGCACCTCTTGGCTGGTTGCCTCCGTCTTCAGCACCTTGACTTGCTAGGGCAGACTGTGGTCTTGCTCGAGTGTAGGAGGGCCTGGCCAGTCTTGGTTTTTCGGCCGCTGATGGCTGTACTTGAGCCCCATCTCCACGTCAAGGAGCTGGCCTCGATGGAAGGAACGTTCCTGTTGCTGTCATTTTCGACGGAGTCATCTGTCAAGTTATTTGCTTATGTTTGTATCATAAGTATAATTGTGTCTTTACCTGCGATGTCAGGTTGATTAGGGGTTGTCTTCCCTTGTTTATTCATTCATTGTGTTTGACCTTTAGGGTCAGAGGTTGACAGTTCGGCGTAGGCCTATGGGAAGGTTTTTTAAGCGGGAGTGAGATATACTTCCGGGAAGCCGGGAGGTCCTGTTTTTCTGAAGGGACCAAGAGTCCATTGTTTTTCGGGGAGAATCTTCGAAGTAACTGCTATGGCAGTTTTCCCCAGTGAATCTCTGTGCGTCGGGATGACGACAGAATTCCTTGTGATGTTCTGAGGATTCATTTGCCAGGTAATACCGACCTTTATGCATTATTACGCTTTTCGGTGGCAGAACATGTAAAGGATTACCTAGGGTGAACAGCAGCTCACTGATCCGCCATTTCAGAACTTATATATTTGTGCTCGAGGTAGCCATCCAAGACTGTTAGTCTTATATTGTCCAGAAATCCAGTGACGAAGATATATTGTGGGAGCCGCAGATTGGCGGAACTTCTATCTACAATAAGTATTACTGCAGGGTTGATGATAACCTATTTAACAGAAGTACACGGCCGACGTCAGAACGAGGCCTGTGCTTCCGGCTATTATACTACAGCCTGATATGTGCAATTGGCGGGGAGTGCCAAGTTGCACCTGTGTGTCAAAGTAACTAAGGCATCTGACGCGTTTAGTCAGAGACGCCAAGGGCGACGCTACGAACTGTCATTATTGAAGAACTTTGCTATTGACCATGCACGTCTATTCTGATGTTTACCTTTTTGAATGCCAAATGTATACCTATCGATGTCAGGTCAGCATGACCTTGTTACACTGACTGTTCCTGTTGATATTATGTGTGTTCCCGTCAATAAATGTCTTGAAACATGCCTGCAGTGTCAAAGCATCCTTGATTACTGCATGTGAGAGTATGGGTTGCAGGATCTACATCTATACGAGCCTAAACACATTCGCGCCTTCATTCGCACCCACACTCAATTCATCATACGCTCGCACTACACATCTAACAACATGTATACTGTCTTGGGCCAGTGATCACCTCAACAAGAAAAAAAAGACAGTTACATTTCTGGTGGACCAGTTACGTGGGCTCTTATGATACATTTCTTGTCGCCAATGTGGCCTAGAAACTTACATTTCTGATGGACCAGATCTGTGGGTTTAAAAAGAACAGAGCGAGCATTTGACATTATTGTTGACATTTATGGATCCAGAAATTTACATTCCTGGTTGGCTGTTACATGTATGATGTCTCCAGTTTTGTCGAGAAAGTTACAAGAAGGACAAGTACACATTACACTTCTGATCTGTGGGTCTAAGCTACACACGGGACAGCCGTAACACACAGCGCTAATTCTACACTTGCAAGTTTTGGCTACAACAGGACAGATATAGGTCATCAACGGTTGACCCAAATAAACAGTACGAGCATTTATATTATAATGCTACATAAAGCATAACAAGACATGTACTGAAGTTAACTACTAGGCATTTGCTACGTGGACCATAACTGCATAGAAGGCGGGTTCCTATTGTAAACAGTACTGCTGGTTGTTACACGTTTCATTCAACAACAGACTTTTCTAGGTCAGAGCATTCAAGCTACATTGTTGGAGGTCAAGTGTCTGTAAACAGTACGTGGAAATAGTAAACATTCAATGTGCAAGCCCTAATTTGAGAAGGTCATAGTAACTTTGGTTCGTGAATACCACTTTATGTTACAGTGGATTTGACGTTCAGTGCGCGTTTGACATTTCGTTTCTGTGTTCGCAAGGAGCAAGGAATTTATTTTAGTTTCAGCTGTGACTGAACTTGTTCTGCAACACATTGAAATTGATTGCTATATTATGTTACTTCTACTGTTTTTGTGTATTTTTCTGCGGGTTTTTCGGTTGGTGGGTCTTACGGTAAATATGCCACTTGATCGAGGCTTACTGTAAGCGTTCTGTAGGTGCAAATTTTCTTAATTTGGAAATTTGCTAGTGACAATTGGTCGCTATTGATGTTAGCTGTGATGTAATTGTACTTAACGTTGTTTTTGTAATATTTTGTCTGTTTTTCAGTTTTGATTGTCGATTTGTTTTGTTTGTATTCTGTAGGTCTCTCCTTTCTTGTGTATTTCTCTACACATTTTTGGTTAAAACAGTGTTGCCATTTGTATTGTTTTGTATTTTTGTCTTTGTATTTTTTTTTGGTTGTACTACATTACTGTCATGCACAGTCTACATACACATACTTGGTCATGTTTTGATATTATTGATAAGGTAGACTCTTCATATAGAGTTTGTTAAATAATATTATATAAGATATTTATACAAGTTCTTTGATAAAAGACTTGTTATCTACAAAGATTGAGACAAGGTGAAATACATATTCAAGTTCTTTATAAAAAAGACTTGTGCCCATAGTGAGTGGGATATAAGGGAATTTTTTTTTCCACAGGTACTCAGGTGATTTTTTGGGTACATTATAAACAAGACTAAGAGTGTGAAAGAAAGTGAAGTGAGTATACAAGTCTATCATTTCAGACTTGTCTCCCATTAAAGTGGGATAATTTAATATATTTGCTTCTGCAAGTTACTGATCTCAGTAGACAAGATGTCTACATTGGACTACTTTATTACACAAGGGAGAGCCCTTGATAAGACTGGTCAACAGTTAGAACAATGGGCTGTTGCTCAGTATGACAAAGCATTTGCTGCAGAGGAGAGGAAAGCTCAAGCTGCTGCAGAGGAGAGGAAAGCTCAAGCTGCTGCAGAGGAGAGGAAAGCTCAAGCTGCTGCAGAGGAGAGGAAAGCTCAAGCTGCTGCAGAGGAGAGGAAAGCTCAAGCCGAGGCTGAAATTAGGAAAATGGAACACGAGGAAAGACTCGCAACTTTGGAGTTAGAGAAATTGAAATTGGCGAGTACGGGTGCTCAGCAAACAACTTCGAGTACGACAAAGGAGTTTGTTAGTAGGATTAAATTGCCTCATTTCAATCCTTTAAAGGATGACGTAGCAGATTATCTAGATAGATTCCAATTTTTGTGCGATACGCATAACATAAAAAAGGAAAAATATGTTGAACAACTGATGCCATTTTTTACAGGTGACACAGTGACTACTCTTATGACAATAGACGAACATGAGAGGACTAATTATGATGTTGTCAGGGCAGCATTACTAAAAAAATATCAACTAAAACAAGAAGACTATCGTCTTCGTTTTAGGACAATGTTGCCAGAAAATGGAGTAGATTTCTCTGATTTTGTTACAAAGATACGTCGTACATTTACACGATGGGTTGAGTTGTCTCAGATTGAGAAAACATATGAAGGTCTAATGGACTTATTATTGCGAGATAAGGTTTTGTCATCTGTTAATGATTCTTTTCTTGCATTCCTTCATGAGCGTAAGCCTAAAAACTTAAAAGAAATGGAGGAATACTGTTGTCAGTATGCCACAGCACATCCCCATGCTACAGTTAGCAATTCTAAAGTGAAAGAAGGGTTGCCAGCTGCTTCGGCAACACCATATGGCCCTAATTTCAAAAAAAAATTTCAGGGTGCTCAACAAAATTGGAATAGGGGAAGTAATCAAAATTACACTCAGAAGCGGAGTAATCCAACACATGATGGTTCTTCGTCTATGCAGTGGAGACAAGATGGTAGTTCTCGTAATTTTAGTGGTAATAATTTGAGACACTTTCGCAAAGGCTATCCAAATAATAACTATTCAAATTTTCGAGGTAATCATTCTCGACGTCAAGATTATGACGATGGTGAATTTAGAAACCGGGATTCAAACCGGAATGATGATTACAATAGGCAATATGATAACAATTACAGGGGAAATGATAGTCGAAATAATTACAGGGGAAATGATAATCGAGGTAGACCTAGGTTTAACAAGAAAAGACCTTACCAACAGGCAAACTCTGCGCAACAAGAGTTTGATGGAGCCTGTAATACAGTAAATGATAGTGGTAACTCTAGGGCTATCACTGGTTGTGCTTTCGATTTTGGGAGAGCAACTGAATGCCCCCAATGCTTAACATTGTTTGACTCATCAACTGTATCTACGCTAAGTTGTGGTCACCCTCTTCCTGCTCTACCTGCTACAGTTGCGCATGATGGGAGAGGATCTCTCATCTTACATAAAGGTCTAATAAATGATAGGCTAGTCTCAGTACTTTTCGATTCGGGATGTACTACCGTCGGGGTTAAGGAGTCTCTGATAGATCCTTGCTGTGCCACTGGAAAAACAATCAAATGTGTTACATTTGGTGGTACTATGGAAAGCTATCCTACTGCTATTATTAGGATTGACACTCCTTTCTTCACAGGAGATGTCCATGCATGTCTTCTTCCTAATCCTATTGCGGATCTTATAATCGGTCGTATTCATGGGGTTAAGGAATGCACCCCGCAACAAATTTCTAGTTGGGAAGAAAAAAACATTCAAACGGTCAATGCAGTGGTGACAAGAGCTCAAGCTCTTAATCCCCCAACTTCATCTGATAATAGTAATGAAGTTGATAGCCAAGACGAGCACTTGGTGATTTCCCATGACTCGTTTGTTAAACGTCAAGAAGAGGATCCTTCTTTGAAGAAATACTTCCTTCTTGCAAAGAAAGGGGATCCCAATCAAAATACGAATCACAAATCGTATATTACTATGAAGAATGGTATATTGGTACGAATGGTACAACACTCGGACAAGTCTATGCATTCGCAAATTCTTGTGCCTAAGTGTATGAGAGCCTTAATTCTTCGGCATGCACACGATTCTCAGTGTGCTGGACACATGGGTTTTTCCAGAACTAAAACTAGAGTCCTTGCGTCATTCTTTTGGCCATTCGTGAATAAAGACATCCGAATTTATTGCCGATCTTGCAAAATTTGTCAAGAGGTCAAGTCTAGGGGTCCGAGACATGCTGCTCCTATTCAGGCTGCAGATATTCCGATTCGGCCGTTTCAGAAAATGGCTATAGACATCATTGGTCCGTTCAAAATTAAGTCAGCCAGAGGACACCAATTTATCCTCACTTGCGTGGACATGTGCACGCGTTGGCCAGAGGCTATTCCTCTGAAGAGCATATCAACTGTCGATATCGCTGATGCTCTTTGGCTCGTATTTTCTCGTCTGGGATTCCCCGGAGAAATACTGTCGGATCACGGCACTCAGTTAATTTCGGACGTTATGTCTCAGGTAATGGCTACGCTAGACATTAAAAGGTCTCTCAGTAGTATTTATCATCCAATGTCCAATGGATTGGTAGAACGTCTTAACAGGACACTAAAGAACTTACTTGGCAAGATAACGGAGGATCATCCTGAAGATTGGGACAGGGTTTTACCTGCAGTCCTCTTTGCCTATAGAGAGGTTCCCAACGAGCATACAGGGTTTTCTCCTTTCGAACTTGTCTTTGGCGCGCAACCGCGCGGGCCAATGTCCTTGTTACACGATTTGATAACTTCCGATAATATTGACGATGATACACAATCGTCATATGAATATGTTATAGCTCTTAGAGAAAAGATTATCGAATCGTGCAGGTTAGCAACTTCATCTTCCGAATTTGCGAAAGAAAAAGCTAGGCGATTTGCTAATAAGAAAAGACGCCTACGTCAACTTTGTCCTGGAGACAAAGCATATGTCTTACTGCCCTCAAGAGAGAATAGACTTCTCATTTCTTGGAAGGGTCCATACACTATAGTCTCGAAAATTTCTGATGTCGACTATATTGTCGATGTGGATGGAAGGCATAAAACCTTCCATATAAATATGCTAACAGAGTTTATTGAACGTCCAGACTATTTACAGCCTATTTTCCAGGCGACGGACGACTCTCCAGTTCAACATGGTCACATCTCATCCCTGTCCGTTATACAGGATGAGGAAACTATTTTTTCTGACGTGAACTTACCTCTTCCTGCGATTCCACTTACTTCAACGGAATCGTGGAGAGACGTTACAGTCTCTTCCAACTTGTCTTTTGAGGAACAGCGTCAAGTATCCTCTACGTTACAATCATATCAGGATGTCCTTACCGACATTCCTGGACACACAGATGTCATAGAACATGACATCATACTTACTGATCGTAATCCGATCAGAGTAAGACCATACCCAATACCTATTCATTTTCAAGCACAAGTCGAGAAAGAATTGGATGAAATGATTCAACTACAAATAATTGAACCATCCACTTCAGCTTATTCTTCGTCGATAGTTATTGTTCGAAAGAAAGACAATAACATACGTCTTTGCGTTGATTATCGCAAATTAAATCAAGTTACGAAGTTCGATGCTGAACCTATGCCGTTATTAGATGATCTACTTATTAGACTTTCTAAAGCTAAATTCTTTACTAAACTAGACTTGTCGAAAGGTTATTGGCAAGTCCCACTGACGGAACACGCCAAACCTCTCACTGCTTTTTCGACACCTAGGGGTCTGTTTCAATGGAATTTTATGCCTTTCGGGCTTATGAACGCCCCAGCGACTTTCGTGCGCATGATGCGACGAATTCTATCAGATCGTGCAGATGTCATTGCATATTTAGACGACATCTGTCTTTTCAGCGATACTTGGGAAGAACACTATGTGGGTCTGAAGGAATTGCTATCTACTCTACGTGAGCATAGTTTGACTGCTAAACCCTCTAAAGCTTTTGTTGGGTTTAGTGAAATTTCCTTCCTAGGTCATCGAGTTGGTCATGGTCTGTTGAAGACAGAGGACCAAAACATTTCAAAGATATTAAATATCTCGGTTCCGAAGACAAAAAAGCAAGTGCGTAGTCTCTTGGGATTGATACAATTCTATGGAAGATTCATTGAGAATCTGTCCTCCATTATGGCACCACTTTCAACGTTATTGAAAAAAGGTTCTCCTAATATGGTGCGTTGGTCCCAAGAATGCCAATCTTCATTGGATCAGGTTAAGAATTTGTTCTCATCTCATCCTATCTTAAGACTACCGACGATTGATAAGACTTTT
This sequence comes from Oreohelix idahoensis, assembly GCA_024509875.1. Lineage (NCBI taxonomy): Eukaryota > Metazoa > Mollusca > Gastropoda > Stylommatophora > Oreohelicidae > Oreohelix > Oreohelix idahoensis. The sequence continues at coordinate 265,203 of JAMPIV010006013.1, forward strand.
GTCCTTCGTAGTGATGCCTCTTCCACTGGCATTGGAGCGGCACTAATGCAGGAATATTCAGGAACTCTGCATCCTGTAATGTATATTTCTAGGAAGCTGAATGCGGCAGAAAGGAATTACTCGGTTTTGGACCGTGAATTGTTGGCTATGGTTTGGTCCATTCTTAAGCTACAAAGGTTCCTTCTGGGCGCGCATTTCTTTATGGAAACCGACCAAAAAGCTCTTACGGCTATGCAAAGTAAGGATTTGAAGAGCTCGAGATCTACTCGTTATGCTATTGCTCTTCAGCCTTTCCATTTCACGGTGCGAGCTATCCGTGGTTCGGATAATGTGATGGCGGACATATTGTCTAGATGCCCACATGATTCCAGTTAAATCTTGTGTCCTAGTTTTTCCTGATATATTTTCAGACTTAGGTCTGTCCTTAATATCATAATATGTTGTAATACAAATGTATTTGGATGATGTTTAGATAATTTAACAAATTTCATTTTGTCCATCCATCAGTGATATGTTGCTAAAATAGCATTGACATTTGTATATTGCTATGATTATATTATTTAGTAATGTTTGATATATGATTGGTATTGCCAGCAACTTAGGTTTCTTGAATGGTATCCCTTAGTTTGTTTGGCTTAAAGGAAATATTTTCTCCTATGTTGGGAGATGATTTGTACCCTCTTCTATTGTACCTGATATTAGGTTCATTGTTTGCATGAGCACAGAAGTGATACTGGTGCTATCTTGCTCATGAACATATTAAAAAAAAAAATTTCATTTTTTTTTTACAGGGGGGTGGTAGTAATGTTGCTGTCATTTTCGACGGAGTCATCTGTCAAGTTATTTGCTTATGTTTGTATCATAAGTATAATTGTGTCTTTACCTGCGATGTCAGGTTGATTAGGGGTTGTCTTCCCTTGTTTATTCATTCATTGTGTTTGACCTTTAGGGTCAGAGGTTGACAGTTCGGCGTAGGCCTATGGGAAGGTTTTTTAAGCGGGAGTGAGATATACTTCCGGGAAGCCGGGAGGTCCTGTTTTTCTGAAGGGACCAAGAGTCCATTGTTTTTCGGGGAGAATCTTCGAAGTAACTGCTATGGCAGTTTTCCCCAGTGAATCTCTGTGCGTCGGGATGACGACAGAATTCCTTGTGATGTTCTGAGGATTCATTTGCCAGGTAATACCGACCTTTATGCATTATTACGCTTTTCGGTGGCAGAACATGTAAAGGATTACCTAGGGTGAACAGCAGCTCACTGATCCGCCATTTCAGAACTTATATATTTGTGCTCGAGGTAGCCATCCAAGACTGTTAGTCTTATATTGTCCAGAAATCCAGTGACGAAGATATATTGTGGGAGCCGCAGATTGGCGGAACTTCTATCTACAATAAGTATTACTGCAGGGTTGATGATAACCTATTTAACAGAAGTACACGGCCGACGTCAGAACGAGGCCTGTGCTTCCGGCTATTATACTACAGCCTGATATGTGCAATTGGCGGGGAGTGCCAAGTTGCACCTGTGTGTCAAAGTAACTAAGGCATCTGACGCGTTTAGTCAGAGACGCCAAGGGCGACGCTACGAACTGTCATTATTGAAGAACTTTGCTATTGACCATGCACGTCTATTCTGATGTTTACCTTTTTGAATGCCAAATGTATACCTATCGATGTCAGGTCAGCATGACCTTGTTACACTGACTGTTCCTGTTGATATTATGTGTGTTCCCGTCAATAAATGTCTTGAAACATGCCTGCAGTGTCAAAGCATCCTTGATTACTGCATGTGAGAGTATGGGTTGCAGGATCTACATCTATACGAGCCTAAACACATTCGCGCCTTCATTCGCACCCACACTCAATTCATCATACGCTCGCACTACACATCTAACAACATGTATACTGTCTTGGGCCAGTGATCACCTCAACAAGAAAAAAAAGACAGTTACAGTTCCTATGAAACCTTTCATAAGCCGAAATTGCGTAAAGCGAAGAAGCTATTACCATTAATTTATATTTGAAAAATTTTTGAGCGTTCCCAGACCCAAAAAATAACCTTTTTTATAAATCAGCCGAAGCACTGTCTCCAGTAACCTTTAAGCTATGAAGCTGCCCTCACCTCAAAAATCGATCAAACCACCCATGACTACCTTTAAATTCCACTTTCGCAACACTTTCATCACCATCGTCCAGTACTTTCTGTTTCAGCTTATTAAAAAGACTGACTGATTTCTCCTTAAGTATAAGATAACGGAACACCACGCTTTGTACACCCAGCAATCCACTCAAGCAATAGACTTTTCTTTTTATCCATTACTGGATGCCGACTAAAAGAGACCACTTTGCTACTAGCAGAACCAATAGTAACTTCGGCAGCTTTCAAGATTCTTTCTCTCTGCATGTATATAATATGAATGGTGGACGCAGGCAAGTTTAACGCACGCACAATGTCTTTATTTCGTCACCACGATCGAAACGCTTAATTACGTCCAGTTTTACGCTAGGCGTAACACCCTTATGAGCTCTCTTAGGCTTTTCTGATACCTTATGACACATCTTGCTAGCGGATGCACAAAATAAATCGAGATAAAGTACAGATGCTCACAGACACAGTTCAAAGCTATGGCAGCTTGATGCTAAGATGCTGAGTATAGTTCCCCCTTGCTGCAAAATAAACGCTGAACGCTATTTCCACTTTTCGCCTTTTTTCGTAAAAGCGAAAATCCTCTTCGGACTTCTTTGGTTAGCGAAAACATGTACTAATGTAGGTCTGTTGTAAAAGCAAAGTGGCACAAAGCGAACTTTCGAAAAGTGGGGGATACCTATATTCTCTTAATCTTCATTTTTCCCTATGTATTTTCAGACCCAGTTGCTGTGATCAAGTATGTTCAATTTTCTTACATCTTGTTATGGTTATAGGGCAGAAAAGCCAGATCATCAGCAAAGTCTTGATCATCAAACTGTTATTTCAGTGTCCACTGAATTTCCTTTCTGTTGACCAATGTCATTGTTTTCATAAACCAGTTTGTAGCCATTGAGGAGAAAAATGGTGACAAGAGATTTCCTTGCTGCATTCCAGTTCTTAAGAAGAATTTTGCATTTATGTCTTCATATGTGTTCGTTGTTAAGTCATGGTCTTCAAGGGGGAACTCCTTAATACCTCATCATTTCCAAAGTGATTCTCAGTCTACATTGTCAAATGCCTTTTCATAGTCCACTAATCCAGTATAAAAGTAGAGTTCAGTTCCAAACTTTCTTCAGCAGTGAAACACAGTGAGACTATCTGGTCTGCACATGATTTATTTTGTCAAAAACTTGCTTGTTCGTCTCTCATGTGTCTATCTATTTACTCATTTAATCTCTCAAGGATGATATTGTTTAATATTTTCTCTGGCACTGACAGTAACATTATTCCTCTGTAATTTGTGCACTCTTGTAAATATCTTTCTTAGACAACTTGACCATGTATCCTTCCTTCCCTACTGCTCTTTTCTCTCCCACACTTTACCACGTAATTTGAATAATATGTATAGAGGCTGTACCCTTTCCCCTTACCTGTTTAACATTTATGCCGAGAATATCATGAGAAACGTAAGAGATAACCAAGAACACACATAGTTTGACCCATTTAACATCGGCGGGTACCAGATCCCGGAAATCAGATATACTGACGACACAGTCCTCCCATCGACCAACCCAGAAGACTTGAACAATTAGTTCTGTCCACAAAAAAACACAGCAATGCCCAGAATCTATACCTAAACACCAAGAAGACCAAAGTATTGACAACAGACAAAGTAAAGACCAAACCAGAAATTGAAATTGATAACGAAGAACTGGAAGGTGTTAATGAATTTGAATACTTAGGATCAATCTTCAGCAGCTGTCACGAAGTGGATTTAAGTTTATAGAGTTGCATGAGTGTAAAGACAAGAACTTAGTATGAGAAAGACTGAGAAGATAGATTTTTGATGAAAATGACAGTGACTGGAAAGATGAGACTTTTGGCTTCGAGTGCGATAACCGAGATTGAATCTCCCTCACCACTCCTGACGTCTTTGATAGCTATAGACTCACCACCTCTGACTACCATAAAGGAGAGAAGGTTTAAATAAAGACCACAGACACACTACACAGACAATGATATATATATATATATATATATATATATATATATATATATACGTACAGTATAGTTTAGATAGAGAGAGCCTGATCCAGTATTTTGTTTAAAGTTTATTTACACCACAAAATAAAGTACATATCAAATAAATAAAGTGCGTGTTCGCACACCTGAAAAGAACAAACAATTAAAAATGATTACAAATGGTAACCCCACAATGTCACCCTCCCCTCAACCTGCAGGGAAGAAAGTTAAGGATTACAACAATCTGTTTAGTCAGGTCTCTAACATCAGATCCACCACTCCTAACTAACCTAATATATTATTAAACAAAATCTAACTCCACTGTCTGCAGACATCACTGAATTAACTGCCTACACAGCTTCGAGCGCTTAAGGCGATATACCCGCCACTAAATAACGCCACTGTCTACACTGAAAGCTGATTGAACTTTTTAAAGTCCTACACGAACTGACTGACTAATTTATAAATTCTGGCTATGTTCAGTGTCTGTCGGACACTCCTGGTTTCTACTGAGAGGCTTCTCCGCTACGCCCCTTCTCTCTCTAGTGCATTTGTAAGGAATTTTGACCCTCTCTCCTCCAAACGAATATTGTAGCTGATGACTTGGGTTGTTAGACTGGATACTTGACTCGGAATGTAGCTGCTTCACTACTGACGAAACTTAATTCACTGCCCGGTTACCCCTCTTTGGGTTTAGGGCCATCGGTTTTATTATGACCGAATTTAAACAAACACAACCCAACCCAACCTCCAGGCCACGCGCCGTTTTGGGGTGGTATAATGAGCTCAGAGCTCTGGGTTTTATAAGATAGACCAGTTCCCGCTGAAGCATGGGGCTTCACTGGAAAAAACTGCTATCTATTTCTGGTGCACATGTACTTGGCGCCGGTAACCACCGCGTCACCAGTGCTCTTCACCTCTGCTCCTGAGACGACAACTTTCAGTTGTAAATTGGAAGGCAGGCTACACCCTCCCAATTTGTGCCATGAAACTGCTGAAAACAAACCAAATAACAACTAATGTACAACAACTTCCAATAAATCTCAACCATAGCATATAACCACCTAAATAAAGACCGCTCCACTCAATCCCCTACTCAACTATGCACAGCGATAATTAAATATTTATGCCCCAAAGTCAGCCTCCCATACAATTCCCTCTTTAATCTCTCTACTCCGTTTCAAAGTAAACATCGGTCTGGTAATAAAGCTCCCAGACACGGGCTGACCTAATGTACACAACATACGCTAGTATATTTATACTGCAAAAATTATAAACAAATCGAAGTTACCCATATATATCGGACCCTCGCAATTACCGTATTGATAAAACTTAAGGACTTAACCTTCTACAATTAATTTCGCAAGCGTATTTACGCTGCAAATATTAAAGATCAAAAGATAAGGGAATATTAAGTACACCCCTGTCTTCTGACTATATAACAAAGTAATAGCCCCAATTAATTAAAAATACACACTTACGCCTGTGTATCTACTCTTGCAAATTATCAGAATTAAATTGCGTTTGTCACAACTACTACATATTACCGAGCGCCGGTTTATCTTAGCGTTTAACCTTACACAATGAATATCTCAAAAATCCTTTACACAAATCCTAGACAGCACTAGCTTATCATAGAAAAAATTATATTCACACTGACATTATTATTATTTCTATAAGAAATGATGGCATTTTCGTTTAAGAAATTATTTTAAACTCCCAAAAGAACTTAACTAAATCGGGCTAAGATTCTATTTAACATGAACTATGAGTACGACGCTAAATTAAATATTGACATACCCAGATACCAAATATCTCGTTGGAGCAATTGATAGGCGTAGTTTTCACGGCTGAATTTTCTAGAGACCAAGAGAGCGCTAATTAAAATATTCTGGTATTTATAATTGGAACTCTGCGCCCGAACTCACGCCATATGTCATCGCTTGGCGTCGCTCTTAAACCAATAATATTCCAGCATTATTTAATAATTTGACCCCGTCCAATAAAATTGTAAGCCAACTCATGAGTCATGTATTATTCTGATCGCGCGCGTCTTTCTTACGTCATATGAAATAATGTTGGCGTGAGCAGAATTATCTTTTGATTCGTTGGCGTGCCCGGTTTTACGTACGTGGGTAGAGGTTCCCCTCCCACCCATCGATTTACCAGGTAGGGGTTATTAAACATCGGAAAATCTTCACCCAGCCCAAATAATACTCACGCGCTTAATACAATAAAAATTACCGCAATTATTTTAACAAAGAAAAGCCTACGTGATCGCAATTAATTTATAGAAAAGAAGTGCAAATCTTAAAATTAAACCCTACAGTCGTCCCTCAAGAAAACACAATTAACACATTAACTACCCCAAGCCGCTGTCAGCGGCTCACAAAATAATCACATTTGGACCGCAAGCCGCTCAGGGCGCCAATCTAATTTTAGTAATAAAACGAATGAAAAATGTACTGAAACACTTTCTGATCTGGTTCGAGATTTTAAGTTGCCACCGGAAAACAAATTCCCAAAGCATGGTTGTTGTAGAACACTGGAAAATTGATATTATGTTCATATTTTTCAGCGTTTTGGGTTAGTTACCAAATCGTGTAAAACTGTTTACCGTGGCAACTAGTAATAGGACTACAAAAAATGCGTGTACATCTCGTCTAACGGCTGAATAGGATAGAAACGTGTTTCAAAAATTGACTGATAGATCTAGCGACGAGGACAAGAGTGAAAACGATGTCACATTGATTGAAATTGTGATTTTGATAGAGATTGGACGCAAGCAGTTATAATTGTGAAAATATTGCAAGTCCTCGGCCATCGGAGGGCCTTGAAATAGCAACAACCTCTATTAGAGTTACAACCAGTGTTTATTGTAATAGTACATTCATTTATCTTCAAAATGACGTGTAATTCATAAAAATCTGTAACCAATTACGAAAACTACAGCTTACTTTGTGCAAACACCTACAGGATGAAAATGGGAAAAAAATTTAATTCGGACACAGAGTGTTTTTCAATTCGGTAGTTAATGTGTTAATTACCAAGAGAAGAAGACTAAACTCAAGTAATTATAGAACAAAATTACAGGGAGAAGAAGAATGGTCTCATAACAACATAAATAATTATCTAGAGAGGACTAATGGGGCCTATTGAAAAATAAAATCACAGTCCCACATCACATAACCTCCCCCTTCGAAGTTCGGGGTATCCCGATCTAAATTACTGTAATCTTTGTATTTTCAGACTGGCCCCTGTCTAGGTTCGTTAAGCTGTCTGGGAGCACCTCTTCCTCTTCCGTATTCTCTTCCAGAGCTAGGTGCCGGCTTAAGAAATCGGCTCCCACATTATCCTTTCCTGGGATGTATTGTACCAAAAATGAGTACATGCCCAACAATAAAGCCCATCTCATGATTTTAGCATTATTGTGCTTGTTGGCGCCCAAAAATGCCAAAGGGGCGTGGTCGCTTTGCACTACGAACGTGACCCTGTATAGGTATTCGTGATGTTTGCGAATATCTGAAACCAATGCGAGGCACTCCCGTTCTATTGTTGAATAATTTCTTTGAGCCGCATTAAGTTTCCTACTGGCATACGAGACTGGGAACAACAGTCCCCGCTGTGTTTCGTCAGCTTGTAAAAGAGTGGATCCAATTCCGATGGCACTGGCGTCCACTCTTAACACAAAGGGTTTTGTTAGGTCCGTAAGCCGGAGTATGGGCAAACTGGTCAACAGCTCTTTAAGAGTGGTGTACGCTCCCTCGCATTTAGCCGTCCATCGAATTTTTTGCGGTTGACCTTTCCGAGTGAGGTCATTCAATGGCCCTGTTAGGCTATTAAAATTCGGAATAAATTTCTGATAATAGGCGCACAGGGAGATAAAGGATCTCGTGTCTTTTTTTCGTGATGGGGCGAGCTGCGTTCCTTATTCTTTCTACGTTTTTGTTCAGCAGCCACATGCATCCGTGGGCGATAGTGTGGCCTAGGAAGTCTAGGGTGTGAAACCCGAGTAAACATTTGCTAGGGCGGGCGGTGAGCCCCGCCTCCTTCAACCTCCCGAGGAGCAAGGCGACAGTTGCTACGTGTTCCTCCTCCGTGTCAGTTGCTATTAGGATATCATCCATAAAATTATGAATGTGGGTGTTTTGCAACGACCTTAATAGCTTCCTCATCATCATCGTGTGAAGGCACCCGGGGCATTATGTAACCCAAAAGGCATGACGTTAAACATGTAGTGCCCTTCACTAGTGCTAAAGGCCAACATCGGCCTGACGTCCTCTTTCACCAGAATCTGATAATGTCCCTTGCTCAAGTCTATTTTAGAAAAGATTGTAGCTTTACTCAATTTGGAAAACAGTTCTGCCGGGCTGGGGAGGGCTTCCGGTTGAAATTCTGTTACTTTGTTGAGCAAGCGATAGTCGATGCACAGCCTTGTTTCACCATTTGGTTTTTGTAACAAGACCGCGCTCGAACTGTACAGGGACATGGTTTCCGAAATAATGTTAGCTGCCAGCAGTTTTTCTATTTCTTCCCGTAACGCAGCAGCTTTGGCGTACGGGACCGGATATATTTTAGTCCGTACAGGGGCGTCGTTTTTCAGTTTCATCTCATACTGCAAGAGATGAGTAAGTCCGGGCTTATCAGTTAAAACGTCTGTATATTGCTCTAACACAGCTCGGAGTTCTCGCGCCGCTCCTGCTGAAAGAGTGTCACCAAATTTCACATCTTGGTACGACTCTTTCTGTTGCAAGGGGTACTCCCCGTAATTTTCGGTGTCATCCTCTTCCTCAATAGCTACTGCCAACGCTAATAAGTGGTCTTGAGATGGTGGGGCCCGTTCCACAAATTTCTTAAGGAGATTTACATGGTAAATCTTCCTTTTCCCTCTGATCGAGATCCTATAATTGGTGGGAGAGATTTTGTCCAAGACTTCAAAAGGCCCTTGCCATCAAATGCGCAGTTTGTTGTCCCCCATGGGAAGTAACAACAAGACCTTCTCCCCTGGCTGGAGTTCTCTTTTCTTGGCCATCTTGTATCTCTGCGCCTGTTTGGCGCGAGCCTTACGGAGGTTAGCTGAGGCCAAGTTCCAGCCTAACTGTAACCGTTCCTTCAGCTCTTCAACATATTTAGAGGCCGACACCGTGGTCTCATCGGCTCTCTGATCTGTCAACGACCTGAGCAAGGCCTCCAATGGGCCCTTGATAGGTCAACCAAATAATAAGGTGGCTGGCGGTAAGCCGGCGGAAGCTTGGGGGACGTCACGATAGGAAAACAGGGCCGCGGGAAGAAAAAGGTCCCAATCCTCTGGCCGCTCCTGCCCTAATTTGCGCAGCATCATCATCAGGCTGCCGTTGAACCTCTCCACGAGTCCATTTCCGGCCGGGTTATATGGACTGGTATGTATGTGCTGGGCCCTGAGAATGTTGAAGATCTCCTCCATCAACAAGCTGCGAAATTGGGACCCATTATCGGTCAACACTTGCTGAGGAAACCCCAGTCTCGTAAATATTTGCAGCAAGGCTTCTGTGACATGCTTTGAGTCGGTGACCGCCAGGGGGATGGCTTCGGCCCACATGGTGCACACATCGACTAGCGTCAGAATGAACCTGTTCCTACGCTTAGTTCTTTCTAATGGGCCTACTATGTCAACCGCCACTCGTTCGAATGGGGTACCGACGATGGGCATCTCTCCCAATGGAACTGGGGGAGTCCAGTGTTTGGGTGCCACCCTCTGACACTGTGCACAAGATTTTACAAATCTTATGACGTCAGGCATCATTCCCAGCCAAAAGTAATGGGCCGATATTCTATGTATGGTGGCCCCTTGCCCCATATGTCCACTAAATGGAAGCGCATGCCCCATTTCTAAAATTTGTGGCCTATACTTGGCTGGCACTACCAATTGGCTATGACCCTGCTCTTCTCCTCCTTCTCTGTGATACATCAGCCCTTCTTTGAGGAAGAAATTCTTTTTTTGTTTGGGGTCCTTAGACGTAGGCAATTTCTTATAACAGACATCCAGTGTCGGATCCTGTTGTTGGGCCTCCTTCAATTCCTGGGGCAACGGGTTTGTGGGGGTCTCCCATTCCCGCTCTTTCTTGGCTTGCTCCCTAGTAACCACTGCGGCTACTACTTCCGGTTCCTTTGGGTCCCCTAGGTACACATACCTACACCCTAAAATGACCTCATAAAGGGGCCCCTCCATTACTGCCGCCTTGATCATGCCCCTGACATATTTGGACACTATCTCGACTTGCACTACCGGGAGGTGCATTGGAGCATCTCCTTTCAACACCCCACATATCTCACCAAATTCTCCAGTCGTCTGTTCTGGCTTCACTAGATGCTGGCCCACAAGACATTCGAAACTTTAACCATTACCATTCCCCTCGTGGAAGGTCGGTCAACTCCAGTTTGAGAGTCCCTCTCCTGCTCCCATTCCAGTATAGGAGTTTGTAAACAGGCCACTCTCTTCGGGGGGTTTTCCCGGCTTCCCCCTGGTCTCCACTGTGAGCTATAATTATTTCTGCCGCCCCACGGCCGACCAGGTGTGTACTTCCGGGCAGTGTCCCTTCTCGGCTCGTCCCGTTTATTAGGCGGGTTGGGTGGCCTCGCGGAGTTAAAAGTAGGTGAATGGGGCTCTCGGGTGTTCGGCCCGTTAGTTGGCTTGCTGGGAGAGGTGTTATTTCCTCAGGTTGGCGGGTCAGGGTTTTTTCCGTTTCTGACCCAGTACCTCGGCCTGTGCCGTCTGGAACCTTTCCGCAAAAAGAATAATCTGGTCCAGTTGCTGGACGCCCTGCTCTGCCAGATACCTCCTCAAGTCGGGAGACATGGTTGCCTTTAATTGTTCGCACATGACGAGTTCCTCTAGTCCTTCAAAGGTTTTAGCCAGTCCTGACAATTCTCTCCACCGAGTGAGGTAATTCCTCAGCCTTTCTGCGAACATGGGGAAACTTTCTTTTTTCTCCGGACAGCTTTCCCTAAACATAGTTTGGCACTTTCGTGGGGTCCACTGAAATCTTTGTAACAGTGCGTTACGTAGGGCCGCAAAGTTATTTTGGTCGTCCATGAGCATTTTGCTGTAAATGTCATAAGCATGACCTTTCAGCGACTGTGATAATTTGAGACACTACAGACTTTCATCCAACCCATATGCCTTTGCCATCCGTTCAAATTTTTCCAAAAATACATCAACTTTCTCATTCTCGTTATGAAAAGAGTCCACTGGAAAATTAATGGCTGCCATCCGGGGGCCTCCCTGTCCTTGGGAGTCTGTCACCACTGCTTGGGGGGATCTCCATTCGCTGAACTGCCTTCTGAAGATCTACTTTGCAGTTCCAGAGACCGCATGCAAGTTCATGTTGTCTCTCTGCTGCCTTCTGCCTTTCATCTGCTTCCATTCTCCGAAGTTCCATCACGGCCTACCGGGCCCTCTTCTCTTTCTCTGCCGAAATTTTCAATTTTTCCAACTTGGCCTATTTTTGGACGTGTCTATCGTTTTCCCTTATCATATAGGCCTTAGTCTCCTCCTTATCCATTCCCATGTCCTGAGTGGCCTCGGGCCAGGCAGCTCGTAACTTGGCCATATCCGCCATCTTACCTTTAAACTGCTGTAAGCTAAAAATACAGAGAATGACAGAAAGAAGAAATTTAAACTTCCCGTTACCTACTCGGCAATACTCCCTCTATAACCGCTGTCCCAAAACCTGAAATCAGACTCGTGCCAAGTCTGAATAACTGCTACCTGGAAAAATTGATTATGCAATTACCCAAAAACTGAAATTACCTTCCTATTAGAGAAAAAAATCCAGTTAGCCATCAATTACCTCTAAGTCATCAAACTAACTACAACTACAATCTAATATGACTGCAACCTGTGGAAAAAATTTCTGTGGAAAAAAAAACTTATAGCTGGATCAGTTTTAATAGCTCAAAGTCTAGGGGAAAATTTAAGAAAATCTATTCTCAGAACTTTCTACAGAAACAATCTACGAATCTAGATAAGATCCCAGAATGATCCCAAGAGAAATGATCCCAAGGACGTAGCCACCCACTTTGTCACGAAATGGATTTAAGTTTATAGAGTTGCCTGAGTGTAAAGACAAGACCCTAGTATGAGAAAGACTGAGAAGATAGATTTTTGATGAAAATGACTGACTGTGGAATGATGAGACTATTGGCTTCGAGGGTGATAACCGAGATTGAATCTCAGTCTCCACTCCTGACGTCTTTGATAGCTATAGACTCACCACCTCTGACTACCATAAAGGTTTAAATAAAGACCACAGACACACTACACAGTCAATTATATATATATATATATATATATATATATATATATATATATATATATATATATATATATATATATATATATATATATATATATATATATATATATATATATACGTACAGTATAGTTTAGATAGAAAGAACCTGATCCAGTATTTTGTTTAAAGTTTATTTACACCACAAAATAAAGTACATATCAAATAAATAAAGTGCGTGTTCGCACACCTGAAAAGAACAAACAATTAAAAATGATTACAAATGGTTACTCGGAGCAAGCAAGAGGACATGCACACCATCATAGCTGGCAGACGCTGGAGTTGGGTTGGCCATGTCCTCAGAAGAGACCCTGATGCCATCACAAGAACAGCTATGCTATGGACCCCTAAAGGAAAACGAAATAGAGGCTGACCAAAAACAACTTGGCAGAGGACTGGAGGCTGAGATGCAAAAAATGAACCAGAGTTGGGGCACTGTACGAAGGATGGCCACCTACTGAGCAAAGTGGAATAAATTTGTTGCTGCCCTACAAGACGCCACCAGGCGTGATGGCTGCTGACTGCTTTGATGGTTGGTGGTTATGGATCAAAGAAGAAGAAGACAAATGGTAACCCCACAATGTCACCCTCCTCTCAACCTGCGGGGAAGAAAGTTAAGGATTACAACAACCTGTTTAGTGGGGTCTCTAACATCAGATCCACCACTCCTAACTAACCTAATATATTATTAAACAAAATCTAACTCCACTGTCTGTCTGCAGACGTCACTAAATGAACTGCCTACACAGCTTCGAACACTTTAGGCGATATACCCGCCACTAACTAACGCCACTGTCTACACCGAAAGCTGATTGAACTTTTTAAAGTCCTACACGAACTGACTGACTAATTTATAAATTCTGGCTATGTTCAGTGTCTGTCGGACACTCCTGGTTTCTACTGAGAGGCTTCTCCTCTACGCCCCTTCTCTCTCTAGTGCATTTGTAAGGAATTTTGACCCTCTCTCCTCCAAACGAATATTGTAGCTGATGACTTGGGTTTTTAGACTGGATACTTGACTCGGAATGTAGCTGCTTCACTACTGACGAAACTTAATTCACTGCCCGGTTACCCCTCTTTGGGTTTAGGGCCATCGGTTTTATTATTACCGAATTTAAACAAACACAACCCAACCTCCAGGCTACGCGCCGTTTTGGGGTGGTATAATGAGCTCAGAGCTCTGGGATCACCAGTGCTCTTCACCTCTGCTCCTGAGACGACAACTTTCAGTTGTAAATTTGAAGGCAGGCTACACCCTCCCAATTTGTGCCATGAAATTGCTGAAAACAAACCAAATAACAACTAATGTACAACAACTTCCAATAAATCTCAACTATATCATATAACCACCTAAATAAAGACCGCTCCACTCAATCCCCTACTCAACTATGCACAGCGATAATTAAATATTTATGCCCCAAAGTCAGCCTCCCATACAATTCCCTCTTTGATCTCTCTACTCCGTTTCAAAGTAAACATCAGTCTGGTAATAAAGCTCCCAGACACGGGCTGACCTAATCTGTTACGCTAATCAGCATCACAACATTGCATACGCTGAGGGGAAACTCCTGTACTAAAATACTAGCCCTACTTTATATTTACAGGCTGACTTTTTGATGCTCATCACCTTACACAAAATAAACTAGGAAAGATGAACTCCCGTCTCAGTAATATTAATTACCTCTCTTGTCTTCTGACTACACAGCAGTAAAATGCACAATAAAATAATGTACACAAAATACGCTAGCATATTTATACTGCAAAAATTATAAACAAATCGAGGTTACCCATATATATCGGACCCTCGCAATTACCGTATTGATAAAATTTAAGGACTTAACCTTCTACAATTAATTTCGCAAGCGTATTTACGCTGCAAATATTATAGATCAAAAGATAAGGAAATATTAAGTACACCCCTGTCTTCTGACTATATAACAAAGTAATAGCCCCAATTAATTAAAAATACACACTTACGCCTGTGTATCTACTCTTGCAAATTATCAGAATTAAATTGCGTTTGTCACAACTACTACATATTACCGAGCGCCAGTTTATCTTAGCGTTTAACCTTACACAATGAATATCTCAAAAATCCTTTACACAAATCCTAGACAGCTTATCATAGAAAAAATTATATTCACACTGACATTATTATTATTTCTATAAGATAGTAATTGATGGCACTTTCGTTTAAGAAATTATTTTAAACTCCCAAAAGAACTTAACTAAATCGGGCTAAGATTCTATTTAACACGAACTATGAGTACGACGCTAAATTAAATATTGACATACCCAGATACCAAATATCTCGTTGGAGCAATTGATAGGCGTAGTTTTCATGGCTGAATTTTCTGGAGACCAAGAGAGCGCTAATTAAAATATTTTGGTATTTATAATTGAAACTCCGCGCCCGAACCCACGCCATATGTCATCACTTGGCATCGCTCTTAAACCAATAATATTCCAGCATTATTTAATAATTTGACCCCGTCCAATAAAATTGTAAGCCAACTCATGAGTCATGTATTATTCTGATCGCGCGCGTCTTTCTTACGTCATATGAAATAATGTTACCTGTTGGCGTGAGCAGAATTATCTTTGATTCATTGGCGCGCCTGGTTTTACGTTTAAGGGTAGAGGTTACCGTCCCACCCATCGATTTACCGGGTAGGGGTTATTAAACATCGGAAAATCTTCACCCAGCCCAAATAATACTCACGCGCTTAATACAATAAAAATTACCGCAATTATTTTTACAAAGAAAAGCCTACGTGATCGCAATTAATTTATAGAAAAGAAGTGCAAATCTTAAAATTAAACCCTAAATCGTCCCTCAAGAAAAAGCAATTAATTACCAAGAGAAGAAGACTAAACTCAAGTAATTATAGAACAAAATTACAGGGAGAAGAAGAACGGTCTCATAACAACATAAATAATTATCTAGAGAGGACTAATGGTGCCTATTGAAAAATAAAATCATAGTCCCACATCACAGCAGCTCTGGCGACTGTGTGTGATGATTTTACCATGATACAACGTTAAAATATCTCCAAAATTAATGATAAAATGTAGGGATAAAAATAATGCGTAAGATACTAGGAGACATGCTCGCCCATGCCCGCCTTTCCTGCCACCATTCAAATTATCTAGTTAGACGTGCAGACGGAACGTTTACCCTTTGTAGACGGGGGGGGAATGAAACGGAGATCAAAAAAGGAAAGATATGACTGAACACGTGTTAGAAGTTCGAACGGCAAAAAGACGCAATTGGGGGTGAAAGGAAAAAAAATTCACGTCCCTAGTTGACACAAAGTAAGGAAATGGACAAGAAAAGGACCTTAGCTCTTATTCGAGACAGTCATTTCTTGGACGTTTTTCGATACTTGGCTTTATTTGAATGCCGCGGCAAAACACATGAGAGAAGGTTCTCGAACAAATTTCAAAAAACTAAACTTGAGAAAAAATATGTTTTTTCTTAATAATAGAGTTATGAAAATAAAACCTAGCTAGTTTGATAGCCCATCTTGAGCAGAGAAATAATATGCTTTCAATTATACAGGCGGATAGATAATACGGAAGATATTGACAAAAGACTGTATTGTTCATATCAGACGAGCAACTGCACTGTTAAACAATGTCACTAAAGTTTCAAAAATTTTGGCCTTGAGCATGCAAACGTAAAAATCGAGCTGTAATTAAAGAGAGGGGAAATGGTGGAGAATTGTAGCTAAAAATAACTTAGGAGGCAGATTCGTGTAGGAAATGCATGTAAAACCAAGCGTGTTTTTTATGAAAAATCAAGTAGAGACAGACGGACTAACAGACCGTAGTACATACTTGACTGAGATTTGACTGAAGTGACTTTTGGTTGTAGATTTGAAAGTTAGGGGGGAAGTCGGCGATTGGTCAACGTATTTTATAGTAGCGGGACAGAGAGGTGAAATTTTGCCATTTGACATAAGTCTGTTCAGAGACGCAGTTTAAATTAATAGTGGTGTTGATTCCAGAAGAATACAAATATATAGTGGGACGCCATCATACAGCCAGCAGCTCAGCTGAGTTTTGCTAGCAAATTTAACTGTGTTCTCAATTCTGAATTCTGAATTGTGAGTTTCTATTTGGCACCGAAGTGGTGTCAAATGCTGTTATAAGACTACACAAGAGTGTGCCTGTGCAGACTAAGATTGGTGTCAGTGAAGTCTAACATTGTACTCCAGATTCGGAGAGGAGTGGGCCACCAGATTCCAGCACCAGAACTACGCAGTCAAGATACGTGAGCGTCTGGCCTGCTGGACATTCACCAACTAAATTACTAACTAACTCACCAACTATATTACCATCAACTAGAACATACCATTTTGGGAAATAAAACTTGTATTCCTCCCATCAGTAAATGGACAATGTTTTGGTAGTCACAGAGTGGGTGTGATGACACCACCCCAACAGCATATCTAGTAATAAGTTCTCCTGGGACTATGTTAATATAATTATTATTAACCAGTCATTTGAAATAATTAGGTACACATTTTCCATTTTATTATGTCATATGATTATGCATTCTATTTATAATTCCATAATATTTCATATGTTCTGACCAACAAACATTTGGTTCAGAACAAATAAATTTATCAAAAGATTTAAATTTTAAAACTAAAACAGCCTGAGTTAGTTCAGTATGTTATAAAGTTTATTAATATTATTAGACTTATTAAATACCTGTGTGTGTGTGTGTGTGTGTAATCTACCACAACACATTACATATCAGTACCCTAGACTTTTAACGTAGCCACATTCATTAGTAAAAAAGATATGTGTGAGGTCGTAAGTGGTAGTAAGAAGGGCCTTCTGTAATTCACATCTACATTTATCTCAGGAGCCTTCACAGCTGACCTCATACATCACACTAGGTAACATCAACCATACAATACCATCAAAATCCACTACACTGTGCAGTAGAAATTAAAAGAAGACTTGCAATTGCCTCACATAAACTAATACAGATGAAAAACCTATGGCAAGGCACAAGCAAAGAAACAAAGTTACAACTGATCAGAGCAAGTATATTCCCAGTAGCAACATATGGCTGTGAGACTTCTTCTTCTTCTATGATCCTTAGCCGCCGACCGTCAAAGCAGTCAGTGGCCATCACGCCTGGTGGCGTCTTGTAGGGCAACAACAAATTGATTCCACTTTGCTCGGGCGGTGGCCATCCTTCGTACAGTGCCCCAACTTTGGTTCATTCTTTGCATCTCAGCCTCCACAGTCCTCCGCCAAGTTGTTTTTGGTCAGCCTCTCTTTCGTTTTCCTTTAGGGGTCCATAGCATAGCTGTTCTTGTGATGGCATAGGGGTCTCTTCTGAGGACATGGCCAACCCAGCTCCAGCGTCTGCCAGCTATGATGGTGTGCATGTCCTCTTGCTTGCTCCGAGTAAGCAGATCTTGGTTGGTGATGGTATCCGGCCAAAAGATTCTGAGAATATTTCTTATGCATGTTGTGTGAAAAGAGGACAATTTCGACATTTCCTTCTCTGTAACTCTCCAGCATTCCGCACCATAGAGAAGCACAGAAAGCACACAGCTCTGATATAATCTTAATCCTGTGCTTGTGCTGTACTGAGAGGACTTCCAGATGTTGTTTAGACTAAAATAAGGCTGTTCTTGCTTTGTTCATTCTGTTGTTGATGTCTTTGCTTGCTCCGCCGTCTGGTGTTACTATGCATCCTAGGTGTGTGAAGGTGTCTGTCTGTTCCAGTTCTGATTCCTTACTGATATGGGCTTAGGGTTGTTCACATTGAGCGTCATGACCTCTGTCTTCTTTAGATTGATGTTCAAGCCCACCTGCTGGCTAAACTTATTAAGTCTATACGTTTTTTCCTGGATTTGTTGATGTGAATGTGCTAGTAGTGCAATGTCATCTGCATATTCCAGATCTTCCAATGTAGAAAATGTAGTCCATCTTATTCCTCTTGAACTGCCCTCTGTTGTCTGGCGCATCACCCAGTCTATGACTGTTAAAAATAGAGTGGTTGATAAGGGACATCCCTGTCGTACTCCTCAAAGGTTAGGTTGCTCTGCCCAACGCTACACGTAAAGTTGGCAAAGAGGCTTTTTATGATTGACACTATGCAGCTTGGAATTCCATAAGCCCTCAGTATTTTCCATAAACTGTCCCTATGTATACTGTCAACTGTGAGACCTGGACACTCAATAAAACAGTTGCAAAAAAGTTTACATCATTGGAAATGAAATGCTACAGAAGGATGTTGAGAATACCCTGGACAGAAAAAAAGGCAAACAGAGAAGTACTGCACTCACTAAACATAGAGGAAAATTGGCTCCTAAATTCTGTACCATCACAATAAGGAAGCTGCAATTTTTCGGTCATATAAAAAGACATAATAGTCTGGAAAAATTAGTGATGGAAGGCATGGTCCCAGGACATCACAGAGAGTCTGAACTTGTCTTTGGTTGATGCAGGTCGACTTGCCCAGAATCATAATGCGTTCAGAGCAGCTGTAATGGAGACAACGTTCTGGAGAGAGTACGTCACATGATGATGATGTATAGAGTTGCCAGTATCTGCTTTGATAACCTCTGCTGGCATGCCACCTGAACTAACAACGTTTTCATCTTTTAGAAGAGTTAAGGCTTTCTTTATTTCTTCCTTATTTGGCCTTTCACAAATAACGTCAGCTCCTTTTCTGGTGGCTGGTTGTCTGGGGGATTTTGTGCAGCTGGTCAATCGAGAAGTTCTTCAAAATATTCTGTTCATCTCCTCATTTGATCTTTTTTATTACCAAGCAGTTGTTTTCCATTCTTGTCTTTGATGATGCCATTTGCTTGCTTTTATTTCCCTACTAGCTTCTTTATGCTAGTGTACAGGTCTCCACTATTTCATTTGGCTGCAGATTAATCTGCCTCTCTTGCCAACTTATCAATATATTTCTTCTTATCTTTTCTATTTCTTCATACCTTTTTGTTCACTTCTATGTACATTTCATTCGCGTTGGCTTTCGAACTTACGTTTTTGCTTCTGTTTTCTTGTTTTTTCCCTTATCTTTTATCTTGTTTATGTTTTCTGTCATACGTGCTGTGTGCTGGCATTCTATTTTTCCCAGCACTTCTCAACATATTATCACATCTGTATCTTTAGCATGTGTTATCAAATGTGCTTAAATGCACATATATCCCTAGTTTAATGGCACATGGCAGGAAACTTGTATCATCATCATATAGATCATCACTGAACATAGCGGGGCTTACATGATAGCTACCTCCAGCATGAGAATGGAGGTAGAGGCAGCTACTGCGGCTTTAAGGTGGTTGTCTGTAACTTCATTAACAAGTGCAGTTATTGTGTCAGACTCTCAGTCTATGCTTCAGAAGATCCAAAATGGATGGCTTCGGCATGAATGGAAAACTTCCATAGCAGCCTCGAATCTTCAAGAACTGGTGTGGATCTACTGTCCTGGTCATGCAGTAACGTAAGAGCTGATAGACTAGCTTCATGAGCACCTATAGTAGGTGCTCTTGGATATGGACAAGGGAGAGATACTGAGGACAATTAATGATTGCCTATTAGAGAATGACACTGCAATTGATGAATCATCAAGGATAAGATTGCTGGACTTTGGCATTAGCTGTAAGACTGGCAGGGATGAATGTAAGAGAGGATGCATCCGGCATATATAAAACCAATGCGCAACGGGAACAATTAGCATTCATACCCTTTGACATTTGCTGAGGGAGACTGAGCACCTATGGGTTTGCTCAGAGTGCAATTATGTCGATTCTGAACAAAAATAACAGTATTAAACCTGTTGCTATTCGCTGTAATGGTGCTGATAATCCTGGAACTTCTGATATCCAATTCATGATAGAACTCTTTTCTTTGAAGCAGTCTCTGATTTTGTAAATGGGTTGTCATTTCCATGATGGATTGAATGTCCAGCACCATTTCATGTAATTTCGGCCCTCTGGTAGCTGTTAAATCTGTGACCTCTGCTTTATCATTTGTTGAGTAGTAGTCCCATTTCTGTCCTTTTCTGATTTCATATTTTCCTTCCCGGCTCTCCATTTTATATTGGTATATAGTTGCCTCAGTTATCTAAAATTCTTTATACTTATATAAAGCCAGCTTATGAATGTCTGCAGTTCCCAAATCCTTTTCTTAAGCAGGCTTCCACTTGTAAATACATGTTTGATTTTGACATACCGGCAGTGCAAAAACTAATCTATTCTAACTTTTAATACCATCCTTGGTTATTTAAATAGCATGCCTATGTAACGTGTTTGTCGTAGAAACTTCCCTGCCACTACCATCAAGAATCTGATCTCATAACCTAGATTGGGACAGACAGTCTGTTTTTATTTCCCTCACTGCATGTGATTAATGAGATATGAAATTTGCCAAGCTATACATAAATTTATAGACATTTTTAAAGTATTCTAGAAGTACAAAAAAAATATTTTTCTTGGGTAATCCTATATTGCGTGGAATGCAAATGTTTAAGAGCTTTTAAAACTCACAAAACTTAAATTACTGTAAAATTTGACAGCCTTTCTACCTGCCAAGCTGCAGGAATTCTGACTGAATTTCTTACATAATCACACAATGATTACATTTACATAAACTTTTCAATATTTATATTGTAACTGGATTAATCTATTGTAGAAAAGATTGTTTCGAACAACCATGTGCACTGAAGCATCATAAATAACTTCAGGCCAGATTGTCACATCTCAGTGACAGTGACAGAGCAATTTAAATAAAAATAGGAACTCATGGCATTTCTGGCAGTGCAGAACATTGATGCCAGATTCAAACCAACATACATTTTAATGCAGCAGTGTGAACAATTTGAGTTTTGAATGTCATAGTTGAATAGATCATGTAAACAAAGACTGAAATGCCCATTTCAAACTATTGGAACTGGACATTTTCCTAAACATAATTTTCATTCAGTTGACTTTGTGATGTCCACAGTTTTCTCAAGAAATCCCTAGATTTTGAAATAATGTGTGGACTAATTTGTCGTTGCTTACATCAAAAGAAAATTTAAACTTTAGATAATCCTTGAATTTACTGCACGTGAACAAATTAGTTTCCTCTTTCTATTTGCATTCTGTTCATTCCTGTATCAGTAAAGTCTCATAAGAAATGTAAATTTGCACATCCATGAAGGCATCTCACTGTCTGAGAACTTTTTAAAATCTGTCACTACATGATGTAAAAGTATGTAGAAGAGTAGATGTGGCAATAATATCATCTTCTCTAAACCAAAGAAAAGCTGAAACTTGGAAGATATAAATAGCTACAGACAAATCTCATATGGAATATCTCAGAATCAAGAAACAAAGAAAAAAAAGCAGTCACGTTATTCATTCAGTTCCAAGTGTTTCAACTGCTAGATGATGAAGCATGTACAAAAGATAACTGGCAACCAATAAAAAAATCTATAAAATGAGGTGTGGAGCAGTTCTTGAAAGAAAAAGAGAATGCCAGCTCAACACATAGCAGAAACTACTTTTTTAAAACATAGAAGACAAGAGAAAAACAAGAGCAGAATGGTCAGTATTAGAAGACTACAGAATACAGGAACAGCTACTAGATTACATGAACGCTTTGTACCATACATGCCGAAGTGTTTTTATAAGAACTAATGGACTTCCTGATGCTTTTGATATAACCACAGGAGCGTGACAGGGCTATGTACTATCATCTCTGCTGTTTAATGTACAGTATATATGGATAAAATAACATAAGATGTAAACCTAGATCAGCATTTCTTAACCTTTTAGAGGTTCTGCACCCCTTTTCGACATCTAAAGAAACCGCGCACCCCTTTATAGCATTTTAGGAAGCCTCGCACCCCTTTAAATCATCTCAAGAAGCCTCACACCCCTTTGCATTATCTTAAGATGCTTCTCCACCATTATCTTCTAGCTCACAAAATATGCCAAAAAAATGAGAAAAAGAGATACAAGTATGTTTTGGGAAAATGTTATTTACAAAATGTGACTAAGATTCAGTATTGAATTAACGTCCATGTTCTATTTTGTACAAATACATTTGAGTTCTGTTTATTATATAATGTTAATGATGATTCACCTTGTAAAAGATCTGGCAAGTCTTGCACCCCTGAAGGAAGGTCTCACGCCCCCAAGGGGTGCATGCACCCCTGGTTAAGAAGCACTGACCTCGATGGTGAAGTTAGCCCAGAAAATGAAGAATATGACTTCCTGAATACTCATTTTTGCAGATGACCAAAGCCTATTGATAAATAATTTCAAAACCATACAAATTCTTGTAATTCAACTAGTGGAAAATACAACTTGAAGATCAGCTCATCTAAGAAAGAAGCTATGAAGATTAGCAGATCACCAGACCCACTTTACATGTTAATAGTGTTAAACAAGTTCCAGGGTTTAAATATCTAGGAAGCATTTTCACAGAAAATGGATGATTTTAAAGAGAAATTGAAACAAAATGTCAAAAAGCCAGTGCAGTGACTCACCAACTGTCAATGCTACTCGTACATTTGAATATCATTATGGGAACTAAATGACAACTGATAAATAGTATATTCTTACCAACTCTTTGATGTCAGTGTCAAACATGGTCCTTGACCAGAGGATGGGAGAGGAAGGTCACAATGTACAAAATGCAGTTCTTAAGAAGAACCATTAATGTTACTAGGAAAGACAGAATGAGAGATAATGACATCAGAGAAATTGTAGGAACTTTATCCTGCATCAGATATATGCAGAGGCAAAAAATAAAGTCGTTTAATCATCTCATGAGAATGAAGCCCCATCAATTACTGTGATGCACCTACAGCAGTAAAAAGTGTGGTTTTAAGGCATAGTGAAGACCAAGAAGGGCAGATGAATGAACAAAATTGTGGAAGTCTTACACCAGCACGAGCTCACACCAATCAATGCAATACACTTGGCTCAGAAATGAAAACTTCAGCTCCCCACAATGCTTCACGACAAGAGTGGACCAAAATAAAGTAAAGTTAGGTAAGATAAGAACTTCAGTGTTGAACTAATTGACTAAGTTTTGGCATAGATACAAGTTTATTCCAGTTACATTAAAAAATAAGGCATCAGAGCAGTTATTTCATGACTTGATTCATTCCAGTTTGGAAGTTAGGCTATATTTTATAACTAATAATATAGACCTTAAACCTATCTGAAGCTTTTTGTTTTGCATGGTACTCACTAGGCCGAGCTGAAGGCACTTCAAGAGATGGCATCTCCTTCATTCCAGTTTGCTCAGGATTTAATCAAGCATAATCAGGTACTACTTAAATGATAGATCTTACACTACCACAAATGATGGACTACATGTGTGTATGTATGGGTTGTATATGTATGGTTTTGTCAGTGTTTGAAAATACGAAAGCAATAAAAAAATATTTATAGAATGTATGATTCCTGTATACACACACTGTGATCCTCGCTGATGCTACGGAGTTCATGCACTGTGCTTGAGATCCTCTGTATGTGTTCTGAGGGAGGAGATCATGTGTGCAATGAAGATGGTCCTTTAAAAAAAAAAAAACCAACCCATAGTTGTCTGTCAGAATTCAGTGAGAGTGAATTTGAAGTGTTGCCTGTTGATGTCATTAGTTTATAAAGGTCACTTATGGCCAGAAAGTTGAAGTGCTGAGAGCTCATTGTAATGACTCAAAGCATTATACACTTTCTACCCAGTAGACAAAGTGATAACTTCATGTTAGAGCTATGTACATGCCAGTCAACCTTTTGAGATGAAAACCTGTACATTGGTTCCTAAAAACCTTACAAGGACCCAAAAAACCTTACACAGAAATATGTATTAATACATTACACAAAATACAGTTTTAAAAGTATAAATGACATATAAAAATTAATTACACATGTAATAGAGACAATTTTGACATCTCTAAAACTTGATTTTGTCTTATAATTTATCCACTTCTTAGACTTCAAAATGGCATAAGCTGGCTTATTAAGCTGGTGTCAGTGTTTAAATTGTTCACTGAAAAAAAGAAATCATTATGATTGCAGTTATCAACCTCCTACAGTCAGTGTGGATTTTCATTATCATGGAGAAAAGTTTTTTACAGTCACCATTGTTGTGAGGCAAGATCAGTAGTGGCTCAATGATTACATTTAACTTTGGGAAATAGATGCCACCAGTACTTGTTCTCTGGCTAAGAATTTCCAGCCATTTGCTACAGAAGCCATTGTCTGTCAGAAATATACACCTCTGTAAGAGAGCATACAATAATAATTAAATTCATCCTTCAGAGCTCCAGATTCATAACTGCCTCAGCAACCAATGAAGAATGGTGGGGCATGTGTCCGATTTCACCCAGATGCCTATCGATCCAGAGACCAATTAAGTCACCCATATTGCTACAGCCTTAACACATTAACTACCGCAAGCTGCTGTCAGCGGCTCACAAAATAATCACATTTGGACCACAAGCCGCTCAGGGCACCAATCTAATTTTAGTAATAAAACGAATGAAAAATGTACTGAAAAACTTTCTGATCTGGTTTGAGATTTTAAGTTGCCACCGGAAAACAAATTCCCAAAGCATGGTTGTTGTAGAACACTGGAAAATTGATATTATGTTCATATTTTTCAGCGTTTTGGGTTAGTTACCAAATCGTGTAAAACTGTTTACCGTGGCAACTAGTGATAGGACCACAAAAAATGCGTGTACATCTCGTCTAACGGCTGAATAGGATAGAAACGTGTTTCAACAATTGACTGATTGATCTAGCGACGAGGACAAGAGTGAAAACGGTGTGCACATTGATTGAAATTGTGATTTTGATAGAGATGGGGCGCAAGCAGTCATAATTGTGAAAATATTGCAAGTCCTCGGCCATCGGAGGGCCGTTAAATAGCAACAACCTCTATTAGAGTTATAACCGGTGTTTATTGTAATAGTGCATTCATTTATCTTTAAAATGACGTGTAATTCATAAAAATATGTAAACAGTTACGAAAACTACAGCTTACTTTGTGCAAACACCTACAGGATGAAAATGGGAAAAAATTTAATTCGGCCACAGTGTGTTTTTCAATTCGGTAGTTAATGTGTTAAATAAGAATATAGACATGGTAATAAAGGGTAAAGGTTATAAATCCTAAGCCTAACCCTAACAATGAAAGCAGCCTTAACACATCAATGGGTTAGGAATCCTAAGCCTAACCCTAACGATGTAAGCATCTTAACACTAAATTACACCTTGGTCCACTGGCCATAAGCCGTTGTCAGTGCCCAGTTTTGTATAGTAAAACAATGAATTTTAAATGCACCGAAACACTTCTCGATCAAGTCCAGAATTGTATTTTACCACAGGAAGAGACATTTTCAAAACGTGGATTGTTGTTGAGTTTGTAAAATTAATATTTTTTCTCTTTCCAAGTTATTTACCAAATTGTGTAAACTTGTTTACCTTCGATGTGGAGATGGCAGCTGGTGATGATGTTTACCTTGGCAACCAGTGACAAGGTCATAAAAAATACTTGTATGCCTTGCCTAAATGCTGAAAACGTTAGAAACTTGTCCAGTAGTTGGTTGAAAGGTCTAGCTGTGATAAGGACTTCTAAAACATCATGGGCAGTGATTAAAATATTGATTCTGATAACAGTGATAACAATAGTAGTGACGATGCGTGCAGTAATGGTAGAGAAAATATTGCAAGTCAGAACAATTTGTTTTATTACATTGTTTGTACCCATCTGCATCCAAAGAACTGTTTCTGGCTATGCTATACACATGATCCTGCAGGTAAAACTCGCTAAAGACAATATTAAGAAAATATAGATATTGTGTTTTTTGTGTATTTTTGCCATTTTTTTTTAAAAGTGAAGTAGGATGCGATTGGTTACCTAAGTTACTTATATTGTAGTGTAAATATTAGTGAATGTGTATGTTTGTGGACTTTTTTCCCCCTATTATTGGATTTACTTCCTGATAATTGTCCAGTGAATTGCATTGCCTGCCTGAGAAAATCAGAATTTAATGGTAAGTTAACAAGTTTAAAAAATGTTTAATGCATTTTTGTCTGCAAATCACTTTATATTATCTTCATATCTGTAATAACTTATTCTTTTTTTATCCTTGGCCGCTGACTGGCAAAGCTATCTGTGACCATCACGCCTAGTGGTGTCTTGGGCTCTACCTTG
Organism: Oreohelix idahoensis; assembly: GCA_024509875.1. Classification (NCBI taxonomy): domain Eukaryota; kingdom Metazoa; phylum Mollusca; class Gastropoda; order Stylommatophora; family Oreohelicidae; genus Oreohelix; species Oreohelix idahoensis. Next base: position 291,879 of record JAMPIV010006013.1, read on the forward strand.
CTCGGTTGGCAGCCATCCTATGTGTGGTGCCCCAGCTCTGGTTCATGCTTTTCATCTCTGCCTCCACAGTTCTTCGCCAGGTAGCTCTTGGTTGGCCTCGCTTTCGTTTTCCTTCTGGATTCCATAGCATGGTAGTTCTGGTGATGGTGTCAGGATCTTATCTGAGGATTTGGCCAACCCAGTCCAGCATCTACCCACTATGATAGTGTGCTTGTCTTCTTGGTGACTCCAAATTAGCAGTTCTTTGTTGGTGATGGTATTCGGCCAGAAAATTCAAAGAATTTTCTTTAAGCAGGCTGTAGGGAAAGAGGACAGTTTGAACATTTCCTTTCCTGTTAGTCTCCAGCATTCTGCACCATACAAAAGTACAGAAATTACGCAGTTCTCATATATTTTTAATTTAGTGTTTGTACTGTTATGCGAAGATTTCCAGATGTTGTTTAATAAGGCTATTCTGGAAATGTTTTTTTTAAATCTCTTTATTCGCTCTTTTCTGTTCTGCAAATTTCCTTTATTCCCGTTAATGACGACAATTTCTGACATTTCCTTGTTAGCCTTTTTTTTTCTTTTTTTTTTTGTACAAGTCCATCATATTTTCTTTGGCTGCAGATAACTCTGCTTGTCTTATCAAATTATTAATATATTTCTTCTTATTTCTTTTGATACTTTTCATCTTTATTTGCTTCTATTCATAAGTCTAGGCTCTGGAACTTTGGTTCTGGTTTTGCTTTCATTTAAATCTGCTTTCTTATGCTTTTTATTCACCTTTTTTGATGGTTTCTGTTATCTGTGCTTTGTACTGACATTTTTTTCCACATCTCTTGCCATATAAAATGCAGTTCACTTAATTCAAACTTATTGTTGCTATTGTTGATCAGAATCAACATGATTGCACTCTGGCAAACCCATAGATGCTCAGTCTCCCTCAGCAAATGCCAAAGCTTATGACTGCTATCCGCGCTGGTTATATACTCGCCTGATGCATCCTCTGAAATGTCCATCCCTGCTAGTCTTACATTTGATGCTAAGTTCCAGCATCTTAGCCTTGATGATTCATACATAGTAGTAATATCCCTTTCAGTCATTACTAACTATAGGAACGTGGCCCAAAGACAATGTCTCAGTGGGCACGAGGTTGGGCTCTTGGATAAAGAGGTTACACTATTGCCCATGCAGCATCCCCTCGAAGCTGGTGAGTCTGGCACCAGAACTTCAGGGATGTGGCTCCTTACTAAGAAAAGAGAACTCTTCCCCGTGCCTCTGCCGATGTTTCTCAATTCGTGCATCTGACCTAGTGTGAAGGCATATTCCTTCCTATTTCTGATGTGTGTTTCAAGAGCGAGGCACAGGATATCCTGAAGAGGGTTGGAGCCAGGACATAGCCTTGTTTGACACCGATGCTTATGTCAAAGGGCTGTGATGTATTTCCAGCATATTGGACTGTTCCCTTCATGACTTCATGGAATGTTTTTATCATTTCAAGCAATTTAGTGGGGCAGCCTATTATCAGAAGGATTTTGAAGAGTCCATCCCTGCTAACTAGGTCAAATGCCTTGGTGAAGTTGATAAAGGCGACATGTAAAAGCTTTTTCTGCTCTCTTGATTTTTTCCTGGGGTTCACAGAGAGAAAAGATCATGTCTGTTGTTGATCTACCAGCTCGGAATCCACATTGTGACTCTGGATATATGCGCTCAGCTAACTTGTGTAGTCTCATTAAGATGACTTTGGCGAAAACCTTACCAACAATACTTAAAAGAGAAATGCCTCTGTAGTTGCTGTAATCGCTTCTGCTTCCTTTATTTTATGTAGACAGGACATAATACCAAATTAATACATGAACATTATAAAATAATTTTTATACCATAATAAGTTATTAAATATTTTTTATACCATAATAAGTTATTAAATATAAATGAATGGAACTTCTCTTCTGCCCTTTTCCTTTTTGTTCCACATTGATATTATGGCCTTTTGGGCCAGTGAAAACATTGACTGTTCTTTCTGTCAGTACTATGTCCAATGTATTCTTTGTAAATATTTGACTTCAGTTACACTGCTAGCTTGTACGGCTTCTGTTATTTCATCTATTGATTCTGATGTGTGTCATAGGCTATTTCTTTATAGCTACCTTTATTTCATGGAAATATTTGCTTGGTTCTTGTTGGTCATTGTTTATTCAGATGATAATGGCATTACCTTTTCAGATGATAATGGCATTACCTTTTTCATTTGGAATGATGAGCATCTGCAAACATTCCTGCCATCTGTCCATCCTGTTTGTTTAATTGAAATTGGGTTTCCATCTTGGTGTTTTGTAAATGTAGTTGAGTTATAGCCTTCATTTCTCAGTACACTGTGCCCTGGCTGCATGATGCTGAGGTAGTCGACTGTGACGGGTGTTTTCCACAAGTTCCTTCATCTTATATTATTTATTGAATATTAAAGTCACTCTCTTGACGTGGTTAATGTTTGTTATTGATGGTTAGCTCTGACCGTAAGAACATCCCTTCGACGTTCTGATTTGCATATTGTACATTAGTTGATTTCTCCTGTGGGAGAGTTATCGTGCTGAGAAAACGTAAACATTAACAGCTGTGGAACCAAACCCGAAACGTAAGTAAGATATCAAGCTTCTGTTCTGAGTCCACATGTATTGACGTTCATATAAACGATATCCGACATTCACAAAACTTCGTGTACAGTTCAGCATAACAATAAATTCCAAGTAATACAAGTAAGTATCCGTCCGTGTCAAAACAATATGTCAGATGAACATCATGGCTATGTACATGCGCTGCTGTAATCAACAGCCAGAAATGAGCGCATGAGTTCTTGACAGCTACAAATTGAATCATAATACGATTCTCCTTCCATCATTTACTTTACTTAATAATCTCATACTTTAGATTAATATTTGAACTGACCCTGAGTTCTATATTGAATTCATATATCGGCTATAAACTAAGCCTCTCCTTGGAAGACATACAAGACACGACTTCTCTGCTTGACGGATAGCGTAACAAGGGTAATGTAACCAAGTCACCAAGCGTGACCTTCCCAACGCGAATACGTCATAATCTTAGCATATATTTCGCGTTCAGTATACCGTGAAATATCGACATATTCTATTAATGTTATTGACCCCTAAACGTTGCGCACTGCTAAACCCCAGCAGACGCCGTCATTTAAAATAACACCGTAACAGTGACCACCAGTATCTTTGAGTGGACCCTGTCGAGGCAAGGGGTCAGTAGGATAAAGACCAATTGGACCCCAACAATTGGACCCATCAGCCTCCTAAGCTGTACTGGAAAGCTTATGGAGAGAATGATCCACACCAGATTAAGTTGGCACCTCGAAGAAAAACAAATTCTTCTGCAACAACAAGCAGGCTTCAGGCAACACAGGTCAACAGAGGATCAAGTCACCTACATTACACAGGAAATCGAAGATACTGTCCTGGAGGGAAAACATACATTAGCAGTTTGTGTAGACATGCATTTGATAAAGACTGGAAAGATGGGCTCAGAATAAAAATGCTTAAATGTGGAGTCTGTGGGAAAATGTACAACCAGGATCAGTCACTATCTAACAAACAGAACAGCAAGAGGACAGGTGCATGGACAGACTAGCAAAAAGACAACAATTGAGCAAGGTGTCCCACAGGGTGGGGTTCGCTCCCCCACACTCTTCCTTATATATATATGTATAAACTACATCACTGAAAACATCACGATTCACACTATGCAGATGACCTGGCCATGTGGACTTCAGAAAAATACATCACCAAAGCAAAGATGCAGATGCAGGATTCAGTGTTAGCCCTCGAAGGTTGGTCCACAAGGTGGCTACTCAAAATCTATGAACAAAAAAAAAACACACACTATATCTACCTTTTCAAACAAACCACAGCAAACAAAACTTCAACTTAATGGGCAAGCAGTACGAGAAGAAAAAACACTGCCATACCTAGGTATCACACTGGACCGCCGCTTGACATGGAAAACACATAACAAAAACACAGATTAGAGCAAAACAGCGCATGGCAATCATGAAAAAATTAGCTGGTACCACGTGGGGTGCTGATAAAAATATCCTAAAAAAACTGTAGACAGGCAGAGTCTGGCCTGTTATGGAATATGGCATCACAGCCTGTTTGAAGGCAGCTAAGTCACATTTTGATAAAGTAAACAAACTCCAAAACGAAGCAGCACGTATCATAACAGGGGCCCTAAATTCCATGAAAATCAACCAGTTGAAAAACATCACAGGGCTACATCAATGGAGTACAGACAAGACAACAGAATCTTACAACAAGCTGAAAAATTTAAGAGACTCGAAGGACACCCCATGTGCAAGAGAATAAACAGCTAGGAAGAGGCAGCTCAAGCGAACTAATTTTGTTGCCCAGGAAAAAATTAACAAATATACCATGCTCAAAAAACTCAATAGCAAAGAAAATACCACCAAGCACTATTATTTCACTGTGAAAAAGAAGATGCTTTTTTGATAAAAAATCTGATATTATAGGCATTGAAAGTAAATGAATTCAGACAGAAACACAAAGAAAGTGTATAGCAACTAAGTATATTGACCAACAATTTCCAGCAAAGCTCTGGACACGTGTGTGCTGATGGGTCGGCAAAAAATGCAATTGAAAATGGGGGGAGCTGGCATCCTCATTAAATTAAAGAAAAGAATTCACTGTACAGCAATTGCCACTGGCAAATACTGCAATAGCTTCAATGCTGAAGCAGAAGCCCTAAAACAGGCAGCAGATACTCTTATTGAGTACAAAGCACATGCAGAAAAACAGATAGTGATCTTTACATCTTCACAGATTCCCTCTCAGTAATAACAGCCCTGAAAAGCCACCGTGCTAGAGGATTGAAAAATCTGATAAACTCACTTGAATGCCTGGCCAAATGCTTCAACAAGTGTACAGTCCAGTGGAAGCCAGCCCATTGCAACAGTCCAGGCAACGAAGAGGCAGATAAACTTGCTAAAGAAGGAAACTTACTAAAGAAAGGGGAGCCCTGCAACAAAACAATATAGAGACAACTTATGAAATGGCTAAAACAACTATAAAAGCCATATTCACATCCAAATGGGACAGAACACCCAGGTGACATAAAAGATGATGCCTATCACCAGCTATCTAGGCGAGACCAGGTCATCATTTTCCACATACACACCGGTCACAATAGGTTGAGGTACCATCTACATCACAAGTACAAGATTGGTCCAACAGGTCTCTGCTACTGTGGCATCAGCCATATGATAACTGAACAGCTGCTCCAATCCTGCCCAACTTACAGCACGGAATGGAGTGGCATATAGCAACAACCCACTTCTCTCCACGAAAAACTGTTTGGAGATGTCAAGTACTTTGAGCTGACTACTGCCTTTATTACCGTCATTAATGTAGAAGTCTGAGGGTGAATGAGAAGATTTCTCAGTCCCATAATTTCAATTCTTTAGTAAATTTCTCTTTTGGGTGCTGTGCTAACATTTTCAGTTTCCCATCATTTTCTATTGTTCTACATTGAATTTTTTCATGACATCCCTTCATGCTGAATGATATCTTAAACATTCTTGCTTTTTAAAAAAAATATGTGCAGACTTTTTGGAGGCTCTTTCTTTAAAAATTCCATTGTACTGTTTCTTTCACTTTGTGCTTCTACTGAGCAGTACATTGTTTTTTGCCAGTCTTGCTGTTTTGGTGCTACGTTTTTTTTTTCCAGTGGCTTCAGCAGGTGATGTCTTTTAAGAAATTCAATTTTTCATTTACATTTCCATGCTTGGCTGAGTATTGCAGGTCTTGGTGATTCTTGACATTCTTCATTTCTTATTGTTTCTGCTCATTTTTTTGTTCAAGTTAGTAATTTCTTGTTTAAAAATGTAATCACAGTGTGTGGTGATCAATTTTAATGCTGATACTTGATGTTATTTTTGTTTCTACTGTACTTCTTTTTTGTTTTTGCCTTATTAGCATGTGTCTGTCTCTGATGCTTACTCCTGTGTTATCCAGGGTTCTAATATGGTTCAGAAGGTTTTGGAAGAAGCTACTATTTATTAATGGTCTGTTTTAGCACAAACTGAGCAGGCATTCTCCATTGCTATTGCTTTTTGTCACTAAATGGTATTTGGTCACCAAATGGTATAGTATTTTGTCTGCTACCTTCATAATCTTAAAGCAGTTGGACAGGAAAAGAGTATAAAAGCTACTTTACTTGTACACAATGACAAGAGATTCACAGAGCTTCAGGGCATCCATAGATTTAACACATGAACATTATCAGTAAGTGGGTGAAAAGTATGGCTCAGTAGTAAAGGCCAGTTATAGAGCATTATTCTATAAACCAAATGGCCATCAATTATGAAAAATGTCAGTGTCAAAATGTTTTTGAGCACAATGCAGCTGTTTTAAAAAGCTACCAATCTTCTGATGAATGTATTTTCTGTTTGTAGGAGTAGTGTTTTTAATGCCACTATATTATCAGTGTGGAAAAAGTAAAGATCATCTCTGAGTCATTTTCTTGCTGTGAGACATTCTGCTGTATAAGAAAATTATAATAAGATCATGTCAATTAATTTAACTCTTTGATTCCATAATTATTTTCCACACAGTACCAGAATTATTTTTTTGAAGATTTCTAAACAGTGAAGTGTACCATCTTTTATTGTAAATAAATATTTTCTGTGAACATGCAAACATTATATATCAAACTGTAGGGAAATGGATAGAGATTTATAATATACAGTGTTTTTGTTAGTATCAGAGTTCGTAGCGACCTGGAAAAACCTGGAAAAGGCTGGAAAATGGAGAAAAAAAATTCCAGGCCTTGAAAAGGCTGGAAAAATGGCTAAAAGACTTGAATTTCCCGTATCGGACCTGGAAAAAAAATACGAATCGAAAGTTGGATGCTTGGTGTCTATTTTTCGGTTATTGGTGGTATTTTTCGTTAACCTTCAGTTACCGTAAATTTTTACTTCCCTTTGCGCACTAAATCCATTTCCAGACGTTTTCGGTGTTTTGCGTTAATGACGTGAACGCACAAATTTATTTTTAGCGCTCGCGTCTGCTATTCGAATCAAGCATCGCCACCTTTGAAATTATTATTTAGAAACATGCCTGGTTGTCACTTTCAGTATAAATGGCTAGAAATGCCAAGTTATAAAACATGGATAGCGCCTGGAAAAACTGCAAATTACGCAAATTGCACTATGTGTAAAAAAGAAATATATTTGACCTGCATGGGAGAAAGTGCAGTAAAGTCGCATGCTATTGGAAAAAAAACAAAGAACTTGTCTGCGCATTCAAGTTGTATTAAATCGTTCATTTCAACTGAGGTAAGTAATAAATTTATTTATAAAACATATTTAAATAAGTCCAGTTTATAGATAGTACTTGCGTCTGTAATTTACAATGTATTTACAGTTTTATTTTTAACCATGGCCAAAATTATAGTGTTTGAATGAAATTTCTTGGTTTACAACTGCATACAGGAACATGTTTGTGTGGTGAACTTCTAAATACAATATCTAAATTATAACAGTATAGTGCATAAAGTCAAAGATAGGATAGCACTAAAAATTTCGGCGAGAATCATAGGCCGTCGCCTACGCCTTCAGCGTATTATTTGATAACGCATTGGCCGAACCAAAAAGGGTACCCTATTTGTCAAATTCGACCTTGAGACAAACGTACCACTTTCCAAGTTCAAATGAAGTATTTGCCTAGAATACATTGTGGAAGGGAGGGGGACGGATAGATAACCAACGGAAATCACGTCTTACATTGTTTCTAAAAATAAAACCAACTTGCTAGCCTTGCCTTAGGCGGTTTTTCAAATTACGATGTAAACGTTAGAAAATGTGGACACTACGATCAGGAAAACACGCTTAGCTCTTGTTGCGAATGATGTAATTCTCGTGTATTACGAGAGACTCTTGTATTTAGCTTGAAAGTACATGAAAAAAGAATTGAACAGGAGGTAGTTTAAAAATAAACAACTAACAGAAAAAAAGATAGAATTTTGAACCAAACCACTTAGCCCCATAAAAATCATATATTCGTGTACCTGAAGACTTGCTGACCAAGAATATGTTGTTAGTTATCTAAATAGTCCATTAAATAATCAAATATGGGTAATAATACATAGAGAATCAGAGATACTGTCAGGTCAAGTCATATCTGCTTAGATTGGATAGCATATTTTTTTTCGGGAAAAAATTAGGTCAAAGAAAGGCTAAGATAGTACGATGAAAGGGATTGGATGAAATTTGAAGGAAGCCGAAATATTATTGGCTAACCTAAATATACAAATCTAGTTGGCAGTAGTAACGCATAGTGGTTTGAGATATTTTTTTTTTTTTAAAAGAGTTCATTCAATGAAAGAGATACTTGGTCTCATTGGCCAAAGCCTTTTACTTTAACGAAATAGTCAGCTGCTCGCTGCCATTTTTTCAAAAATATTCAGAGGAGCAAGCAGCGATGAGCAGACCTGTGCTTTGTTTTAAAATAAATACAACAGAAAGCAGTCTGAACAGAGGCAGTGATGAAAGTGTGCCATATTCTATTGCCTAATTCATCGTTACTTGTTTATATTTCCTTGATATGTGGTAAGATTGATTTTATTGACTTTTTAATTAAAAAAAAGGTTGTGTGAAAAAAGAAAAGGCCATGTAAAAGATTGTAATTAAATGGTTCCATGGCAGATTTAGGCATGACCTAGATGTTGATCCATCATATAAGGGACTATCTAAGAAGTTTAGAACTACAGGACTATATATATATGATGGTCATACAGGAACATTACACCTATCTTATTGCATGGAAAAGATTACTGCAGGAATGACAGAGGCGTAGCATCCATTAGGGAAGAGAAAAGAAAACTGGTACCATTTGTTCCATCAAACTAAAGTGGAGAAGCAGGGTTGTCAGAGAGAGCTGACCATGTTCTTTTGTATTGAATATATGTTTACATGTAAATTAGGAGGAATTAGTTTGGTATTAAGACAGAACCATAACTTGCATTGACAGGGGTTCCTGCTGGCACTTGTCTGGTGCTAGTACTCGCTCATTGAAGAAGTGTGCACGATTTCAAAGAGTCACCGGCACCTACTTGTATTAAAGAAGATCAAGTCCAGAGGAGACTGAAGTGTTTGGCCAAACCAACTGCAACTGCTGTGATTCCAGGATCCAGATAAGTGAAATATCTGGCCTGGGACAACTTATCACAAATAAAGAACAATCTCCTGAGTAGACAAAACGTTACTCCAAAGAATAAAATAAACAATCATAGTGAAACAAAAGACAGTGGGATGATGACAATCCTCAACCTGCTTCCCTGTACCAGTATTTAAAAAGAGTAAATAACATCAAAGTGAACATTTGTAACAATGTACTATGGACATATTGTCTGTTGTATGTAAATATCTTTATATATATTTGTAAATATATCTATCCATCTAAATTGATTCTCATTGACTGTAGTCCTGACCAAAACAACTTTAGGCTCAGGACCAATAAAGTTTAACAAAAGATATTTTAAATATAAAATTTAACAGCTGGAGTTAGTTGAGTTTATCATAGTATTTAGTATATGTTTGTATATGTTTTTGTATTGAGATTCTTTAACAACACTCTTACAATACCCTAGACACTTTATGTAGCTTTCAGTCACGCTAGTCAATAAAAATATAACTTAGAGTGAGATCGTAGGGTGGTACAAGAAAGGTACTCTGTAACACAGTTGTCCATTGTTTACCTCAGAGACCTTCACAGTTGATCTCACTCAAGTACAACTATACGCACACCATTCTTCTTAACATCTAAACCCACGACAGTTTGACACAGTTTAAGTTGGTCAGGAATATAAATTGATGGCGATTTCATATCCTATTGCCTACCATGTTATCAGACCCATGTCCCACTTCATTTCACCACATTTTTTGGAAATAAATATATTTTGAATGCTTTTTTTAAATTTTTATTTATGATGAAGAGACATATCCCGTTCAACCTCTGAAGGGTTATAATTAGGATAGGCCTACATGTTTTCAATTCCAGATAACATGAATAACCGCCGATACATGAAAGTGGCATCACATCTGTCAAATCACTGTAAGCCTAATTAGGATAAACGAAAATTACCAATTTTGTGCACAGGCCTATGTTATTTTAAAAATAAATGAATACAATTTTTTTTTAAATCTAAACAAACAGAAACGAGATAAAACACAACAAAAAACCAAACAAAAATAGTAAAGATGGGTTGGGGGTGTACAGGCCTGCTGTTTCCAGTTAGATATTTAATAGATTTTCACTTATCATAAGTATTATAAGAATATTATCATACCTTCACCCTCCCAATTACTATGTATTAGCTTTTGTTCTAGTTAAATATTGTTTGACTATATTATGTATGCGTTTAGAACTTTGACTTGGTCATACATAGCTAAGGCCTACTCATAAGTTATTTGTGTGTTCCATTTTTTTTTTAACAGAAAAGAACACAACCCTAAGGAGCAGTTTTACCCTCAGAAACATCAAAACTGTCTAACACTACCCCCTTGGACACGTAAAAAACGTCAAACACTACCAGAAGACCTAGAGATGTGACATCATTTGTGAGATATGACATCATTTGTGACCAAGGTAGAAACTCTCAGATTATTTGGACTCTGTTTTCAGTCAAAAGTCACCATAGTTTTAATTCAAATACAGGAATTAATAAAAATTTTCACAAAATCTTTCCTGATAGTTCTATTGCCAGACAGTTTGGTCTGTCTGAAAGGAACACTTTCTACCTGGCCTCTTTTGGACTGGCTCCATATTTCACCTCACTTCTTGAGAGCCAGCTTAGCAAGAACAGTTACATTGTTCTGTTTGATGAAAGCATGAACAAATCAATGCAGCGAAAGCAAATGGATTTCCATGTTCGTTTCTGGGATGTAAATGTGATAAAAACACATTATCTTACATCAAAGTTTCTTGAACATGCTAGAGCTCTTGATATGCAGACTGCATTTGATGATGCATGCTCATCGTTAAATTTAGGACATTTGCTCCAACTGTCCATGGATGGACCTAATGTAAACTGGGCTCTTCATGACAAAATTAATGCGCTACTGAACCAGAACTATGGCATAGAACTAATGTTGGAAGCTGTGGGCTGCACAAAGTTCATGGTGCCACAACTGAATATATGGCCATTGATTTTTTTCAAACTTTTTTCCCCTGACACTGCCATAGATCTGACCACTGACGAAGTGAATAGGTACGGAGAAAATCACACAGGCAGGAATATATTTCAAGCACTAACTGCCACAAAATGGGGATTCAAACTATCTGCTCTCACTGATGCTAAAACATAATACTGCATGAAATTGATACTGGTAAGAAAAATTATAAGACGCCACCAGGCGTAATGGCCACTGACTGCTTTGACCGTCGGCGGCTAAGGATCAAAGAAAGAAGGAAAATTATGAAGGTTGTGTTGGGGCAACTTTCACGGTTGTGAAAGATCTTCTTGATGGATAGGCAACAAGGGACATATTCTCTTCTGTGGTAGTTTTTATTCAGCCTTCAGCTTTATTTCAAGACCTGAAAGAAATTCAGATTGGTGCATTTGGAACAGTAGCTGAAAAAAGGAAGCATTTTCCTGAAGCACGGAAGAAAAAGGAACTCAAATTGAAAAAGGCAAATCATCCTGTGTTTTGCGAGACAGAAGATAAATCATGCCGACAGTCACCTGGCATGATACGAAAAGATTTAACCTTATATCTACTGTTCACTCCAATGATAATATAAACAAGACAGTTAGAAAGACAAATTCTTTAGGGCAGAAGAATTCAGAAGCCAGTGCTTGCAGAAAAATACAGCAAAAGTATGGGAGGTGTCGACCACTTCGGCCAACTACCCACACAGATCCTATTTTTATATAATTTCTTAGTTGAAACTGCCCTGGTCAATGGGCACATAACCTACAACACTGCCAACTTTACAAAAAAATCAAAGCAAAGATCAGGATGTCAGTCTGACTCTTCTTGAACCTGCTATTCTTCGACACAATCTGACACCTTCAAAACCACAGGTCACAACAACACGACTTACTGAGCACCACTTCATTGATAAATATGAAAGGGCAAGGTACAAACCAGACTGTAAAGCGTGTAAGGCTACAGGGAACAGAAGCCAGACTTGCATGTACTGCCCAGATAGCAATGTACCTCTATGCCTGATACCCTGCTTCAAGTTATACCACACAGTCAAGGATTATCAACGATCCAGACAAAGACTCTTGCAGAGGCCTACAGCTACAACTTCAACACCAGTTAATGAAGGAAGCAGCTCAGACTCCAACTAGAGGTACGTAACTACTCAAACATTCACAAACACTCATTGTCAGATGCCACAGACACAGAATACATTCAAAAAAGACAAATTCAAAAATTAAATTTATTTTTGCATTTTATTCACAAGTTTTGTTAGCCTTTTATGTTGAAAAACGTGGTTAATCGTTAAATCAATACATCAATCAAGCTTATTTTATTCATTGCCATCCATGTCCCTAACATTTTATTGCACTGACATTGAACAAATTCACTATAAAGTGGAAAAAGATCATGGTTTTAAAACATCTCCTGAAATTTCTATAATTAGCCACACAAATTCAAGGTGGCCGCCATGATCATGTGACCAATTTGCATAAAATATGTTTTTCGGATGTGGCAACCATTCATAAAGGTGCTCTGAAAATTTCAAAGGCCTATGTCTGTTTTTCTATTTTTTATGAATTTTCAAAAAAAAAAACAAAAAAAAACCAGTTAATTTTAAAGAAATCTGCAAACACCCTTGGTAATGGGAGACAGTAATGCTCCGTATTGCTGGTCAGCAAAGCGATAATTATATCTGAGAAAATTAGATGAGGAAAATATTGGAGTTTCCCATCCTTGAAAATCATGTGCTTGGACCTGGAAAAGGCTTGAAGAAATTTACTATGAACCCTGTAGTATTAACTCAAGTACATTTGGTATTCATAAAAAACATGCTGCATGTAAATTGAAAAAAAGCTAACTAAAAAGTTCACAGTACAGTATGACTGTTGTTGCAGACAATATTTTCTTTTTAGTCTTAAAACATTGTATTCCATTTACGAAGTAAAAACACATTGATTATGGCTACATTTAGTACATTTAGTATTTTTTTTTTTTTACAATAAAAATCCACAAGATATATAGAACAGTGCATTACATAATTTTCAAACAAAAAAATGGAAAAACATCACGTATAAACCTTTTGCACTTATTTCAGGTTTTAACACTATCCTTAGCTTCATCTTCTACTAGTCATTAGATGCAATTGTAGGTCTAGTTCTGTTGTTTATCGATAGGCTAGTCTAAGACGACACCCATGCATCAGCTACATCTAATATGTCTAACATTTCTGTACCGATCCTGTCATTTAAGAAATTGACTATTAAACAATCATCAGTGTCTCTATGTAAGATCAACAAAGTTATTTATTCCAGTGGCTTAGAATTTGTATGTGTAAATCGTGTCACATTTCTGTAGCAATAGCAAAGAAATATGCATACACTCAGATTGTCACATAATTTTTAATAATATCAAAACATTTACACCTACTGCTTATCTACACTGGAATTGGTTGTTTAAATTGTAATGAACGTCAGCCTATGCATTGAAAACATACTGAATTAAATGATGAATTTTTGAGTTTAATTTTGATAAACTAAAAACAACGGTCTCACCGTTGTTTTGGCAAGGGCGTCAGAACTGACTAACAGTCAGACCATTGCTCCAGATTCAAAAAGTTAATGAGCCTTTATGTATAGTTTAACTTGTGAGATACCAGTGAAATTTCAAATGATGGTTCACAGAGGGTTTTTTTTAAATATTCAAATATGTTTGGAAATTTTAATTTAAAACCTAGTTTTTAAACAATGGTAAAGAATTTTTAATGTAAAATATTTTCAGCATACTAAAAAAAAAAAATAGTCAAGAAATTCACAAGTTTCTTCTTCTTGTGATCGCATCTTTGATGCGTCAGATGAGTTCTCATGATGAACTCGACCGTTGTCTGGAGTTTCTCTTTAGCTCCATACAGCTTTGAGTTTAGTGTTGAGGCCAGTTTATCTTTCTTAACTGGTCATACAGAGGACAATCCTGTAGAACATGCTCAGCAGTTTGTTCGTTTAATCCACATGTGCACAGTGGTGAAGCAGACAATCGTAACTTGTACATGTGTTTATTCAGTTTGTTATGCCCTGCCTGAGGCGAAAAATGGTGATCTGTCCCTGCCGGTCAAGGGTGTGGTAGTCGTCGTTGGGTTGATTCTGTTCTCTTCTGATAGTCTGGGATAGCTCTCTTTTTCTCAGAGTATGTGATTTCATTATCTTCTTGTTCACATTCACATTTTTAGCAAGTTTATCTGCCTTTTCATTTCCGGGTACACCACTGAAGTATGGTTCGCTTTTTGGCAGCTACCTTGCTTAGTTCATTTCTCAGATGCAGGAGTTTACCACTCTTGAGAGCTTGCAGTACAGACAGTGTATCTGTGAGGATGACTACCTGCTGGCAGTTTAAATCACAAGATTATTTTATAAGTCAACAGAAACCTTTTTAAAGACCTGGTCCACATCAAAAATGGGAAAGTTTTAACCTGGATAGAAATTTTCACTTCTCCATAGGTGATAGTGGGTTTTGCCCTCTTAAAACATTTAATTAACGTGATACATAATAGTATTGAACAGCACAAAAATCTGAAAGGAAAGAGAAACTTCAACCTTACTTGATATTATCTTTACTCAAATGCTGTTAAATGTCATGGGAGGATGCAGTTTTCATTCTAAAGTGGGATATGTTGTTTTCCAGCATCATACCATGTTTCTTCAGAATATCTTTAAATAACATTGTCTGTTCACTTCATCTTTGTTTTCACTATCCCTGAAGTCAGACCTTCTGCTGTTGAAGATTGGCAATAGTTGTCTGGCTGCATTCTGAAGAGTGGTCAGACTAGTTTATTTACTGTCTCTCTGTGTAGCTGATTTTGTTTCCACCAGCTTTCTAATTTGCTCATTTTGCCTTCC
The DNA here is from genome assembly GCA_024509875.1 of Oreohelix idahoensis. Taxonomy (NCBI): domain Eukaryota; kingdom Metazoa; phylum Mollusca; class Gastropoda; order Stylommatophora; family Oreohelicidae; genus Oreohelix; species Oreohelix idahoensis. The sequence continues at coordinate 306,996 of JAMPIV010006013.1, forward strand.
GTCTTTTATGACAGACATTGACAGCTTTCTCAGGCATCTCACCTATGTGATCGTCCTTTCCTGTGACCTTGATAGGAAGTGACCATATTAGACATTGATAGAAATGGTTGGTATGAATATTGCATTTATCAGCTGTTGTTTTGTCTATGACATAATGGCACATGAGCAGTGGAATAAGTTGGTTAACCACTGCCTTAAAGTTCCGACATTAATATATCTTTTGTATTTCTGTGCCCATTCTACTATAACCTGTAAACCTCATTTCTGTTGTCTACTTGTTTGATCAAGTTCATTTTAGACTTGATGTTGAAAAGCTTGAGTTTCTGCTGACCTTGTTCTCCTGTTATAGTTGTTATTGATCTTCATATTGTATCTTTAAATTGCAGTATATGGTGCTAATTTCAGAGGACTTATTTTTTAGTTGTATGCAAGAAAAAAATGCATTTGCCATGTATTACAAGGGCTGGAAAAGGGAACAAAGAATAGTAACACTTTAAGCTACCAGGCATGTCTTAAGTCGACAGGAGAGGGTTGGGTATGAGGCCAGCTACCAGATCCTGAGAAACTTTAAGCCAAAAAAGTTAGACGTGAGCAAATCAACTAGAGATAATTTAAGTAATTCAAATCAGCCATCCAAGACAGTAGAAGTTCCACTGGTAAGGATGCAGGAGGACAGAGAATCACACTGAAAGCTAATGACCATTATGGAGTTCCCCTGAAGATCATTAGCTTATGACAAAAATTAAAGGCAAATGTAATATGGTGCAACACAGAGAAAGCTGAATGTAGTCTGGGTTTCTGGATAAGAAAGCACTTACTTAGCAACATAAAAATTCAAATGAAGAGGTAACATCACGAATATATCAGCTCCACAAAATCCCCAGACATATAGCCAGCAGTAAAGGAGCTGTGAAAGACCAAAATAAAAAAAAAGCTTCTCAGTGATGTAAAAGCTACCAGTCCAGAAGGTATTTCAACAGAGTGCATCAAAGCAGATATTAACACCTGTACAGAAATATACAAATTACTTTGTTTTTATGCCTTGCATAGAGGAGAAATACCAGCAGAGTGGAAGGTAGGTTATCTGGTCAAGTTACTTAAGAAGGGAGACACACAAGAGTGCACAAATTACAGAGGAATAATGTTATTATCAGTGCCGAGGAAAATATTAAACACGATCATCTTTGAGAGATTAAAAGAGCCCATTGATAGCTTACTTACTTAGTCATCCTTCTTCTACCATGAGGTATAGAGGTTACCCCTTGATAGAAAACTGAGAAATGAACAAGCAGGTGCTCATTAAAAAGATGCTGCACAGAGCAGATCACCACACTGCGAATAATAGATGAACAAATTTTTAATTTAACCCACCCCTTTACATTGGATTTGTGACATGAAATGCAAAATTCTTCATGAATGGCAATTTCCAGAACCGTTTGAATTAAGAACTGTAGTGCAGCATGAATGCTTCTTATCACCATTTCTCTTCTTACTGGCTATAGATCGATTATAAAAACCAGGGCTTTGGAGCAATTACATTTTTAAATTGCTCCACTCCAGCATCATTAGTGACTGCTCCAGCTCCGCTGTAAGCTTAGACTCAATTTATTTCTTTATTTTACTTACTTACTTAGTTGTTCCTCTTCTACCGTGAGGTGTAGAGGTTTGTAAGAGAGAGCGCCATACAATTCTATCAGCTGTCTTCCTCCTGGCTTGGTTCCATTCTAGTCCTCGGTCCTTCAAAGATTGTCTAATGTTGTCCTCCCAGCGGACTTTGGGTCGTCCTGGAGGTCTGGATCCCTGGCTCTTAGTTTTCCATGCTTGCCGTGGTAGCCGATCTTCTCCCATTCTGCAGACATGGCCAAACCATTGTAATTGGGACTGTTCTACTTGGGTCTGCAGGGTTGGGTTTTTAGGCCTTGACGTATCGTCTGGTTGCTGTTATGGGCTTTTCACTGATTTAAATGGGTTAGTCTAGTATTATGTTTCGTACAATTATTTGATCGTCTGTTCTGTGTTCCACCCGGTATCGATATTGATTACAACCCTGGATTCTTTTGATACTTCTTTCAAGTAATTGCATTTTAAACTTGCTTTCAATAACATTTCATATATATTTGAATGACCGTGTTATATCGTTTCATTTCATATTACCAGTGTGACAGCATGTGTATTCATTTGAAGGTCAATAGTCATTCTTCATAAAAACAGTCATAACTGGAACCTTGAATACGTTACTGAATAAGACTAGTTTTTGATGACATAATAATTTAATAAGGATTCATTCTTCCATCATGAACCACAGACAATACTTAATATAGTTCACATCAAGAGCACTGGATACATTATAGCGTAGAGTCTATATATTTCACAGACATTGCATGTCCGATACATTATCGTTATAATTAACGTACGATTATGTTTCAACCAAAACTGTTTGGCATAATTCTTGTATTTATACAGAATTAAACATTCTGCTAGTTCTATTAGATACACTGTCTAATATATAAATTTACTTTGGCATTCAAAGCCAGGCTTAATCAGCCCTACATATTCTAACTGCGTTTCATATTTTATGACTTACATTAATCATAAATTATTGTGGCTAATATTGCCGTCTTATATTTTCAGACTCCAGAGTCCTTATACATTCTTTATTTCTGCTTTAAATATAACTTCCTAGTTATGCACTATCACGCTTGAGTGGTTATACCACATCTTTAAAACACTTTGGCTAAGTGGCCATACCACATATTTTGAAACACTGCCATTTGCCTTGAAGGCCACACAACGACTCTCTGGTCTTTATCCACATATTATTATATCGGCTTAAAAGCCCGAACACAGACGGTTATACACTAGGATAAGTGGCCATGCCACACATTCGAAACACTTTGGATAAGTGGTCATGCCACACATTTGAAAACACGGCCATAAGGCCCTCACGCCACACAACGAATGTCGTTACTATGTCTAACGCGTCATGCATCGATATATGCGATCTATTTCATTTATTTATTCAGCCGAGGTGTTTCATGGTGCAACCATCCGAATCGAGCTCAAACCCAGATGCTTGCAAACCATGCAACAATCCTCAAAATATGTTATGGGCTTTTCACTGATTTAAATGGGTTTGTCTAGTATTATGTTTCGTACAATTATTTGATTGTCTGTTCTGTGTTCCACCCGGTATCAATATTGATTACAACCCTGGATTCTTTTGATACTTCTTTCAAGTAATTGCATTTTAAACGTGCTTTCAATAAAAGTTCATATCTATTTGAATGACCGTGTTATATCGTTTCATTTCATATTACCAGTGTGACAGTGTGTGTATTCATTTGAAGGTCAATGGTCATTCTTCATAAAAACTGTCACAACTGAAACCTTGAATACGTTATTGAATAAGACTAGTTTTTGATGACATAATAATTTATCTAATTGCAGTAGATATTGTTGGTCCTTTATCGATTCCATCACATAATGGATTTCGATATATCTTAACCTGTATAGATCTTTGCACACGTTGGCCAGAGGCTATACCTTTGAAAACCATTACGACTGCATCTGTATCTGATGCATTGTTTTCAATCTTTTTGTCATATCGGTTTTCCAGAAGACATTTTATCAGATCGAGGTTCACAATTTACCTCTAATATTATGAGAGAATTGGATTCTATGTTATCCATTCACCATTCCTTTTGCAGTGCGTATCACGCCCAATTGAACAGTGTTTGTGAGCGCTACAATGCGTCTCTAAAACAGATACTATGTAAAATCACTGAGGCATGTCCTTATACTTAATATAGTTCACATAAAGAGCACTGGATACATTATAGCATAGAGTCTATATATTTCACAGACGTTGCATGTCCGATACATTATCGTTATAATTAACGTTCGATTATATTTCAACCAAAACTGTTTGGCATAATATCTTGTATTTATACAGAATTAAACATTCTGCTGATATACAAGCAAACAAGTTGCCTCATAAAAGACAAGAATGGAAAACTGCTCAGCAATATACAAGAGCAAATGAAGAGGTGGACAGAATATTTTGAGGACCTTCTCAATAGACCAGCTCCACAAAACCCCCCGGACATCCAGCCAGCAGAAGAAGAGCTACAAATTAACGGTGAAAGACCAACGAAGGAAGAAATAAAGAAAGCCATAAAGCTTCTAAGAGATGGAAAAGCATCTGGACCTGATGACATTCCAGCAGAGGCCATCAAAGCAGATAGCGACACGGCTACAGAGATGTTATATAAATTACTTGGTAAAGTCTGGGAAAAGGAAGAGATACCAGCAGAATGGAAGGAAGGATATCTGGTTAAGTTGCCTAAGAAGGGAAATTTACAAGAGTGCACAAATTATAGAGGAATAATGTTACTATCAGTGCCAGGAAAAGTATTAAACAGGATTATCCTTGAGAGATTAAAAGAGTCCATAGACAAGAAACTGAGAGATGAACAAGCAGGTTTTCGACAAAACAGATCATGTACAGACCAGATAGCCACTTTGAAAATAATAGTTGAACAAAGTCTGGAATGGAATTCACCACTGTACATCGGATTTGTGGACTACGAAAAGGCATTTGACAGTGTAGACAGAGAATCACTTTGGAAATTGATGAGGCATTATGGAGTTCCCCTGAAGATCATTAATTTGATAAAGAAAACATATGAAGACATGACATGCAGAGTTCTTCACGAAGGACAGCTTACAGAACCGTTTGGGATAAGAACAGGAGTGCGACAGGGATGCCTCTTGTCTCCATTTCTTTTCTTACTAGCAATAGACTGGGTTATGAGATCATCAACAACACACAACAGAAATGGAATCCAGTGGACTCTGACTAAGCAGTTGGATGATCTGGATTTTGCCGATGACTTGGCTCTTCTGTCCCATAACCGTAATCAGATGCAGGACAAATTGAAAACACTCGATGAGAGGTCACAGCACTTGGGTCTGAAAATACACAGGGAAAAGACAAAAATAATGAGAATAAATGCAGGTAATGATAACAGGGTTGAACTTGAAGAAACACCAATACAAGATGTAGAATCGTAAACATATCTTGGCAGTAATATAGACAAAGTTGGAGGGACAGACAGCGATATCAAAGTAAGAATACAAAAGGCAAAAGGAGCTTTCATTGCATTGGGAAATATATGGAGATCAAGAGAAATCGGATCCAACACGAAAATAAGAATCTTCAACTCAAATGTGAAGTCCGTCCTATTGTATGGCTCTGAGACATGGAGAACAACAAAGACAACAACCAAAAAGCTACAGACTTTCATAAATGGGTGCTTGCGTAGAATAGAGGGATTGAAATGGTATGACAAGGTTACCAACGTGGAACTGAGGACAAGAACTAGACAAGTGCCAGTGGAACAAGAGATGAGAAGAAGGCGATGGATTGCACACACACTGAGGAGACCTGTTGATAGCATTACAAGGCAGTCTTTGTTCTGGAACCCCCAGGGCAAGAGAGGCAGAGGTAGACCAAGAAGCACATGGAGAAGAGAGCTGGAAACAGAGGTGAAAATGACGAGGAGAACGTGGAAAGAACTTGAGATGATGGCACGTGACAGGAGGACTTGGCATGTGTTTGTTGAAGGCCTATGCCTATGTGAACCTCGATCTGATAAAGTGTCTTCTGGAAAACCGATACGACAAAAGATTGAAAACAATGCATCAGATACAGATGCAGTCGTAATGGTTTTCAAAGGTATAGCCTCTGGCCAACATGTGCAAAGATCTATACAGGTTAAGATATATCGAAATCCATTATGTGATGGAATCGATAAAGGACCGACTATATCTACTGCAATTAGATAATTATTATGTCGTCAAAAACTAGTCTTATTCAGTAACGTATTCAAGGTTCCAGTTATGACAGTTTTTATGAAGAATGACCATTGATCTTCAAATGAATACACACACTGTCACACTGGTAATATGAAATGAAACGATATAACACAGTCATTCAAATATATATGAACTTTTATTGAAAGCAAGTTTAAAATGCAATTACTTGAAAGAAATATCAAGAGAATCCAGGGTTGTAATCAATATTGATACCGGGTGGAACACAGAACAGACGATCGAATAATTGTACGAAACATAATACTAGACTAACTCATTTAAATCAGTGAAAAGCCCATAACAGTTGCGGACCATGTCTCTTCTTGTTACTTCAACCACCTTCCTCAGATACCTCATTTCTGAGGTTTGGATCTGGCTTTTGTGGGTTATAGTCATTGCCCATGACTCGCATCCATACGTCAAGACTGAGACATAGGTGGAGCGGTATACAGCCATCTTCGTCTTCTTACCAACTTCTCTTTTGCTGAGGAATCCTCGATTTATGGCTTGAAAAAGTCTCCCAGCTGCTGCTCTTTGGGTAGCCAACTCTTCTTTGATGCCTCCCTTCCGGTCTATGACAGCTCCAAGGTATTTAAAGTGGTTGACCTGCTTCAGGACCTGTTCTCCCAGCTTAATCTGATGTCTTCTTTCCTCTTGTGATATTGGATTTAAGTATAGAGTGTTGTCTGAGTGTGTGGACAAGACCCTATTTAGAGAAATGCTGAGAAGATAGATTTTTGATGAGAAATGATAGTGAATGTGGACAGATGAGACTATTGGCTCAAGGGGCGAGAACCGAGATTGACTCTCCCTTGCCACTCATGACTTCAACAATGCTATAACCTCACCTCCCTCTGACTACCTTAAACGAAAGGAGATAAGGTTTAATTAAAGACTACAGACAACATATAGCTACTGTATGTAAATAAAGTGACTGATCCAAGCTACAATTTAAAGTTTATTTACACCAGTAAAATCAAGTACATATAAAAGAAATAAAGTGCGTGTTCGCACACCTGAAAAACAAACAAAGCACAATAAAATGATTTATCATCAACCCCAACCCTTCACCCACAATTGCAACCTGTATGGGGAAAAGAATTTGAGATTAAACAAAAACCTCACTGATCTTGGTGGGGCTTCGGATTTTGAGCCACCCCTCCAACTAGCTATTATTAATATTTCTACTGTCGCTGTCCTGCTGACACTGCCTAAACAACTACCTACACGGCTTCCAAGCTCTTTAGGCGATATACACGCCACTAACTAACACCACTTTTACTGCTACGCTAGTAGACTTCTATTACATTTATGGCTCAGAGGCTATCCTCTAAGGTTAATATAAGACCCTACTGGTCCCGGCTATTTCTCTCTATATCTCTCTCCTCTCCACCTGGCTTCAGTGTCTCTCTGACACTCTTCATCTGCTGATGTGGCGTCTCCGTTCGCTCCTTGGAATGATGACCCTGTCTCCTGGTTCTGACTACTGCATAGATGACTTGGTTATCAAGCACGAGGTACTTGAATCAAACTGTAGAAGCTTCACTGATGCTGGACAACTTCTTAAATTGGCCCCGTTACCCCTCTTCGGGTTTAGAGCAACGACTTTATTATGGTCGTGAAGAATCGAAATTACAACAACACTGGCAACGCGCCAATTTGCATGTGTAAAAACAAAGAACTCAGAGCTCTGGATTTTTTTTTGACAAAATCCCGTTCCAGCTGAAGAATGTCTTCGATGCCTGGAAACACGTATTTTTATTTTCTTTCGCCTCTGGCGATATCTCAAGCTCTCAGCTTCTGAGATGCCTTTTTTGCCGTGGGTAATTTGTAGGGACAAATTACACTCTCCCACTGTGCCGTGACCTGCTGTAAAAAACAAAGAAATGCAACAGCTGTACAACACATCAATAATATACTCCTCTCTAACATATATCCCTTACTTCCTAAACTCCCCTGTCTATCCCCTGCTCTATTTTCCCCTAAGCGACAAATGATTATTTATGCCCAAAAGGTCAGCCTCCCATACAATGCCCTTCTCTTCTCTCTACCCCGTTTTCAAAGTAAACAACGATCTGGAAATACTTCCAGACGCCGCTGACCTAATCTTTTGTTCTGCATGACTAGCCACGTGTCACAACATTCAACTTTGAGGAACCCCTCCTGTCTGTAATACTTAGGGCTACTTTATCACTGACCCTTGGTGTTCATTGATCAATACAAAATTAAATCTAGGAAGGCCGAACTCCCATCTCAGAAAAACAATTCCCTTATCAGAAATATTCTACATCTCTTTGTAATAAAAAGAAATTCCCATATCAGAAATATAGATTACATCTCTTTGTAATAAAAAGAAATTCCCGTATCAGAAATATAGATTACATCTCTTTGTAATAAAAGAAATTCCCATATCAGAAATATAGATTACATCTCTGTGTAATAAAATGACATTCCCATATCAGAAATATAGATTACATCTCTTTGTAATAAAAAGAAATTCCCATATCAGAAATATAGATTACCTCTCTTTGTAATAAAAAGACATTCCCATATCAGAAATATAAATTACAACTCTTCTGATTACACGGCAATAAAATTCACAATAGATAATACCGTACAAAACTACCAAGCTTATACACACTACCATTATTATGATTCGTATATATATATATATATATATATATATATATATATATATATATATATATGTATATATATATATATATATATATATATATATATATATATCTCTAGGACAATGAACTCCCACTACATTACAAAAGTAGCACACTTAATTTATGCCCACTAAATTAATTACACACCAATACGCTCGCGTCTCTACGCTGCCGGGTATCATAAACCCAAGATGGGGACATTAATTCCCATCTACGTAAAATTTAATCCCACAATCACTTAACGTACACAATTACTCTAGTGTCTATACACTGCTACTATTATAACCAATTATGAGGAATTATTCGTCCCCATGACGGTAATATTAATTACACCCTTAATCTTCTGCCAACATACCAAAGAATTACCCAGTTAAATAAATTACACAAATCACGCCCGTGTATCTAAGAGCTAAACCCTCACACAGTTAATATCTCAAACAAAAGATCGAACTACTTATCCCAGAAAAATTATGTGCAACTCTTACATTAAATACTTTCTCTAAGATAGTAATAGATGGCACTTTCGTTTATATAAAATAACTTTAACCTTCCTGAAGAAAACTGTATGTATCAGCTAAGATCCTATGTTAAAACGAACTAAAATTATGACGCTAATAAATTATGAACATACCAATTACCGCGTTTATTCCGCTTGGATGCAGACGATAAAGGCTAGATTCACGGCAGGCAATTTTTTCATCATAGAGAGACCCGCTATAAATATGCGCGAGTATATATCATCAAAAACCCCACGCTGACCTATGCCCCTACGTCATCGATTAGCGTCCTTTAAGACCAATGAAATCACTACAAAATCTAACAACCGTGACCTCCGCCAATAGATTTGAAAGCAACGCATGAGTCATATATGTTACATCCCGCGCATCCATATTACGTCAAAGTTAAATAATGTTATACCGACCGCGTGAGCAAATTTAACTTTAAATCGCTCTAACGTAAGTTCGACGTTGTCTGGGTAGTGGTTCAGTTCCCACCCCCAATTAATACTCACGCTCTGATATACAAATAAATGACCGCGATTATTTTAACAAAGAAATTGAGATTCCTTGATCGCGATTAATCTAGCGAAAAGAACTGGTGCAAATCTAATATAACCTCCCCGGTAATCCCTATTATAAACGCAATTATTTACCTACAGAAAAAGACTAAACTCAATATATTTACAGAGAGAAGAACTTTGTGCAACTCATATAGTTACAACGAGAAGAAGACTGAGGCAAACTCAAATCGAAGAATGAAATGGGGCCTGTTGAAATATAAATCACAGTAACTCTATCACATTACTCCCCCCTTTTAAGTGCGGGACTCCGTGCTAAATTAATGAAATCGTTACATTTTCAGACTTTTCCCTATCTCTGTCTAAAGAGCTGTCTGTCGGCACTGAAGTTTCCTTTTCTTTCTCTCCTTCTTCTTTTTCTTCTTCGTACAAACTCCCATGCTCCGATGGAAGAATTGATCTCTCTTCAGACCTGTGCCGTCTAATGGCGGGTCTGAAACTTCCCTGGCTATGTCCGTCAAAAGGCTGTCTTGGTCAGCTGACATGACTGACTGGCTCTGTGGCGGCCTGGCGATGGCGACAACATTGCTGTGTGTCAGCGGGTTTGTGACCGCTGGTATATGGCGATGCAGATGAGAACTGTCTTGTGCTTCCAGCATACAGTCTCTGATCGCTTGCTGAGTTTCTACTGAATCCTCACTGATCCCAGTAGCTTCTATCTTGGAATAAAGATAGGTAACATCTGCCCCGGGTAGTGTTTCTGTGCTCTCGCTTTCCTGACATCTCCCCAATTTGATTGAGGTAATAGGAGCGTTCAAACTCTTGTGGCTAAATTTGCTGGGAGCCAGCAATTCACTCCCCTCTGGTTGGCTTAGAGGTTACGTAGAGAGTGCTCCTGTCTCTACCATCTCTCCATGGGTTCTCACTGGGTTGCGCCTGACCTCAGCGACATCCGTTTCCCCTACTAAGCAGGACACATCTGGTTGTACGTTTTTGCTTCTCGCCTCTTCGCAAGAGTCGCTTTCTGTAAGCGAGCTAGTAGCGGGATGGGGCTATCTCCGTTTATAGGCAAACGGCTGCTCCGACCACTGTCCTCTTCCGTCTGAGTAAAGTGCTGGTCGTATGGGGCTCCAGGGCTGGTTGGCAACATATGATCACTCAGACCGCTGTCTTCAGCCCAATGAAGTGTGCGCTGGTCATGTGCATATGTCATACCACTCTTGTCAGTATGTTTCTCACTTGAGGGAGCTAATACCATCGGGGGCCTAATTCTCGACAACAAAGAAGGTATGTCCAAAATCAGAGGCGTCACCACTGTTTGGCCATTAAGCTGAACAGGGCTCTCAGGCGAATACGCCTCTGCAAATAACATTCCACTGTCTTTAGAGGTTTCAATTGCAAGACAGTGATGTTTGAGCTCTCGCGGGGCTCCGTGAATTAGGGGTTCTCCCTTTTCACTTATCTGGCCTGCAGTAGGCTCCCTTGCATTAGCAAGGATCGGTGCAGGTGGGGTTCCCAAAACTAAATATGGGGCCCCGAGAATGAAGTCATATGCTGGCTGTGCCATTACAGCAGCTTTAATTGTGCCAAGCACAAACTTGCACTTCACCTCAATATTGGCTACGAGAAGATGCTGTGAGGTCCCTCTCTTCAAAACGCCAGCAATATCCACTTTTTCTCTGGTCATCTGCCCTGGCTTTACCAAATGTCGGGCGACGATACTGGGGTATGTAAGCCCGCTGTCAAATAAACAAGTGGTAGCAGTCCCGTTCACTTCGGCTGGTCCGCTGTTGGAGAACAACGCCTCTGAATGAATGGGCTTCCAAGTGTTCCCTTTTGTCGCTATCACCGGCCTTAAACAAGCTGCATGGTGAGCGGGTGGTTTATTTATACACCGGGATGTCCAGTGAGAAGTGGTGCGACAGTACCTCTCATTATCTCCCCTGTTTCTGGCGGGTTCGTGAGAGGTCGTTCCTTGTGATCTGTTATGAGGCTGGGGGCGCATGTTAGGACCGGAATGGGGCTCCTTGCGAGAAGGCCCCTGCTGTTGGTGAGCAGAAGAAGATGACTGTGATGATGAAGCTTCTTTGTCTGGGGCTGGCAGGTCTGGGTGTTTCCGTTTCTGGCTCAGTACTTCGGCCTCTGCTGCCTGGAACCTTTCAGCAAACATGATAATCTGGTCCATTTGCTGGGCGCCCTGCTCTGCCAGATATTTCCTCAAGTCGGGAGACATAGTTGCTTTCATTTGCTCGCTCATGACGAGTTCCTCTAATCCTTCAAAGGATTTAGCCAAACCCGACAATTCCCTCCAGCGCGTAAGGTAATTTCTCAGCCTTTCTGCAAACTGGGGGAAACTTTCTCCCTTCTCCGGACGGCGTTCTCTGAACATCGTTTGGCACTTACAACTGAAAGCGTTGTTACAGGGCGTTACGTAGGCCCTCGAAGTTATTTTGGTCATCACTGAGCATCTTACTGTAGACGTCATAAGCATGCCCTTTTAGTGACTGTGATAACTTGAGACACCACAGACTTTCATCCAACCCGTATGCCTTTGCCATCCGTTCGAACTTCTCCAAAAGTACATCAATTTTCTCGTTCCTGTTAGGAAACGAGTCAAATGGGAAGTTCATGGCTGCCATCCGGGGGCCTCTGTTTCCTGAGGTGTCTGCCGCCACTGCTCTGGGAGAATCTCCATTTGCCGAACTGCCCTCCGACGATCTACTTTGCAGTTCCAGAGACTGCATGGCAAGTTCCTGCTGTCGCTCTGCTTCCAATTTCCAAAATTCTATCTTGGCCAGCCGGAGGGTTTCTCTGTGGCAGCTACCCTTTGCCTTTCCTCAGCTTCTGTGGCGGCTGCCCTTTGCCTTTCCTCAACTTCTGCGGCGGCCGCCCTTTGCCTTTTCTCAACTTCTGTGGCAGCTGCCCTTTCCTCTTTCTGATTATGCCTATCATTTTCTCTTATCATATAGGCCTTAGTCTCCTCCTTATCCATACTCATGCCCTGAGCGGCCTCACGCCAGGCAGCTCGTAACTTGGCCTTATCCACCATCTTACCTGTAACCTCACACTACAGAGAATGACAGAAAAAAAGGGAAGAAAAAAAAGAAGGAACTACCTGTTACCTACTCGGCAATACTCCCTCTATAACCACTGTCCCAAAACCCGACTTCAGACTAGCACCAAGTCAGAATAATAACTACCTGAAAAAATTTTTAGGTTATGAAGCTACCTTAAAACCCGAAATTACCTTCCTATTAAAGAAAACAATCTTAGTTAGCCATCAATTACCTCTAAGTCATCAAAACTAACTACAACTACAATCAAATATGACTACAACCTGTGGAAAAACTTTCTGTGGAAAAAAACCTATCTGTGGAAAAAAACTTATAGCTGGATCAGTCTTAATAGCTCAAGTCTAGAGGATACTTAAAGAAATCTATTCTCAAAACCTTCCTATAGAAAACAATCTATGAATCTAAATACGATCACAAAATTGATCCCAACAAAGATAATCCCAAGGACGATAGCCAACCCACTTTGTCACGAAGTGGATTTAAGTATAGAGTGTTGTCTGAGTGTGTAGACAAGACCCTATTTAGAGAAAGGCTGAGAAGATAGATTTTTGATGAGAAATGATAGTGAATGTGGACAGATGAGACCATTGGCTCAAGGGGCAAGAACCGAGATTGACTCTCCCTTGCCACTCATGACTTCAACAATGCTATAACCTCACCCCCCTCTGACTACCTTAAATGAAAGGAGATAAGGTTTAATTAAAGACCACAGACACCACTATACAGATAACATATAGCTACTGTATGTGTTGCGTACAGTTTTGCTGAGTTTATAATCTGTTAAACGTACCTGTTTAGTTTGGAGACATTATTTTTTAGATTCCTGAACAAAGGGGTATTACTCATGTTTTACTGGGGTTGAATTTAACAGTGGTTGTTATCCCACTTGTTTTTAACCTAGCGGTCTAATATTAGAACCGAGGTCTGGTTGCCTGACCATATATGGCTTGAATGGTCAGCTTTTCTCGGAATGTTTGCAACTAGAACCGAGGTCTTATTACCTGACCATATATGGCTTGAATGGTCAGTCTTTTCCTTGTATGTGTTCAACATCGCCCACCTGAGTTTACCTCAGAGGGTCTAGCGTCTAACGACGCATGCGCAAGTTTTTGTGGCGCGTTAAGAAAGACTTCCGATCTGGAGTCGAGCTGTGTTTTTTCAGAGTGTCAAGACGTCCTTTTGGCGTTTTCGATCTGGCTTTAAGCCTGGGGAAGGAAAGTCCTTTGTGTGTGAGACCAAGCTGTCTAAAGATTGTTCCCCATGATATATTTCTATGCGTCTAGGAGACGAGTGTGTTTATTAGTGTTATTCTGAAGGGATGACAAGGTAAATTATCCTTCGATTCATTTTTCTCTATTATCAGAATCACGTATAACATTTATTTACTAGCTCAGTGACTTTTCCCTGGGCGGGAAAGAGTCCATCGAGGATACGAGAGTTGAGCTCTCGAATTATGCTGACATTATTTGCTTAGGGCCTGTGCATGCCCAAAGAACATTATATTATCATATTTGCTAAGGAATACCACAGAGGCCATTGTACCTAGAGGCCTGCCATATTTTGCGGCCTGCTATATTCTAGACAATGTATCTGACTTGCTGATGTCAGAATAGAGTTGGTTTAAACTCATATATAAAGACCCGCTGGCAATGCGGGGTATTTTTGCTGTGGCTGTAGGAAGAGAGTTAGATGGAAGTCAGCATCATATATGCACAGCTTACTGATGATCTGTTGATGCAAACTGTATTGAACTGTCGTCGTGTCTACAATGTTCCTGAGTTTTGTCAAATGACTATGTCCTGATGTCGGCATCTCTTGTATCGTTCTACATTAAAGTATTGTAAAGTCAGCTGCTGTTAACAACATTCTCTGACTTCTACATGTGGTTGAGTGGGTGTATTGTGCCATTGTCCAAGAGCCTATACACATTTGCGTCCATCACCTTATCTGATGTTTACTCACCCACACATCACGTCAACCACACATTGCTACGATCACTACACATCTGAGAGCCTGTATGTTTGAGAGTGAGTCTTCATTACACCCTGTTGGTGCCTCAACGCCTGGTGACCTATATTCACATCATTGTACTGCCTGGGTTGACCTGACCCCTACTCACATATACAGCACTGTTACATTATGATGGACAGAATACACCTGCAACATTATGGTGAGCCAGCTTGATGGGGCTATTGGCGTGCTGTTGTCAACTGCGTGATAACTGAAGGTACCTGGTGCTGCCCAGTAGATTGTTTACAGTTCAACGTTTCCTGAGCCTGTGTATTCAGAAGGTCAAGTTCCGAGACCATCATTGCTGCTTTAGTTCGGAAGGTCAAGTTCCGATACTCTTGTTGTCGCCGTTGTTTTGAAGGCCAAGTTCCAGTACCAGAATTGTTGTTGTCGTTTGAGAAGCAAGTTCAGAAGTACCCTTCAGCATTGTATCCTCTGTTCCTTAGAATGCTGACTGCTGTGCTTCTTCATTGATGTTGTTGACGATAGGATTGCATCATAAGTTAAGTGGCATGTTTATTGTTGTGAACTGTGCCATTGTATTGTGTAATTGAACCTTCCTCTTTACACAATCTTTGTTTATATATTACATGTTTTTGTTACATGTTATTTCTATGTTTATATTTCTGCGGGTTTCCGGTTGGGCGGTGTCTGTTATAGGGTATCCCACGTTGCAGAGGGCCTATAACAGCGTTCTGTAGGGACTTTGCAAATTTCCCTCAGTGGAAATTGCTAGCGACATTTGTTGCTATTGTTGTTTAGTTGTGACGAGGTGTACTTTTCGTTGTTTTTGTTATATTTTTTCTGTTCTTTAGTTTCAATTTGATTTGTTTGTATTTGTCATCCTCCTCTTTCTTTCGTTTAATTCTATACACCTTTATATGTATACACTGTTGTGTCATTTGTTTCGTTTGATATTTCGCAGTTATCATCACATGCTTTGTGATATTTTCTTTAGTTTTGCTTTATAATTTATTTGATTTCTGCGAATGTTATCGTATTGTCCTTGATGCTTGTTCTTTGTTTACGTTATTCATTGTTGTCATACACTGTTTATATATATATTTAGTCATATTTAGTGCACTTGGGATATAAAATTGATTGATGGTGTTATTATTATAAAAGTGATTATACGAGTTCTTTATCAAAGACTTGTTTCCCACAGAGATTGGGATAAAGTGAGGTATCTATTCAAGTTCTTTATTAAAAGACTTGTTCCCACTGAGATTGGGATAAAGGGTGTTATTATTTCACAGGTACTTATAGCATATTATTAGACATAATGTCTACATTAGACTACTTTATTGAGCAAGGGAAAGCCCTTGGGAAGACAGGTGAGAAGCTGGAAGAATTTGCTCTTGCTCTATATGACAAGGCGCAAAAAAAGCAGAAGAGAAAAAACAAAAAGCGGAAGAAAAAAGGTTAGAAAGAGAAGCTGAAGACAGGAAAATTCAGCAACAAAGAGAAGTTGAGGAAAGAAAACTTCAAGCTGAAGAGAGAAAAATTCAGCAACAAAGAGAATTTGAGGAAAGAAAACTTCAAGCTAATGCTAAAGAGAAACAAAGAGAATTTGAGGAAAGAAAACTTCAAGCTGATGCTGAAGAGAAAAAAAATGCAAATAGAAGCTGAGAAACAGAAAATGGAACATGAAGAAAAACTCTTAGCTTTGGAGCTGGAGAAATTAAAATTGATGAATATGGGTAATTCTCAAGCAACTTCTGGTAAGACAAAGGAGAATTCTTATAATGTCAAATTACCTCCTTTCAACGCTGCAAAAGACGACATAACGTTTTATCTAGATCGATTTGAACTTAGATGCGTATCGCATAAGGTAGATAAAGAGCAATATGTCGGACAACTGTTGGAATTACTTACAGGTGAACCGTTAAATACTATAATGGCAATAGAAGAACCTGATAAGACTAACTATGAAGTTGTCAGAGCGGCTTTATTAAAGAGATATCAACTTAAAGAAGACGATTATTGTCTTCGTTTTAAGACTATGTTACCAGAGACTGGGGTAGAGTTCTCAGACTTTATTACAAAGATACGTCTTACTTTCACACGTTGGATTGAGCTGTCTAAAACTGAACATACATATGAAGCACTTGTGGACTTATTACTTAGAGACAAAGTAATGTCATCAGTCAATGAGTCCTTCCTTGCCTTTATACATGAACGTAAACCTAAAAACATAAAAGACATGGAACAATATTATTGCCAGTATGTCACTGCGTACCCACAACAAACTATTAGCAATTCTAAAGTTAAAGAAGGTTTGCCCGAAGCTTCTGCAACACCATATGGTCCTATGTCTTTGCTTCATGATCTTATAACTGCTGATAATATTGACGATGACACACAATCTTCATATGAGTATGTCATTGCTCTCAAGCAAAAGATTATCGAAGCATACAAACTAGCAACTTCCTCATCCGAATTTGCAAAAGAAAAAGCAAGGCAATTTGCAAATAAAAATAGATGCCTACGACAACTTTGTCCTTGCGACAAAGCATTTGTTTTGCTCCCTTGTAGGGAAAACAGACTTCTTATTGCATGGAAAGGTCCGTATACAATAGTCTCAAGAATTTCCGATGTCGACTACGTTGTCGATATTGACGGAAAGCATAAAACCTTTCATATAAACATGCTCACGGAATTTCATGAACGACCAGACTATTTGCTGCCTATTTTCCATGCGACGGACAATTCTCCAGTCCCACATGGTCATTACTCATCCATGTCAGTTATACAGGATGAAGAAACTACTTTCTCTGATGTTAATCTTCCTCTTCCAATGATTCCACTTCATTCTACGGAATCATGGAAAAACGTTACTGTTTCTCCTAATTTATCTATTGAGGAACAGCGACAAGTCTCCTCTATGTTACAAACATTTCAGGATGTCCTTACTGACATTCCTGGACACACTCATGTCATTGAACATGACATAATACTTACTGACCATAATCCTATCAGGGTTAGTCCTTACTGACATTCCTGGACACACTCATGTCATTGAACATGACATAATACTTACTGACCATAATCCTATCAGGGTTAGACCTTACCCTATTCCTATTCACTTTCAGACACAAGTTGAGAAAGAATTGGATGAAATGATACAATTGAAAATAATTGAACCATCCACTTCAGCATACTCTTCGTCCATGGTTACTGTTTGAAAGAAAGACAAGAACATATGCCTTTGCGTCGATTATCACAAATTAAACCTAGTTACGAAGTTCGATGCTGAAACTATGCCTTTATTAGAAGATCTACTTAATAGACTCTCTAATTCTCGATTCTTTACCAAACTCGACGTGTCTAAAGGTTATTGGCAAGTTCCTCTAACTGAACGTGCCAAACCTCTTACTGCTTTCTCAACACCTAGGGGTTTGTTTCAATGGAATTTCATGCCTTTCGGCCTTATGAACGCCCCAGCTACTTTCGTACACATGATACGTCGAATTCTCTCTTACCGTTCAGATGTCATTGCATACTTGGACGATATCTTTCTCTTTAGTAATTCTTGGGAAGATCACTATTTGGGTTTATATGAATTACTGTCTACTCTACGCGAACATAATTTGACAGCAAAACCCTCTAAAGCCTATGTTGGGTTTAGTGAAATTTCTTTCCTTGGTCACCGTGTTGGTCATGGTCTCTTGAAGACAGAGAACCACAACACTTCTAAGATACTAAACATTTCTATTCCTAAGACAAAAAAGCTAGTACGCAGTCTCTTAGGTTTAATACAATTCTATGGAAGATTCATTCCGAATCTATCTTCTATTATGGCACCTCTTTCAACCCTATTGAAGAAAGGGTCTCCTAATATAGTGCACTGGTCCCAAGAATGCCAGTTTTCATTGGACCAGATTAAAACTTTATTCTCATCTCCCCCTATCTTAAGGCTACCTACTACTTATAAGACTTTTGTTCTTCGTAGTGACGCCTCATCCACTGGGATCGGGGCGGCACTAATGCAGGAGTATTCAGAAACTCTGCATCCGGTAATGTATATCTCTAGGAAACTGAATGTGGCAGAAAGGAATTACTCGGTTCTAGACCGTGAATTGTTGGCTATGGTATGGTCAATTCTTAAGTTACAAAGATTCCTTCTTGGCGCGCATTTCATTGTGGAAACCGACCAAAAAGCTCTTACAGCTATTCATAGTAAGAACTTGAAGAGCTCGAGATCCACTCGATATGCCATTGCTCTTCAACCCTTTCATTTCATGGTACGAGCTATCTGGGGTTCGGATAATGTGATGGCAGACATTCTGTCCAGATGCCCACATGATTCCACTTAACTATTGTGCCCTAGATTTCCTGATACACTTTGAGATTTATAACAGTTCTTTACTATAACTATATATCAGCACATCTGTTCTCACTTTACGTGAATTCATGGTATTATGCTGTGTGATTTTCTTTCTCTGTTACCGTCTCGGGTATAACAGAGGAAGGTTTAGTACTCACAATATAAACGTCGAAATTTCACTCGGCCACAGTTAATAGTTAAGAATGTATGTTTGATTACTGTATATTAGAAAACCTAACGGTTATTAAATAGAATTATGTTATTTGTATTTTCTCAGCAAATCTTTGATGTTTTGGGAGAATCTGTACATTTTGCAACCATGATGTATTGTGAGGTCCTTACTTACCCTTGGGACGATACAGTAGATGTGCCCTCTTAGATTATGATCTGGACTTCATTGTTCATCTACTTAGTTAATTGTGTATAAAACATGATGTTAAAAAAAAAAATATTATTACATGTTAACATGATGTAACCTTTGATTGTTAAGGTGATTGTATCTCTATAATGCGGTATATTAAGATAATGACACCGCTGTTTTTGATGATGTTTCATTGCTAGACTTGGAGATAAGGTACTTGATGTGAGATAAAATTATATGTATGTAACTTTTGCTTGCATTATAACATTGCCAGCACTGTAATGTACATTGGTGGCACCTCCCTGGAATATAATGTACTTAGAGAAATGCTTTCTCTAATGTTCAGAGATATATTCTCACCTGACGCTCCATGCATCGAGTTAGCCTCACATTAGGCATTATATTTATATGTAATACTTTTCGTCCGTGCGTTATGAGCCTGTTGAATCTTGCTCTTGGATGTATTTAAAAAAAAATGTTTCATTTTTTTTTTTCCCGGGGGGTGCGGTAAACTTTTGCGTACAGTTTTGCTGAGTTTATAATCTGTTAAACGTACCTGTTTAGTTTGGAGACATTATTTTTTAGATTCCTGAACAAAGGGGTATTACTCATGTTTTACTGGGGTTGAATTTAACAGTGGTTGTTATCCCACTTGTTTTTAACCTAGCGGTCTAATATTAGAACCGAGGTCTGGTTGCCTGACCATATATGGCTTGAATGGTCAGCTTTTCTCGGAATGTTTGCAACTAGAACCGAGGTCTTATTACCTGACCATATATGGCTTGAATGGTCAGTCTTTTCCTTGTATGTGTTCAACATCGCCCACCTGAGTTTACCTCAGAGGGTCTAGCGTCTAACGATGCATGCGCAAGTTTTTGTGGCGCGTTAAGAAAGACTTCCGATCTAGAGTCGAGCTGTGTTTTTTCAGAGTGTCAAGACGTCCTTTTGGCGTCTTCGATCTGGCTTTAAGCCTGGGGAAGGAAAGTCCTCTGTGTGTGAGACCAAGCTGTCTAAAGATTGTTCCCCATGATATATTTCTATGCGTCTAGGAGACGAGTGTGTTTATTAGTGTTATTCTGAAGGGATGACAAGGTAAATTATCCTTCGATTCATTTTCCTCTATTATCAGAATCACGTATAACATTTATTTACCAGCTCAGTGACTTTTCCCTGGGCGGGAAAGAGTCCATCGAGGATACGAGAGTTGAGCTCTCGAATTATGCTGACATTATTTGCTTAAGGCCTGTGCATGCCCAAAGAACATTATATTATCATATAGGACAGGGTCTGACCCCCCTGTTTGCTAAGGAATACCACAGAGGCCATTGTACCTAGAGGCCTGCCATATTTTGCGGCCTGCTATATTCTAGACAATGTATCTGACTTGCTGATGTCAGAATCATCATCATCTCATCTCAGCCCGTAACCCGTCATGGGTCGTAGGGGTGCCATGGTGGAAGCATCAGCAGACAGGGTCCTCCACTGCTCTCTATCCTCAGCAATGCGTACAAGTGTGGAAAAACCGTGTCCTGCCCATTCTTTGATGTTATCAGCCCAGGATTTTCTCTGCCTTCCTCTTCTCCGTTTACCTTCGACTGTTCCCTGAAGGATCGTTTTCGAAAGGGAGTCATGACGAGTTACATGCCCAAACCAGGCAAGCTTTCGACGTTTCACTACTGACAAAAGTGGTTCTTGGTGACCTGCATAGGTGTTTATCTTCTCTCTAACATAGACATTTGTTTTGTGCTCTTTATAGCAAATGCGCAAAATTCTTCTATAACATTTATGCTCGAAAGCCTGAATCCTTCGCTCCGTATCTGCAGTGAGTGTCCAGCCCTCACACCCATACAAGAGAATAGATAATACAAGTGATTTGTATAATTTGATCTTCACAGGAAAACTGATGTTACTTTTCCAGATCACATTCAACCTTGTCATGGCAGCTGAGGCCATCTCAAGTCTTGTCTTGATTTCTTTATTTGATCTTCCATCACTACATATAGTGGACCCGAGATATTTAAAGGTGTTAACTTCTTCTAACGTTTGCCCATTTAACGTAATGTTGGTCGGAACATGTTTCTTATGGCTATTCACCAATATCTTGCTTTTTTCTATATTAATTTCCATCCCATACGTTCTTGTTACTTTTTCCAGTCTAGAGGTAAGGTCTTGAAGTTCTGATTCTGATCCAGCTATCAGATCAATATCATCAGCAAAACGTAGGTTGCACAGAGGTCGGCCTCCAATCGATATGGTTGATGTCAGAATAGAGTTGGTTTAAACTCATATATAAAGACCCGCTGGCAATGCGGGGTATTTTTGCTGTGGCTGTAGGAAGAGAGTTAGATGGAAGTCAGCATCATATATGCACAGCTTACTAATGATCTGTTGATGCACACTGTATTGAACTGTCGTCGTGTCTACAATGTTCCTGAGTTTTGTCAAATGACTTTGTCCTGATGTCGGCGTCTCTTGTATCGTTCTACATTAAAGTATTGTAAAGTCAGCTGCTGTTAACAACATTCTCTGACTTCTACATGTGGTTGAGTGGGTGTATTGTGCCATTGTCCAAGAGCCTATACACATTCGCGTCCATCACCTTATCTGATGTTTACTCACCCACACATCACGTCAACCACACATTGCTACGATCACTACACATCTGAGAGCCTGTACGTTTGAGAGTGAGTCTTCATTACACCCTGTTGGTGCCTCAACGCCTGGTGACCTATATTCACATCATTGTACTGCCTGGGTTGACCTGACCCCTACTCACATACAGCACTGTTACATTATGATGGACAGAATACACCTGCAACAGTATGTAAATAAAGTGACTGATCCAAGCTACAATTTAAAGTTTATTTACACCAATAAAATAAAGTACATATCAAAGAAATAAAGTGCATGTTCGCACACCTGAAAAACAAACAAAGCACAATAAAATGATTTATCGTCAACCCCAACCCTTCACCCACAATTGCAACCTGTATGGGGAAAAGAATTTGAGATTAAACAAAAACCACACTGAACTTGGTGGGGCCTCGGATTTCGAGCCACCCGTCCAACTAGCTATTATTAATATTTCTACTGTCGCTGTCCTGCTGACACTGCCTAAACAACTACCTACACGGCTTCCAAGCTCTTTAGGCGATATACACGCCACTAACTAACACCACTTTTACTGCTACGCTAGTAGACTTCTATTACATTTATGGCTCAGAGGCTATCCTCTAAGGCAGAGGTTTTCAAACTTTTTTGGTCCGCGGCTCCCTTGACCTGTGCATAAGTCACCGCGGCTCCTCTCTATACTATATATTATATATAAGCAATTGTACCCAAAAAGATATTAATGACTTTCCCAAGCCACCGCGACGCCCTTAGCCGAGGGCCGCGACGCCCCTGTGAGCCGCGACGCACAGTTTGAAAACTTCTGCTCTAAGGTTAATATAAGACCCTACTGGTCCCGGCTATTTCTCTCTATCTCTCTCTCCTCTCCGCCTGGCTTCAGTGTCTCTCTGACACTCTTCGTCTGCTGATGTGGTGTCTCCATTCGCTCCTTCTCTTGTTAACTATCAGAACCGGGAATGATGACCCTGTCTCCTGGTTCTGACTACCGCATTGATGACTTGGTTTTCAAGCATGAGGTAATTGAATCAAACTGTAGAAGCTTTACTGATGCTGGACAACTTCTTAAATTGGCCCCGTTACCCCTCTTCGGGTTTAGAGCAGCGACTTTATTATGGTCGTGAAGAATCAAAATTACAACAACACTGGCAACACGCCAATTTGCGTGTGTAACAAATAAGAGATCAGAGCTCTGGATTTTTTTGGACAAAATCCCGTTCCAGCTGAAGAATGTCTTCTATGCCTGGAAACACGTATTTTATTTTCTTTCGCCTCTGGCGATATCTCAAGCTCTCAGCTTCTGAGATGCCACTTTTGCCATGGGTAATTTGTAGGGACAAATTGCGCTCTCCCACTGTGTCGTGACCTGCTGTAAACAAAGAAATGCAACAGCTGTACAACACATCAATAATATACTCCTCTCTAACATATATCCCTTACTTCCTAAACTCCCCTGTCTATCCCCTGCTCTATTTTTGCACTAAGCGACAAGCAATTATTTATGCCCGAAAGGTCAGCCTCCCATACAATGCCCTTCTCTTCTCTCTACCCCGTTTTCAAAGTAAACAACAATCTGGAAATACTCCCAGACACCGCTGACCTAATCTTTTGTTCTGCATGACTAGCCACGTGTCACAACATTCAACTTTGAGGAACACCTCCTGTCTGTAATACTTAGGGCTACTTTATCACTGACCCTTGGTGTTCATTGATCAATACAAAATTAAATCTAGGACGGCCGAACTCCCGTCTCAGAAAAACAATTCCCTTATCAGAAATATTCTACATCGCTTTGTAATAAAAAGAAATTCCCATATCAGAAATATAGATTACATCTCTTTGTAATAAAAAGAAATTCCCGTATCAGAAATATAGATTACATCTCTTTGTAATAAAAGAAATTCCCATATCAGAAATATAGATTACATCTCTGTGTAATAAAATGACATTCCCATATCAGAAATATAGATTACATCTCTTTGTAATAAAAAGAAATTCCCGTATCAGAAATATAGATTACCTCTCTTTAATAAAAAGACATTCCCTTATCAGAAATATAAATTACAACTCTTCTGATTACACGGCAATAAAATTCACAATAGATAATACCGTACAAAACTACCAAGCTTATACACACTACCATTATTATGATTCATATATATATATATATATATATATATATATATATATATATATATATATATATATATATATATATATATATATATATATATATATATATATATACTTACTTACTGACTTAGTCGTTCCCCTTCTACCGTGAGGTGTAGAGGTTTGGAAGAGAGAGCGCCAGACCATTCTATCAGCTGTGATATATATATATATATATATATATATATATATATATATATATATATATATATATATATATATATATATATATATATATAATCTAGGACAATGAACTCCCACTACATTACAAAAGTAGCACACTTAATTTATGCCCACTAAATTAATTACACACCAATACGCTCGCGTCTATACGCTGCCGGGTATCATAAACCCAAGATGGGGACATTAATTCCCATCTACGTAAAATTTAATCCCACAATCACTTAACGTACACAATTACTCTAGTGTCTATACACTGCTACTATTATAACCAATTATGAGGAATTATTCGTCTCCATGACGGTAATATTAATTACACCCTTAATCTTCTGCCAACATACCAAAGAATTACCCAGTTAAATAAATTACACAAATCACGCCCGTGTATCTAAGAGCTAAACCCTCACACAGTTAATATCTCAACCCGTTATACCAACAAAAGATCGAACTACTTATCCCAGAAAAATTATGTGCAACTCTTACATTAAATACTTTCTCTAAGATAGTAATAGATGGCACTTTCATTTATATAAAATAACTTTAACCTTCCTGAAGAAAACTGTATGTATCAGCTAAGATCCTATGTTAAAACGAACTAAAATTACGACGCTAATAAATTATGAACATACCAATTACCGCGTTTATTCCGCTTGGATGCAGACGATAAAGGCTAGATTCACGGCAGGCAATTTTTTCATCATAGAGAGACCCGCTATAAATATGCGCGAGTATATAGCATCAAAAACCCCATGCTGACCTATGCCCCTACGTCATCGATTAGCGTCCTTTAAGACCAATGAAATCACTACAAAATCTAACAACCGTGACCTCCGCCAATAGATTTGAAAGCAACGCGTGAGTCATATATGTTACATCCCGCGCATCCATATTAAGTCAAAGTTAAATAATGTTATACCGACCGTGTGAGCAAATTTAACTTTAAATCGCTCTAACGTAAGTTCGATGTTGTCTGGGTAGTGGTTCAGTTCCCACCCCCAATTAATACTCACGCTCTGATGTACAAATAAATGACCACGATTATTTTAACAAAGAAATTGAGATTCCATGATCGCGATTAATCTAGAGAAAAGAACTGATGCAAATCTAATATAACCTCCCCGGTAATCCCTATTATAAACGCAATTATTTACCTACAGAAAAAGACTAAACTCGATATATTTACAGAGAGAAGAACTTTGTGCAACTCATATAGTTACAACGAGAAGAAGACTAGGGCAAACTTAAATCGAAGAATGAAATGGGGCCTGTTGAAATATAAATCACAGTAACTCTATCACAGATATCACCGTGGTTTTTGAGCTGCTTATGATCATCCCTCTCTTCTCCAGCTCTTCCTTCCAGACTTACAGGTTGGATTGAAGATGTGCCTCTGATTTAGCAATCAGGGCAACATCATCAGCAAATGCCAGCTCTGAAATACAAACCTGTCTCATCTTCCAGTACCCCACTGAATACTTTCTTGTTCTCTCCTTACATGCCTTGATGACATCGTCCATGAGGAGTATGAAAAGATAAGGTGACAGGATATCACCTTGTCTTACACCAGTGGTGGTCCTGAATTCTTCTGACTTATGGTTTGCTGTCCTCACATAATTTCTGCAAGACTTGTAGAAGCTCTTGTAGAAGTAGATGGGATGCTCTTCCTTGCCAAACAGTCCCAGAGTTTGTTCAAGGGGACCTTGTCAAATGCCTTTTCCAGATCTAAGAAGCAAAGATGGATTTCACTCTTATACTCAAGAGCCTTTTCACTCAACTGTCTGAGTGTGAAGATTAGGTCTTGAGTACTTCGATTTGATCGGACCTCATCCATTTGTGGCTCAGCTAGGTGTCTGAGTCTCTGCTCCAGGATTCTAGAGTAGATTTTACGGGACACTGAGAAGGGATATGCCTCTATGGTTTCACATTGTCGGTTGTCACCCTGTTTGAAAATCGGTGTTATTATGGCAATCTCCCAATCCTTTGGTATGGTCTTGTTGCACCACGCTGCCTGTAGGACCCTTAGGAGTAATAGGTCGCCTGCTGCTCCCATGTACTTAACCATTTCTGGTGTTATGCCATCATGTCCTGCTGCTTTGCCCATCTTGATTTTCTCCAGTGCTGCCTTCAGTTCTTCCATCTCTATGTCATTGTCACGAGAGGGTTGATTATTATTGAAATTGTAAGATATCCTGGACACAAAGTTGTATCAGGTGATACCAGGATAGTGCCAGATAAGAGTCTGGTTTTATAAGTAATACCCCCTTCTCTGAAAAGAGTAAGTGTGTATAGACATCAAAGGTAGGATCAAGCTGTATAAGTTCCTAGAGAAGATGGTAATATTTTACTCTAAGTTCCTACTTGCTCCTCTTCAGATCTTCCTCTGTTAATATTATTATTATTATTAGGAATATTATTAGCTCTGCTAGGGGTATTAATTAAATTATCTACCAACAGGAACTGTAACTTAACTTAAATAATTTAAGTAAGTCTGCTGGTAAATATTTACAATTTATTTTTACAAATATTATTTTCTACTTGAAATTTTGTCATGAAAAATCAAAATTCAATTACATAAGCAAACAAATAACACAATTGAAAACAAATGTTCTTAGTTATTAATAGTCTTTTGCAACAATATAACTGTTCTCCTCTTTCTCTTGAAATCACTTTGTTGAAGACAGTCTTTATTTACTATTGCTTCAAACTTTTCACAGTTTCTTAAGTGTGTCTAATTCTGACTAGGACGGTTGCCTAGAGAAGATTGCACTGTTTGTTCATCATTAACTTATTTTGTGGTGATGCTGGAAGAACTGAACAGCAGCGTTGTGTGGCTACTCATCTTTTATTATGTGCTTTGATTCTGTTCCACCTCTGTTCTGGCAGGAATTTGTGTCTCCTCCAGGCCTAGGACTGGGTAACTGGCCCTATAGCATCAAGGGCACTCGCACCACTAGTTCCTATATTAGAGTCAAGCTCCTTTCGGTGGACGTTAGTTACAGGATACAACCTGAAATATATTCAATTTCACCACTATATTGTCTATCTCTGTCCCCTTTCTACAGAAGTAGGAGGTAAGAGATAGTTTCAGATGACAGAGTGCAGGTAGACGCACAGGTCATATCAAGACAGTATTAACACACCTCAGTTCACTGTGAACATATCTTTCTCCAATTCCTTGGATATAGCTAACTGTCCATGATTCGCCTCCATACATTTATTAGATCTTGTGTAAAATACTAAGGGATATCTTAATCAACACAGTAAAACAATTACTTTCATCCTTCCTTATGTTCCTGGTGTGTGGTCCATTCCATCAAGAAATAATTCTTTAAAAGCTTTTCTAAAACTATGAACTCACTCTGGCTTCCATTCACCATTTATTTAAATATACACAGGTTTGTAAGTTCACCAGAAACACACCATAGTTTTCTAACACATTTTACACACTTCCTAACGCACAATTTGATCAATTATTTAAACAGAATATATATATACATTCTTTCTTACCCTCAGGCACCTACAGTCGAGCTGTTAATGGTTAGAATGATCTGCTCTCAGGTACAAAAGGCAAAGGCACTCTTCATTAACACTTTTATTCTTTTTCCCCTCGCTGTGATTTTCAAATCTGACTGGCCTCGATTAGCAGAAGGCAAGGTCTATTTATACGTCACATCCTGCGACCGAGAAAGCAGAGGCTAAAGGGGTGTTTGCGTATCTCAAAATGTATGCCCAATTTGTCCTGATGTACAAATATTGAAAACTAAGATTTCAATTATCTTCTTTATTTCTGGAGCGATTTTCTTCAACCAAGGCTTAAAATATGCCCTGAATTAATCCTCATCCATCCAACTAATTGGCTTTATATTACAAGCTTTAGTTTTATTTTTGCGTAACCTAAACAGCAAAATTTTTGACTTGCCTGATGTCACGATACATTCCACTCGAGCTTTCTCCCGTAATAATATACTTTCTATGGAGGTCTTTGCACACACTTATAAATGAACATTCCTAGTTGTGAATTCTTGACCTCTGCCATGCTGTACTTCGCTCATATTGCTGTATTTTATCTCCTACTGAAACCATGTTACACACATTTGAGATCGCCATTGTTAGGCTAGTACGTTATTTGTAAACACTGCATAAAGGTGCGTTTAAATTGGTTCTCTCTGCATTCTTCTATTTCTAACGTATGGCGTTTCGTTTTGGTAAAGAATGACGGGTTGTGAATCCGACCTCACAACAGTCATCTTCATCACCATTGGTTTCCTCTTCTGTGCCAGTGGTTATCATTTTTAATGCTTGACCTTGCTCACCATTCAGGAGTTCTGAAAAATATTCTTTCCATCTTTCCATTACTTCTTTTGGGGCAGTAAGCAATTTGCCTTGCTTGTCCTTTATAAATTTAAGAGGGCTTTGTTTTTCCTTCCTCATATTCTTTAGGGTCTTATAGAACAATTTCTGGTTTTCTTGTGCATCGTTTTCTAGCTTTTCTCCAAATTCTTCCCAGGACTTCTGTTTTGCTGCTAGCACCTTGTTCTGTGCTTCTGTTCTGAGTATCATATATTCTTTATATTTCTCTGTTTTTCCTGCTGTGCTTTTAGCTCCTAAGTATTGTTTCCATGCCTTTTTCTTCTCTCTTATTTTCTCCTTAACCTCATCTGTCCACCAAGGAGTCCTCTTTCTCTTGTTCTCAAGTTGAACTTCACCACATGCTTCTGCTGCAGCTGTCTTTATGATGTCCTTGAATTTCAGCCAGAGTGTTTCCAGGTCATCAGGTTGTTGTTCTGTGTTCCTCACTGCTATAGCAATAAGCCCCTAATATCTGGTCTTCACTTCTGGCTCTCTCAGCTCGTAGGTCTTAATGCTCATTTCCCCTGTTCTTTCTTTATATTTAAGATAAAAAATATGCACATTGTGGCACTGAAGGTGAAACGGTTTTTTCAAGAATTTTGAAACAATGTAAATGTCATTTAAACTAGAATTGCCTGTGTAGTTAACTCAGGTCTCTAAGGAGACAAAATAAAGAATATGCCTATTGCTCCTTCTGGCACTGTCGGAAAAGCAAACTTAAATGAGGATTTGCATATGGCTGGCTATATCATCCTGTAAAACAAACTGCTATGGAAACCATACCATAACTGCAAGAGCAACAAGCATGCTTTATGTGAAATTCTGATTAGGGGACCAGCAGCAGTACTGACTACATGCTCCATGGGGATCAAAAAGGGAAATTATGCTATGTAAATAAAACTAGAATTATTCAATCACTCTTATATTAATAGTTCATTTTGTAAAAGGTTATTCTTGCAATCAAATCATATGTCACAACCAACCACAGACCATTTATAGTTAATTGTAAATCTGAAAACATTCCCTCTACACTAGCTTGAGTTGTTGACCATTTTGTAAGCAGCCTAAATGTTGCTTCAACACACAAGTTGAATGTAATTAATGTACCACACATTTAGCTTACCAAGATCCTTTGCTTCACAGTCTTCCCAAAACTTCATCTTGTGTAATGCATCATTACAATTCTGAATTGTATAAACCCGCCCATATCTTTCCTGTTTATCCAAATCCTTCTTGAACTCACAATCTTCTGCACTATTCATTATCATCATTTGGTTTTCACTTCTTATAGAGCAGGGGGTTGTGACTTTCAGCGTCACTTGCCTCACTAGCCTCACTATTCTTGAAGCTACATTGATTGATCTCCACATTCACTTCCTTTTCTACTGTGCATGTTGCCAATTTCTTCTTTGCTGTTCCCAAAAGCCTAAATTTGGGCCTTTCAAATTCAAAAGTAAAGACATCATTCAGATCTATTTCCGTAAATCGGCTGTCAGTCATATGGGCAGATTTAAATTTGTCGTTAATGTCATTGCAACATTTACTTGTACTGTTACTGCAACCAAATGTTTCTTGGTACGGCAGCCAAAAGTAATTTTTTTTTTGCATTACATTTTTTTTTCATAATGTATCACCATGTAATACATGTATATTAGGAGCTTTACTTAACTCTTTAACCCCCAAGAGCCAGTATACTGTACTTCCCGCTAGCCCCTTTTGGCCCAATCAACAGTATACTGGCTTTCATATCTCTTGATCCTTTCTAGGGCTGTTTTCTAATTTTGACAACTCAAAAACGCTATTTTCTTAAAGTATAGCCATCCATTATAGACTTTTGTTATTTATGAATATGAACATTTAAAAAAATTATTTCCAAACAAAAACAATAAAAACATTCAGGTATGGCCATTTTTGTTTAGGCCAAACCCACTTTTTTGCTTGGGACTGAACGAGTTAAGACTGATTAATTACTTTGTATTTTTTTATAAATAAAATACTGTATACAAATTTAAATCTTGGTGGAAAGAAACTGGTTTGTTTATTAATAAATTTTACAATTTAAAAGCAAAATGACATTTCTAATATAGGAAATACCACTGCTGCCTACATTTAAATCATAAAAATGTGTTATTTTAAATATAGACCAAAATTATCTGTCATCATACTGGACTAACTAAAAAAAACATGTCACACATACATTTAACCACACATACTATAACCCCAGATGTCAATTTGTTTTAGCTTATGAATGTGCATTCATGCACATGACTGTTGGCATATGCACTTGCCATTTATTAAGGTGACCAGACGTCCCGGTTTTTCCGGGACAGTCCCGGTTTTCGACCATTTTTGATAATTTGTAACGACATTTTTTCGATGCAATCCGGGACGCCAATTTGTCCCGGTTTAGGACGAATTTGCCATAAATCTCACAGATTAAAAAAAAAATTATTATTCCGTTGGCTGACTTAAGGGAATTTTTAATTATTAGTGAACTGGCGCCGAAACAGCACAAGAGGTTGTCAGGACCGCGAATTAGTTTTGTAGTTCCAATGTGATATTCGCAGTTATTTGAAATTTTAGGTAGTGGTAAATTACCAAGATTTTGCGTACGGTATACGTTTATTTATTTTAAACGGTGAACTATTTGTGCATATTTTGTTATTGTTGTAAGAAAATGGTACCAAAGCGTAAATGCAGTTTCAATGAAGATTTACAAAAGGAATATCCGTTTATTAAAAAGAGTACATCAAACTTCAATGTACGATGCAATATATGTGCCTCCAGGTTTTCGATAAGTTTTCGTGGTGATATTAAGAACCACATAAGCAGTGAGAAACATAAGAGAGCCGTCGTTACAGCTGCATCAAGCTCGTCGTTAACCACTTTCTTTAGATCTGATAAAATTGGTGACCAAGAAGAGCAATTAGCTGTTATAGAAGGCGCCTTTGCATACCATACAGTGCTACACAATCATACTTTCAGGTCTATGGATTGCACATCAAAATTACTTCAGATTACTTTAGAGCCAAAATTTGCATGTGCACGTACGAAAACAGAAGCAATTATTCGAAATGTCTTGGCACCCCATATTCTAAATGAGTTAAGGTGTGACCTAGAAAAGTCTACATTTATTTCTGTACTGACAGATGCATCCAACCACAAAGAATTCAAGATTTTTCCTTTGCTTGTCAGATACTTTGATCACAGTAATGGAGTGAAAATTAAAATATTAGAGTTAAAGTCATTGCCAGGTGAAACATCTGATATTGTAAGTAGTTTTCTTAATGACTGCATAACTGAAAATGGTTTAGACAGGAAAGTAGTTGGATTATGCGCAGACAACACAAATTCCAATTTTGGAGGTGCTGAAAGGAAAGGACAGAACAATGTTTTCAAAAAACTGCAAGAAAACCTTGGACATGGTTTTATAGGAGTGGGTGTGCAGGTCATATTTTCCACAACACTGTTCGAACAGCTGCAGATGTACTGCCTGTTGATGTCGAGTTGATTATTGCTAAAATTTATCTACTCTTCAAATTATACACAGTACGAGTTGCAAGATTCAAGGAGTTTTGCCAGTTTGTGGAAACAGACTTCCAGATGATCTTAGGTTATGTTCAGACTAGGTGGCTTGCTCTGCTGCCTGCTGTTGAAAGGGTTCTTCAGATGTTCCTGCCTCTAAAATCATATTTTCAATCTCAAGACAGATGCTCAGTTTTTATACCGACATTCTTTGAAAATCCTCTACCTGAGGCATGGCTTGTTATTGTTCACAGTCAGGCCTCTCCATTCCACGAAGCAGTGCAAAAAATAGAGGGACAGACGGTCACTGTGTTTGAAGTCATTGACAGCATCAACAGGTTGAAAACTATTTTGAAGTCCAAACTGGAAGATTGTTTCTTGCCATCAAGAGTTAAGCTAATCCTTGAAAAGCTGGAAATGAAAGGACTTCCAAAGGAGGATGTGAAAAAGTTTTATGCTAGCGTTTCTTCGTTCTATGAAACAGCTTTCAATTATTTGAATAAATGGGCTGCAAAAAATTTTCAAGACCTAGAATCCTACAGCTGAGTAACGCTGAACAGAATACCAATTTGGGCAGATATTGAGATATCATCATCACTAGTGATTCAAACATTACCTTCAGCCCACTTTACAGAAACTGAAATTTATGACGAATATGTCTATATGAAGCAGTTTGTTACTTCTCAGAAAATTAGTGAATGGAGAGCCAAAAAAACATTGCCACCACAACGTTGGATTGAAATGGTTTCCCACTTCAAAAACAATAATGTGACATTTTCAAATATTATGAAGTTGGCAGAAATTTTTTTCTGTCTACCTGGAACAAATGCTGCCACAGAAAGAGTGTTTTCTTTGATGAACAGCTTATGGGCAAGTGATAAAACACAGCTAGGTGTTGAAACTTTGAAAGCTATGTTGACAACCAAAGTGAACTGTGAGGAAACATGTGTCGAGTTTTTTAAGATGCTGCTTGCAAAGAAGGACCTATTGATAAAAATCCACTCATCTGAAAAGTATAGTAATTCAGCTTCACCTTAAGTAAGGATAATTATTGATGTTTTTCTCTCTTATTAGTTTAAGTAGTTAAACTTATACAGTAAAATGTATGTTATTCAATGTTATTCAAATGTATATATAAAATGTATATTATTTTACATTGACATCAACTTGATTTTTCCGGGACATGTCCCGACTTTTGACCTTTCTTTACCCTTTTGTCCCGATTTTTTGCATTGAAATAGGTCAAATCTACTATTTTGTCCCGGATTAGGGTTTTGAAAATATGGTCACCTTACATTTATAGCCAATGCAAAAAGAAAAAGGTATTCTTGATAGAATATAACTTTAACAGCCATCATTTGTTTTAGATCATGCTGAAAACTACTTACTTACTACTTACTTAGTCGTTCCCCTTCTACCATGAGGTGTAGAGGTTTGGAAGAGAGAGCGCCAGAGTATCCTATCAGCTGTCTTCCTCCTGGCCTGGTTCCATTCTAGTCCTCGGTCCTTCAAAGATTGTCTAATGTTGTCCTCCCAGCGGACTCTGGGTCGTCCTGGGGGTCTGGATCCCTGGCTCTTTGTTACCCATGCTTGTCGGGGTAGCCGATCTTCTCCCATTCTGCAGACATAGCCAAACCATCTTAGTTGGGACTGTTCTACTTGGGTCTGCAGGGGGTGGCATTTTAGGCCTTGACGTATCATCTGGTTGCGGACCATGTCTCTTCTTGTTACTTCAACCACCTTCCTCAGATACCTCATTTCTGAGGTTTGGATCTGGCTTTTGTGGGTTGTAGTCATTGCCCATGACTCACATCCATATGTCAAGACTGGGACATAGGTGGAGCGGTATACAGCCATCTTTGTTTTCTTACCAACCTCTCTCTTGCTGAGGAATCCTCGATTTATGGCCTGAAAAAGTCTCCCAGCTGCTGCTTTTCGAGTGGCCAACTCTTCTTTGATGCCTCCCTTTCGGTCTATAATAGCTCCGAGATATTTAAAGTGGTCGACCTACTCCAGGACCTGTTCTCCCAGCTTAATCTGATGTCTTCTTTCTTCTCGTGATATCACCATGGATTTTGTTTTAGAGCTACTTATGACCATCCCTCTCTTCTCCAGCTCTTCCTTCCAGACTTGCAGGTTGGATTGGAGATGTGCCTCTGATTTAGCAATCAGGGCAACATCATCAGCAAATGCCAGCTCTGAAATACAAACCTGTCTCATCTTCCAGTACCCCACTGAATACTTTCTTGTTCTCTCCTTACATGACTTGATAACATCGTCCATGAGGAGTATGAAAAGATAAGGTGACAGGATATCACATTGTCTTACACCAGTGGTGGTCCTGAACTCTTCTGACTTATGGTTTGCTGTCCTCACATAATTCCTGCAAGACTTGTAGAAACTCTGTATAGCATGAATAAGAGGTGCTGGAATGTTCTTCCTTGCCAAACAGTCCCAAAGTTTGCTCCAGGGGACCCTGTCAAACGCCTTTTCCAGATCTACAATGTTCTTAATTGCTACAAACCTAAAAAATGTAATTTTAAAAAAATTGATATTAAGAGCTTATCTTCATCTCCTGGAAAATTAAATTTGTAAAGTTTAATTGGTTCTAAGATGAAGGATCAATCAATCAATACCCTTTAGCTCCCCAAGGAGCATAGGCCTTCAACAAACACATGCTACGTCCTCCTGTCACGTGCCAACAGGTTAAATTTTTTTTCCACGTTTTCCTCATCAGTTTCACTTCTGTCTCCAGCTGTCTTCTCCACGTGTTTTTGGTCTACCTCTGCCTCTCTTTCCATTGGGATTCCAGAACAAGGACTGCTTTGTAATGCTATCAGCTAGTTTCCTCAATATGTGTCCTATCCATCGCCAGCGTCTTCTCCTCAACTCTTGTTCCACTGGCACTTGTCTGGTTCTTGTCATCATTTTCACATTTTTGACTTTGTCATACCATTTCAATCTTTCTATTCTATGCAAGCACCCATTTTGAATATCTGTAACTTTTTTGTTGTTGTTCTCCATGTCTCAGAGCCATACAATAGGACTGACTGGACATTTGAGTTGAAGATTCTGTTGGACTTGATTTCTCTTGATCAGCATTTGTTTCGCAATGCAGTGAAAGCTCCTTTTCGGTTTTTATATTCTTATTTTGATATCATTGTCTGTCCCTCCAACTTTGTCTATATTGCTGCCAAGATATTTGTACGATTTTAGTGGTGTTTCTTCAAGTTCAACCTTGTTATCATTTCTTGCATTTATTCTCGTTATATGTGTAATTTCAGACCCACTTGTTGTGACCTCTCATCGCGTATTTTCATTTTGTCTTGCATCTGATTATGGTTATGGGACAGAAGAGCCAAGTCATCTGCAAAATCTAGATCATCAAACTGTTTTGTCAGATTCCACTGGATTCCATTTCTGTTGTGTGATGTTTGTGTTTTCATAACCCAATCTATTGCTAGTAAGAACAGAAATGGAGACAAGAAGCATCCCTTTCGCACTCCTATTCTAATTCCAAACATTTCTGTAAGTTGTCGTTCATGAAGATCTCTGCATCTCATATCTTCATAAGTCTTCTTTATTAAGTTAATAATCTTCATGGGAACTTCATAATGCCTCATCAATTTCCTAAGTGATTCTCTGTCTACATCAAGATGGAGAATCGCTTCAATTAAATCCTCCTTTATTGTTGCTCTAGAGTCAGATCTTATGATTCTGAGGGCAGAAAAAAAGGCACTCTACACTTATTTGTGTTGGTGGCACAACTGTTACAACAAGAGTGGCATTTCACACAGTTGAGAAGTGTCAAGGTATTACCTCTTCTACATGTATCTTCGATGTGCGGTCAAGAATTTATTCTTCATTCAGTGGATTCCAGCCCTGATTTAAATACCAGCTTAAAATTTAATATTTCAGTTGGCTTTATTTCTCTAATTTCCTCTTAGGTTAATTGGCAGCACTTTGATTGCTCCTACTCATCTAGATGTGTTTTAAAATCCAGACCATCTTCAGTATTCAGAGATGTAATGAGGGCGATGAAGAGTTGTTTTGTGGTGTAAAGCTTCTTCCTCCGGCATTAAACCTTTCATTTGAATGGCAATTTCACAGAATGCATTTTAGCTCTGTCTTGCTTTTCATTTGTTAGGGTTACTTGGTACATTCATTCATTTATTTTCCTTTACTCTCCTTACAAAGCATGGAGCCACCACTGCAGCTGGTCCCCTTACAGGAAGCCTACACCAAACATTCACATTCACATTCTCTTGCATCAATGATTTCTCTGGCAGTTCGTTTTACATGATGAAGTTGTAGTCTTAAGCAACAATTTGTATTAATCGCCTTGTATGACAAGCATGAGGGTGCAATAGTCCATTTTTCACATGTCTCTGCGATGATGCCTGGGAACTACACGATGCACTCGATACATTGAGTCTTCTTAAATGGCAGCTAAAAGGATGGCATTGTCTAATAGATGAGTTTCTCAGTGAAGGGCATTTGGCAATTTAAAATTATGAGAAGAGTCGGGAGTTTGTACCCGACTCCAATTCTGTAAAAAAAAAAAAAATCAACTCCCAATCCCGATTCTGAAGCTCTATGTAAAACAATTAAATTAACTCAGATTTTGAATAAAACATGAACGTTTTATTTCAGTTATATGCATGTCTTCTTCTTTGATCCTTAGCTGCCGACCGTCAAAGCAGTCAGTGGCCATCACGCCGTGTAGGGCAACAACAAATTGATTCCACTTTGCTCGGTCGGTGGCCATCCTTCGTACAGTGCCCCAACTCTGGTTCATTCTTTGCATCTCAGCCTCCACCAGGTTGTTTTTGGTCGGCCTCTCTTTCGTTTTCCTTCAGGGGTTTATATGCATGTAGTACAATATAATTCATGTTGGGTTGAAAATAAATAAAAACATAAAATGAGCTGGAGCAATGGAGCAGTCGAAATTCTATGTGCTCCAGCTCCGGGCAAAAACCTACTGCTCCGAGCTCTGCTCTAAAGCCCTGATAAAAACAACATTAGCCAACAGAAATGGACTTCAGTAAAAGCTGGCAAAATGTGATCTAGATTTAGCAGACAATGGCTCTTCTCCCGCCCAGCCATAAGGGTAAAATGAAAATCCTTGATGAGAGATCACAGCAGTTAGCAGAAAATTCACAGGGAAAAGGCAGCATGGGAATAACTGCAGAAAATGATAACAAGATTACACTCAAAGAAACATCCCTACAAGATGTAAAATCATACATGTTAAATGGCAGCAATATAGACAATGTTGGATAACATACAGTGATATCAATATAAGAATAAAAAAGGCAAGAGGATCTATGATTGCATTGGGAAATATATGGAGATTAACAGAAATCAAGTCCAACACAAAAATCAGAATTTTCAACTTAAGGAGAGGTACAGGTGCACCAAAAAACATGAGGCAGAGAACAGGCAACAAGAAACGAAAGGATAAAGAAGACATGGAAGGACCGTGAGTAGATGGTTCAGGAATGGAAGACTTGGCATGAATTGTTTTTAATTACTTAATAAAGTGTGAGAGAAAGAAGAAATAACACGGCTGGAAAAAGGGGATATTTGCCAAAGAAGGGAGATTTAGGAGGGTGCAGAAATTACAGAAACACAGTTGCTGACACTGTCAGAAAAAAATATTAAAATATTATTAATCCTTGGCAGATCAAAAGATGACATAGACAGCTGAAAAAAAGAGAAAGCAGTTTTTTTTTATAAAACATCCTCTACAGGCAAGATAGCCACAGTGCATATAATAGGTAACTCACCATTTTACATCATATTTGTGGACTGTGAAAGGCATTCAACAACTTAGACACAAAATCGCTCCGGAAATTCATGAAGCACTAGTCCATCTCACTTTTAGGTTCACTAACCTAATGAAGAAGCTGTGTGTAGAAATTAAATATAGAATTCTCCTTGAAGAACTTATTGAACTCTTTCAGATAACAACTGGAGTGTGGCAGAAATGCCTGTTGTCACCATTTCTCTTCTAACTGGCTATTGACTAGATTATGAAAACATTTCCCAACAGAAATGAAATTCAGTGAACTGACAAAACAGCTCGACAAGCTACTTATTATTTATGACTTGGCTCTTCTGTGTTACACCTGCAACCAGGTGCAAGATAAAATTAGAATATTTGATGAGAGGTTACAGCAAGTGAGCGTGAAAATACACAAAGACAAGGCAAAGATTATGAGAATAAATGTGACTAATGATGGCCAGACAGCACTGGGAGATACATCCCTAAAAGATGTCGCAGCAATGTATACAAATTTTGAGGACCAGATAATATTATCAAAATAAGAATACACAAGGCAAGGAGAGCTTTCATTGTATTGGGAAATTTAAGTAAGTAAAAATAAATCTGGTCCAACATATAAATCAGGATCATGGACTCAAATGTCTAGTCAGCACTGTTGTATAGCTCTGAAACACAACAACAGAAATGGCAGCCAAAAAGATAAGGCCTTCATAAATGGGTGCATGCTCAGAATAAAAGTATTAAAATTGTATGACAAAATCACTAATCTGGAACTAATGGAAAGAACCAGACAAAAAAACCAATGGAACAAGATAAATAGTAATGCTTGATAGGACACACATTGAGTTAACCAACTGATAGCATTACAAGGTAATTCTGGTTCTGGAATTCATGGTAGAAGAAATAGAAACCAAAAAGAACTGGATTCAAACATGAAAGATAAAGAAAATGTGGAAAAACATTGAACGGATTGCAGAGGACAGGAAGGCTTGATATGTATTTTTTTAAGACCTGTGCTCTACAGGGAGCTGAAGTCATATGAAGAAGAAGAAAGAAATGGTTGGAGAACATTGTGTAATAAAATAGTTGTTTTATCTTTTGTCTGCAGGTTGTATTCCGGAGTGGCGAAGGTTCTCTTCAAGTTCTACCACCTCTCATTGATGTGATACCAGAGGCCAGACTGAATCTTGTCATCTATTTTTTAAAGCAAGGTTAGTATCTTGATCTTGTTTGCTTGGTTATGCGGAAATGGTCTTAATCTTTTGCAGGTTATGTAGGGCTTCAAAACTATCGTCATTCAGTTTAACATGGAGAATCAAATATACTTAACCATAACATGAAGAATCTGCTGTGCATTACCCCACACATGTTTATTAACTTTTTTTCAGATGATGTACAAGAGGCATACAATCTTATTAAAGACTTGGAACCAACGACTCCACAAGAATATATTCTTAAAGGTGTTGTCAATGCTTCACTAGGCCAGGAACAAGGATCGGTAAATATACATGAATTGTTATCACATTCTAATTAATGCATGCTAGTTGATATGGTCAGAAAATATCTGGAACACTGAAAGCCAGTAAAATGTCTTTCTGCTCAGCAGTCTTATGGTAATAAAAAAAAAGGTCACGGTAGTCCCATAGCAAATATTGATGTAGGGTAGTGAAGTGTTAGACACTTCACTATACTAGGTCCAGCTTTATGAAGTGGGGTGACCAGTTCCCTTACTTGTTACCATTGCCTTCCTTAATTCAAGAGCAGAGTCAAGTACCCATCTGTAAGTATGTAGACTGGAGTATACACTACCAGGTTTTGAACTCAATAACTTTGCAGCAAAGATGCAGGCCCTCTAACCACTCTGCCAATAAGACACTCGGGGGTTTATGGTTATAGGTTTCAAAAATTGTTTGTAACATCTTGTTTGTAACACAGTCTTCATCTTATGCATATTTTGAACTTAACCCAGTGTGAGTTATTGAATATGTTAATCGGAGGATAAATTATAAAAAACACTGCCCAAGTGGCCTTGTCATGTGGATGGTGTATGTATATTCATACATAAAACATGAATTGTGGGTGGGGTTTTTTTTTGGGGGGGGGGGGGGGGGGGGAGACTGTAGGGAAGCTAATTTATTCACAAGCAGCTGTTTCAATCTACAGTAAGTTAGAAGAGTGGGCATTGTTTTAATGAGAGTGGAGGGGGGTGTGTGCTTTGAAATATTTTTTTTAGAAATAAATAGATTATACAAATGTGTCTACCATCTGATGCAGCTCTTGTTAGTTTGATGTTAATAATATTATGTTTAACTGCATGTAAATGGCAGATGTAGACCCCACTTGTTTTGTCACTTACTAAATGAAGGATTCTGTAGTTCCTGGGGGTCTCTGATGAGACAAAGAAAGAATAGGACTACTCAGGCATGTTGTCCAAGGCCACTAATATGATATTCTGCACTGGGCTAGAGACCTCCTCATGTAAAACAAATTGCTACAGAAAAACAACCACTGCAAGAGCATGTGAATGTTATGTGCAGGCTTCTATAAAGGGGACCAGCTGCAGTGGTGCCTCCATGTTCCATAGGGAGTGAAAAGGAAAATGATAATAAAAATGAGGATATGAAGAATTGTATTTACACAGAATGGCAGCACAGTTAGATGTAAACGTTGACAAGAAGATGAGTGAAAAACTAATTTTAAAAGTGTACAGTGCAAGAATTTATACAGTTTTCAGTACTGTGTTTTAGATAACTAGTGTTGCAGTCAAACTGAATATTTAAATAAGAAACAAATAAAATGTACATCAGTTTATAGAACAAGACCCTCAATGACCCAGGATGTTTTCAACAAAAACCTAAACAGACCATTCTGTTTCAGTTATTACAATGTTTCCATAAGCATTTACTTGTCAGAGTAATATTTTCAGTTTTAATTTGAACTTTAAATATGAAGTAGCTTTATTGCTTCCCTCTCTGTAGTTGGGTGTCAGTTACAGAATGTAATGATGATATTGATTAATTGTAATTGAAGTTATTATTTTAATTGCATTGCAGACATGTAAAAAGGCAATTATGCCTGTTTCTTTACCTTGATGTAATAAAGATTTCATTCGTTCGTTCATTCCTCAGCCAAACAAAAAAAAAAAGATGTGTCACAGGGAAGATCTCATTAGTTTATTTAATTTAAATAAAAAGAAGTAACACAAAGAAGGTCTCATTAGTTTATGTGATAAGAGGTTTAGGTGGTGGTAAATTTAAAGGTAACAAGGTGAGGTCAAGCTATGTAAGTACCCTGAATCAGAAAGATGATGATGTATTTCTCAAGGGTTCCTATCCGCTACCTCTTCTGATCTCACCCAGTGTATATTTATCTATGTAGTGTTATGAAGATGGCAAGTGTCTAGGGTATGTATGTATTTAATGTGAGGAATGAAGAAATACCAACAGAACTGTAATTCAACAAAATGTAAGTAAGTAAGACTGGTGGGAACGTTTTGGTATATATATATATGGGAATAAATATACAATTTATTGTCCCGAACCTCAATCTTTTGGAACAGGACTTGTCAAAATCATAATATATTTATTTACAGGGTTTAAATAAATAAGATGGAACTCTGTCCATGAAGTGTAACAAAATACAGATGTCACTATACTGAGTACCCCACTGTCTGATTTTCGCTGCTTGATATTACAATAGTCAATTATTTGAGGGTTTGTTGTTTTCATCACGCCCCAGGAAATTCTTTTTGTTGTGGTGGTTTAAGTTGAGAGGAGCTGTCATGTGCCCATGTTACGGCACTTATCTGGTAGGCCTGTCTGCTTCTATGGGCTCCAGAGTATGTAAATGGTCACCCAAATGGTGCTGTTCTCTGGATGACGGTATGGCCTGTAGCTCAAAGTATATGATGAGCCTTCACTGCCCACAATTTCTGTCTTCTCCAGGTTGTCTTCAACTGGTAATACAACCCTCAAGTAAAGAATAATAACACATGCACAAAGTTGACTAGCAGTAAATGGGTTTTCTGACTGCTTTCTTCGTCCAGACGGCAAAAGCTTGGTCACTAAGCTTTTCCTCTGATCTCAACTTGCGATGGCTTTCAAATTCAAATGGCCTGATCTTACAAGGAGGTGTTAATTTTTATTATGCTACCCTCCAACCAATCAAAAAGCGAGTCAAAATTTTAACTATTTTTGGACGATAAACTTTGAGCAATCGTAAGTGTGTTCGTTCGTCTGATTATCTTTGTGTATGTTATATCTCAGTTATTTATGGATCGATTTTCAATATTAAAAGTGATAATTACCCGGTCAACTGACCTCTATCGTTCTATCTAATTTTCCTTTGGTTATTCCTTAACAGTTTCATCTGGGTAATTTTTTTGTAATTAATTGTAGTTCTAACCTGATCTAAAATATCAGTAAATTAAATTTTTCTAAGTCAAGATAATTTTATTAAGTGGGAATCTTTAGGTTAACACATTAACTACCGAATTCAAAAACACACTGTGGCCGAATTAAATGTTGTTCCCATTTTCATTCTGTAGGTGTATGAAGAATTTAATCTGTAGTTTTCTTAATTTTAAACATGTTTTTATGAATTATATGTCATTTTAATGATAAATGAATGTACTGTTGCCTAAAGCTGATAAAAGGAAAGTTTACTTAATATGGTAGATATTATTAGTAATGTGAAATTATTGACAGACAAAATTCAATTCAAATTTGTTTCCAAATTATCAACTTATGTTCAAATTTCTTGTTTCTATGGTAGGTAATACCTTTCTTAAGGTGATTATTATGTAGTATATCCAATAACAAGAAAAACAAGCCCAAGAACACACACACTGACTAATATTTACACTATTGGTAACTTACATTATCACACCTGTGCCATTTCCCAAAAAATGTCTGAAATTTTTTCCTCATTTTCTCCCTGTAACTGTTTGGAGAACCTAAGCTGCAGATTTATTAATTTTAAACAGATTTTTATTACTGATATGTCATTTTGATGACAAATGAATGTACTGTTGCCTAAAGCTGATAAAAGGAAAGTTTACTTAATATGGTAGATATTATTAGTAATGTAAAATGATTGAAAGAAAGAAAAAGCATGCAACATTTTCTTTAAATTATCAACTTACCTGGAACTTGCTTATTCCTGAGGCAGCTAATTTCTTTTCTTGGTGATTTTCATGTAGTATATCCAATGGCAAGAAAAACAAGCCCAAGAACACACACAATAGCTAATAAATACACTATTAATGACTTACATTATCACACCTACATCACTTCCAAAAAATCTCAGAAATTTTGAATAAATAGCTCCTTTGACAAAGCACAACATCTATAACTTATTTACAGTATGTCAATGTCTTTAGTAA
Organism: Oreohelix idahoensis; assembly: GCA_024509875.1. Lineage (NCBI taxonomy): Eukaryota > Metazoa > Mollusca > Gastropoda > Stylommatophora > Oreohelicidae > Oreohelix > Oreohelix idahoensis. Next base: position 350,361 of record JAMPIV010006013.1, read on the forward strand.
GTTACAGCTGAAGGATCATGCGTATGGTACAGCCTAAAACAGCTCTTTGGATGGAGATGGGGCTTTTCGAGGCAACCGATGCAATAAAAATTTGTTCGGAATCGTTTTGCAGGTGTTGAGCACACTATACAGTTCCTATCTTTGTCAGTGTAATCCACAATGTGCTTTGCACCCTCAAATCTTTTAACTTTGTTTCCTAACAATTTCCTACCTTTCTTGTTGCTACTGGTATCTACTAGATCAGGTGGAGTTATGGAGGCAGCCTTCTCAGTCAACTGATCAATCAGTTTGTCTTTGAAAAATTTCAATGACACTGACTTCTCATCAGCATGTCTGAGGGTGTACAATATATGGGCATTTACCTGGGACACCTCTATAATCCAGTAGAAAATTTTCTTCCACCATTTTCTAGTTTTTCTTTGGAAATTGCCATAGTAAGCTACCATTTGATCATTGTGGTCACATCCATTCATGCAAAAATTGTACTGGTGTACTGGTTTGGGTTTTTCGACTAAGTTGTGATGTCGAGTTGTGACTTGCACCATCTCAACTGATGTTTCAGTGGACACAACAATACATGGTTTCTTTGCCTTTTTGTCTCGCCAAGCAACACATATCTGAGATCCATCACCATTTTTGTACCACCTGGCTTCTCGGTGATGGAGGGAGAGGGTCTTCAGTTGAAGTGGAAAATTTTTTGTGTTGATGTTGACTGTGCCAGTATAATGAATGCCCCTACTCAACAGATAGGTTATCAGTGTATCCACAGTGTAGTATCTGTCAGCAAATACATGGTGGCCCTTCCTAATTCCTTGCAGCAAGAAATCAAATACCTTCACTGCCTGACTTGTTGTAGTCATTAGCAAGAATATATGATGTATTCTTCCCAAAGTATGTCAATACAGAATAGACATATCCAGTGGCAGAATCACACAATCCAAAGGTCTTAATGTGATACTTGCTTGGCTTTGTTGCATTGTACTGCTTGTGTTTCCAGCGTCCATTATACCAAATAACCATTTCTCAATGGCTAAATTCTGAAATGGATAAAATGCATCCTGGAACTTCGCAACGAGCAAATTTAAAAAAGGCTCTATTTTGTCCTTCTCTTCTGAATCAGCATCTCCAACATGCATCATTGTATGGTAAATTATTTCAAACCTAGATCTTGAAAACATATTGCCATACCAGGGTGTATAATTATGAGGTGTATGTGCCCAATAATCTTTTACCGATGGCTTTTTATCTAAACCCATCGCAGTTGTGACTGCGAAAAATTTCAAAAGCTCATAGTCAGTGACAGGTTTCCAAGCAGCAGACAAAGATCTGTTTGAAGATGGGGGTTTTGAATTCTTTACTTCAGCATAGTCATTTATTACTTTGACCAAAGAATGTAAAACATCTGGTGTCAGCAATGTAAGCCAGCAATCAAGCACAGAGGAAGTTGCATCAAGATTTGCTTGCAAACCTGGTTCATGAGTTGGATCAAAATAAAAACTATTTGTTGTTTCACCCTCAGTCACTTGCTCCCATTGTTCTCTTATTTTAGTTAGGCCTAGGCCTACAGTATTTCCTGCACTATTGGTAACTCTAACCGAGGTTTTCGCTCTTTTACGACCCACTGATGGCCCAGGACTTCTAATATCTTCATTGCTTGAATTGTCACTACTACTGTTATCACTGCCATAAAATTCACTACCTGAATAAATGTCCACATTGTTTTCACTGTCTTCATCGTCGCTAGAGCTATCAATCAATTGCTGAAATAAGTTTCTAGCCTGTTCAGCAGTTAGATGAGGTGTATGTGCGTTTTTTGTGGCTCTATCATTCGTTGCCATAGTAAACAGTTTTGCGATTTGGTAACTAACCTGAAACGTGTAATAAATATGAATATAATATCACTTTTGAGAGGCACAAATTTACCCACGTTTTGGAATGTTGTTTTACTTACTTACTTAGTCTGTCCCCTTCTACCGTGAGGTGTAGAGGTGAATGTTGTTTTCAGGTGTTAAATTAAAATCTCGAACCAGATCAGAATGTGTTTTGTCAAATATTTCATTCGTTATCTTACTAAACTTAGAAAGCCGATGGGAGCGGTTTGCCGTCCAAATGTGTTTCTTTCGTAAGCCGCTCCCATCGGCTTGCGGTAGTTAATGAGTTAATATATTAATCAATATCAGCGCTATAATTCAAGATATCCCTTTCTTTCTAGCTCCCTTTAGTTATTGAGAAATAAATTATTTAATTTTGGACAAAAACACAAAATCGGCGTTTTTGCCACTACAACCAAGATTTTTGGTCTCCACCAAAAACGAGGTAACAATTTGATTGGTTGTTAATTTTGACGACAAATATTAGGGTGGGTGTGTGTGTGTATGGGGGTAGTAACTTTTAACCTGTGATAGTAAAAAAAAATTCAAATTCTCTAGTTAAATTTTTAGCGGCAAATGGACTTTGCCCCTCAGACAAATTTCAAATATAGTTATTTATAGACTGTAAAAATGCGTTATTTAAGCGGGAAATTATTTGAGCGTGGGGTACACAGATCCATTTCACTACAGATCTCCCCTGTTAAAAAGCGTGAACCACTAGTGCAGCTTTAATATCTGTGTTACCATCACGATCAAATTAACTCAACTATTCTTTAGATTGATCCTGGTTTCCTGCAGGTGGGTGCCTACTCAAGAAATCTGCCCCAACGTTCTGCAATCCAGGAATATACTCAATGGTAAACGAGTAAGGTTGTATGAGAAGTGACCACCTTAACAATCGTGCATTACCATGCTTTGCCTGAGCAAGAAAAACCAGGGGCTGATGATCGCTTTGGACCACAAAATGCCTACCATACAAATAAATCTGGAATTTCTTTATTGCCCAAACTAAAGCCAAACATTCTTTTTCTATAGTTGAGTAGTTTTGTTCTACTCTGTTCAATTTGGGGCTGGCATAAGCAACGGGGTTCAATTCTCCGTCTGGTGATGAGGACTGTTGTAACAAAGTGGCTCCCAATCCCACATTACTAGTATCCGTTCTCACCACAAATTCCTGACTCAAATCAGGTAACTTTAATATGGGCTTACTGGTGAGTTTTTGCTTTAGCTCATTATATGCCAGCTCACATTCTGCTGACCATTCTATTTTATCTGGTTTCCCTTTACGAGTTAGATCTGTCAGAGGAGCACACACAGAGTTAAAATTTTTAATATATTTTTGGTAAAACCCACAAAGTGAGACAAAGGATCTCACATCCTTCTTAGTCTGTGGTCTGGGTGCTGTCTGCAATTTCTCCAAGTTCTTAGGATCAGGGGTCATGCTACCCTGATGTACAGTATGTCCCAAGAATTCCAATTCCTTGCATCCAATACAACATTTTGTTGGTCTAGCAGTTAAGTTTGCCTCCCTGAGTCTGTCAAATAGCATGTTTAGAGAGTCTACATGTTCCTCAAATGTTTCCGTGGCGATGAGGATATCATCCATGAAATTAGTAATACATGGATTTTTCAGGGGATCCAATAGTTTTCGCATCATTCTGGAATACACACTCGGAGCATTCTTCAATCCGAAAGGCAACATGTTAAACTCATAGTGCCCTTCCGAGGTGCTAAAGGCCAGATAAGGTCGAATCTCAGGCTTCACTGGAATCTGATAATATCCCTTACTGAGATCTACGTTGGAAAAATATTTTGCCTTATTCAATCTGGCAAACAATTGGTTTGTATCAGGTAATGGATCCACCTGACTTTCTGTGACAGCATTCAGTTTCCTGTAATCTATGCACAGTCTATGTTCCCCAGAGGGTTTCCTCAACAATATCACACTGGAGCTATAAGGAGATTCACTATGAGAAATAATCCCTTCTTGCAACAAATATTCTATCTCCCCTTTAAAGCTTGCTCTTTAGCGAATGGGATAGTATTGGCTCTCATACAGATGGGTGTTGGGTCTAGCAGTTTCATATCATATTCCAACAAGTTAGTGTGCCCCGGTTTGTCCGTTAACACGTCTGTATGATTTTCCAGAACCTTCTGAATCTTCCCCCTCTGCCCTTTTGTCAGGTGATTACTGATTTTTACCTCTGCCGGAGATTCAACATGGTTTCAGGGGGTATTCATAAGAGGTGAGAGGTTCATTTTTCATTTCAGTGGCTATGGGCAAGGTCATTAAATGTGGGCCTTCCGAAACCCTTCTATCATGGTATTTCTTAAGGAGGTTCACATGATAGACTTTTTCCTTTCCCTTTTTGTCTATCTTGTAATTAGTTCTAGATACCTTTTCTAGAACTGTGTATGGACCTTGCCATCCAATCTGAAGTTTGTTGTTGCTGCCAGGTAATAGAAGAAGCACCTTCTCCCCCACAGCAAGCTCCCTATCCTTCGCTTTCCTATTATAATATGCAGCATGTTTCTTCCTGGCTTGTCTTAGGTTATCATTTGCTAGTTTCCAGCCAGTTTTCAGTCGAGTGGTCAGCTCGTTCACATACTGATATGATGAGGTTACAGTCTCTTCTGCCTTCTCATCTGTCCACGTCCTCAATAAGGCTTCCAATGGACCTTTTATGGGCCGGCCAAATAACAACGTTGCCGGTGCCATTCCTGTTGAATTATGTGGGACTTCCCGATAAGCAAATAAGGCCGCAGGTAAGTATTGATCCCATGTGTCAGGTTTTTCATGTGCCAGCTTTCGCAGGATGGAAATAAGTGTCCCGTTGAACCTTTCCACCTGCCCATTCCCTTGGGCGTGATACGGACTACAGTGAAAGTGCCTGGCTTGAAAGATCCTGAAAACTTCCTCCGTTAGTTTTCCCCTGAACTGTGATCCATTATCAGTCAGTATCTGGTGGGGAAATCCTAAACGTGTGAATATTGTAAGTAACGCCTCTGCCACATGTTTGGAATCGATTGATGACATGGCTACTGCCTCTCCCCACATAGAACAAGTGTCCACCAGAGTAAGAATATAACTGTTTCTCCTCTTGGTTTGTGTGAGAGGTCCAACAATATCCACTGCAACTCTCTCAAAAGGGGTTCCCATGATTGGCATTTCCCCTAGAGTTGCAGGTGCAGTCCAGTGCTTTGGAGCTACCCTTTGACATTCTGGGCAGGATTTGACAGATCTTTTTATATCCTCCGTTATCCCTGGCCAGAAGTAATGACAAGCTATACGCTGTCCTGTGGCGCTGATCCCCATGTGACCACTGAAGGGGATAGCATGTCCTAACTCCAGCACCTTTTCCCTATATGAAGTTGGAAGTACCAGCTGTCCATGACCATTGGATCCAGTACCAGCCTTCCTATACATTAACTTGTTCTTCATATAAAAATCTCCTTTGTTTGGAGGTGTATGGCTCTTTGGGAGTTTCCTGAAACACGGCTTTAATGACTTATCTTCAGCCTGTGCTTTCCTCATCTCCTCTGGATGAGTATTTATTGGGTTATCTTCCTCCTTCCATGACTGTGACCTGGTCTGTACTGCTGCCATAATCACTGGTCTTTTGGGATTTCCCAAAAACACATATCTACACCCCAATATTAGAGGGTAGATTGGTTCGTTTATCACTGCTGCTCTAATCACTCCTTCCACATAGCGGGTTTTCACATTTATCCTTGCAATGGGAAGTGTCATGGTTGCTATATCCTTAGTTGCCCCTTGTATCTCCACTGTTTCTGTGGTATATTGATATGGGTGCACTAGGTTAGAACTCACGACTGAGTCAAAATCCAATCCAGTATCATAAAGGCACTTAATAGTGGCCCCATTGCATACTACTTCTTCACATACAGGGGGATGATGAGGTTCCTGCTGTCCAGTAGGTTGTTCCTTCTTTCCCTTGTTTCCTGTTTTAAGGCATGCAGCAAAATATGGAGGGCTTTTCTTCCTACAGTCTTTTGTATTATGGTTATTTAACCTACAAAATGTACACCATTTTCCTTCTTGTCTGTAGGGTTTCCTTTCATTTACTTGAGGGTTTCTGTCTCTAGGATCATATCTTGGCCTATCAAAATTAGGTTTAAATTTATGAGCTTGATCTTTACTATCAAACCTATTCTGGTTTTGTGGGGTTTTATTACTCTCTGCTTGTTTCTTTCTTGCTCCAGCTACTTCTGACTGGGCGGCCTGATATCTCTCAGCAACATTGAGAATCTCCCCCAACCTCTCTGCGCCTTGTTCTGTGAGAAATTTTCTCAGGTCTGGAGCCATGGACTCTCTTAATTGCTCCATCATAATCATTTCCTTCAGATCTTGGGTTTTCCCCAGAGCAGTCCACTTCTCCAAATACGTCTCTAGTCTGGCAGAGAATTAGTGGTAGGTCTCCCCAGAAAGCAGCTTAGCATTCCTAAATCTCTTCCTATAAAATTCACTATTTTTTTCATATCTAACTAATAAGGCTTGTTTGAGAATATCATAATCTTCTTGGTCTTCTCTGCTTAGCTTGGAGAAGACTTCATAAGATGTTCCCCTAAGTCCTTGGGATAATTTTAAACTCCACTTCTCCTTCTCCAACCCATAGTTAGTAGCTAGTCTCTCATATCTACTGATATAGGGCTCGATTTCATTGTCTTTCTCTACAAAAGGATCTAAATGAAAATTCATGGCTGAAGTTGAGGCAGGGACTTGCACCAGTGTCAGAGGTAGATGGGCTGTTTCCATTTTCTGGAATATGTCCTTGCAGTTCCAGTTCCTTGAGTCTTAGCTCATGCTCCCTTTGCAAACGTTTTTCCTCTTTTTCAGCCTCCATCTGCAATCTCTTGTCCTCTGCCTCCATCTGAAATCTCTTTTCCTTCTTTTCAGCCTCCATCTGCAATCTTTTAGCCTCTTCCTCTCTCTGAAATCTCTTTTCCTCCCTTTCAGCCTCCATCTGCAATCTTTTTTCCTCTAACTGTAACCTTTTAATCCCAGCCTCCCTATCAGCCTCTAATTTCCTAACTTCTTTATCTGCCTCTAATTTTAATCTTTTCTCTTCTTTATCTGCTTCTAATTGTAACCTTTTCTCTTCAGCTAACCTCCTATCTTCCCTATCAATAAATTTGTCACATTCAGTAGTAACATACTGAATCAGAATGTCCCCACTCATGCCAAGATCTTTTGCCATCTGCACTGTAGCAGATCTAAATTTGGCCAAGTCTGCCATACTCTCATACAAGTTATCAATACATATGTAATAATATAACAAATACTAACTTAATTAAATAATGGCAATGACAGCTCATCCAATTCACCACAATTTGTTTAGTTTTGAAAAATTTATTTCCTACTGATTGGGCCCCAGGGTATGGTGGAACAAAAATCCCGGACACCAATATGTGATAAGAGGTTTAGGTGGTAGTAAATTTAAAGGTATCAAGGTGAGGTCAAGCTATGTAAGTACCCTGAATCAGAAAGATGATGATATATTTCTCAGGGGTCCCTATCCGCTACCTCTTCTGATCTCACCCAGTGTATATTTATCTATGTAGTGTTATGAAGATGGCAAGTGTCTAGGGTATGTATGTATTTAATGTGAGGAATGAAGAAATACCAACAGAACTGTAATTCAACAAAATGTAAGTAAGTAAGACTGGTGGGAACGTTTTGGTATATATATATATATATATGGGAATAAATATACAATTTATTGTCCCGAACCTCAATCTTTTGGAACAGGACTTGTCAAAATCATAATATATTTATTTACAGGGTTTAAATAAATAAGATGGAACTCTGTCCATGAAGTGTAACAAAATACAGATGTCACTAGACTGAGTACCCCACTGTCTGATTTTCGCTGCTTGATATTACAATAGTCAATTATTTGAGGGTTTGTTGTTTTCATCACGCCCCAGGAAATTCTTTTTGTTGTGGTGGTTTAAGTTGAGAGGAGCTGTCATGTGCCCATGTTACGGCACTTATCTGGTAGGCCTGTCTGCTTCTACGGGCTCCAGAGTATGTAAATGGTCACTCAAATGGTGCTGTTCTCTGGATGACGGTATGGCCTGTAGCTCAAAGTATATGATGAGCCTTCACTGCCCACAATTTCTGTCTTCTCCAGGTTGTCTTCAACACTGTTAATTACTGGTAATACAACCCTCAAGTAAAGAATAATAACACATGCACAAAGTTGACTAGCAGTAAATGGGTTTTCTGACTGCTTTCTTTGTCCAGACGGCAAAAGCTTGGTCACTAAGCTTTTCCTCTGATCTCAACTTGCGATGGCTTTCAAATTCAAATGGCCTGATCTTACAAGGAGGTGTTAATTTTTATTACGCTACCCTCCAACCAATCAAAAAGCGAGTCAAAATTTTAACTATTTTTGGACGATAAACTTTGAGCAATCGTAAGTGTGTTCGTTCGTCTGATTATCTTTGTGTATGTTATATCTCAGTTATTTATGGATCGATTTTCAATATTAAAAGTGATAATTACCCGGTCAACTGACCTCTATCGTTCTATCTAATTTTCCTTTGGTTATTCCTTAACAGTTTCATCTGGGTAATTTTTTTGTAATTAATTGTAGTTCTAACCTGATCTAAAATATCAGTAAATTAAATTTTTCTAAGTCAAGATAATTTTATTAAGTGGGAATCTTTAGGTTAATATATTAATCAATATCAGCGCTATAATTCAAGATATCCCTTTCTTTCTAACTCCCTTTAGTTATTGAGAAATAAATTATTTAATTTTGGACAAAAACACAAAATCGGCGTTTTTGCCACTACAACCAAGATTTTTGGTCTCCACCAAAAACGAGGTAACAATTTGATTGGTTGTTAATTTTGACTACGTCCTTCGACAAATATTAGGGTGGGTGTGTGTGTGTATGGGGGTAGTAACTTTTAACCTGTGATAGTAAAAAAAAATTCAAATTCTCTAGTTAAATTTTTAGCGGCAAATGGACTTTGTCCCTCAGACAAATTTCAAATATAGTTATTTATAGACTGTAAAAATGCGTTAACTAGGTTATTAAGCGGGAAATTATTTGAGCGTGGGGTACACAGATCCATTTCACTACAGTTTATTTAATTTAGATGAAAAGAAGTGACTCAAAGGAGGTCTTATTAGTTTATTTTATTTTATATAGCCAAGCTGACGTTAAGTTTATCTATTGTGTTTCCACCTCCTTAGTATATTTTTATTGGTATTACTGTAACTTGTAGCTTACTTACTTACTTACTTAGTCGTTCCCCTTCTACCGTGAGGTGTAGAGGTTTGGAAGAGAGAGCGCCAGACCATTCTATCAGCTGTCTTCTTCCTGGCCTGGTTCCATTCTAGTCCTCGGTCCTTCAAAGATTGTCTAATGTTGTCCTCCCAGCGAACTCTGGGTCGTCCTGGAGGTCTGGATCCCTGGCTCTTTGTTTCCCATGCTTGTCGTGGTAGCCGATCTTCTCCCATTCTGCAGACATGGCCAAACCATCTTAGTTGGGACTGTTCTATTTGGGTCTGCAGCGGATGGGATTTCAGGCCTTGACGTATCGTCTGGTTGCGGACCATGTCTCTTCTTGTTACTTCAACCACTTTCCTCAGATACCTCATTTCTGAGGTTTGGATCTGGCTTTTGTGGGTTGTAGTCATTGCCCACGACTCGCATCCATATGTCAAGACTGGGACATAGGTGGAGCGGTATACAGCCATCTTCGTTTTCTTACCAACCTCTTTCTTGCTGAGGAATCCACGATTTATGGCCTGAAAAAGTCTCCCAGCCGCTGCTTTTCGAGTGGCCAACTCTTCTTTGATGCCTCCCTTTCGGTCTATAATAGCTCCGAGATATTTAAAGTGGTCGACCTGCTCCAGGACCTGTTCTCCCAACTTAATCTGATGTTTTCTTTCTTCTCGTGATATCACCATGGATTTTGTTTTAGAGCTGCTTATGACCATCCCTCTCTTCTCCAGCTCTTCCTTCCAGACTTGCAGGTTGGATTGGAGATGTGCCTCTGATTTAGCAATCAGGGCAACATCATCAGCAAATGCCAGCTCCGAAATATAGACCTGTCTCATCTTCCAGTACCCCACTGAATACTTTCTTGTTCTCTCCTTACATGCCTTGATGACATCGTCCATGAGGAGTATGAAAAGATAAGGTGACAGGATATCACCTTGTCTTACACCAGTGGTGGTCCTGAACTCTTCTGACTTATGGTTTGCTGTCCTCACATAATTTCTGCAAGACTTGTAGAAGCTCTGTATAGCATGAATCAGAGGTGCTGGAATATTCTTCCTTGCCAAACAGTCCCAAAGTTTGCTCCAGGGGACCCTGTCAAACGCCTTTTCCAGATCTATGAAACAAAGATGGATCTCACTCTTATACTCAAGGGCCTTTTCACTCAGCTGTCTGAGTGTGAAGATTAGGTCTTGAGTACTTCGGTTTGCTCGGAATCCGCACTGGACCTCATCCAATTGTGGCTCAGCTAGGCGTCGGAGTCTCTGCTCTAGGATTCTAGAGTAGATTTTACCAGGGACACTGAGAAGGGATATGCCTCTATGGTTTCCACATTGTCGATTGTCACCCTTTTTGAAAATTGGTGTTATGATGGCAATCTCCCAATCCTTTGGTATGGTCTTGTTGCACCATGCTGCCTGTAGGACCTTTAAGAGTAATAGGTCGCCTGATGCTCCCATGTACTTAACCATTTCTGGTGTTATACCATCATGCCCTGCTGCTTTGCCCATCTTGATTTTCTCTAGTGCTGCCCTCAGTTCTTCCATCTTTATGTCATCTTCACCATCATTGGTTTTCTCTTCTGTGCTAGTGGTTATCATTTCTGATGCTTCACCATGCTCACCATCCAGGAGTTCTGAGAAATATTCTTTCCATCTTTCCATTACTTCCTTCGGGGCAGTAAGCAATTTGCCTTGCTTGTCCTTTATAAATTTGAGAGGGCATTGTTTTTCCTTCCTCATGTTCTTTAGGGTCTTATAGAACAATTTCTGGTTTTCTTGTGCATCTTTTTCTAGCTTTTCTCCAAATTCTTCCCAGGACTTCTGTTTTGCTGCTAGCACTTTGTTCTTTGCTTCTGTTCTGAGTGTCACATATTCTCTATATTTTTCCATTTGTCCTGTTGTGTTTTTAGCTCCTAAGTATTGTTTCCATGCCATTTTCTTCTCTCTTATTTTCTCTTTGACTTCCTCTGTCCACCAAGGTGTCCTCTTTCTCTGGTTCCCAAGTCGGACTTCACCGCATGCTTCTGCAGCAGCTGTCTTTATGATATCCTTGAATTTATTCCAGAGGGTTTCCAAGTCATCAGGTCGTTCTTCTGTGTTGCTCACTGCTGTAGCAATAAGCCCCTGATATCTGGTCTTAATTTCTGGCTCTCTCAGCTTGTAGGTCCTAATGCTCATTTCTCCTGCTCGTTTACTTGGTTTCTTGCGTGATGTTGGGCAGTTCCTAGGCTGAGCAACTCTTTCAGTTGTTCGTTTGATTGTTAGCAGGTAGTGATCACTTCCAATCTCTGGCCCCCTCCAGACTCTTGCATCTCGGACATATTTGAATGAGCTTCTCCGAACAATGGCATAGTCGATCACTGACTTCTCATTCTTGGTTGGTTCACATCTAGTGTATGCATGTATGCGCTTATGGGGGAACTTTGTGTTTGTAATGATCAGATTCTGCTCACTGCAGAATCTAAGGAGTCGCTTTCCATTGTCATTGAGAGTATCTTCTCCATATCTTCCGATAACTCCACCCCATCTAGCATGGTCATTTCCAACTCTGGCATTAAAATCTCCGAGCATGATAACTTCATCTAGGCAGTCATCCACTGTCCTTTGAAGCAGCTCGAAGAATTCCTCCTTGACCTCTGCTCTCTCATCCTCATTTGGCCCATACACTATGACCAGGTTGACTATGGTTTCTCCTTCTTTTAGTTTTACAACCATAATGCGCTCCGAGACAAAGTTCCATCCCTTGATACTATCTTTTTGATTTTGGGCCACAATGCAACCCACGCCCCCTTTAGCTCTTTCAGATATGGGTACACCACTGTAGAGCAACGTGTTGCCATCGAGATCCATGACTCCTTGTCCTTTTTTCTTCGTTTCTGTTATAGCCAGGATTTCTAGTTTTGCTTTCCTCATCTCTTCCACCAGCTCCTCTTCCTTCCCATTTATACTTCTTGTGTTCCAAGTTCCATAAGTCGTAGTCCGTAGTCCGTTCCAGTTCGTCGCCTTTAGAATCAGTCCGGTTTTCTCTCTTGTATTTCTCGTAATCATAGTTTAAGACAAACAGGTGATTGGCCTGTTGTGCCTTTGCATGGTGGAGGGGCTGCCTCCTTACGGCCTCCATGCAGGCCGCCCTCCTCCTTTTTCATCCGGGCTTGGGACCGGCATGGGCGGAGTTGTAACTTGTAGCGAGGTGGATAATTTTTTTTTAAGAAACTCTATACAGAGAGATACAACAGAGGCAATCTGATCATCAGAAGAAGTTCCCCTGTGAATCAAGTGTTTCGGCCCCTTATTCACCTTTTCACTCTAAGGGGGGGCAGGCCCACCTGGGTCATGACTCCCAAGTGTCTCAGCCTCCTGTTGTCTTGTGTTAGAAAATGAACCCATTCCACCTTGGTTGCAGCGTTAAAATTCACAATTCCGCCAGCCGGAAGCCATTGTGAAAGTAACAGTGAAGACAAATTATTGCGGTTGTACCGCAGCATACCTCTGACACGCCTGCGTGAAGCCAACGAAGCGTGAAGCCATTACGAGCTGGCAACTGAAATCTAACTGCACCCGACACCTTATATAATACACGTGAGTTACCTGTAGAGCCGCCGTCCTTTCACCAATACAATGAAAAACTCATATTGCGGACTTAGAAAAATTTCTATATCAGGGTGCTTCCTGTACCGCAGGTGGGGCTAGATTTTACTGTCCCGAGTTCCATAGCCCATTGCGGTTGTTCCACAGCCAGCATGATGCCTTTTCTGCAGTTTCACTAAGCCTCTTCAGTGCCCTTACTTGATATAGATAGAGAATAGTTTTTCCAGACTTGGGAAAGAAAGCTGATGAACTATAAGTAGGGATGGCACAAGATAAAGTCTGGTAGTCAACCTCACAATTCAGATGATATAGAAATAAAGAACAGGCAGGTAATTCACCCTCTCGATAGACCTGTCCTATGCTTCTAGGGAATGTGAATGTGGCTTGAATTTAATCCCTACCATTTAAAATTGCTTTAACACAAAAGACATTGAAACATTGAAAATAATTCAATAACTTCAGATCTAAAATTAATCCAATTATTTTAATTATTAATGGTTTTAATTGTAAAAAATGAATGTGACAAATATATATATATATTAGGAAGGAGGATAAAGGATCACGTTACACGCTGATATGTGTCGTTCTGTCTATTGTTTCAGAGAGAGTCTCCGTGGCCAAAGTAAATTAGGGGTAGTCCAACAACACGTAGACAGTATAATTGTATTGAGCGGACCAACACATTTCTCCCATTTATACACAAATACAGTTTATTATATTTCTACAAAACAGCTCCAATTATACTTATGTAGGCCGAAAGGCAAATGCAGTATTACAGTTTCGTCCAGTCCATTCTCTTTGAAGCTCTGGTCATTTTCACTCGTTCCAAATTTTATTTAATATCGTCCCTTGGACATCATTATGAATAATCACACATTTCCTTACTAGAAAAAGCCAGGGACACCTCAACCAAGTATCTTGGTGTCCTGGTGATCGAATAATTCAGGAAAAACACAAAATACTGCAGGAGCTCAAAACACTTCACAACACAAGCCACATCTCTTTTGCAGATGATTTCCTAACTTCTGCTCTTAATTTATTCACGTCTGCTAGTCAACCCTATAGGCATGACGTCACTTCCTTTATTAATAAATGACTCCATATAAAATACACAAAAAAGGAGCCCTATCGAGCTGCCTATAATATTGACATAAATGTTATGAATTTTAATCATAACACACGCCTATTGAGGCATATTGGGAATACAGTGTTAGGCCCGTATTTTCTTGACCATCAGCACACTAGGGGTGATGTGGTCAGCATCACGCTGTCCGCCTTAATCTTCCCAGAGTTGTTCGAGTACTCAATTCATGAGGTTGGGTCGACCCTGGAGCCGTTTGCGGTCTAAAGAATCCCACCTCAACTGGGGATCGAACCATGGACCACCGAGCTAGGAAGCCAGTGCACTAACTACATATATATATATATATATTGCAGAACAAAATTGCACAACAGAATTCACTAACTTGAGTCAATGTCCATACTAGTCATTTTCATTATCTACAGCATTAATATTTGGTTGGGTAAGTGTCATTTCTTGGCGAAATGCACTTAACTCTTGGAAAGGCTTCTGGTCCTTGAAGACACAATGCTGAGGCTGGATAGCAGTGATTGTCCACTGGTTTTTGAGTTGTGTTCAAAGTTTTAGATGAATATGGCTCCTGGTCTATAGAAACAATACTGTGGCCAGGTAGCAGTGGTAGTCCACGGATTTGAATTGGTTATACTCCTGGTCCTAAGACCTGCTGAGGCAGGTATTATCACGTGGTACACTCACAGATAAAAACCTGAAACAAAACAAGCTCAGTGTATGGTACTTGTTTAGGGAAGATGCCACCTTTTCTAATGATTAACTTCTGTAATCAGAATGATTATGTTATGACACACCATCAGGAAGTCGTATTGTCCATTAAGTCATTTTATAATACAACATCATGGAGTCGTAGAGTTTGTCAGGGTAAGTATGTCATACATGATATAATACATTATTAATACATTAAACAGGGAGCCGCGCTAGCGTAGTGGTTACCACACCGCTCTGGCGACCGGGTGATCCAGGATCAAACCCGGGCGATGGCATTTGAAGATTTTTCGTCGACCGGGATTTGGACTGGATTAACTCAAGACCTGGCGAGGACATTTGAAGGAGTGTCGTCGACCAGGGATTGGCGGCTCCTGAGCCGACCCAGCTCTAATGGGTACCTCCGAAATCGGCGAGTATCTGCCTGAATGGCGAGGGACACCTGTCTCTGTACAAGAAAAAAGGGATACTCACGTAAAATCAATGTCAGGTTAGACATTAATAATAACCTGAGATTTCGCCTCGAGTATTAGCAAGCGTACGAAAAAAAAATTTAAAAAATACATTAAACAAAAGGTGCCCAATGTATACAGAAAGTGAACTCTTTGTGCTCAGCATTAAAAGCCAGCTTTGAAAAGGGCTGATAGCTTTGTTTGCTAGTCAATACCAGTCCTAGCAAGAACTGTAGCTTCCACCAATGCTGTATGGATTGTGGTTATATTTTGTGATGAAACCAAGCTTCATACGGGCATAAACAAGAATATAGACATGAAGAGTCAGGCATACAATACACATCAAAGCAAAATTACCGACATGAAAATTCAAGCACGATATATACATCAATTTGCAATCGTACATTAATTTTCAAACCTAGCATATTTTACAAGATTAATAAACATACCCTCAGTTTGACAACCACAACGCTGACTGGAACAGTTTTAGAAGTTGCTTGCACTCAGTGGCAGAATTCTTCTAGTTAGTACTTGTAGAGGATTCTTTTTGAATATAGATCTTGCCATTTGAATTTCTCAGCATCCTTATATAGTAGCTTATTGGGCGACTCAGAGAGCATGCTGGGTAAATTCTGTTCGCCTAGGTTTTGTCAGACGATAAAGCCAGTTTTTTGTTTCTTTCGTAGCAATATTTCACAATATGTCTAGAATAACATCATGTAGTGATTCCAATCGATGTTCCATAGATTTCAAGATAGCAAGGTTTGTATTAAGGAGTGCCCGGCACAAAGCCATACCCTGTTTATTGCCAGTGATGTTTTTCCACTATTTGCACATTGTGTTAATATCACCAGCAATTTAACACCTTCTGATAGGTTCCTCCAACAATTCTGCCAGGAAATCCCAATTACCCTCTTCACGTAGGTAATCTATGTGGATATACATGCCAGTCCTGACCATGAAATCAATCCCCTACAATTTCATGATGTGGGCACTGGTATCCTACCATTTATGAGGGAGCTCATTCTTCATATATGTAACTTGACCTTGTCTGCCAGGTCCACACAGAAGTGTGTAGCATTTGTAGCCTGTGCAACTGATGCTGACCTGCTCTTTTAAGTTTGTTTCTTGGTTCATGCACCAATTTTTTTAATAATAGCCACTTATTTAATGCTTCACCGGTCCCAGCAGCCTACATGTATATATGTAAGTGATAGCTCAGCAGTTATTGAATTATCACACTACATAATGAGTATGGTAAATTACTTGAAAAGATAGCAGCAAGATAATTAATGAGCCACCTCAAAAATGCACACATCCTCCCTGATACCGCGGGTAAGTATAGGCCAATGAAAGGTACATGGTGTTCTTACAGTGTATATGAGGAATTCCAGGATTAACAAGAAATGGTGGCTGTGGCAATTTACCTTGAAGATGCATATTACAGTGTGAAGTTTGCAACCGTACTGGACTGTTTGATGGCATGTGGTG
This sequence comes from Oreohelix idahoensis, assembly GCA_024509875.1. NCBI lineage: Eukaryota > Metazoa > Mollusca > Gastropoda > Stylommatophora > Oreohelicidae > Oreohelix > Oreohelix idahoensis. Next base: position 366,825 of record JAMPIV010006013.1, read on the forward strand.
TATAAACCCTTGGCTAACAAGATGGATAGCAGCTGCCTTAATATCAGTTACATATTGCTTGGGAACATGGACGTTAAAACCAATGCACATCTGCCCTTGACTACCCCCAGGGTTCTCCACTATCACCAGTGCTGTTTAACATCTAAACAATAAATGTAGCCACCATTCAATCTACAGGGCCAAGACGAACATTAATTATTTCATTTAATGGCTTGCTTTTCTCTTCTTCCTGTTCATCATTTTTCATGATGACTTCTTTCATGCTTTCCGCCATTCCTTGGTTGCTCTTTCTTTTTCAACCAATACACTGTCTCTTTCCATCAGGGAGGTTGGACGAAAGGTGTTCTAACTGTCTGTTTTCTGGCATTCTGAAGCAGTGTATGTTTAGGTCTATTTTGATTTTGTAGACGTGTAAGATATTTGAAGGTCTGTTTAGGTTTCCTGTACCTGGTGGTTCTCCCCATTGCAATGAGGATGACACAGGGTAGGTGATCACTTTCCTGTGCTTCTAATACATCCCAAAATGCTAAGGTGACAGCAACTCTAGAGATGAATGCCATATCTATGACAACAGCAGTATCCCCCAGTTTAGTTGACATTATTATTACATCAACAATGAACATCACTGATTGTCAGTATCATCACACCAGTGGTGTGGATTGCTTTGTGGTTGTATTTTCTGTTAACAGTTTACTCAACTTGCAGGATATGTGATGCGATTGACTCCCCACAGTTGATTCATCTGCACATTGAAGACACATGTTTATGCTAGATAACAGTGTTGGTCCATTGATGACAATTCATACCAATTGTGCCACGTTCACAGCACCAGGTTAAACCTGCAAATACACGGCAAGGGGTTGGTACTTGTATTTTAGATTCAAGACGCCCCTACAATGATGACTAGCCATTGAGAAATCAGATTCCTCATTTATGGACCACATGGTCATGAGGCTGTGGTATGTCAGTCTAACAATACACTACATTTAAATATTAATACATCTATTATATACAGTTTTCAAACTTAGTCATAATTAACAAATTTGTCTCCTGATAATACATTGACAGAAAATGCTGAATTCTTCTTCTTCTTCTTGCGATCGCATCTTTGATGTTTACACCGTCAGACGAGTTCTCATGATGAATTCAACTGTTGTTTGAAGTTCCTCTTTAGCTCCATATAGCTTTGAGTTTAGTGTTGAGTCATTGGGGCAGTATATCTTTCTTAACTGGTCATACAGAGGACAATCCTGTAGAACATGCTCAGCAGTTTGTTCGTTTAATCCACATGTGCACAGTGGTGAAGCAGACAATCGTAGCTTGTGCATGTGTTTATTCAGTTTGTTATGCCCTGTCCTGAGGCGAAAAATAGTTATCTGTCCCTGCCGGTCGAGAGTGTGATAGTCGTCTTTGGGTTGGTTCTGTTCTCTTCTGATAGTCTGGATAGCTCTCTTTTTCTCAAAGTATGTGACTTCATTATCTTCTTGTTCACATTCTCCTCCCTTTTTTGCAAGTTTATCTGCCTTTTCATTTCCGGGTACACCACAATGAGATGGTACCCACTGAAGTATGGTTCTCTTTTTGGCAGCTACCTTGTTTAGTTCATTTCTCAGATGCGGGAGTTTACCACCCTTGAGAGCTTGCAGGACAGACAGTGCATCTGTGAGGATGACTACCTGGTGGCAGTCAGAGTTGGTGTTATAAATCATATTTGCAGCTTGCTCTAGAGCTTGAACCTCAGCTGTATAGTTGGAACAGAATTTACCAGTGGGAATGTGCCTAGTCTCATAGTGGTTGTCAGGATATGAGATAAAGATACCGGCACCTCCATTCCTAACAGCATTAGTTGCTGATCCATCTGTATAGGCATGTATCCATGATTGATCGGGATAGCTTTCTTGGATCATACTCAATGTAGCAGTTCGTTTTTGCAGATCATTATACTCACATCCACTTGTGAGACCACTGACTGATGTATTAATTTGGAGGGCATTGCTGGCCTGCTCCCATGGTACAGGGTATAGGGTGGGCTTCAGTGGTGTTGTCTTCATGGATAGGTCTTCTTGATGCTGTCTTTTAAGTCTTTTTCCCCGATGCACAAAGCTGCTACGCTTTAGACGTCCCAATGCCAGATCATCTAGTCTTGCCTTCATTGGGTGCATTGGCATACTGTTGTACTTTTCCATCTGGATCATGGTTTTTGTGTCTCTTCTATGGGACAATGTCTGTAATCCAGCAACCTTCTGCATCTCTGTTATTGGTGTAGTTTTCATGGCTCCTGTAATGAGCCTGAGAGCTTGATTTTGCACCTTGTCCAAAGACTGCAGATGTGAGTTAGCAGCTGATGACCATGCTGCTGAGCTAAACTCTAAGTGTGGTCTTATTACTCCATTATAAATCTTCTTTAGATTTCGTTCATTTGCTCCCCAGTTGGTACCTGCTAATTTTCTGAGTATGCCTAGTCGTCTTCGGGCCTTTCCTTCTGCATTTTCAATATGCTTATTCCATGTAAGCCTTTGGTCAAATGTCACCCCAAGATAGGTGGGGTAGCTTTCTTCCTTGATCACGGTTGTCCCTAGGTGTATGTTAGCTGATTTGTCCTTGGGGGCGAGGGAGAACAGTGTTGTGGAGGTTTTGTCTGTGTTTATTGTGATAAGCCATTTCTCTGCCCATGACACTAGCATGTCTGCTGCCCGCTGCATTCTATAATTTGCTGTGGTGACATTTTCATCAGCGCACCAGAGTACTAGGTCATCTGCATATAAGGCAGCTTTCACTCCTGCAGGGAGATCTTTCACCAGGTCATTGATGTAAACAAGGAAGAGTGTTGGGGAAATTACTCCTCCTTGAGGTACCCCCTGATGGAGCAACACTTTTCTGCTCTGCAGACCGTCAAGAGTGACTCTAGTTCTCCTGTTATGCAAGTATGACTGGATCCATTTCATCATGTTGCCTTGGATTCCACTTCTCCTAAGTTTTGCAATGAGGCCATCTTTCCACACCTTGTCAAAGGCCTGCTTGAAGTCGACCCAGATCGTTAGGACCTTTTTCTTCTCCTGGAAGGCATCTTCTATTGCTTGAGACAAGTAAGTAACTTGGTCTTCTATACTGTAGCATTCTCTAAATCCAGCTTGTTCCGGCACCAGGATCTGCTCAGACTCTAAATACCATTTCAATCTGTGGTTGACTATTCGCTCCATAGTCTTCCCAACACAGCTTGTGAGACTGATTGGCCGGTAACTTGCAGCCTCGGTCTTACATTTCCCTTTCTTTAGTATGGGTATTGTGATGGCTTCTCTCCATACTTGGGGTACCGTTCCTTTCAACCAGCTGTGGTTGAATATCTCAAGCAGTTTTGTCTTTGCTGCTGAGCTCAGATTTACTAGCATTTCGTTGCTGATTTTGTTTGGGCCGGGTGACTTTTGAAACTTAAGCTTGGAAATAGCCTTCTGTAGTTCTCCTAGTGTGATGGGTTCCCTCATTGGGGCAGGAGTATCTGTCTGTCCCATGGTTGCCAGTATTTCTTTTCTTATCTCTCTCTGATGGTCTATGTTAATGGGTAAGTTGCTTTCTGAACTGTATCTTCTAGCAAACAAGTCTGCAGCTTGTTTTCCTCTGAAAAGTTTGCCACCTTCATCCAATGTGATAGTCTGCCTAGGTGAGGAACGCTCTTCATTTAGAGACTTGACTAATCTCCAAAGTTTCCTGCCGTCTTTCTCAAGGTTCAGCGATGCCGTTTTAGTTCTCCAGCTTTTCCGTTTTTCTTCTAGCTTTGTTCTCTGAAACTCTGCTACAGCCTTTTTCCATTTGTTGTGAGTTTCAAGTGAAGGCTGAGACTCTGCGTCCTTTCTAGCCCTGTCCATAGCTTCCTGACGTTCTTGGAGTGTGCTGGACCAGTATGGTATGTAGTTACGCCGGCATCCTTTGGGAATGGTTTCTTTTGCAGCTTGTAGTATGCATCTGTTGAAGTCTTTTACCACTTCATTAATGTCTCTGTTCTGTACCTTGAGGGTAGACAGCAGCGTGTTCACCTGATGCCTGAATAAACCCCAGTTGGCTTTTTTGTAGTTCCATCTTGTAATGGCTGGGCCTGTACTGAGAGTTGCACTCTGGACAGTAAGAAAGATTGGGCGATGGTCGCTTCCCCCTAGTTGGTCTCCTACTTCTCTACTAATAGATCCAGCTATATCTGGTGTGGAGAAGGCAAGATCTGGTGTTGAAGTTGTGTGCCATCCTCTGGAGTAGAAGGTAGGAGTATCTGTGGCATTATTGACTAGGATTAGGGAGTGATCATCTTGCCAAGTTTCAACCTCTTCACCTCTGTGATCCAGATGGTTATAGCCCCAGCTCTGGGAGTGGCTATTAAAGTCTCCAACTGCTATAAAGTTGGTGGCTGGTACCTGTATAGAGCTGAGACTCAGGGGTTTGTTGTTCGGACAGTAATAGTTCAGGAGTTCTATTTCCATCTTGTCTACCTTTATCTGCAACAGCTGATATTCTGCTCCATCCATGAAGGTTTTCCTTTCGTGTGCAGGAATGTTATTCCTTACAAGAGTAAGTACTCCTCCTTTTCGTCTATCTTGTCTGTCGGATCTGAAGCATTGATATCCCCTTATTTTAAAGGTTTGATCTGCTTTCAAGTGAGTCTCTTGGATACAGCAAACACTGACTTGCTTCTCATACAAGATGTTTTCCAGCTCTGTCTTTTTGCTGTATCCAGCCTGCTTGCTGTTCACTCCCTCTGCATTCCAGTGCATCATGACAAGTGGCACTCTGGGTTTCTCTTTTTCTGTTTTGTTTCGGTCAGTAGTTCTCCTCCGCCGTCTGCTGACTCCACAAGACGGTCTAGAGGGTCCTCCAGTAGCTGAGGGTGGGCTCTGTCGAGGCTCAGAGCCCAGCACTGCACCTGCCTGGTGGAGCTCCACAGGGCGAGCACCAGTACGAGATTTATTTGACGGTGTACTCATCCATAAAAAAAAAAGCGAGTTGCGTGATACTGTGGTTTCCGGTGCGCCTTCTGGCCCAGTATCTACGACTTTAGCACCTCTTCAACGGGAGAGTGGGCTCATCCCTAATCTGTTTATGTTCCCAGTAGTAGACTATTCGCAAGCAGCCTGGGGGTGTCACTACTCTGCGCTGACCTTGTACTCGTATGGTGAAAATATGGTTGCGTTATCTTTAAAATAGACCTGTCTTTCCAGTGGCTTTTCTGCCATCCTGCAACTTTGAGTTAGGGAGTTCTGAGCTCCAGTCTCTTTCCCAGGCATTTTATCCTGGCCTGGCACGCATACACTTCTGGTTCTAAGTTAGCAGTTGGGGATAGGTGTGGTGGCACACTGTGCATTCCCCGTCATCCAGGGGGGCTCTCCAACTATGCAGAGCTTGCACAATGCTGTGCTCTGGTTCTGGGCTCTCCCAAGGAATCCTCACGTCCTGCACAGAGCCACTTCCACATACCCACCACCTGCCATCTCTCCATTGTAGAAATCTCCTGCATGCGGCCATCCAGTCAAGAGCCAGTATTAAGTCTGGTGCCCAAGTGATCCCCCCAAGCTCAGTGTGCAATGCTGGTTTCTCATCATGCTGCAACACAGGGGGGATTGTGATGCTCAGCCATCTCTCTCAACTCTGCACCGATAAGTGACATCGGGGACTTAACTGTGCCTCAGTACTGGGAGGCCCCGTTTCCGGGTACACCACACACAGCCAATTGAGGCAACGGTCGTCGTGGGCGAAAATGCTGAATAAAAGACAAGAAAAGGTGCACTCTTCTTGCATATCACCCAGTAATAAAGCCCTGAAGAAAAAAAAAAACTATTAGTTCTGAGAAGGACTTTTGAGGTTATATGGTTGGATATACCATCTTCCTTCAGGCACATGGCAAAATCTATAGACACGAAGATTGTGTTTTATTACATTTATATAAGCCATCTTCCTTCAGGCCCAAGGCAAAATCTATAGACATAAAGAATATTTTAAGCATAGCATTAATTTTTAATTAACATCAAAATTAATCATTACTCAACATAATACTACGGTGAGTGTAATATTAACAATATATGCAGATTACCCTCAGACAGTGGTACCACAAATCTGTGGCTGGATTTTTAGAGCTATTATCTAGCAAGCGCTCTGAATGGTGTGGGACTAGTCTCACTCTCCCAGTGTATAGCTTCTTTAGTACTCTCTCACTCGCTGCCCAACCCATGTTTGCAAGTTTTTTTCATTATTGCCATTCTCTACCTTGCTGGTATCTTGTTTCTTTCAATCTAGATTTTTCAAATCAAGCGATGATCTAGTGTAATGCCTATGTAGTTTGGGTTTTCATCCAGGTGAAGATTTTTTCTGTTTAGCACTAATTTGGAGCTCTGAGGTTTATTTGAGAGGGAAAACACTGTGTTTGTTGTTTTCTCATCATTTATCTTCACTAGCTATTCTTTGGCCCACTACTCCAATGATTGCTTCTGTTTAAATCTGCTCTCTAGTTTTTTTCTGTCTTTTATCATATTGATGGTTTCTGTTGTTATGCATTCTGTGTGATGGCGCTCACTTTTTCCCAGTAATTCTTCATATGTCTCGTTCCATATACTTGTGATCTGTTGCGAGTGGTATTCTGTATTTGCTACATCTTCCAGCTGTTGGAGCTCTTGGTATTTGTTGGATATTGTGACTGTAAATTTGTCTCTTTTTCCTTGATTTCTTAGATATCCTACAGTGAACTGTTTATAATTGTGTATGGTTAAATATCTCTTGAATTTCATCATTATTTTGACATCTGACATTTTGGGATCTGATGCCACATTTGCTCCTGTACATGCGTTTATGTCATGCAGTGAGATCTTCTTCTTCTTCTGTGATCACTTTCCTATGCTCAGCAATATAAAGAAGGAGATGAGTTGCCTCCATGAATCCAGTCGTCAGCAGGAGGTCCTCGCAGGTGCCCCACAGTTTCTCTTCCATTTTCATCTCCAGGGGCCAGGTTTAAGCTCTCAAGTCACTAAAGAGAGGGCACATTTGCAGAATGTGTTCCGGAGTCTGGGGGCCATTTTGGCATGTGCACTGGTCAGTTGGGGCAGCTTTAATTTTGTGGAGGTGGGCTTGTAGTCTGCATTGTCCTGTGCGGAGCCTAAAAATGGTGGTTTGCTGTGTTCTGTCTAGCTTTAGGATGGGGTCTTGTGGGTAATTGCTGCCTGTTCTCTGGCTCCATGCATTTTTTGTACTTTTTTTGATGAGTGTCTTTGCTTCCTTCAGTGAGACTCTGTGGTGAATCTTTTCCTTCTGGGTGCCTGCTTTTGCCAGTCTGTCGGCTGCCTCATTTCCTGCAGTACCACAGTATGCAGGAATCCACTGCAGTGAAATGTTTTTGTTGATGGACAGCTGGTTCAGATGTTCTATGGCTGTTCTTGTTAAGAGATCTTCAGGTTCATTTTGAATATAGTCTGGAGAATTGACAATTGCAGTCGCATAAGAAGACTACATTTGATCCTTTGAGTCTTTGTTCCAGCAGTATCTTTGTAGCCTCTAGGATTGCCTGTAGCTCTGGCCTGTAGTTTGTTGAGAGTTCTCCAATAGCAGTTGACTGTTCTATTTTTGGATTAGTATTTGGATCCCTGCTCCTCCTTTCCTTACTGCTTCTTCTGAAGATCCGTCAGTGAAGACATGAATCCACTGTGGACTGGGGTATTGGTTCTTGAGGTGATCCAGTGTTTTCGTTTTCAGAGTAGTGGGAGTCGCCACAGTTCTGTTCTCAATGCCTGGGACATACAGTGTATACAGTGTACATGGGTATGGTGTTTGTGATGTTGTGGTACTGGGTTTCTGAGGTTACTTCTCCATTGGCAACCATCAGCTGTCTTTATAGGTGGTTGAAGCTTGATCTTTTCAATCTGTTTTTGGTTAGTTCTTTTATTTTCTCGTGCATGGGGTGCCGTTTTAGGCGTCTGAATTTGTCTGTCATGATGATGATTTTCTCATCTCTGCGTTTCTTAGATTTTGCAATCCTGCTGTTATTGGTGTACTCCTTAGTCCTCCTGTAATGATTCTCAGTGAGATATAAACTACTTGATAATGCACATATGATCAATCTGATTTTCTGTTTTATGATCTGGTGATATCCATGCTGCTTTGAGTATTCATTTATGTGGAAACATTCTTCCTCCTATAGCCAGTTTATTTGAAGCTGAGATAATAGTTCCCCCATTTTTGCTCATTGTTCCTTGTCTGTGTTTTCCCATGATTTCTTCAAACCGCTATTGTCTGCACCTATCTTAGTATTTATGTCACCCATCAAAACATGTTTTTTCCTTCTCTTTTTATCCATATTCTTCTTTGACATTGGTTGGTACATAACATTGGATGATGTTGACCTTTGTTATTTGTTTAGCTGTTTTGAATGTTGCCACAGTAATTCTGGGCCCCACTGCTTCCCAATCTAATGAATACTTTAGGTGCTTCTTTAGATAGCATTTGAACTATCCCTCATTATGGTGAGAGCTTTCTTCTTCATGTCCTGAGGATAGCACAATTTCACCTGTGCTGAGTTTCTTCCTGTTCCCTCCCTTCCACTTTGTTTCTCACAGTCCTAGGATATCGATCTTGTAGTTCCTTATTTCTGCTGCCACCTGTAAAGTGTTCCCTTGTTTGTTTAAATTTTGGACATTCTATTTGCCTGTTGTGGAGATTTTCTGTAACAGAACTGGGCGGCCCCTCTCGATCTCTGTTTCACTATGGCAGTAATCAGTTACATTTGCGGTACTGATGTTATTGCATGCATTCTATTTGTCACACTTTCTTTCATTCTCTGCTAAGTAGAAGTTATTTGATTTGGTCAGATATTTGACACTCCTGGCTGATGATAAACACATCATATTTGCAAGGAGCGGCTGAGATAAGATTAACACTAATCGCCCCAGTGTATTTGCTAATTGAGGCCCTGCTTCGCTGAGATTATCGCTGATAAGGCCAGAGTACGGGACAGATAAGAGATTACTCGTCTGTGCAACACATTAGGGCAGACAACTTATGACATAATCACTTCCTGTCTGGCTCGTAATGACGACATTACTTTATCTGAAAGTAATAAGTATTACATCTTACACACATTGTCGTGTGAGGTTACCGATGCGTTTGTGAGTTGGTACACAAGGCAATCGAATGTTTACAGCCCATTTTCAGAAAAGTAATGTTTGAAATTTTGCACTAGATGAGTCATGCAAAATATTCAAATCAGATTGGCTGATCATTTGAGCTCAATAACAAACAGAGCAAGGTAGGACTGTGAATATAACCTGCATTTGTTCAGCTTTCCTTCACTGTGAAAATTTACTCTGAGGAATCGCTTGCCAAGAACAACCAGACTTGCCAGAAGAAAATTCAGGATTTCCATTTATCAGACCGGACTTTTATTGGAACACCTTGTAAGACTTAAAACAGCCCAGGAAATCCATTTTTATAAGGAACCGGACTCTGAGGAAACTGAACACACAAAGTCAAAGAGGGAGTTTTAGTGCTAAATTAACAACCCCAAGTGCACGTGTAAGAGGCCTAACCCAGTGCCTTAACTTATTAATCTGAGCAAAAATGTCTGTGAGCCAAGATTAGCATAAGTTGTGCATTTACATTCTATATTTCATTACTAACATGTGAACTAACATATATGTATATATTACCATGTGAATTTTAATGTGTAAAAAGTGCTAGGAATGTCCAAGTCATTTGAGGCTGGCAACCTCAGCATATAGAATGATGGTTTCATGAACCACCACTGCAAGGGATTGGTGACTGCTTTATTGCTAGTTTCTTAAAGAGAACTAAATGCATAAATAGTCCCAGGTTCTTATGGAGCAGGGAGGGAAAGATGAAAGAAATGTTGTACATTCTAAGTATAATGTCTACATTTTCAATCAGTGTAAATGTAAACGGAAACATATTCACTTTAAAATTAAAGGAAGTTTCAAACTTTTCAATCAGTGTAAATATAAATGAAAACCTATTCAATTTATATTGTGAACACTTTCCAAACAGTGGAAATGTAAATGTAAACATATTCTATCTGTATTATTAACCTTTTCATTTAAATGTAAAATGAATATATATAACTGTTCAATTTAAATGTAAAGGTTTCTCTCGAGAGCTTAAGTTAAATACTCATTGAGCGTAATTCTGAGTTAAATGGGATGGTGAGATAGAAATAGGTGGGCACATAACTGTGTCGGAAAATGCAATACTTAGGAGAGCGTTTTGCTTCTATTCTTTCATCATAGTTATTGGTGGTGGTACCAGCTGATGGGTACTATCTCTGGAACAATAAAGGAACAGTGGCCTGCGCTTTAAGATGAAGCATTAACTTTGCCATTACTCCTTGACGTTCTAGGAATGTGCGGCACCTTTGACATTGACCCGAAATGAGCGTAACTAGTGATACAGTCTACCAACAACCAACCTAGCGGGAGGAGGAACTACCATTGGCAGCTAAGTGAAAAATATCTGCTGCCAAAAGGGACCTTTATTCAGTTAAATCCCATCACAACAGTGATGACAACCTTTTCATAAAATATTATTCAATTCTTTAAACTTGTTAAAACCTGAAGTGATTATTAAATTTTGTTATTTGTAATTATACAAATTTAACTTCGATTTAATCCTTTTAAATGTTTGTCTCAGTCAATTTACTACACACACTCTAAACAGAGGTATACCAGACTAATAAGAATTCCACTGTGTAAATCAGAGGTGGGGGCTTAATGAGCTAAGATTAACCATTGCTTAATTCTTCACAAAAGTGGTCGGCAGATTCTAGAATTAACTTGCTCAGCCAAAGCAGCATAGTTTTCGCTTATCTGAATATCTTGTGAAGACTCCCTTTGTGATTGAAGTGTCATTGCCCTTCTATCTACATCTCTGCCAAGAGTAATCTTGTGCGAAGGTAGATACCTTTGAAGCCCATATTAGATACTCTTGAGTTTTGGCCACTGTTGGACCACAACTGCAAAGCAGGGGAGGCAATACCGTTATATTTTCCTAGAAGAAAAAAGATGAGTCAGCAACCCAGACTCCTTTGGGCTTTCTCTGCGTTATGTCTTGAGCCTCCTTACTAGAGGACCTTCTGTTTAGGATGGCCGAATGTACTTATTTTCTTTAGTTGACCTGTCCATGTTGTTTGTTGAAGTTTTTGTGCTATAACATTTTCTACAGTATGAAGTAACCAGCCCCATGCCCAGCCCTATTTAGTCACTTTTTATGACCTGCATGGTAGGGAACAGTGTTACTATTCTGTGCTTCCCTTTTGGGCCTTGGTAACATAAGGGTGATGAAATGCTGTAGTACAACTTATTTGTTAGGACAATTTACTTACATAGTCATCTCTCTTCTTCCGTGAGGAGTTAGGAAAACATCAAGTTAAACTTAAAATATGAACAATGTTTCATTGCCTTCCTGTTACATCACGCATGAAAGCATTTGCTCTGCCTTCAAAACATAGCATACCACAGGAAGCTGGTGACTGTTGAGGGGACCTATTAATGTATGCAATATTTATGTCTGTTGTATTACAGGTAGTTCAGGAGATACGAGGAGCTGAGAATGATAAGAGGGTGCCAAAAGCGGTGCGGCAGGCCCAACAAGGCCAATGGACTACATGGGAAGCAGCCCTGCAAAGGTCCTTGACATGGAAGGATATTTAGCATATGGCACCTCTTAGGCTCAGCTTCATTATTAGATCAATGTATGATTTCCCGCCATAGGCCACACACCTTGTGAGATGGGGAAAGTCGGATGATGAGCAGTGCCCCCTATGCCAGGAAAGGCAGACACTTGAACACATGCTTTCAGCCTGCAAGGTGGCATCAGGGCAAGGATGCTATATATGGCGCCACAACAAAGTGCTAATGGCAAGGATGAAGGCGAATAGCAAAGTCAGGCCGAGCACCGCAAATATATACTTTCTGAGAGCAGGAAAGTCAGCACACCTCAAACCGAGTAAATCGGGTAGCAGTTTACCATCTCTTCTTGACTGTGCAAATGACTGGGAGATGGTGGTAGACCTACCTGGACGAGGGGCATATCCAGAGAGTATCAGAAAATCTTGAAGATGGCCTGATGTAGTGCTGCATTCTTCATCATCGCTGCAGGTTATAATGATTGAACTGACTGTGCCATTTGAATCCAGATTGGACGAGCAACATTCGTTCAAAGTGGCAAAGTATAGTGATCTGGCCGTAAATCTGAGACACGATGGGTTCACTGCAAGGGTCATAGCTTTTGAGGTGGGTGCACGAGGGCTCGTGGCTGCGTCAGTGTATGATTTATTGAAACTGTTGGGTCTGAGAGGACAGTCGAGAACAACGGCACTGAAGAAGCTTAGTGAAACTGCGGAAAGGGCATCATGCTGGCTGTGGAACAACCGCAATGGGCTATGGAACTTGTTACAGTAAAAGCTAGCCCTACCTGCGGTAAAGGAAACATCCTTAAATTTTTCTAAGTCCGCAGTACATCGAGTGTTTCATTGTATTGGTGAAAGGATGGCGGCATTACAAGAAACAGGTGGTGCATTATATGGGGTGAAGGTAGATTTCAGAGGCCGGCTCACAAAGAATTCAAGCCTCATTGCCGTCATGCAGGCGTGTCAGTGGTGTGCTGCGGAATGACCGCAATAATTTTTCTTCTCTTTGTTATTTTCACAATTGCCTCCTGCTGGCGGAATTGTGGATTTTAAAGCTGCATCCAAGGTGGAATGGGTTCATTTTCTACACAAGACATCAGGAGGCTGAGACACTTGGGAGTCATGACCCTGGTAGGCCCGCCCCCCTTAGAGTGTAAATGAGAATAATGGGCCCAACACTTGTTCGACGGGGGGACTCCTTCTGATGATCAGATTGCCTCCTGTTGTATCACTCTGTATAGGGTTTCCTATCATCGGAAATGCAATGTTCAAGCAAAGACTGAGTGGGATGGGATAACTACAAAGAAGATGAACAAATAGAGTAAATACTGAGTTTTGAGCTTATGAATGAACAATATGAGAAGTTTTATACATTAAATAATATTTTTTGTATTTGAGTATTTTGTTGGTTTGCCAAGCTCTTTTGCAGTGCCATATTATATGTGTGCTGTTAGTTACTTTTTTTTCTGTTCCATAAGTCACTACTGTTCACCTCGTCTACCGTGATAATGACATCACAGATCCATTATTAAATATCATCATGTATTTTGTCATCAAGAAATCATGCAGTATATTTAACACAGCTTATTATTTAAACTTCCTTCTCGATATTTGCAGTGAAAAAATCCCTGCCATCGATTCAGTAACCATGCATGTAGCAGTGTTTTTCACCTGCTTTTTCACTTATCTACCACGTCTCCTTCCGCACTCACGTACTCAAATGTGCAAAGAAATTAGTAGAGGGGGAGCTTAGCTTCCATTTTGTGTGAAAAGCGTCCCATATTTCATCTAACGCAGTGGTTCTCTAAGTAGCGGTATCACCAAATCATTCACGGTTCTTCTTGTGAAACTGTTGACCACCCCTCTTTGAGTGCCCAGCACTCGATGATGATAGGAAAATGCTCCTTCCTCTGAGTCCAGATAAGTGGAACACCTTGTACAGAGAGACAAAACAACTTTCGAAAACATGCAGATATCACTACATGGTATTGGGCTGAAGGGCCAGAGCCAAAGTGCCGCTGGATCAATAAAAGAAGTGTGGGAAACACTGTTCTGCCAAATTGAACTCCTGTACATGCAGTACTTTTATTGATGTCATCAGTGCAAAGAGACACCATGATCAAGATTCTGCAATAACTCTACTCTTTTAATGGCAAATGCTTCCTTTCTTATTCTCATTGTTACCCATAGAGGTACCTGCAGCTCTTTTTTAACATCTTCACAATACAATTAAACTCAGAATCACAAAAAAGTACAATATCCGCATGTGTCGCCATGTTCAAAATTTTGTTTACCAGGCTGTGTAACCGGGGAGATGATTACACTTGGTGAGGATTCCTTCAAGTTGGTGCTGGCTTATCGCCAGAGATGGTAAACTACTTGAGGATAGGGCAACCCAGATTCTTAGTTACCGGACTTAGGTTGGATGGTGTGATCTTCATTAGTGGTGATACCGATCAATCTTATTTTGTTCGATTAATCGACTAAAATCCTTTTTTGTGCAATTAATTGATTAAATTCCTTTTGTACGATTAATTGATCAAATTCCTTTTGTTTCGATTAATCACAGTGGTGGTTCAATAACACTGACTCTTCTGAAATGTATACCTGAAAGTACTTGACAAGCCTTAGTCTTTCAGTTAAAATGTTTAATAAATTGAAACAGTTCTCCAATAATCAATACAGAAACAATTCTCAACTCTGTTAACTTCCATCTTGAAAGCCTAAGAAATCTAATAGTTGTTCAGAAGCACTGTCTTCTTCATGTTCATGCCTTAGGATTATTCCTCTGAGAAATTCAGTCTCTGTTAATTCCGTTTCAGGTTCATATTCTAACTCTTCTGAGTGAAAATGTATTGTTACCCATTCTTCTGCTGGGTTTATATCATTTTCATAAACCTCGTTCAATCCAATTATAACTTCTTCTGATAACTCAATTAAAGGTGCTCGAGGTTCAATGACTTGGTTCTCTTCTGCTTCTTTAATAATCCTGTCTAGGAGGATATGTCTGTCCTTGGCTTCTTTAATGTCTTTAAGCACCAGTTTCATAAAACTGGTTCCTCCATACATGCCACATGCTATGGTTTACCCATAATCTGTACAAGGTGTTTGCGTTTTCAGATGTGTACACCCTGTACATAATTTCTGTACAGGTTTTCTAACCCATTCCTCTTATTACTGTGTCTCAGAGTTCTTTTATAAGGTACTATTGAACATAGGATTTCCAAGTCTGTTAGTGATAATTATGCACAGAAATAGACTAAATGATGACACCATCACATTATTTTTACAGTGGAAAATAAACTTAGACATTTATTGTTTGGGTTTTAAAATAAGGGAAGACCTGCTTTAAAAGGCAAAGTCCCAGTGCCTCATTTATAATGCAGCCCGCTGTAATTGAAAATATTTTTACACACTCTTTTTTTTTTTCAGTCTTTGTACAGGTTTTGCGAGTCTTTGTACAGTGTTTTGGATTTTTTGTACAGGTTTTTCATCTCCGAGGTGTGGCATGTATGTTCCTCCACAATTTCATTTCTTGTAACAATGAAATATACAGAATCTTTAAGAAGACGGCAGTGTTCTGAAGTTGGTGTGATGTAACTTTTTCAATGTTGCGAAATCCCCACACTTTTTAAAATGCTATAACTTTTTTATTTGTTGTCCTATTTTAAAAAATAAAGTACCAAATTTCATGATTTACCAAGGGCTTCAAAACTACATTGTTTTCTCTGGTGTTTCTGTGCAAACAAAAATCACTTTGTGGTACCTATACAGATAGGAAACTCGATTGTCTACTAACTTGTAATTCCAGTTTGAATAAAACACACTGAAATAAAGTCATCCGTTATATTATGACTAGTAGCAAGTCTTCTCTCAATAGAAGATAATCTATAGGCACACGTTTACACATCTGGTGCTGTTGCTTCTCTCTGCTAAGTACTTCTGGAACACTGTAAGGCTGGAAGCTCACTCTAACACTCCTAGAAAATGATGCTATCGTCTCCTTATAAACCCAAATAGTTGAGCGGTGCACGACGAAGCTTCTTCAGTGTTCCACAATAAACTTCTGATGTTATTGTGGTCCCTGGTGTCATGAATTCCGTCAACAAAAGTCGATCCAAAACAAAAGGCACGGAATGCTCACCAGTGGCGTCATTATCCTGCACGACAACGCGCGGCCCCACACTGCTGCTCGCACAAGCAGTTTAAGTGGGAAATTTTCAACCACCCCCTTACAGCCCAGACTTGGCACCAAGCGATTATCATCTCTTCGGCAAGATGAAGGTCTGGCTGGCTACCCGGCGCTTCGACACCGCCGAGGAGCTCATGGATGGAGTCAACAACTGGCTAAGTACCCTGGCGGCACCGTTCCTTGACCAGGGGTTACAAAAACTCGTGCCACGGTACGACAAGTGCCTGAATTTGGGTGGTGACTATGTGGAAAAGTAAAGCAGTGATGTATGTAACTTTTCTATGTATTTAGATGTTATTGTCAATTTTTTTAATTTTTACCAGCCAATCAGAGGTTGATTTTGGAATAGCCCTCGTATTATCTTATAACCATTAATTCAAATCTAAGGATGTTATTATTTACTATCGTATTTTTCCTATGACCATCCGGTCACAGCTGTAGTACTCACAACAACTTTTAGTATAAAGCACACTGACTGGAAACACAATAAAACTGACCTAACCCATGTCGTTAGGAAATTTATTTTACAAAAATGAGGTGTCACAAAAAAACTTTTTTATTTTTTTATTTTTGGACGAAACAACTTTCAAGTTTTAGAGTATTTCATTTACTGGAATATTGGATAAAAGGTTACGAACCTGTATTAAATCCATTTAAAAAAAAAAAATTTGTGTATCCCCTTGTGTGTTGTTGTGACTGATTTACACTTTCTGAAAAATTCCATGTTATTAATTGTGTTGTTCTGTTGTAAATCTTTCATACACGTTAATTTTTTTCCTGCTGTGCTATTTTATAATTCTGTTTAACACATTAACTACTGCAAGCCGCTGTCAGCGTCTCACAAAATAATCACATTTGGACCGCAAGCCGCTCAGAGCGCCAATCTAATTTTAGTAATAAAACAAATGAAAAATGTACTGAAACACTTTCTGATCTGGTTCGAGATTTTGAGTTGCCACAGGAAAACAAATTCTCAAAGCATGGTTGTTGTAGAACACTGGAAAATTGATATTATGTTCATATTTTTCAGCATTTTGGGTTAGTTACCAAATCGTGTAAAACTGTTTACCGTGGCAACTAGTGATAGGACTACAAAAAATGCATGTACATCTCGTCTAACGGCTGAATAGGATAGAAACGTGTTTCAACAATTGACTGATAGATCTAGCGACGAGGACAAGAGTGAAAATGGTGTGCACATTGATTGAAATTGTGATTTTGATAGAGTTATAATTGTGAATATATTGCAAGTCCTCGGCCATCGGAGGACCGTTAAATAGCAACAACCTCTATTAGAGTTACGAACGGTGTTTATTGTAATAGTAGCACATTTGGCAGACTATACACCAACGTTTGGCATCGAAGTGGCATTAGTCTACAGACAAAGCTGAAGGTGTACAGAGCTGCGGTGCTTCCAGTGCTGCTATATGCATGTGAAACATGGACTGTATACAGGCGCCACGTAAAGAAGCTAAACCACTTCCATACAGTCTGTCTCAGGAAGATTATGAACATCAAATGGCAAGACAAGATCCCGGATACCGCCGTTCTTGACAGAGCTGGTATCCCTAATATTGATACTATTCTGATGCAGTCACAGATTTGCTGGGCAGGTCATGTAGTCCGCATGCCAGACCATCGACTGCCAAAGATACTCTTTTATGGTGAGATGCAGAAGGGTAAATGCTCCCATGGTGGCCAAAAGAAGCATTTCAAAGACACGTTAAAGACGTCATTAAAAACCTTTGACATAAACCCTGACATATGGGAAGCTGCTGCGCAAGACCGAACTGCTTGGCGCACATCTCTTCGTAAAGGTGCAGCGGCATGTGAATCATCCAGAAGAGCAGCAGCTGAACAGCGGAGACAAGCTAGAAAGGACAGTGTAATAAAACCTTCACATGAAGCAAACATTCCCTGCCCACACTGTCCGAGATCTTTCCCGGCCCGCATCGGGCTCATCAGTCACCTTCGTACCCATAGACTAACCTAACATATTCCTAAATAATTGGATGAACAGAGTGGTCTTCATCACCCGTGATGGACGAACAACACATTAATTTATCTTTAAAATGACGTGTAATTCATAAAAATCTGTAAACAATTATGAAAACTACAGATTTAATTCGGCCACAGTGTGTTTTTCAATTCGGTAGTTAATGTGTTAAAGCAAGGAAATTTTGACAAAAATATTTAGTGTTTCCTTTTTTTTCTACACCAGCGAGAACACATGAAGATAGCTCAGCAGTATTTTCAACTGGTTGGTGGCTCAGCTAGTGAATGTGGTAAGTTAATTTGTCAGTATTGTTTTCAAATAATTTATTAATCCTTCATGAAATTTTCATTCAGAACTGAGACTTGAAGGCATGTTTATTGGATCTGAGGTTAATGTTGAAACAACGTTCTGATTATTAATTTCTTTTTGTGATTTTATTGAACTCTTACCACAGCAGTAACCACAAGAGGTTTAAGCAGTTAAACATCTTATGGAATTTTTGTATTATACCAGTGGAGGCAACCCAGAAGTTTTAGAGATATGCTTTACAAATGCTGATCTCTGTACACATCTACCTTGATAAAATGTTGCATAGAGATATGCTTTAGAAATGCTGATCTCTGTACACATCTACCTTGATAAAATGTTGCATAGAGATATGCTTTAGAAATGCTGATCTCTGTATACATCTACCTTGATAAAATCTTGTCTGTTTTCAAGTTTCACAGTATGTGAATTTTGGGGAAAAATGCACCCTACCTGTAACTTTGATCTGTGCCAATCAGTTTCATTTATTTCCATCAAACAGAGTGGTGGAAAAGTCAAACTAAATGATATAATACTAAATATAATTTACACTTCAGAGAAAAAAATCACATTCCTATCTCATGCAATTCATGATTAAAGTGGATTTTCTTAAGCTAATTCCTTAGTTTTCACTTTGAACGCAAAGAAACCTTTAATCCTAAGAGTACTATGCTTTGAAGTGCCAGCTGGAGTAGGGCTAGTCTTAAAATTCCCTAGTTTACAAATTCTTCTTCTCTTCTCCCCATATCACCTAGAAATCTACCAAACCATTCTATGTGAGCTACATGTAACTCGGGATCTATCTTAAAGGCGATTGCACCAAGCGGCGATGATGTCTGTGGTGCCACCTCAGTTTGGGTGAAAAGAAGCTCACACAACAAGCAGAAGAGAGGAGAAAACATTGAAAGGAACACCAGGAAAATAAGCAGCTGATGTCTGTCACCTCATGGGGCGCATTCCCAAGTCAGTTATGGCTGAAGGGGCTATTATTATTATTATTGTAAAGGCATTCCTGAAGACATGAAGGGAACATTACAATATGCTGGGAGCACATCACAGCCCTTTGACATGCGCAGTGGCATCAAACAAGGCTGCGTTCTGGCTCCCACCCTCTTCAGGATCTTCTTTGCCTTGCTCTTGAAACATGCATTCGGAGATACAGCTGAAGGAATATGCCTTCACAGTAGGTGAGATTGATTGTTTAACCTCGCAAGGCTGAAAGCAAAAACAAAAATCAGAAGGGTCACTGTAAGAGACGTGTTATTCGCTGATGATGCTGCAATCATCACTCAAAGTCAACAGGTGCTTCAGAGCTTGATGAATCGCTTCACCCAAGCATGCAACTTTCTCTGGACACAGAAATTGACAGTCGCATTGGCAAAACTGCAGCCACCTTTGCCTGCCTCACAATGCATGTTTAGGAAAACTCCAAACTCACAGTAAAGACCAAAGCTGTAGTATTTAATGCCTGTGTCACCAGTACACTTCTATATGGCGGCGAGACATGGACAAACTATGCTAAGCAGCTAAGCAAGAAAGAAGGATCAATACCTTCCATCTACAGTGTCTACGCCATATCCTTGAAATGTCAAGATGTTGCCATGTGCTGGCCTTCGAAGCATGTATACACAGCACAGACTACTTTATGATATGGTCCTACAGAGTTAAAGTATTCCCTTAACTCTATAGGACCATATCATAAAGTTCCATAAAACATGTTTTAATATAAGACAACAGTTCATGATACCAGTACGAGCAAAGTGTCTGGCATTGCACTTTGTATACTCCCTAAACCAGTGATTCCTAATCGGGGTTCTATCTTCTTTCTTTGATCCTTAGCCGTCGACTGTCAAAGCAGTCAACGGCCATCATGCCTGGTGGCGCTTTGCAGGGCAGCAACAAACTGCTTCCACTTTGCTCGGTTGGTGGCCATCCTTTGTGCAGTGCCCCAGCTCTGGTTCATTCTTTGCATCTCGGCTTCCACAGTTCTCCACCTAGTTGTTTTTGATCGGCCTCTCCTTTGCTTTTCTTCAGGGGTCCATAGCATACTTGTTCTTGTGATGGCATCAGGGTCTCTTCTGAGGACGTGGCCAACCCAACACCAGTGTCTGCCAGCTATGATGGTGTGCATATCCTCATAGTTACTCCGAGTAAGCAGTTCTTGGTTGGTGATGGTATTCAGTCAAAAGATTAGAAGGATTTTCATTAGGCAGATTGTGTAGAAAGAGGACAATTTTGACATTTCCTTCTCAGTTACTCTACAGCATTCCGTACTGTTGAGAAGTACAGAAAGTACACAGCTGTCATATAATCTTAATTTGGTGTTTGTGCTGTACTGAGAGAACTTCCAGGTGTTGTTTAGATTAGCAAAGGCTGCTCTCGCTTTATTTATTCTGTTGTTGATGTCTTCACTTGTTCTGCTGTCTGGTGTTACTATGCATCCTAGGTATGTAAATGTATCTTTCTGTTCCAGCTTCTGGTTTCCTATTGTTCTGGGCTCAGGATTGCCCATTTGAGTGTCATGACCTCTGTCTTCTTTAGATTGATGTTCAAACCCACCTGCTGGCTATATTTATTTAGTTTATCTGTTTTTTCTTGAATGTTGATGTTAATGTGCAGTATCATCTGCATATTCCAGATCTTCCAATGTAGAAAACGTTGTTCATCTTATTCCTTTTGGACTGCCCTCTGTTGTCTGGCACATCACCCAGTTTATGACTGTCAAAAATAAAGTGGTTGATAAGGGGCATCCCTGTCGTACTCCTGTCTTCACCTCAAAAGTTAGGTTGCTCTGCCCAACACTACATGTAAAGTGAGCATAGGGACTTTTTGCAGCTGGGAATTCCATAAGCCCTCAGTATTTTCCATAGGCTGTCCCTGTGTATGCTATCAAAAGCCTTTTCAAAATCAACAAAGTTAATGTGTAGCTGTCTCAGCCATTCTAAGCACGGCTCTATAATGTTCCTGAGTGTGAATATATGATCTGCACATATTCAGGGTTCCATGAGACTCCTTAAATAAATTAATAAAAATGTTAAGTAATGAGGGAATTTTTTGTCCAGTGATTACCAATGCTGGATTAATTTCCATGTGCTTCAAAATCCCGAATTCGTTTGCTGCTTTGGTATGTAAGGTTACTGGAGAAAGGCGAGCCCTGTTCCAACAAGAGCAGGAACACTCGTCAAAAATTTCTGGAAGGTGTATCCCTTTCTTTAGTGTAAGTTAACGCATTTCTTTTTCATTTTGAGATTATGTTGTAAAAGTACATGTTTCAAGAAAATGTAAGAAAGTTCTTGTTTATCTAGCATGATTTTTTGTTCTTTAACTGAAAAGTTGGATTTGCGCATTTTGTTTAAAAGAATTTAAACAAAATTTTATCGTGATAATTACTTCTGAAACATCGATTAGTAAATTAATATTTTGCTGTGTGTCATATACTTCTTGAGAAGGACAAAGACACTAGCATGTAAAAATTGGCAACCAGAGCAACATGTCGATGTTTTCATAACCCAATCTATAGCAGGTAAGAAGAGATTTGTGGACTATGAAAAGGCATTTGACAGTAAAGACAGAGAATCACTTTGAAAGTTGATGAGGCATTATGGAGTCCCCCTGAAGACCATTAACTTAATAAAGAAAACTTATGAAGACATGATATGCAGAGTTCTTCATGAAGAAGAATTACAAAATCATTTGGGATAAGAACTGGAGTGTGACATGGATGTCTCTTGTCACCATTTCTCTTCCTACTTACTATAGATTGGGTTATGAAAACATCGACCTCACCCAACAGAAATGGAATCTAGAGGACTCTGACTAAACAGCTTGACGGTCTAGATTTTGCCTATGACCTGGCACTTTTGTACCATAACCGAAGTCACATGCAGGACAAAATGAAGATACTTGATGAGAGATCACAGCAAGTGGGTCTGAAAATACACAGGAAAAAAACAAATATAATGAGAATAAATGCAGGAATATATAACAAAATTGTACTGAAAGAAACACTACTACAAGATGTAGTAGTGTAAATATACGCATACCTTGGCAACAATATAGACGAAGTTGGAGGGACAGATAATGCTATCAAATTAAAAATACAGAAGGCTAGAGGAGCTTTCATTGTATTGGAAAATGTATGGAGATCAAAACAAATCAACTAAAACACAAAAAACTGAATTTTCAGTTCAAATGTCAAGTTTTTTCATAATTGCCATTCTTTGCCTTGCTCTCATCCGGTTTCTGTCAACTTGTTTTTTTTTTCCAAGTCAGACGGCAATCAAAAGTAATGCCTAGGTAGTTTGGATTTTCATTTAAATTCTTCTCTCTAAAGCACTAGTTTGGAGCTCTGTGGTTTATTCGAGAGGGAAAACACTGTATATGTTGTTTTCCCTTCATTTATCTTCATTAGCCATGTTTTGGCCCACTCTTCCAGTGCTGTTAGTGCCTTGCTGCATCCAAAGTTTGCAGTAGTGATATACTTCAGAGATCCACAAGGCTAAGTCATATGCAAAGGAGGAATTGTGTGTTATTTTTGGAATATTTTATGTTATGTTATTTATGTATGCAAGGAACAGTGTAAGTGACAGGACTCCCCCTTGTGGGACCCCCTGCTCTAATATAAACTTTTTGCTAGTGTGTCCTTGTAGCTGTACTCTGGCGGTTCTATTCTCATGGTAGTGGCCAAATCATTTGTACATTTGCCCACACACACCACTTCTGTGTAGCTTAATTTTCAATCCCTCTTTCCATATTTTATCAAAAGCTTTTTCCAAATCTACCCAAACCACTAGCGTGTTTTTTTCTTGGAAGTCATCTTTGATTTCCTGAGCTATATATCGTCAGTGAATTTGTGTTGTTTGGATCCTGCTTGTTGAGGGGTTAATAGCTTGGGGTGCATATGAGAGAGTGCTAAAGGTGTCACACACAGGGTGAGTGAGACCAGTCCCAGAGTATGGCATTGCAGCATGGACAACAGCATGTAAGTCAGACTTAAAAAATAAAATCAGCAGACTCAAAAATCAAGCAATCAGAATTATAATGGGTGGCATGAGGACAACACCTATAAAAGAACTCAAAAATATTACATGCCTCCAGCCAATGGAGGATAGAAGAGACAGCAGGGCCCAGCAACAAGCTGAAAAATTCAAGAGACTAACAAACCATCCAATGTGCCATAGAATAAATTCTCTTAGAAGGTAAAGACTCAAGCGAAGCAACTTTGTAGAATCAACCACAACACAGATGAGAGCAGTTTCCATAAATGCAATACCAGCTATTAATCCCATCTACACTGCACACAAGCTTCCAGTTTGGAAACAACATCATTTCCCTGAAATGATAGAAAATATTCCTGGAATTGAAAGAAATAATAGCCAGAGTGCAACAGAGAGAAAATCCATAAGTCTCCCAGCTGCTGCTTTTCGAGTGGCCAACTCTTCTTTGATGCCTCCCTCCATCTATTCAACAAGCTAAAGATAGGAGCTACTGATGAGTACCTGTGGCACTGATAAAATGACTGCTGAACATTTGCTTCAAAGTTGCCCCAACATATGCGGAACAGAGAAAGCGCATATGGCCGGCACTAGTACCATTTGTGGAAAAGCTCTACAGAGATGCAGATAGCCACAAACTGACTACTGCTTTCTTTGAAAACATTCAAGTAGACGTCTGAGAGTGTATAAAGAAGAAGCAGAAGAAATATCTAGTCAGTCCTATTGTATGACTATGAGACGTGGAGAAAAATTAAAACAACAACCAAAAAATCTACAAATGTTTATAAATTGGTGCCTGCATAGAATTGAAGGATTGAAGTGGTATGACAATATCACTAATATGGAACTGATGGCAAGAACCAGACAAGTACCAATGAAACAAGAGATGACAAAAAGACGCTGGAGATGGATAGGACACACACTGAGGACACCAGTGGATAGCATTACCAGGCAGTCCTTGTTCTGGAACACCCATAGTAAGAGAGGTAGAGGAAGACCAAAGAACACTGCAGACAGACATGAAGGGGTTGAAGAAGACATGGAAAGACCTTGAGCTGATGGCACGGGACAAGAAGGCAAGCATAAGTTTGTTGAAGGCTTATGCTTCTTGTGTGCCTGATGGGTTATGAATGAACTTCACAAAATTGTTACTTTGCGTAGACCACACCAGACTTAATGTCAACTTTACTTGTGCTCACATATTTAACACAACACAAACAAGCAATCTGACCACATGCAGGGGTACACAGTAATGAGAGAGCTGACAGACTAGCCTCAAGAGCACCAATAGTGGGGGCACTGGATATGGATAAGGGAGAGATACTGAGGACAATTAATGATCGCTTATTAAAGAAAGACACTGCAATAGATGAATCAACAAGGTTAAGATTGTTTGAATTTGGCATCAAACGTAAGGCTAGTGGGGGTGGATGTATGAGAGGATGCATCCGTCATGTATATAACTAGTACGCTACAGAAACAGCATTCATACCCTTTGTCATATGCTGAGGGAGACTGAGCACCCTTGGTTTTGCCCAGAGTGCAGTGATGTCAATTCTATTCATCAGTAACAATGTAACTCCCTATGGAGCATATATTTGTAACAGGCATTGTCAAAATACTTCCTTACAGTATATAAAATGACCTTTCATTCAATATCCAATAAATGATGAAGAGCAGAAAAATACATACTTCAATACAAAAGTTATCTATAGTACATACAATGTAGGCATGTGTGTCTAGACTATAACTTTAAGAAAGTGCTCAGTCTGTTGAGGTTTAATCATTTTTTTAAGATTTTTATTATCAGTTTTTTCATATAGGACTTCTTTAAATTTTTCCTCCCACTTCGTCATCGTTTTAATTAATTGTCAGTTTGATCTGATTCCTATCAAGCCATGCTGGTGGATAAATAAATAATACACACATAAAGGTATATTTCAGACTCTTGTGAGAAATAAAGAAGTAGAAAACTTGATAAAGCTGCTTCTTTATTGTTTGTATGTAATCAACATCATCCTGTCAATCATCTTGTTTTGTTATGGATATTGTCCCAACAGTTTATCTTTTACTTTCTTATGTCTTATTAGCTGTTGTTCATAAAATATTCATTTAGGATGTATTGATTGTTCAGTTATGTTCTTTGCTAATTGTAAATATTTTATGTGAACAGCATAATTTTAATATAAACAGTGCACTGTCATGTCAACCTGAAAATTCCTTTAAGCCAGAGAGCAAATCCTGTGATTTGAGAGGCATCTTTAAAGCTGTTATACCAAACTATACACGCTGTCATCTTGTTATAAATAGCCATACACACTATCGTTATAAATAGCCTGTCATTATAAAGTAAAGAAAACACCAAAAACAACTAGGAGCTACACTGGCCTTGTGCCTAAGCCTGTTGTGCATTAGCATATGCTGATTGTCTGTTTGAATTCCAGTTTCACTCTTTCCATAAAATCTTTTGTCTGGGGGTAAAAATTCTGCAGCATTATCTTATCTCATTTTAATGGGGTTTTTCCTGTGATAGTATTTACCATAAGTGTTTATTCGTCATGTATACGCTTGAGGAAATTTCATTTCTTCTAAAACTAACATTACTGTGCGGACTGCTACTGTTCAAATGTTTATTCTCTATGGTGTATTTCTGTGACTAGATAATTTACACAATCATGAGGTTGAGCTACAAACTTGGGCTATCTTGGAAAGAATACAAGAAGGACATGAGATTACACAGACTTGAAAGCCATTGTCTGGGGTTGCTTTGTGCAGAAATTGACTGAAATTATAGAGAGAATAGAACAAGAATATAATTTTTGTGACCAGACTAACAATTACCCCTTTATATGTATGTTGCATTCTCGTGCATTCAACCAACTTGCACACACACAGGCTATATTTTAGACATAATCTCACACAATAGGTAAAAGTCAGCATTTTTATACATTAAAATATTCCTGCTACAGGAAAGATATTTGTAATGGTGCAAGAAAATTAAAATATTTAAGCCAAAAAAAAATATGCATTTTAAGTTGGATGTCTAATGTGTCAGACAGAATTGAGTCCATCCGACATTGATTGTTCTGAATTAGTGTTTCTTATTGCTTAGTAAGTGTCTAAGAACATATTTGACAACAGTAATCTTTACCTATTAATAAAAGAGAATATAAAGTTTTATGAAATACGAGGGAAGGTCAAAAAGTAATGCCTCCTATTTTTTATGTATGTAAATACTGCATCGGTGTGCAATTTGTAAATTTAGCAGGATTCCTCAAACACTCTTCAGCACTGTATAGCATTACCAACCTGTTTCAGTAACAGGTGGCACCACTGTAACAGTTTAAAAATGGCTGCCAAAGACGTTCGGTTAAAACAATGTTATGTCATAGAATTCATCAGTGCTGAAGGCGAGACCCCAATTCGCATCCACGAACGTTTGAAGAATGTTTATGGAGATTCAACAGTGGATGTTAGCACTGTCCGACGTTGGGTACATCGTTGTGACGAAGCTGAAGTAGGTCAATCCTCAATGGCTGACGCAAAGCGGACTGGCCGTCCGTCTACCGCAGTGACTCCACACAACATTCATCGAGTTGATGGCATCATTCGTGGTGACCGTCAGGTAACACTGGATGAACTTTCTTCCATGTTGTCCATTAGTAAAGGCAGTGTCCAGAACATCATTAAAGACCTGGGTTATTCAAAAGTTTGTGCACGGTGGGTACCCAGAATGTTGACAGACAGACATAAAGAAACAAGGAAAACCATAGCCATCAACCTCCTGCACCGTTACGAAACTGAAGGAGAAGAGTTTTTATCGAATATTGTGACAGGTGATGAGACTTGGGTTCATTTTTTTGAACCAGAATCCAAGAGGCAGTCAATGGAATGGCATCACACAACATCGCCGACAAGAAAGAAGTTCAAAAGTTCACCATCTGTAGGGAAAGTTATGGCCTACGTGTTTTGGGATGAGAAGGGTGTGATTCTTCTCGACTTATTGGAACAGGGAAATACGGTGAATGCAGACCGTTACATTGAAACTTTGAAGAAGCTTCAAGGTCGTCTTCGGTGACTTTCCCATTAAAAGATCAGAGAACTGCACTACTGTTGCACGATAATGCCACGCCACACACCGCTAAACGCACCATTGATGCGATTGCAGAATTTGGCTGGACATTATTACCACATCCCCCTTACAGTCCCGATCTTGCACCTTCTGACTTCCATATGTTTGGACCACTGAAAGAAGATCTTCGCGGACATCACTTTGAGGACACCGAGACCCTTAAACGTGCCGTACGCCAGTGGTTTAGGAAAAAGGACACAAATTTTTACCGTGCGGGGATACATGCCCTTGTGAGAAGATGGACAAAAACTGTAACAAATAACGGAAACTACATTGAGAAATAAATTTTTGAAATTCAGACTTGGGGCTACATTTCAATGTGAATTTTATCTGTTTTCTTGCCTATTGAATGAAATTAAAAATTACGAGGCATTACTTTTTGACCGTCCCTCGTATAAAAATTCTAACATTGATATTTTTAACCAGATTAACAGGTTTTTTTTTCCAGTTTTGCTGGAAGTCTGACATGCCAGCAAGTTACCAATTTTGCCAGATTTTATAAAGATAAAGGTTATGTTTGAGATTTTCAGGTATACTTTCTGATGAATTTATTTTTGGTCATCATCACTAATTCCTTTTGCATTTCATACACCTGAGGATCTACTAACAGAACCTCTCAAATTTTTCAGTATTATTTTTCATCAATCCATTCGGAAAAAAATATTTTTTTTTGTTTTGTATTATGTAGATAAAAATTTTTTTTTTCAATTTTATTTATTTGTTTTTTTTTTTTCCAGATACTATCCCTGGGCGCCAGTGCATGGCCTCTTGTTTTTTCCTGCTTAAACAGTTTGAGGATGTTCTTATATATTTGAACTCCATAAAGGTAAACAAATTATGAAGAGATCCTCACTCATTATCAGTTCTAAAAATGAAATTAACATTTGTGAAACCTTGTGTTGTTTCAGGGGGTCTCTGAAGAGCCAGAGAAAGACTAGGACCACTGCTTTCATCAGGGATGTTATTGTTATTGTTGATCAGAATCCACATCACTGCATTCCAGGCAGACCCATAGGTGCTCAGTCTCCCTTGAAGGATATGAATGCTAATTGTTCCTGTAGTGCACTGGTTGTATACACAACCGATTCGTCCTCTTATGCATCCTTCCTTGCTAGTCTTACATTTGATGCAAAACTTCAACAGTCTTAGCCTTGTGGATTCATCTTTGCAGGGTCATTATATGATTAATTGTCTTTAGTTTTTCCCTTATCCGTATCTAATGTCTCCACTATGGGTGCTTTCAAAGCTTGTCAGCTCTCTCATTGCCACTGACCATTGGCTGACCCGGACAGTAGATCCATACCAGTTTCTGAAGACTCGAGGCTTCTATGGATGTTTTTCATTCATGCCATAGCCATCCATTCTGGACCTTCTGAAGCATAGGCTGAGAGTCTGACACATTAACTGCTCTGATTGATGGAAATGAGTTTCAGATAGCCACATCAAGGTTGCAGTAGCTACCTCTGTCTCAGTTCTTAAGCTGGTGGTAGTTGTCATGTAAGCTCCGCTTTCTTCATCCACGACCTTGCCATTCACTTTAGCCAAGAAACCCCATCCTGATTTCTCACCACAGAGTACAGATCCATCAGTTTACACAGTGGCATCATCATCCATGGCAAGATCATTTATCAGTTGATTAATTTCCAGTTCTGCTTTCCCATTGCCCCACGCTCTGCACTCCCTGCCAATGTTGATGTTGATATGCTGGTAGTTTGTTCAGTTTTCACCTGACTTTCTTCTTTCTTCCCCTTTGTGTATATTTTCAATAGTGGTCACCTGCCTAATCATAGCCCCTGCCTTTGCCATCCATGACATCCTTTCTTTCTTCGATCCTTAGCCACCGGCTGTCAAAGCAGTCAGTGGCCATCACTTTGTTTCTGTTGGCAGCCATCCTTTGTGCAGTGCCCCAGGTCTGGCTCATTCTTTGCATCTCAGCTTCTAGTTCTCCACCAAGTTGTTTTTGGTTGGCCTCTCTTTCACTTTCCTTCAAGGGTCCATAGCATAGCTGTTCTTGTGATGGCATCGAGGTCTTTTCTGAAGATGTGACCAAACCTACTTGTCAACGTGTATGTCAACACAATTCAAATACACGCACTACCACTGTACATCTGAACTTCACACAGGACAGGAACAATAAGACTTGTACACGCTAAGTGCTTCACGAACAGTGGTGACACAAATAAAGGCAGGCTCAAATATAGCACGTTTCACTAGCTTTGCCCTCAAACAAATGTAATTATCTGATTAACCGTCTAACGTATTAATGCCATTTTTTGCATACGATGTTATATTGGGTTAGACCCAACAAATATATACTTTATATCTGTGCATCTTGTCGAGTTCCCATAAACGGATGAAATCCTTTGATCTTTGTCGGCATACTAATTATTGTGTATCGAGGAAAGAAATTTTACCACTTCATGCACAGATTCTGTGAATTGATTAGGCATAGGCGTGTCTACTATTACAATAATGTGGCCATCACGTTTGCAATTGAATACGTGTTGAAGATGATTTCTTAAATGATCTGCATGCGAGATACTCGTGACATTGTTTGTCATTGACATTTAATGCGCTACCATACTGGACCTTCCTTGATCTAATTATTTCAATGGGTATCATCTCTTTGCGGTTCATAAATATCATAATGGAACGTTGCTCCTCTAATGTGCTTGTAAATAACGGTAAGGTCATCTTTAAAGAAATTAAACTTCATCCGAATCATAATCAGATGTCTCTGAGAAATTGAAAATCAATCTCGGCTGAATGAAGGACAAACCATCATTCTTCCAATATTCCTCTTCCTCTTGTAACACATGGTTCTCACTTTTCTTCCAATAATCCCTGGCTATATTGGAGATGGCGGCTTTTATAAGTATTTCAACATCTTTTAATTTGAACGTTCTATTTTCTGTTGCTACCTGTTCCTTAATTTTAGCCCATACTAATTCTATTGGGTTTAAGTGAGAATGGTAAGGAGGTAATCTTAAACATCTGTGACCATGTTCATGGATTGCCTTGTCTATGTGAAATATCTTTGTATGCTGTGTCTTTTTTTACAATTCCAAGTAATTCAGGTTCATGGACATTTCGTTGAATGGAATGTTGTGTATGGTCAGCCAAATCTTTATTACATCTTTAATACTTGGTGAATTAGAAACTTTATCTTCTGGTGCCACAACGTTGTGATATGAGGCATTGTCCATTATCAAACACCACGGTCTATCCAAGGAAGGAAGTACATGATTCACAATCCAATCTTGAAATATCTTGCCATTCATCTCTGCATGGTAATCCCTATTATCTGTGGATTTTGAAACAAATATGAGTTCAGTATTATTTAGAAGCCCATGATGGCTGCTTCCTGGATGTGCAATTATTAGGCGCTGTCCTTTGCTGCTTGGTACTAGTCTCTTAGTTGTTCCATCAGATGATTGCCATTCTCGTTCATTACTGTGGTGCGCATTGATCCAAGTTTCATCTAAATACACAAAATCATAACAATCTCTTCTAATTTCTCTGACCTCGCGTAAATATTTGCTTCTCATTGCAACTATATGAGGCTTCTCACAAATAAGGTTTCTACCACCAACATATTTTCTAAAAGTGAATCCCAAACTCCTAATAATCCTCCATAGCGTAGATTTGGAAATATCAATGTCATTATTCTTTCTTAACCAAATTTTCAATTTCCTTAAAGTCACTGCCTCATTATTGTGAAACATATTGCAAATTTCTCTGCGGATCAATTCTCTGTCAAAATTATCCACCACTCTTGGCCTAATTTTCGTGTGTAAAACACTGGAATTAGACATTTCAGATGTCACTATCCAGCGGTGCAATGATCGTTTGCTTATCCCCAAGGCGTGAATAGTCCTCTTTTGTGGGTTTGAAATAGAATGATATAGTTTTCCTCGAGTAGCTTCATTGCAGAAATACTTAAAAATCCTATTTGTGATTTGCTGTAATGTCATAAAATGTACTCGCAGACTCATTTTTCCTTCTTAACCACACAATAATTTTTGTAGACACACCTCTGATTGACAATGTGTGCGTTGCACCGGATATAAACTGTTTTATGTTCAAGAAGTGCGATTTCACGCAATTTCACTCAAAAATCATGCCAATTGCTTGATAAACCAAAAATGTGCAAATGAGGTCGTATAATTTACTGTAGACATTTCAATATGTGTGCGTGTGATGTGTGTTGGCAAGTAGGATTTTATATTATATCGCAAAGAAACGAAAATTGAAACCAATGGCCGCATTTTAATGAAAAATTTAATTCATAGGGTCTATACCATTTCAAATTCACACACAAAATTTCACTTATATGCGTTATATATTCGCTGAGATACAGCATTTTGAAGTTGGGCAAAGCTAGTGAAACGTGCTATAGCAATTATCCCTTTATTCAATGAACAATAACTTGGCCAAACGTTGCCAGAATGAGATACAACATATATATATGCTACTAATGCAAATAGTACAATAGATATAAACTATCCAATCAGCCTCACGGTCAAGTCTGACCATTACTCAGCATAATAGGTGACGAGGCGAACTACAGTATAACATTCTCATATAAATATTAAATACAATGCGAGAATGGAAATAACAGCGAATACAGTTGACAACTTCGTAAAGCAAAATAGTTCTGCACCAGAACCAGTATACCAGGACTAAATATGCAATGGCAACTACTCACTGTCCTGCCATAGGCCAAAAAAAACGTGGTATCAAAACACATCTTTCTAAAAACACATCTCTACCAGACGGCTACTAAGACTCCAATCCTTTATGCCTCCTTTTGCGCCAAAATTCCCCACTGGTAAATTCTGTTCCAACTATACAGCTGAGGTTCAAGCTCTAGAGCAAGCTGCAAATATGATTTATAACACCAACTCTGACTGCCACCAGGTAGTCATCCTCACAGATGCACTGTCTGTCCTGCAAGCTCTCAAGGGTGGTAAACTCCCGCATCTGAGAAATGAACTAAACAAGGTAGCTGCCAAAAAGAGAACCATACTTCAGTGGGTACCATCTCATTGTGGTGTACCCGGAAATGAAAAGGCAGATAAACTTGCAAAAAAGGGAGGAGAATGTGAACAAGAAGATAATGAAGTCACGTACTTTGAGAAAAAGAGAGCTATACAGACTATCAGAAGAGAACAGAACCAACCCAACGACGACTACCACACTCTTGACCGGCAGGGACAGATAACCATTTTTCGCCTCAGGACAGGGCATAACAAACTGAATAAACACATGCACAAGCTACGATTGTCTGCTTCACCACTGTGCACATGTGGATTAAATGAACAAACTGCTGAGCATGTTCTACAGGATTGTCCTCTGTATGACCAGTTAAGAAAGATATACTGGCCCAATGACTCAACACTAAACTCAAAGCTATATGGAGCTAAAGAGGAACTTCAAACAACAGTCGAATTCATCATGAGAACTCGTCTGACGGTGTAAACATCAAAGATGCGATCGCAAGAAGAAGAAGAAGAAGCGCCAAAATTCAACTTCGTCACGTGACATCACATGATGGGTTGCTTACACTGGAACTCAAGCATATCGAGTTTCATTCACGTCCCAGGAAAACATGGCTTGGCTTACAACCAAGCAAACGAGTCAAAACGGCAGTAAAACGTGCCATGACATCCAACCCCTCCTTAAGAAAGAAAACAGAGTTTTCTCCCATCCGGAGGATGCTGGGCCTTGGCCTCCTCCAAAGATAATGGGAACCAGACTACCGCGCAGAAGCTTTCTCTTTGCCCACATCTGGGACTCTATACCGCTAGTACATGAACATCACAGTATACAAAATGGTGTTTCCATGGTATATAAACAAAAGAAAATGGGAGATGCAGCGCAAAAAATGACAAGTGCTGCCCTCCACTCTTTAATAATCTGTGGGGCTGATATGTACATAGAATCTCCAGCCCGCATAGATACATTCATTGAGCAATGACATGATAGGATTTTTTGAATACGACACATCTACATCATATAAATTCAAACTTGCCTTTACGGCCAAACACAACATGAAAATATTACATGTCAGGCAAAGAAAATTATGTCACCCATATATATATGGTCTCTGGTTACTCATTCCAGCCCATTACAAATGACACTAGCTTTCCATACATCAGCTATACATACTGCCCCTCCAGAGGGATAAAAGAAAAAAAAACACGAGACTTCTACCCTTCTACAAAAATCACAATCGGGATAGAGCGTCTGCAACAACATTACGGACTCCCTCGATTGGAAGGATAGTAAAAGCTGGTAACAACTTCCGACAGACGTACAACACTGGATGAAGTGACCCTTGGTCCTGCATTAGACAGGCGCCGATGCCCACTGACGAAGCATCAGTGTGTACGACAAATGATTTGCCCAGATCAGGCAAAAGCAAGAGAGGTTTCTTTGAAAATACATTTTTAATCTTAACAAGGGCATTTTCACGCTCCGTCGACCATATTACCCTGTTAGACATCCACTTCTTGGTAAGGGAGGTGAGTACTGCCGCAAATCCAAGATTTTGGTCACCATATTATTCTCTGGTTTAAGTAAATTATGGCCGAGGAAGCTGAGCTCTGCATAGCCTACTGACACTTTGCTCGGACGAGCAGTGAGGCCATGTGTCCTCAGACACTCCAACAGAGAAGATAAACCCTCCATGTGTTGGCCCCATGTATCGTGAAACAAATATATGTCATTGATGTAAGTTATTACATCGGTTCTGTGGCCTACCAGTTTCCTCATCATTCTTACAAATGTAGCGGGTGCATTGACTAACCCAAAGCACATATAGTTGAACTGGAACAGACCTCTTGGAGTTGCAAACGCCGTGAGTGGTTTTGCTGCCTCAGCTAGGGGAAGTTGCCAATATCCCCTTGACAAATCCAACTTACTAAATATTTTGCGTGTGAGAGTTGGGTCAAAAGCTCCTCCTGGTTAGGCATAGGCTCTACGTCGACTACCAGGATGCTGTTGAGCTTGCGAATATCAATACATACATGTAGAGAGCCATTCTTTTTCTTAACCACCACCATAGGAAAAGAATACGCCGATTCAGAAGGGGAAATAATATTGAGGCGCACCATGTTGTCGATTTCTTTCTCAATAGCCGACTTATAGCGCAAAGGCAATGGGTATGGTTTCACTCTAATTGGCTGGTCATCAATCAGGGTTATATTATGCACTATCAAGTTTGTGCATCCGGGCAGATCAGTGAGGACATCACTGAACTCTCTCAGGATGGCATGAACCTGAGATTTCTGCCCCTGGGTAAGATCTTCACAGATCAACATATTTTCCCAGGACTCTGACAGAGCCAGAGGGATGAGAGACAGGTGGAGATTAACATCAACACCTCTATCTCCACAGTCGTCTACAACCACTGCCGCTACTACCTCCAACTCATTCCTGACTACAGCATCAACTATCGATGTCAGCTGTCCTGGGTTTTCCACACATGGTTTCAGCATTTTGACATGAAACACTTTCTCCTTATTTCTAACCGCGATCAGATAATCCACATCCGTTACTTTCTTGAGAACTTTGAATGGACCCTGCCAGGAAATACTAAGTCTATCTTCCTTAGTAGGCAGGAGTAGCCATACCTCCTCACCCAGCGCAAGTGAGATTAGTCTAGTTCCCTGGTTAGCATACTGACGGTACTGAATGCCAGCCCGTGCTAATCCCTCGCGCGCCAATGCACATGACCTAACAATCCGTTCCCTAAGGTCAACTAAATACTCATATGAAGACACAGCTGCATGTCCCGTTTGTTTACCCACAAGCCAATCCTTCAAAACATGCATAGTTCCCCTTGGGTTTGCTCCGTACAGAAGTTCTTCTTTGTTCTTCTTCTTTGATCCTTAGCCGCCGACCGTCAAAGCAGTCAGTGGCCATCACGCCTAGTGGCGTCTTGTAGGGCAACAACAAATTGATTCCACTTTGCTCGGTCGGTGGCCATCCTTCATACAGTGCCCCAACTCTGGTTCATTCTTTGCATCTCGTCCTCCACAGTCCTCCGCCAGGTTGTTTTTGGTCGGCCTCTCTTTCGGTTTCCTTCAGGGGTCCAAAGCATAGCTGTTCTTGTGATGGCATCGGGGTCTCTTCTGAGGACATGGCCAACCCAGCTCCAGCGTCTGCCAGCTATGATGGTGTGCATGTCCTCTTGCTTGCTACAAGTAAGCAGATCTTGGTTAGTGATGGTGTTTGGCCAAAAGATTCGGTGAATTTTTCTTAGGCATGTTGTGTGAAAAGAGGACAATTTCGACATTTCTTTCTCTGTAACTCTCCAGCATTCCACACCATAGAGAAGCACAGAAAGCACACAGCTCTGATATAATCTTAATTTTGTGCTTGTGCTGTATTGGGAGGACTTCCAGATGTTGTTTAGGCTAAAGAAGGCTGTTCTTGCCTTATTCATTCTGATGTTGATGTCTTTGCCTGCCCTGCCGTCTGGTGTTACTATGCTTCCTAGGTATGTGAAGGTATCTGTCTGTACCAATTGCTGATTCCTTACTGATATGGGCTCAGGGTTGCTCACATTGAGCGTCATGACCTCAGACTTCTTTAAGTTGATGTTCAAGCCCACCTGCTGGCTAAACTTATTAAGTCTATCCGTTTTTTCCTGGATGTGTTGATGTGAATGTGCTAGTAGTGCAATGTCATCTGCATATTCCAGATCTTCCAATGTAGAAAATGTTGTCCATCTTATTCCTCTTGGACTGCCCTCTGTTGTCTGGCGCATCACCCAGTCTATGACTGTTAAAAATAGAGTGGTTGATAAGGGGCATCCCTGTCGTACTCCTGTCTTCACCTCAAAGGTTAGGTTACTACACGTAAAGTTGGCATAGAGGCTTTTTATGATTGACACTATGCAGCTTGGAATTCCATAAGCCCTCAGTATTTTCCATAAACTGTCCCTATGTATGCTGTCAAAAGCCTTTTCAAAATCAACAAAATTAATGTAAAGCTGTCTTTGCCATTCTGAGCACTGCTCTATAATGTTCCTGAGAGTGAATATATGATCTACACATCTCCTGTTCTTTCTAAATCCTGCTTGTTCTTTCCTCAGTTTGTGGTCTACTGCCTTTGAAATTCTCTGTATAATTATCCTGCCTAGTATTTTGCTGGGAACTGAGAGAAGAGTGATTCCTCTCCAATTATTGCAGTCTGCAAGATCTCCCTTCTTGGGCAATTTGACAATTATTCCTTTGTTCCACTCTGATGGTGTTGTCCCCGTTTTCCAGACTTGTGCAAATAGTGGTTCTAATAGTTCTGCTGCTAGCTCAGGGTCTGTCTTAAATAGCTCTGCATTTAAGTTATCATGGCCCGGAGCTTTGCCGTTCTTTAACCCTTTGATTGCTGTGATGATTTCTTCTTTTCGTGGAATGTCTGTATTTACATCTAGATCGTTTTCAGCCTCAGGAACATTCAATTGTGTCTCTGGTGGTTCCTTGTTCAGAGTTTCTCTGAAGTGCTCTGCCCATCTTGTTTCCTGTCCCTCTGCTGTCGTGATGAGATTACCTTGCTTATCTCTTACTAATGTAATATTGTTTGCACCTCGTTTTCCGCTGATGAATTTAGTTATTTTGTATACTGTGCTTTGTTCATTTCTCAGTGCTGCCTCCTCTGCCTGTCTTGCAAGATCGTCTAGGAAATTCCTTTTGTTGGCTCGGGTTTGGCGTTTAACTTCCTTGTCCAGCTGACTGTACTGTTCGCTATATAGTTGCTTTAACCTGGGGGACTTCGCTTCTGTTTTCTTTCTTTTCATTTCCTTTCTCATCGTTATGGTGTTTAATGTTTCTGGTGTTATCCAGTCTTGCTTCTTCCTTTCCTGGAATCCCAAGCATGATTTGCTGCTTTCTTTGTATATTGTTGAAATGGTGTTGAAATTCTGGTCTATATCATCAGTCAATGTCTTTTCCTGACTTTTGGCAAATTGATATCGTTTCTTTATGTCGGCCGCAAAAGCTTTTCTGGTAAGGGAGTCCTTCAATTTGCTGATGTCAAACCTTTTCTGTGTAGTTACAGTTGGTCCAGCCCTTCTTAGTTTCACTTTCAGTTTTGCTACTACTAAATGGTGATCACTTCCCACATCTGCACCTCTTCTTACCTTCACATCTTGTAATGCATGTCTCCATCTACCGTTAACCATGATGTGGTCTATCTGGTTTCTGTCCCGACCATTTGGTGATTCCCATGTTAATTTGTGAATTTCTTTATGTGGGAACAGTGTTCCTCCAATGACCAGGTTGTTAATGCTACAGAAACTTATTAGTTTATCCCCATTTTCGTTTGCTGTTCCGCTGCCGCATTTCCCCATTGTTCTTTCATTATATGTATTGTGTGTACCAACTTTCGCATTGAGGTCTCCCATTACTATAACAAGATCATATCTAGGTGTGTCTTCCATTTCTTTCTGCAGTTGTTGATAGAATTCATCCTTGACTTCCTCATCGCTATCATTCGTTGGTGCGTAGCATTGTATTATTGTAGTGTTGGTGAATCTCCCTCTCAATCTTAATCTTATCAGTCTGTTGTTGATGGGTTTCCATTCCAGTAATGTCCTTTCTATTCCTTTCTGTAGAATAATGGCTACGCCTTCATTGTGCTGTCCATCCTCTCTTCCAGAGTAAAGTACTGTTTCTCCTGTTGCTGTTTTAACTTTTCCTGCCCCTGTCCATCTGCTCTCGCTTATCCCTAGAATGTGTAACCTATAGTTTCTCATTTCTGCCGTGACCTGTCTTAGTTTACCTGTCTCGTACATTGTCCTGACATTCCAAAAACCTATTCTTGTATCCTGTTTTGCGGTCAGGACATCCGTTTTCATGTCAGTGGCTTCCTTTTGGCTTTCACCACTGACAGTCATACGAGCCACAGACTCCGAATGTCCATCCCGCAGCAAAGTTTGTTCATTTATTGTTGTTTCCGTAACTTCATTGTTTTTTTTACACAGACAGGGGTGTCAGCCCTATGCTAAAACCCCCAACCTGGAGGACCAGGGTACCAGCTTTTGTCTGACCCCTACCCACACAGACCAGTCCAGCTTGGTTGAACCTACCAGGAGTAAAACTCCCACTGGCATAGCTCTGGGGATTGTCAGGGTACGCAAGCTGCCATACCGCTACAAGGTATAGGTACCATTGATGGCAGGTACAGAAGTTCAAAAGGGGAGAACTCTGTACTCTCATGGGGGGCCTCCTTGTATGCGAACAATACTGCCAGAAGATATCTATCCCAATCCTGTTAAAATTCGGCAGTTACCTTAGCCAGCATGTGCTTAACTGCACTGTTAAGGCGTTCGCACACCCCGTTCACCTGAGGATGGTTAGTAGAGGTAAATGTCTGGGAGATGCCCAGCAGTTTCGTAACCTCAGCCATCTCCTTAGAAATGAATTGCATCCCCCTGTCAGAGAGAATGCACTCCAGGAAACCAAATCTGCCATAGAGTAGCTACAAAGCTTCAGCCACTGCCTGTGAGGTAATAGATCTCATCGGAATGACCTCAGGCCATCGCGTACATAAGTCTACCAAGGTGAGGATAAAATGAAACCCTCGTGTCTGAAGCGATAGGTAATGGACCTATTATATCGACAGCAACTTTCTGAAAGGGGCGTATGGACAAATCAACTGCCTGAACAGGGGCCTTTGGAGCTCTGCCCCTGTGAGCCATCTGCTGGCATACCTTACAAGATTTGCAGTATAGTTTCAGGTCTTTATTGCACACTGGCCAATAAAATTGAGACAGGACCCTATGTCACGTCCTCGCAACTCCCATGTGGCCGGCGAAGGGGGAATCGTATGCAAGCTACAACACCTTCACTTTCAATGTGCTTGGTACAACTACCTGCCAAATAAATTGCTGTTGTTTCACAAAACAACAGGTCAACACCTGATTCTTCATTTCGAACCAGTAACGTGCAGACTTAGTGTGTCTCATATCACCCATTGTCGCATGCTCAAACAACTTCTGCAGTGCCGTAGCGGCTTGCTGCTGCTTGGTGAACTTACTGATTGATGTGTCCTTGCCGCTGGGGATCACATCAAGTACAGAAGGCGCTGTGCCTGTGTCCTGTTGAGCCGCTTGCTCCTTTTCCTCTGCCTTTGCCCGCACCCTGGTTAACACAGCATTAGCCACTAACAGCATTGCACTCTGCCATTTTGTTTATTTTGACTTGGGTGCAGTCACACGCCCTGCGACATTTCCGATGATTAAATCAGCTACTGGTGCCTCAAGGACACATGCATGCACTCTTCCTGTTAAGAAGGGGTTGTCAATATCGATAATAGCCATGGGGTAATATTCTACATTACACACAAATGTGACGCATCTCACGGTCTTCCCAATGAGACAAGACTAATCAATGCATGACTGGTGCACCCCTGTGGTGGTGCACCCTGTGTCTCTTAGAAAGACACATGCTTCCATTGCACTAAACCAAGGTGCAACTTCAGTTTCCCCACTGTCGTTGAGGGATGATAGGCAAAGCAAAGTATGGCCGCATATTAGGATTGGTTTACCCTGAGGCACAAATAACTCCCTGCAGCCCTCACATTCCTCACTATTGAAAGTGTCCAGGACACACACTGCATTAGCCTTCTCTGTATTTGTAGGGCATACTCTCGCTAAATGCCCTCTACCCCGCAGACATTGCATATTATTTGCTTCTGTTCCTTCTGCGGGCTATGTTTAGGAGATGGCCGTGCATTGGAGTCAGAAGCTCTACTGTCCGAGGATCCGCTCCTCTGTTTGGGTAGTTTTCCTTTGTACCAAAACTTCTCTGAACCCCGTGAATCGTTAAATCAAACCTGTTGCCACGACTGACGCTCTTCTCCATCGCTATCACTTCTTGGCTGATGGCTGTTCCATCTATGCTGGTAACCCTGGCGAGTTTAAAAGTTCTCATAATTGCCCCTCTTTGATTTGTTCTGATGAAATGACCTGTCAAATTTTTGCTTCGTAAACCTATAGGCGCTGCTAGAACGATGCTGCCATGAAGGTCGCCTCGAGATTTTCCCAACGCATGAAATCACACCATCAGGAATGCTGGACCGATGGATGGGCCATCATGTAATGATGGCCCAACTGTGACATGGAATCGATGTCCTTTGGCTGACGTTCTTGGAAAAGTGCTACAAGCTACACCGAGCATGATGACAACAGATACCAATGCCATTGTAGTCTTTAGTGATGCCCTCCATCTCGATCCATCTGTTAAGCAAAAGCTTAATCTTCAAGATAGTCTTTGAAGTCCTGATCTGCATTCGGTAGTGTGTTTCGGAAGCGCACTTGGTACCCGTCTGCCGTGAGACGGAATTTGCATAGCAGCCGTTCTTTCAATGTATCGTATCACTTTCTGCCAGTGGGATACTGTAAAACGTCTTCATCGCTTGCCCAGATAACAAGGTTGACAGCAGAGATGGCCATTCATCTCTGTTAGCCTTCCAGGCTAGATAATCATCTTCGAATCCTACAAGAAGTCAATGCTGTCATCCTTGTCATTGAAATTAGGTAATTGCAGCCTAAAGGGACAATGAGACTCCCTAGGAGTCAAGCTCTGACCACTCACACTCAGTTCTATCCTTTTTATTTCTACCTCTGCCTGCAGCTTCTCCTCCAATTCTAGTCTCATTTTCTCCTTCTCTATGTCTGCTTTGATCTTCTTTTCTTCTGTCTCTTTATTGCATTCTCGCTATTTGGCACGCAAATCTCTTTCTCGAATCTCTTTCAACTTCTGTTCTGCTTTCCACTTGGCCATTGCAAACTCTTCCAAGTCTTTACCTTTATAACCACATCTCTTCCCCATCAAAAGGAAGTCGACCATGGAAGTCATCGCAATGCTTCTATATGTATGAAATAGTATTCTTAACAAGGAAAATAGAGAGATTTAATAGTCAGATCCTCTAATAATTTCACAAAGACAATACTAACGCTAAGCTACTAGCTTGTGTTTACTTTCTTTGTCATAGATGAATTCGAAAATAAGTCCTATTACTCAGTCGTAACCACTCTCAAATTGTGTTTCTGTACACATAATTTATACCACTGGTAAATAACCCCTGTGTTTTTCAATATGAATAAACAAATGTAGCACTAGATACACAACAATGGAAATGATGGACAAATACAATAACACATACAGCACCCAACAGTCACGTGTGAAAAGATGATAGATTAGAAATAAAAAGGAGTTGGCTGCTATGTAAAGTACAGGACTATTAACTCTCGAAAACAAGGGATAAATAGCTGAACATATGTACAAAATAGCAAGTAGGGAACGTGAGAGTACAACAATTGAACA
Organism: Oreohelix idahoensis; assembly: GCA_024509875.1. Lineage (NCBI taxonomy): Eukaryota > Metazoa > Mollusca > Gastropoda > Stylommatophora > Oreohelicidae > Oreohelix > Oreohelix idahoensis. The sequence continues at coordinate 408,437 of JAMPIV010006013.1, forward strand.
CGACGCAAAAGATCACAAAAAATACATGACATTGTGTACACAAACTTAACCAACACAACTATCGTATAGTGTGCTCGATTTGTTAACACATTAACTACCGAATTGAAAAACACACTGTGGCCGAATTAAATTTTTTTCCCATTTTCATCCTGTAGGTGTTTGCACAAAGTAAGCTGTAGTTTTCATAATTGTTTACAGATTTTTATGAATTACACGTCATTTTAAAGATAAATGAATGTACTATTACAATAACCACCGGTTGTAACTCTAATAGAGGTTTTTGCTATTTAACAGCTCTCCGATGGCCGAGGACTTGCAATATTTTCACAGTTATAACTGCTTGCGCCCCATCTCTATCAAAATCACAATTTCAATCAATGTGCACACCGTTTTCACTCTTGTCCTCGTCGCTAGATCTATCAGTCAATTGTTGAAACACGTTTCTATCCTATTCAGCTGTTAGACGAGATGTACACGCATTTTTTGTAGTCCTATCACTAGTTGCCACGGTAAACAGTTTTACACGATTTGGTAACTAACCCAAAATGCTGAAAAATATGAACATAATATCAATTTTCCAGTGTTCTACAACAACCATGCTTTGGGAATTTGTTTTCCAGTGGCAACTTAAAATCTCGAACCAGATCAGAGAGTGTTTCGGTACATTTTTCATTCGTTTTATTACTAAAATTAAATTGGCGCTCTGAGCGGCTTGCGGTCCAAATGTGATTATTTTGTGAGCCACTGACAGCGGCTTGTGGTAGTTAATGTGTTAAGCGGGGCAGCCGCAGGAATGTACGTCTGCTCAACTCCACCACTAAACATACACAGCCACGCCTTAGAAAGAAAACAGTCTAATGCAATCTCTTTCCACAAGGAAAAAAGAAAGAATTAAACTCACCTCCTGTCCTCCCTTCGACAATACTGTAATAATAATACACAGAAGGCAGAACGACAACTACAAAATGACAATGAAACAATGAGGGCTTCTACACAAACTAGCCACAAGGGAGACCAATCAGAACAAAATTAAGAAAATGTAACACCCAATGCTAATTTCTATACTAAGGTAAATAATATAAATACTGAAATATATTAGAAGTCAGTGAAAGTGAAAAATAGGTATAGTTATTGCAAAAGATCCAGTATATTATTTTGAAAAATCAAGAAAATAAATACAATAATCTCCCATAGATGGAGGAGTAATAAGACAATTGACCAATAGAAGACAACTATTAATGAACAATAGCGAAATAAGACCGAAGAAAGAACTGCCTCACTAGAACACTATAAGAACAGAATATGGAAGAACATGGACATGAAAGTGGAACAGACAACAGATAGGCAGAAAAGAAATGAAGAAAATGTATAATTCAAAATATAGTCTACAGAATATATAAAATCTACAATTCAAAGTGGTAGTTTGGGGGGAGATACGGATGAGATGAGCTCAGTTCTCAAGCGGTTCGTTCGCGCATGAGTAATTTTTACTGAGTTGTACTGAGAGACTGTGACCTCGGGATTAGGATGTACCTGGCAGAGCTTCGAGACAGTTGTTTAGTCTCGTTAGTGTGACCAGAGGATATTTTGAAGAGAATATATTATTGAAGTGAAGATAGATAAATTATTGAAGGGAATGTTCTTTCTCCCAGGAGATTTATTATTCTAATGTCATGGATTATGTTGGCTCATTGATGTACCTAGTATTATGATGTATGCAATTCCTTTCTTGATGGATTATTGTACTTACACGATTTATCATTCTAATGCCATGGATTACGTTGGCTTATATGAACTGTATTGTAAGTTGCGGTGTACGCAACCAAGCTCTGGATATTTAAGATGCTGTGATTTACGGTGTTTTCTGCAATCTATTTGCCATGGATTTTGTATGCCATTATAACTTGTAACAGTGTGCTGTTCCTGATGTCTACGTTACTGTGACAATAAACTGTATATTGTGAGTTGGAAACCATTGGTCTTACCCGTTGGTCTATTGCTAACTATCGTTACTGTGGTGTGGATGATTGCAACATAAACAAACTTAAAGTACCCATGACATTCGCGTATATTTATACATATTTACACACCTGTCGGCCACCGGTAAGCCCGACCAAGGCTGATCATATTTATCAGCAAAGGTATTAACTTTGTCTAACCGCGTCACCCTTACTCACAGAAGAATCTACACAGTAACATAAGTGATGGCCTGTGTGGCCTGTTATAGAGAACATACATATATATTAACATAAGTGTCTACTGATCCTGTCTACACCAGAAACGCAGCGCAACATAAGTGGTCGCCAGTGATATGGGGTGTGTTTAACATAAGTTGCCAAAACTAGAACTACAAGGAGGTCAAGTCAAGATTTTCAGTGTTGCCAGGTCTAGTTTTCGTGTGCAAGTTTCAAGTTGACTTCATGCAGTACGTGTCAAGGACCTGAGAAGTGAGGAGTTCCAGTACCTATCAACATTGGACTTCTACAGACCATGTGATACCCGATGCCCATCGTTTTGTCGCGAAGGCCGGGAGTTCTCCTTTTTGAAGATAAGTGGTTTTTTGTTTGTAAACTGTGCCACTTTATATGTAACAAGCCTTCCTCTATTGTGTGCATTATCTGTTCTATTTAGTGTTCCATGTTCTATATTCCATGTTTATGCGGGTTTGGTTGGGAGGTGACTTACGATAGGAAACATCCCAGTTCATCCAGGGCCTACATAAGCGTTCTTTAGGGACATTTGGCGGATTTCCCGCAGTGGAAATTTCCAGCGAATTTTTGCTGAAGCATTTCAGTCCACTGTGTTTGGTAATCTGTGACACCATTGTTTAGGTGTGACGAACTGTTTCATTGTCGTTGTCGTAGTATTTTTTTCTGTGCCTTAGTTTATTGATTAATTTCTTTGTGATTGTCTTCCTCTATCTTCCTATCTTTACTTTATATACAAATTTTTTGTTTATACACTGTGTTGTTACTTGTATTGTCACTCTTTTCACAGTGTCATTGCATTCTTTGCAATATTTTTTCTTTTGTTTTGCTTTCTTGTTTAGTTGATTCTGCGAACGTGGTCATGTGTTCTTTATATCTTGTCTTTGTCACTCTTGTTTGCATTGTCTATTTTTGTTATGATCAGATAATATTATAATGCATACTTTAATAGGTAATTAATAACATTGTTAATAGTTAGGAAGTAATTGTGCAAGTTCTATGGACAGGAACTTATTGCATTTGTAGGTAATAAATAAATCTTGAATTATTTGAGGAAGAAATCTTTCTAAGGTAGTAAGATTGCTCATACACATTTGTCATAATGGCATCTTTGGATTACTTCATTAAACAAGGGAAATCCCTTGGTATGACTGGTGAGGAAGTAAAATAATTCGCACTTGTCGAATATGACAAGGCTCAGAAGCTAGAAGAGAAAAAGTTAGAGGCGGAAGAGAAAAAACTTCAAAAGCAAATGGAAATGGAAGAGAAAAAAACTTCAAATGGAAGTGGAAGAGAAAAAAATTAGAGGCGGAAAAATTTCAAATGGAAAGGGAAGAGAAAAAACTGCAAATGCAAATGGAAGAGAAAAAACTTCAAAGGGAAATGGAAGAGAAAAAACTTCAAAAGCAAATGGAAATAGAAGAGAGAAAACTTCAGATGCAAGCTGAAGAAAACCTTAGACTTCACGAGCAAAAGGTGTTATCTATGGAGCTTGAGAGAATGAAGGTAGTGAATGGTGTTAATACACAAAATGTTACGGACACTCAAACAACTTTTCATAGGACAAATACTAATTCCTATAAGATCAGATTACCTCATTTTAAACCTATCTCCGACGATGTCTTATTCTACCTGAATAGATTCGAACTCACATGCGAGTCTCATAAGATAAATAAGTCGGAATATTGTGCACAACTTATGGAACTACTTTCAGGTGAGGCTATGACAGCTGTAAGTACCGTAAAATCTCGCGTATAATACGCACAATTTTTACTCATTTTTGCCCGCTAAAACTCGGGTGCGTATTATACGTGAGTACTAAAAAATACGTAATTTTCGATATCGAAAGTAACCTACATTGGAAAGTCTGTCAAGTTTTTGTCACAATTTGACAGTGAAAATGGCGCAAAATTGAATGTGCCATGTGTTTTCTTATGTGTCAGACATAGTTGCAAAACGCATTTCGCACTCTTGGTCTTCAATCTGTTTTGATATTAAGCTTGGTTGTGAAGTTTGTCATTTGATTATTTTGAGCCCTAAAAATGAATTCGAGAAAATGTTGTACTGCAGCAGAAAAGCTCTTAGTGGTAAATTATGCAGAATCTAACGGCAATCGGGCAGCAAGTCGACATTTTTCCATTAACGAGTGCAACATTCGATTATGACGAAAAAATAAAGAGGCGCTGCAAGTGTTGCCTAGTAAGAAAAAGGCGAATCGTGGGTCACCACCAGATCTTCCAGACCTAGAAAAAAACATTATTGGAGTTGGTAGTGGATAGAAGGCAACATGGCATCAGTGTTTCATGCATTGAAATCCGACTTAAAGCTCTGGAACTTAAAAAACCTCGTACAGGCACAACAACATTTAAAGCGTCATATGGATGGGCAGTTCGTTTTATGAAGCGACATGGTCTTTCAGTTCGTCGAAGAACTACTATCGCGCAGCATCTTCCATCTTCTTTCAGATTTTTAACAGATGTTTAATAAAATAAAATCTTGAAAAATTATGGTGCGTATTATACACGAATTTCCATTTTACCAGAAAATTTTGGGCTAAATCAAGCATGCGGATTATACATGAGTGCGTATTATACGCGAGATTTTACGGTATGTTGGAGGGGCTTGACAGGAATAACTATGATACTGTCAGGGCTGTCTTGTTAAAAAAATACCAACTTGATGAAGATGGCTATCGTCTGCGCTTTAAGTCTCTATTACCAGAGACTGGGAAAGATTTTTCAGAGTTTATAGCGAATATACGTCTTACGTTCTCACGTTGGATTGAACTATCAAAAACTGAACACACATATGAAGCTCTCATGGACTTATTGCTTCGTGACAAAGTCATGTCGTCAGTTAACACTTCTTTTCTTTCCTTTCTGCATGAGCGAAAGCCTGCAAACTTGAATGATATGGAACAATACTGTCGCCAATACGTCACGGGACACCCAAATGTGATTGTTGGCCACTCTCAAATCAGAGAAGGGTTACCCGTAGCTTCGGCAATACCATATAGTGCTAATTTTCGCCGTAGATCACAAAGTGTTGATCGCAATTTTGGTAGGAGAGATTATCGTGATTTTAGACAGTACCAAGGGGGTCCATCACGTAGTAATTCTCCTTCTCCAAGAAACTGGAGACAATTTAACGGACCTCAACATTTTGGTTCGAACAATTCTGGAAGGGATAATTACACTAGGGATTATCAACCTTACAGTAATTTTTCTCGAAGACAACAAAATCCATCTAATAGATATTTTGATCCAAGGGGAAATAGTAATCGCAACTATGCTAACTGGGGTTCAAATCAGAACAATGGTCTCAATAGGGGAAATAACAATGGTCCCAATAGAGATAATAGTTGTGATAGATCTCGATATGACGGTAGATCTCCAAATGATAGATCGCATCACCATGCTAACTCTGCTCAACAGGAGCCCCAGGTTATTGATAATCAAGGTAATAATAATAGTGTCTGTAATGCTACTACTTGCTCTGCTTTCGATTTCAAGAGAGCATCTCAGTGCCCTGAGTGCACAACTTTGTTTCAGCCTACAGCGGTGACTACCTTGAGTTGCGGTCATCCTCTACCTACTCTTCCTGCCTTGTCTGCACATGACGGAAGAGGGTCTCTTACCCTACACAAGGGATTTGTAAATAGTAATCCCATCTCAGTACTCTTTGATTCGGGATGCACAACTATTGGGATTAAGCAGTCTTTGATACACCCTTCCTGTGCCACTGGTAATGTGGTAAAATGTGTGACATTTGGTGGGACAGTTGAAACTTTTCCAACTGCCATCGTCCACATTGCCACTCCCTTTTTTACGGGACATATCCACGTATGCATGCTCCCAAATCCGATTGCAGACCTTATCGTCGGTCGTATACATGGGGTTAAGGATTGTACTCCACAACAGATTGCTACCTGGGAACAGCAAAACATTCATGCTGTCTATGCTGTCACGACTAGAGCACAAGCTCAAAATCTATTACAGGTCCCACCTGCTACAACTAGGGAGATACATGATCATGATGCTCACTCTGTTATTTCACGGGAGTCTTTTATCGAACTCCAGCAAAATGATACATCGTTACAAAAAATTTTTCTGCTAGTCAAACAGGATAACGCAAACTATGACACAAACCTTAAATATTGGTTCTTAATTAAAAATGGAGTGCTATTTCGGATGGTACGGGGTTCTACTTCATCCATACGATCTCAAATTCTGGTACCTACTGACATGAGAGTTCGTATCTTACAACATGCCCACGACTCTCAGTGTGCAGGACATATGGGTTTTTTCCAAACTAAATCTAGGGTGCTTTCTTCCTTCTTTTGGCCGGGCATAAATAAGGATATAACTATTTATTGTCGCTCCTGTAAGATATGTCAGGAGGTTAAGTCACGAGGTCCACGCCATGCAGCTCCCATCCAAGCTGCAGACGTCCCTATTCGTCCTTTTGAAAAGATGGCAATTGATATTATTGGTCCTTTGCCAGTCAGATCTGCTAGGGGACACCAATACATTCTTACATGTATTGACATGTGTACGCGTTGGCCAGAGGCTATACCTCTTAAGAACATTTCTTCTGCTGATGTTGCAGATGCTCTTTGGCTAATTTTTTCTCGCCTGGGTTTTCCGAAGAAAATTTTGTCTGATCATGGCACACAATTTGTGTCCGACTCTATGTCTCAAGTAATGGCCATGCTCCACATTGACAGATCACTAAGCAGTGTATTTCACGCCATGTCAAATGGTTTAGTTGAGCGTCAAAACAGAACGCTTAAGCAGTTACTTGGGAAGATAACTGATGACTATCCTCAGGATTGGGACAGGGTTTTACCCGCTGCACTTTTCGCATATCGGGAAGTGCCAAATGAGCATATGGGGTTTTCACCATTCGAGCTCGTTTTTGGTGCACAACCTTTTGGTCCCATGTCGTTACTTCACAACCTACTAACCGCTGATGACATTAATGATGACACTCAATCTTCTTATGAATATGTCATCACTCTAAGACAGAAAATTATTGATGCATGTAAGTTGGATACCTCTGCATCTGAGTCTGCCAAGGAGAAGGCAAGGCTCTTTGCGAATAGATACAGACGTTTACGACAACTCTCTCCGGGTGACGAGGCATATGTTTTACTTCCCCGTAAGGACAATCGACTTCTTATTGCCTGGAAAGGCCCTTATACTATTGTCTCGAGAATTTCTGACGTCGACTATGTTGTCGACATTGACGGGAAACATAAAACCTATCACATTATCATGTTGAAGGAATTTCACGCCCGTCCAGACTATCTACAGTCTGTCTTTCAGGTGTCAGACGACCCTCCGATCCATCATAATCACTATACCTCTTTGTCTGTTATTCAGGAGGAAGAGGCTACTTTCTCTGACGTGCATCTTCCTCTTCCTGTTGTTCTATTGCATTCAACGGAATCCTGGGAAAATGTGACTATTTCTTCTGAACTGCCTGCAGAAAGACAGCAGCAAGTCTCCTCTTTATTACAGACTTTTCAGGATGTCTTTACTGACATTCCTGGTCGGACATCGGTCATTGCACATGACATTATACTTACTGATTACAACCCTATTAGAGTTCGACCTTACCCAATTCCGCTACATTTTCAAACTCAAGTTGAAAAAGAATTAGATGAAATGCTACGATTAAATATAATTGAACCATCTACTTCGGCATACTCCTCTTCTATAGTTATTGTCAGGAAAAAGGACAATAACATACGTCTTTGTGTTGATTATCGCAAATTAAATCAAGTGTCTAAATTTGATGCAGAACCAATGCCTTTGTTGGAAGATTTGCTCATCAAACTTGCTAATTCAGTCTTCTTTACAAAACTAGACTTGTCTAAGGGATATTGGCAAGTCCCACTTACTGAACGCGCCAAACCTCTTACTGCCTTTTCAACACCTCGAGGTTTGTTCCAATGGAACTTCATGCCTTTTGGGCTCATCAACGCCCCGGCTACTTTTGTACGCATGATGCGTCGTATTCTTTCTCATCGTCCTGATGTTATTGCATATCTCGACGATATTTGCCTTTTTAGTGATTCTTGGGACGATCACTTTAGTGGTCTTTGTTCACTTTTGTCTACATTACGGTCTCACAATTTGACGGCTAAACCGTCTAAAGCCCATGTTGGTTTCAGTGAGATCTCTTTTTTGGGCCACCGTGTTGGTCATGGTCTCTTGCAGACTGAGGACCATAATACTTCGAAGATCCTCAATATCACTACTCCTAAGACTAAAAAACAGGTTCGTAGTCTTCTAGGTCTAATTCAATTCTATGGACGATTTATATCACACCTATCATCGATCACTGCACCTCTTTCTAGTCTATTGAAGAAGCGGTTTCCTAACATAGTACAGTGGTCCCCAGAGTGCCAGACCTCTTTAGAGAAAATTAAGCTGTTATTTTCATCTGCTCCTATCTTAAGATTACCCAATGCAGATAGGCCTTTTATTCTTTGCAGTGACACCTCATCGACGGGGATCGGGGCCTCATTGATGCAAGAGTATTCTGAAACTTTGCACCCGGTGATGTATGTCTCTAGGAAACTGACTACGGCAGAACGGAACTATTCTGTCCTAGACCGGGAGTTGTTAGCGATGGTCTGGGCGATTCTAAAACTGCAGAGATTCCTTCTTGGCGCTCATTTTATAGTAGAGACTGACCAAAAAGCTCTCACGGCTATACAGAACAAGGACTTGAAGAGCTCAAGATCCACACGTTATGCAATTTCTTTGCAGCCCTTTCACTTTTCTATACGAGCTATTCGAGGTTCGAACAATGTGATGGCAGACATATTATCTCGATGCCCACAGGATTCTACTTAACTACTATCCTCTGGATTTGCCTAGTGATGTCGGTATCACTTGTATGGTCACGACTTTTCTATACATCATTACATGCTACTATTTTTCTCCAACACTTTTATCACCCTATATAATTAATGATTCCAGGTTAGTTTGTGCTACTTTCTCTGTTACCCTTTCTCGTGTAACGGAGGAAGGTTTGATTAACATCATAAAGTGGTCTGAAGTTTACACAGCCACATTTGGTAGGTTAAATTTAAAGTTAACTTTGTTCTCTCATGAAATCCTACCGTTACCAAATAGAAATTTTCATTTGATTATTCGCAGGAACGGCTGCTCGGTGGAAATTGGAGCTGTTTTGTTACATGTTTTAGCATTTACTCTACAACCTGTTTTACGTGTCGCCTTGTGCCAGTTTGACTGTACCACTCAAGCCATTCGGAATTCTGACTCCGCAGTGGATGTTTTTTCACTCACAAGACTTTCCAAGACCGCTGGAGCTTTGATATTGTATTATTTGATATTCATGTCACATGTTATTAGAATAGTATTCATATATGACAGTGTGTTGATGAACTATGAATGAGTGACAATAGTATTGACTATAATAGTTAAACTTCTCGTATCATTACGATTCATTTCGATGGTGAACATTTACCAAGTGTGTGTTTTTTCTGACATTGTTATTTATGTGCATTACCTAGCACTTAGTTGTGCGCCAGTAGTAATTGTTTATACGCGTTATTAGTTTCGATTTCTTAAGTAAACTCATTATTAGTACTGAATAAGTTAATTAACTTGTTTCTCTTGCATAGTATGCTCTATTTAAATTGTAGCTTTCTTTTGTTTTTTTAGTATATATGCATTGCCTTTTTGTTCCATACTGTTTTGTTATAATTGTATTTTTTTAAATTTTTACACAATGCATTGTTTAATTTCAATTGTTACCATGATGTATCATTGCCTTCTTTCACTACACACATTTCATTGCTTTCTTTCTTTGCTGGTCATTCTTCATTTCATTTCATCTCTTCTTTTCACTTTCCACTTATTGGTTCATATTTTGTCTATGCTTGCATACTTCATCTTTGTTTGAATTTGATTCTCTTTGCATACTTCATCTTCATACTCTACACATACTTCCATCGCTCTATTGTTGGTTTACCTATATGACTTAACATAGTGTAATTCTTTGTTGTAGATATTAGAATTTCATCGACCTCACATTTTTGTTTGATGTAATTTTTTCCCAAAAAAATGATATCATTTTTTTTTTTCCCCGGGGGTCGGTGTAATCTGTTAAGTCATATTTTGAGTTAGAGTTAAGTGTTAAAGATTTTTATGTACGGGGCTGTTTTTTCTAGTAAGCACGTTTAAAGTAATGAGTTGATTTTTGTTTGGGTACTTTTTGTACGCTATGTTTTTCTCGAACATTGCTCAACTGAGTAGGTGTTAGTCTTTTTTAAAAAAAATAAAGAAAGTGTTCGAATGTTCTTAGTGGTAGTTTGGGGGGAGATACGGATGAGATGAGCTCAGTTCTCAAGCGGTTAGTTCGCGCATGAGTAATTTTTACTGAGTTGTACTGAGAGACTGTGATCTCGGGATTAGGATGTACCTGGCAGAGCTTCGAGACAGTTGTTTAGTCTCGTTAGTGTGACCAGAGGATATTTTGAAGAGAATATATTATTGAAGTGAAGATAGATAGATTATTGAAGGGAATGTTCTTTCTCCCAGGAGATTTATTATTCTAATGTCATGGATTACGTTGGCTCATTGATGTACCTAGTATTATGATGTATGCAATTCCTTTCTTGATGGATTTTTGTACTTACACGATTTATCATTCTAATGCCATGGCTTACGTTGGCTTATATGACCTGTATTGTAAGTTGCGGTGTACGCAACCAAGCTCTGGATATTTAAGATGCTGTGATTTACGGTGTTTTCTGCAATCTATTTGCCATGGATTTTGTATGCCATTATAACTTGTGACAGTGTGCTGTTCCTGATGTCTACGTTACTGTGACAATAAACTGTATATTGTGAGTTGGAAACCATTGGTCTTACCCGTTGGTCTATTGCTAACTATCGTTACTGTGGTGTGGATGATTGCAACATAAACAAACTTAAAATACCCATGACATTCGCGTATATTTATACATACAGCGTGTCCGGCAGAATCACTACCAATAACAAATGTCAATATTTCCTCATCCATGTAAGTTAGAATTATTTTTTTATGGTTACGTCGTATAGAAACCATCACATTTTTAGGAGCAGTGAGATAATTGATAAATTGTCCGATAATGTATAGATAACGCATATGTAATGAGCAGCCGCGGAATGTGATGGCGCGTGTAGTGAAAATGGCGGAGTTCACGGTGCAGCAGAAAGTGCAATGCTGTTATTGGCTTGCAGAATTAAAGTTTCCCATTGTTGTGCAAAGGAGATTCAGGCAGGAATATAGACAGAAACCTCCAGAGCGACATACCATAGTGAAATGGCACAAGCAACTGTTGGAAACAGGTTCTTTGTTGAGAAAGAAGGGAAGCGGCAATGAAGCGTTGTCTCCAGATAGAGCTGAAGCAGTTAGCGAAGCTCTTCAACGTAGCCCGCGGAAAATCCATTCGACTGGCAAGTGGAGAATTGGGTATTCCAAAATCTACTGTTCATGACATTGTGCACAAAAGATTGCGGCTTAGAGCCTACAAGATCCAGCTAGTGCAGAAGTTACAGCCAAATGATAAACCCAGACGGGCCGAGCTCGCAAATGCAATGCTATGTCACCTCGATGAAGACAATGAATTTCTCAATCGTGTGGTATTCTCCGATGAAGCAACCTTTCACACTTGTGGCAAAGTTCACCGGCATAATTGTAGGATATGGGGAAATGAAAACCCACATGTCGTAATGGAGCATGAGCGAGACAGCCCTAAACTTAACGTGTGGTGTGCCTTAACCTCAAATTATGTGATCGGGCTATTTTTCTTCGCCGAAGCCACAGTTAGAGGAGCAACATACCTAAACATGCTGCAAAATTTTGCAGTTCCTAGGATACCAGAAGGATTCATATTCCAGCAAGATGGAGCACCTCCACACTATGCCAATGAAGTAAGAAACTACCTTCATCAACAATTTCCAGACAGATGGATTGGAAGATTAGGTCCCATTGATTGGCCACCAAGGTCACCAGATTTGACCCTCTTAGATTTCTTTCTATGGGGATACGTAAAAAGCTTTGTCTATCAAACTCTGGTGCAGGGACTGGATAATCTTCAGTAGCGAATAATTGACGCTTGTGCATCCGTCACACCTCAGATGCTGCAAAACACGTGGAGAGAGATAGAATACCGTCTTGACATTCTTCGAGCCACTAAAGGCGCTCATGTGGAGATCTGCTGAAACTTAGTGAGTTGCTACTGAAACTTAATGAGTTTGCCTAACAGAAAATCCAAATCCGGTCAGTCTGCTATTATTAGTATAAGAAATATTGACATTTGTTATTGGTAGTGATTCTGCCGGACACACTGTATTTACACACCTGTCGGCCACCTGTAAGCCCCACCAAGGCTGATCGTATTTATCAGCAAAGGTATTAACTTTGTCTAACCGTGTCACCCTTACTCACGGAAGAATCTACACAGTAACATAAGTGGTGGCCTGTTATAGAGAACATACATATATATTAACATAAGTGTCTACTGATCCTGTCTACACCAGAAACACGACGCAACAATGGGTTGGCTGCAGCACAGGAACACAGGGAATCACCATAGCATGGGTTGGCTGCAGCGCAGGAACACAGGGAATCACCACAGCATGGGTTGGCTGCAGCGCAGGAACACAGGATATCACCACAGCATGGATTGGCTGCAGTGCAGGAACACAGGATATCACTACAGCATGGGTTGGCTGCAGCACAGGAACACAGGATATCACCACAGCACAGATTGGCTGCAGTGCAGGAACACAGGATATCACTACAGCATGGGTTGGCTGCAGTGCAGGAACACAGGATATTGCTACAGCACGGGTTGGCTGCAGCACAGGAACACAGGATATCACCACAGCACAGATTGGCTGCAGTGCAGGAACACAGGATATCGTTACAGCATGGGTTGGCTGCAGTGCAGGAACACAGGATATTGCTACAGCACGGGTTGGATGCAGCGCCGGAACACAGGATCACTGACAGGCAGGTTGTGGCAGGAAACACAACATTGTTTCCACTCTAGTAGGCAGGATGACTTCATGTGGTGGAAACAGCAGAACTTGCCTACACCATAAACACCCTATGACACTAGTAGTCCTAGGTATAACTTAAAAATTTACCTAGGCATCACAACAACCAAAAGAACCTACAGCCTCTACCGTGACAATCATAACCACAAAGTACCAACAAGGAGATATACAACAACTAAAAGTCGTCTCCCAACCTTGTCGTACCTGTAGCCCTACTCCGCAGGGAGCACTCGATTGTTGCCTGCGCCTGTCAGGACAAACACCTACCCTTGTGACCACTTAAACAACACAAAATGAGCTGCAGAAAATCATTAACCTATTCCCAAACTGCACAGACTGCTAGTAGCCACACAAAAGTAATCAATTAACGTGCAGAAAACATGAGTGCTAAATACTCCATATATACCAAAATATTACCTAATGCCTGACAAATTAAACGCATACCAGATACCTGACCTAGATAACTGGCCTTTGCGTAGTGTGAAGTGACCCGTGAAAACAACGCAGCTCTCGATAATAAACTATTGTATACCTCTTAATATCTGTGACGAGAGTAATCATTTAATAGCTGAAAACATTCTAACCATCCTTGCGAACTAACATTATCCACACTGAAAATACTCTGACAATAATATGGACGAGCGATTAGATGACAACGTGTATGTACTGTATGCCAACACAATTCAAATACACACACTACCACTACACGTCTGAATTTCACGCAGGACAGGAACAATAAGACACGTACACGCTAAGGGCTTCACGAACAGTGGTGACACAAATAAAGCCAGGCTCAAATAGCAATTAATAATTATGCCTTTATTCAATGAACAATAACTTGGCCAAACGTTGCCAGAATGAGATACAACATATATATATATGCTACTAGTGCAAATAGTACGATAGATATAAACTATCCAATCAGCCTCACGGTCAAGTCTGACCATCACTCAGCATAATAGATGACGAGGCGAACTACAGTATAACATTCTCATATAAATATTAAACACAATGCGAGAATGGAAATAACAGCGAATATAGTTGACAACTTCGTAAAGCAAAATAGTTCTGCACCAGAACCAATATAAATAATAATAATAATAAATTCTTTAAGCACCAAACACGGCGCATAAGGCAGAAACCAGTGCTCTCCAGGTTGTTCGTTGGAACGCCACTCCTCTTAGCTCTTGCACATTATTTAGGCCCAACGTTCTTCCTTCTCTTATTATTGTTCTTCTGAGTGTTTCTTTTGGTCTTCCTTTTTTCCTCTTACCCTCAGGAACCCAAGTGAGCGCCTGTAGTGGTATTCTGTTGTTTTGCATTCGTAGGACATGACCGATATATGACCATCGTCTTTTCCTTATATAGTCGGAGACATATTTCTGCCTAGAGTCTTCTCTTATTTGTCGATTAGTCTTGAATTCTTTCCAACTGATGTTCATGAGTTTTCTAAGACATTTGTTCTCGAATGTATTCAGCTTGTTCTCCAATGATTTTGTTATTTTCCAACTCTCACAGCCGTATGTTAACACTGAGATAACATTTGATTTAAACAGACGAAGCTTGGTATGTATATTCAATGATCGTAATTTCCAAATGTTAGATAATCTATTGAAGGCGCTAGCTGCCAAAGCAATTCTAGTATGAATTTCTCTTGTTGTGTCACCATCCTGGGTCATTTTACTGCCTAAATAATTGAAACTTTCAACTTTCTGTAGTTTTTTCCCGTTCAAAATGATATCAAAGGTCTCATTAGAAAAGTTCATAGCTTTAGTTTTAGAGGCATTTATTTGGAGACCTATTTTAACCGAGAGATGACACAAATTATTTACTGCTTTTTGGGATTGTCTGGGTGTTGAACTTAAGAATGCTAAATCATCTGCGAAATCCAGGTTCCCCCAGGAATTTTCCATTTGTCCATTTTATACCTAATTGTTCATTGTGGGTATAGTTTCTCATAACCCAATCAATAGCTATTCCAAAAAGTAGTGGTGACATAATACAGCCTTGTTTCACCCCTGTTTCTACTGTAAACCATTCTGTATTCCCTTTATTTGTTCTAACCAATATACCAGGACTAAATTAGCAATGGCAACTACTCACTGTCCCGCCATAGGCTGAAAAAAATACGGTATCAAAACCGGCTTTCCAAAAACACATCTCTACCAGACGGCTACCAAGACTCCAATCCTTTATGCCTCTTTGTGCGCCAAAATTCAACTTCCTCACGTGATATCACATGATGGGTTGCTTACACCGGAACTCAAGCATATTTGTTCATGGCCCAGGAAAACATAGCTTGGCTTACAACCAAGCAAACGAGTCGAAACGGCAGCAAAATGTGCCGTGACACTGCTCCAGTGTCTGCCAGCTATGATGGTGTGCATGTCCTCTTGGTTGCTCAGAGTAAGCAGTTCTTGATTGGTTATGGTATTCGGCCAAAACATTCAGAGTATTGTCCTTAGGCAGATTATGCGGAAAGAGGACAATTTTGACATTTCCTTCTCTGTTACTCTCCAGCATTCCACACCATAGAGAAGCACAGAAAGTACAAATAGTGGTTCTAATTGTTCTGCTGCTAGTTCAGGGTTTGTCTTAAATAGCTCTGCGTTTAAATTGTCATGACCTGGAGCTTTTTCTATTCTTTAACCCTTTGATAGCTGTGATGATTTCTTCCCTTCGTGGAATATCTGTTATTGTTGATCAGAATCGATGTCACTGCTCTCCGTTTATACCCATAGGTGCTCACTCTCCCTCAGCAAATATGGAAGGGTGCGAATGCTAATTGTTCCTGTTACACGTCATATGCATCCTCTCAATCGTCCATCCCTGCTGGCCTTACGTTTGATGCTAAATTCCAGCAATCTTAGCCTTGATGATTCGTCGATTGCAGTGTCATTCTCTAATTAGCGATCTTTAATTGCCCTAAGTGTCTCTCCCGTGTCCATATCCAGTGCACCTACTATGGGTGCTCTTAAAGCTAGTCTATCAGCTCATTCATTGCCGCCTAGCTCTGCATGTCCAGGGCAGTAGATTCACCAATTCGTGAGGATTCGAGCTTTCTGTGGAGGTTTTCCATTCATGCCGAAGCCATCCACTTTGGACCTTCCGAAGCATGGATTGTGAGTCTGAAACAATAACCTTCCTTGTTAATGAAGTCTCAGACAACCAACCTTAAGGCTGCAGTAACTGCCTCTACCTCCATTCTCATGCTGGAGGTTGTTGTCATGTAAGCCCCGCTATGTTCAGTGACGATTCTGCCCTTTACTCTAGCAGAGAAGCCCCATCCTGATTTCTCACCACGGATTACAGACCCATCAGTGTACACAATGGCATCATCATTCCCAGCATGATCATTTATCAGTTGATCAATTTCCAGCTGTGCCCTCCCATTGGCCCAGGTTCTGCACTCTCTACCAAGGCTGATGATGACTTGTTGGTAATTAGTCCAGTTCTCATCTGATTAACTCCACTCTGCCCCTTTGAATATATTTTCAACTGTGGTCACCTGCTTAATTGTTGCCTCTGCCTGTGCCATTAATGACATCCCCCGCTTTATTCTCACTCCCTTAATGTTAGCTATGTTTCCATGTAGGAGGGTGCCTTTTCTCTTTGGTTACTCGCATATAGGCTTTTGACTGAGCCACCGCATATCTGGATCTAATCAACAGTAATCCAAGCATGTACCGCATTGTTACGATGGGAGTATCTCGCATACAGTCCAAGACTACACGCAATCCTTCATTTAAAATGTGTTCCAATCATTCACATTGTAATATTGACAGCGTGAGTATTCCCAGACCATACTCGATGACAGACATGACTTACTCATCATACAGGAGAAACAGTAGTCTCTGTTCCAGGTGCGCTGCGGCCATTGTTTTTAGGGGTGCCAGACCTCTGTATGATTAGATCAACATGGTACTTGTGTGATAACCCGTGATCGAATGTTATTTCGTGGTATGTCAGCTTGTCTATCACTGCTGCTCTGATTACTCCTTCCACATAGCGAGTTTTCACTGTTATCCTTGCAATGGGAAGTGTCATGAGTGGTATGT
Organism: Oreohelix idahoensis; assembly: GCA_024509875.1. Classification (NCBI taxonomy): domain Eukaryota; kingdom Metazoa; phylum Mollusca; class Gastropoda; order Stylommatophora; family Oreohelicidae; genus Oreohelix; species Oreohelix idahoensis. Next base: position 425,789 of record JAMPIV010006013.1, read on the forward strand.
CCTTGGTCGCCCCTTGTATCTCCACTGTTTCTGTGGTATACTGATCTGGGTTCACCAAGTGCGAACTCACGACAGAATCAAAATCTAAGCCTGTATCATAAAGGCACCTAATGGTGACCCCATTACAGACTACATCTTCACACACTGGGGGGTGATAAGGTTCCTGCTGTCCAGTAGGTTTGTCCTTTACTCCCTTGTTCCCCATCTTCATAGCAGCAAATCCAGAAGGTTTCTTAGTACAAACTTTGGTGTCATGTCCTTCCCTCTTACACCATTTACAATATAATCTACCTTGATGAAAGGGTTTTCTTTCATCATATTTTCTGTCATTGAACTGTGGGTTTTTATTTCTATAGTCATTTAGTGGCCTATCAAAATTTTGCTTACCTTTGTTGTCAAATTTATTAGAGTTTTGTGGGGCCTTATTACTGGCCCGTGACGTTAGTTGATAGTTGTATGTCCGGCCGACAGCCACTGTCTCGATCTTCCTGAGGTAATCTTGGTAGGAAGCTGACACCAAGACTACAGGTCCAGTGGTAGAGCGCTTGTACTGCGACAGCCACCTCCATTGACACACAATTCAATATTTTCAGGAAGCTGGCACTAGCGTAGTGCCAGTAACAAATCCTGTAACATGAAGATTAAGGCTTGTCTTAACAAAATATCAATTCCACCAAATGCACAATTTATAATACATTTAACAGAAAAGATTAGGGTCAGCTCTTTCTGACCGACCCAGCACATCCACCTCAATACTGTAACAGTTTGTACCAGTTTTTAATGTCCTCTCCTCTACTGGCTACAACATCTCTACAATTATCCATGATCTTTTCCATAAAATAAGATAGGTGACATGATCCTTGATGATAATGTACAAAATCTTTTTGTTCTACACCTCCTGTAGTTTGATAATATGATGGAGCAACACATAGGCTTTGCATAAGTCTACCAATGACTTATGTACTTACAGTCGTAAAATATCTTCATTTCCCAATTCAAACAACACAATTAATAATATAAATAATTGTTAATAATGTCTATCTTACCACAGATTCATAGAATAAACACAGGAACGATGACTGGCACAGATTCAGCACTGCTGCATGCGTGACTGAATATTAATATATTTACTTTAGTATTTATTCAAACTTCACACTCGTACATCGTCCTGACACTGGACAGTTTCTTAGACAAATGGCGTCCAGCCTGCTAAGTTTTTCATATTATAAAATGCGTTGGCCAATGAGAATCTACTACCAAGCTTTTCAATTTGAATTTTAAAAATAAAGTCAAAATTACAGCCCAATTTCAAATGTACGTCGGTCACATTTTGGCATTAAAAGTTAAAAACAGACTTGCTTTTTGGCCTAACAAGTCTTCCTCTCACTCACTTCTTGACTTTCCACTGCTTAATATATTTAGTTTTAGGGCCATCCCATAATATCTCTCCCTCTTTCTCCCCCCCCCCCCCCTCAATCAGATTACATGTACCCTTGCTTGTCTCATTTCCCCTAACGCGTCCAAAAAGTAACCGTTAGTGAATGCAGGGACGAGCGTCTGTTTGTCTGTGTGCACTAACCAATACAGTATTTTGTCAATAACTTTCTTATTATCTGGGGGATTTTGTATTTTTAAACATATTATTTCTCAGGAGAAGATAAGCTATCAAACTAACTAAGTTTCATGGCCCTATACCTGGAAATAAAGAATTCCATATATTTTCCATCTTTAGTTTCAATCTCTACTATTACATAAACACGCCATCCCTTTCCCGCTTTTGCGTTTTTCAAACCGAACAACAAGTCTGTGACGTCATAAAATGTACCATTTTGCAAGAAAGGAGGGCTGGGTGTGTGGTTACATGCCAAAATGCATAACTATGGAACGAACCATTATTTGACCCTGTGGCGTATTTTTCCATCGCCGCTAACAATATCGCCCGCGTTTCCTACAAGTCTGTGTTTCAATCAACCAGTGTCAAAAGGCGCAGTCTAAAAATACATTTTCCTATCTCCTCCTTTTGGTCCGAAACAAGGCTTATGCTGTCAAAATTGTTACCAATAGTTCCAAGGTCACTGGCAAACGATGGTACCCTTACACTACGTTTCTGTCTTGCAAAATTCAGCGCGACGACTGGCGTGGGGAAAGAAGACACGTCACAACCCAACTATTTTTATCCCTACATTATTTTAACTTTATACTTACAAATAATAATTTTATCAGTGTATCAATGTAATTTTATCACACATCTCCCCACTTGAGAACATGCACTGATGCAAGTTCAAAAACAGTGATACACATAGATCAAATTTTCTCCTTAGGCCTTGTGAATACTCTGATGTTGATCACAGGGATGCCTACTGAGGAAATCTGCACCCACATTCTGTGAACCAGGAATATATTCAATAGTGAATGAATAAGGCTGTAGGAGCAACGACCACCTCAATAAAAGAGCATTTTCGTGCTTTGCCTGTGATAAGAATACAAGGGGCTGTGATCCGTTTGGACCACGAATGTTCTACCATATAGATAGATCTGGAACTTTCATATTGCCCAGATCAAAGCTAAACATTCTTTTTCGCTTGTTGAATAGTTTTGCTCCGCTTTGTTCAACTTGCGGCTAGCATAAGCGACTGGGTTCAGTTCCCCATCTTGTGAAGAGGACCTTTGTAACAAAGTGGCCCCCAGGCCCACATTGCTTGCGTCCGTTCTTATCACGAATTCCTGAGTCAAATCAGGCAATTTTATGATAGGCTTGCTCGTGAGTTTCTCTTTTCAATTCCAGGTACACTAATTCACACTGGGCTGACCAAACAATTCTATCAGGATTTCCTTTGCGAGTTAACTCAGTCAGAGGAGCACAAATAGAGTTAAATATTTTGATGTATTTCTGGTAAAAACCACACAACGACACAAAAGATCTCACATCTTTTTTTGTTTGTGGCCTAGGTGCTCTCTGCAATTTCTCAAGGTTCTTGGGATCAGGGATCATGTTACCCTGATATACAGTATGTCCCAAGAATTCCAACTCTTTACATCCGATACAACATTTTGTTGGTCTAGCCGTCAAGTTAGCCTCTCTTAGTCTATCAAACAGCATAGTCAAAGAGTTAATGTGTTCCTCAAAGGTTTCCGTAGCAATGAGGATATCATCCATAAAATTTGTGATGCATGGGTTATTCAGGGGATCCAACAATTTTCGCATCATCCTAGAAAACACACTCGGAGCATTTTTCAACCCAAACGGCAACATGTTGAATTCATAATGTCCTTCCGAAGTGCTAAACGCTAAATAAGGTCGAACCTCAAGCTTTACTGGAATTTGATAATAGCCTTTGCTAAGATCCACCTTAGAAAAATATTTTGCCTTGTTCAGCCTGGCAAATAGCTGATTTGTATCCGGTAATGGATCCACCTGATTCTCTGTGACAGCATTCAGTTTCCTGTAATCTATGCACAGTCGATGTTCTCCAGATGGTTTCCGCAGCAAAACCACACTAGAGCTATACGGAGATTCACTGGGAGAAATAATCCCTTCTTTCAACAGATACTCAATCTCCTCCTTCAAAGCTTTCTCCTTTGCAAACGGGATAGTATAAGCTCTCATACAGATCGGTGTTGGGTCTACTAGTTTCATATCATATTCCAACAAATTCGTGTGCCACGGTCTGTCCGTTAACACGTCCGTATGATCAGTCCGAACCTTTTGAACCTGTTCCCTCTGTTTTTTCGTCAAGTGCTTACTGACTTTTACATGTGCAGGAGTCTCACATGTTTTTAGGGGGTACTCATGAGAGGCGAGTGGTTCATTTTTCATTCCCGTTGCTATCGACAAGGTCATTAAATGTGTTTCTTCCTGGATTTGCCTGTCCAGATACTTCTTTAGAAGGTTCGTTCACATGATATATTTTCTCTTTCCCCTTCTTGTCGATTTTATAATTTGTTCTAGACACCTTCTCTAGAACTGTATATGGACCTTGCCATCCAATTTGTAATTTGTTACTGCTGCCGGGTAGTAGAAGTAGCACCTTCTCTCCCACAAATAGTTCTCTATCCTTCGCTTTCTTATTGAAATAAGCAACATGTTTTTTCCTGGCTTGCCTCAAATTATCATTAGCAAGTTTCCAGCCAGTTTTAAGACGAGTGGTCAGCTCGTTCACATATTGATATGATGCGGTAACAGTCTCTTCTGCCTTCTCATCTGTCCATGTCCTCAACAAGGCTTCCAATGGACCTTTTATTGGCCTCCCAAATAACAGGGTTGCGGGTGCCATCCCGGTTGAGTTATGTGGAACTTCCTGATACGCAAACAGCGCAGCGGGCAAATATTGGTCCCACGTATCAGGTTTCTCATGTGCCAGCTTTCTCAGAATAGAAATGAGAGTCCCGTTGAACCTCTCCACCTGGCCATTCCCTTGGGGGTGATACGGACTACAATGAAAGTGCCTGGCTTGGAAGATCCTGAAAACTTCTTCCGTTAGTTTCCCCTTGAACTGTGAGCCTTTATCAGTCAAGATTTGATGCGGGAATCCTAACCTAGTGAATATTGTAAGTAATGCCTCTGCGACATGCTTCGAATCGATTGAAGACAGGGCTACCACCTCTCCCCACATAGAACAAGTGTCCACCAGAGTAAGGATGTAACTGTTCCTCCTCTTGGTCAGAGTGAGAGGTCCCACAATATCCACTGCAACTCTCTCAAAAGGTGTTCCCACAATGGCCATTTCCCCTAGAGTTGCTGGGGCAGTCCAATGCTTTGGAGCTACCCTTTGACATTCTGGACAGGATTTTACATATCTCTTTATATCCTCCGTTATCCCTGGCCAGAAATAATGACAAGCTAAACGCTGTCCTGTTGCGCTGATCCCCATGTGACCACTGAAGGGAATCGCATGTCCTAATTCCATCACTCTCTCCCTATATGAAGTAGGAAGTACCAGTTGTCCATGACCATTTGTTCCAGTTCCGGTCTTCCTATATAACAATTTGTTCTTCATATAATAGTCCCCTTTGCTTGGAGGTGTGTGGCATTTAGGTAATTTTTTAAAACAAGGCTTGAGTGTCCTGTCCTCAGCCTGTGCCTTCCTCATCTCCTCTGGATGAGTATTTATAGGTTCATCTTCTTCCTTCTTGGATTGTGATCGGGTCTGCACTGTTGCCATGACCACAGGTCTCTTGGGATTCCCCAAGAAGACATAACGACACCCCAATATCAGAGGGTAGATGGGTGCGTCTATCACTGCTGCTCTGATTACTCCTTCCACATAGCGAGTTTTCACTGTTATCCTTGCAATGGGAAGTGTCATGAGTGGTATGTCCTTGGTCGCCCCTTGTATCTCCACTGTTTCTGTGGTATACTGATCTGGGTTCACCAAGTGCGAACTCACAACAGAATCAAAATCTAAGCCTGTATCATAAAGGCACCTAATGGTGACCCCATTACAGACTACATCTTCACACACTGGGGGGTGATAAGGTTCCTGCTGTCCAGTAGGTTTGTCCTTTACTCCCTTGTTCCCCATCTTCATAGCAGCAAATCCAGAAGGTTTCTTAGTACAAACTTTGGTGTCATGTCCTTCCCTCTTACACCATTTACAATATAATCTACCTTGATGAAAGGGTTTTCTTTCATCATATTTTCTGTCATTGAACTGTGGGTTTTTATTTCTATAGTCATTTAGTGGCCTATCAAAATTTTGCTTACCTTTGTTGTCAAATTTATTAGAGTTTTGTGGGGCCTTATAATTTTCTGCATGTTTCTTTTTGGCGCCAGCTACCTCTGCCTGGGCCGCCTGATACCTCTCAGCGACATTAAGTAACTCACCCAACCTCTCTGCACCTTGTTCCATGAGAAACTTTCTCAAGTCTGGAGGCATGGACTCTCTCAATTGCTCAATAAGGATCTATCTATCTATCTATCTATCTATCTATCTATCTATCTATCTATCTATCTATCTATCTATCTATCTATCTATCTATCTATCTATCTATCTATCTATCTATCTATCTATCTATCTATCTATCTATCTATCTATGTATGTCTCCCTCTCTGATAATGTTTGTACTTTTCAACATATGTTATGTCATGCTTATAAGTAATTAATGTTAATATGAGTGTGCTATATTATTATTTTACTTTACAACGTTGAATTCCTTGAATTTGATATGTAAAATGCATATGAGAATAAATTAATTCAGTATGAAAGGTGAGAGAAAGGAAGGGCAGAATGTCAGACGGGCCTGCATGCCCAATTCTCAACCCTTTGAAAATAAAGTTCGTTCGTTCGTTCGTTCATTTCTTTAAGATCTTGGGGTTTCCCCAGAGCAGTCCATTTCTCCAAGTAAGTCTCTAAACGTGCAGAGAACTGGTGATAGGTCTCGCCCGTCAGTAGCTTGGCATTTCTAAACTTTTTCCTATAAAATTCTCCATTCTTTTCATACCTTAGCAAAAGAGCCTGCTTTAACATGTCATAATTGTCTTGGTCATCTTTGCTCATCTTTGCAAACACTTCATAAGCTGTTTCCCTAAGACCATGGGATAACTTTAAACTCCACCTTTCTTTCTCTAACCCATAGGTGGTGGCTAAAACCTCAAACCTGGATAAAAATGATTCAATATCATCATCCCTCGCTACAAAATGGTCTAAATGGAACCCCACAGCTGAGGTTGAGGCTTGCTGACTAGCAGTGGCATCGGAGGTAGAAGGGCTGTTACTACCTTCAGGAGCATGGCCTTGTAATTCCAACTCCCTTAGTCGTAACTCATGTTCCCTCTGTAACCGTTTATCTTCTGCTTCCCTTTCGGCCTTTTTCTCTTCTTTCCTTTTCTGCAGCCCTGTCTGCAGCCTGTCTTCTTTCCTCAGCCTCCAATTTCTTTTCCTCATATTGGAGCCGCTGATAAACTGCACTCATGATTCAATCTCCATAACAAAAAACTTGTACAGTTTATTTGATGAATAAAATACCAGTCAGTACGTCAGTGTGAAACTTGAACTTGCTTGTTGTTACACAGCTTGTCAAATCTTGGCACCAATTGAGATACAGCTCATTTCCTTCTCCACATCAAGTCTTGATCTGAACTTGGCTTTTATGACAGCCACTGCTGAAAACCCAGCCTTGCAGAGATAGAAGTTTGCAAAAGGAATTAATATCTTCAGTGCTCTCTTGCTCAAGCGTGGGAACTCCTGTTTTACTGAATACCAAAATGTTGGCAATGCCATGGATGGAAACTTTGCATGTAGTGAAGAGTCTGATGAAAGTTCTATCAGTTCTTCCTCTTCTGCAGTACTGAAGTCTGAAGGAGCATCACTACTGAAGGGATTTTGAACCCACTGAAACCTGTCACAGTTTTCAGGAAAGTATTTTTCAAAATGAACACTGAGTTGAGATAAGTGTCCTTGAATTATAGAAACAATCTCTGCACTAAAATCTATTTCATTGTCTGTAATGAACAGCTGCAAACCTGCGAAGTAGTCCATTTCTCCTCTTCATTGATTTTTCTCTTCCAAAGAAGAAGCTTCTTTTTGAAGGCCGAAACTTTGTCAATAAGTTGAATCAAATGAGTTTCACTTCCTTGCAGAGACTTATTCAACGAGTTAAACTTTTCAAAAAGATCACAGAGGTATGCAACTTTTAACAGGAAGTCAGTGTCCAGAAAGCACTTAGCACTTACATGGTTTTCTTCTTCAAGATAAGAATAGAGTTCCCACCTAAGTTCAAAAATGCACGATAATACATTTCCAATGGAAAGCCATTGAGTGCTGCTATAAAATAAGAGAGACGTATGCTCAGCCCCCATTTCGTGACACATTTTACTGAAAAGTCGAGCTCTATGAGGTCGAGTTTTAATAAAGTTCACCACATTTATGACAGTTTGCAGGACTTCATTCAAATCAACACTCAAATGCTGTGAAGCAAGTGCTTCCCTATGGATAATACAATGGGTCCAAACAGCATCAGGAGCTTTGCCGCGGATGAGGGCTTGTAGGCCACTGTGACAGCCCGACATTGAACGAGCACTATCGGTACACACACCAACACAATGAGCCCAGTCTAGTTTATTTTCCGCCATGAAGTTGTCGACAATTTCAAATAAATCTTTGCCTGTCTTACCTGCATTTATGTCCTTACAAAAAAAAAGATCTTCCACCATTTCGTTTTTTTCATCAACAAACCGCACATAACAGATTAAATGAGCATCTCTATTGCTATCAGTGGCCTCATCAAGCTGCAAAGCAAATTCCTTCCCCCTCATTTTTTCTATAATCTGTTCATTAAGATCCTCTCCTAGATCTTGAATTTGACGGCTGATTGTACTGTCCGACAAACGAATGGGCAAAAGCTGTTTTCCCACGGACTCTCCAACCATAATGGACACCATATCAATAGCACACAGTAAAACGAGTTCTTCTGCAATCGTATTGGGTTTCTTACATTTTGCTACCTTGTAGGACGCTAGAAGAGCTTTACTCAAGATTGTCGCCTGCGTAGAAAATGCTGATTTTTGTTCTTTCCTTTGACTCAGCTTTCTAGAGAAATATTCTCTTGGTTTGCCCACGTCATTCTTATGAACACTTTCTAAATGGCGCTTCAATTTGCTAGGCAGCATACATTCGACAGAGAGTACTTTGAAACACAAAACACACTGTGGACGCTCTTCATTGTTCACAAGAGTGCACGTGAAACCAAAATCTTAGTAACCTTCATCGTATTTTCTATACTTACATTTCCTTTCCTCACTACCACTTTCCTTGTCATCCTCAACAAGTTCTCGCTTTTTACTAACACTTGCCAAATTAAAAAATCTTTCCATAGTTTATATCAAACTCACAACACAATCAAACACGTTTGAAAACAGAAAATCACTGTGTTTACCTACTATGGTTGCGTGAGGAGAATGCGCGGAAAGTTGATAGGCGGGTCGGGACTTCAAAGGCTGGCCAGCATCAAAAGTGAAATTTCTCCAGGTGTGGTGAATTAGTTGTTATTATTGGTTTCAATATTATATTAATGGTATCTGGTGTGAGGTCAGCTATGCAAGTCCCTGAGGTTTATTAAATATAAATAAGTTTACAGGGTACTTGTCTGCTTCCACCACGACCTCACCCGATTATATATCTTCCCCTACAGAAATGTATTGGTGTGTGTATGTTGTCTAGCAAGTGTCTAGGGTATATGCACTGTGATGAAATGTATGAACAAGACAACAACTACACCTATTACTAATAAACAATGATTAAACAAGTCACTGAGTAAAGTTTGGAATGTAACTTATTTTTTTTATAATTTATTTTCCTGTATCTAGTTATTCTTCTGACACAGGAATAATCAACTCAACATGATAATGAAATTATTTACAACCAATTATTTTACAACTGTCATTGAGTCTGTTTTATCCCACAATTATTTATATGTTTCAAGCTGGAAAAATGTCAAGTATTTCTTGCTCCTAGAAAAGGGTACAAGTTTATTGAACGTTTTTGTTCCTCACTGTCTGATACTCTAGTGAAAACTGAGAGAGTGGAGTGTTTGTGATATCAATTTCCCAGACAAGTCTTATCTGAGGTCTCTGGAACCAGGCTGGTTGAAGTATGTATAAAACGCCAGCCTCCACTGCCAAGACACGCTTCTGCTTCTATAGGTGAATCACTGTGTAGGCACTCAGTAGTTAGGCCTCACTGTATACTTTAAGGACAGGTGTTAGGTCACCTGGGCTCACTTTCACTCGTAGATGAAACTCTGGAACAATACAAATGTGTCCCACTCAGCATCTAATAATCTCTCGCTTTCATTATTCTAACATGGCAATATCATCAGACATCAGTATGGTAACTAAACAATTAGTTAACGTTCTCAATTTGGTTGGTACCCCCTTCTGGATAAATAACTTTCAAACCACCGTTTGACATTTTCCTTGATAAAGGAAACATTTTACATTAATACTATCAAGTCATGTACAATCACGGTGACTTGCTGAAGAAGACGGCCAGTGATCTTCCTGGTCTTATGTCATAACACAATTTTTTTCTTTTCATCATAAATATTTAATTTTCTTTTCTCCCCATATGGCCGAAAGCCTGTCTGGCTTTTCTATACCAGGTTAATACAGTTCCTAACAACGCTGTGAAACAACACAGAGTGATGTTGCCTTCCCTCCAGATAAATGTTTCCCCTTTAAGGTTCATACAAATTCAATAATGCATACATAATAATGATAAAAATGACAATATAAATGTTAATATAAAGGTTTCAATATTTACCGCATCAAAGAAATCTACACACTAAACAGTTGAATATTGCGGTATATGGCATAATCCAAATCGCTGCTTGTGCAGAATTAGCAACCAAGACAGTACTCTTGCCTTGTCTATAACAACTTCTTTAGTGTATAAATTTTAGTTAACAAGTGGCCCCTAATACCAACTACTAATTGGTTTTATACAACCGTTTAGTCTAGTACACTACAGCCAATCATAGACTGTTTAATGAATAGCGTTCCTTTTCAAATAAAACTGACCTCAAATATTCAAATTAAGGACTCCTTCCCCTCTCCTATTTAATTCAGTACGGCATTTTCAAAAAAAAAAATAGGACGTTAACCTTAATTTTTTTCCCTTTTATTTTAAACTACCTTATCGGACGTTAACCTTACGGCGCCACGTCACATTGCGTGTGTGTATATATATCGTCTGCTAAAACCAGCGTGTGAATATATGTCCAGAACGCGGGTCGAGAAAAAGGGGGTCTTTCGAACGCCCGTCATGGTATTAATGTTGAACCGCGGCAAATCGTTTAGGCCCTTACTTCGGTATGCAAATTGAACGTGCTGTGGAATTTAGCGTTTGTTCACACAGATTTCACTACACATCTCCTTTCCTAAAACATGCATTCACTGCAAGTTATTATCTGTGAGACAATTAGCGTAACCAAAGTACTATTCCCTAGGCTTTTCCTGCCCTTGTTTTCATGGATTTCTGCAGTGGGGTCATTCAAAGTAAGCACAACTCAAGAAAGCTGCCTCAGACCTCTGCAATCCAAGAATCTATTTCAGTTATGTTACTGAACAGCTGCAAGTGTTACTGCTTGTCTTAATGCTGCTTAGCAATCAGTATTCACCATTTCTCTTCTCTGAGTCTGCTCAACGACATGTCTCGAGAATATTAGATGTTCCTCAAATTGTACGTTATGAGGAGTTGATCTATATGGTGATATCTGAGTTGTGTAGGGGATCCAATAATTTCCTGATCAGCCTTAATAAACACTCGGACTATCCTCAATTCAAAAAGGCAACAATGGAGGCACTCTGCTCCTCCGAAATGTTCACAGCCAACAATTGGTCTGATCTCAGGCTTGATTGAATGTGGAAACACCCTTCTAATAATATTCTATACTGTGCCACTCAAATGGAGGCCATATTCACCAACTATATTCTCCGCCTACCGACAATTTGGTGAAATAAGATAATATGTAGGGAAATGAGTTTCTGCATCAGAAATCAATTCTCCCTTATCTTTGCTATAATATGTGTGGGTGATCTCCATCCAGGGTCCGATCAATACTTCCCCTTGGACGGTGTAGGGTCGGGTGACTACCAATGTCACCAGTGCCCTTTTCATGCTAAATTAATAGCCATATTGTGAAGCGCTGTGAGCATTTTCCGGATTGCTCACTCGTCCACTCCCCACTTTTCTTCTAACATTTTGTTTCGGGTTCAAATCTGGCGGATTATCTTCAATATTAATTTCAGCCAGTTCCCTAACTGCGGCTTCAAACTGAGCCTGGGTTGACTGGTCTGAGTTTCTATTTTCTCTGGATGTCCTTCTCAGAGTTGCTAATCTAAATATTTTCGGTGAAAACTGTTGGTGGGAAGGTGGATACCTATCCTCTATGTCAACCTTATTATTTTCCTTGTTATTTTTAAGCCCATATGTTTCAGAATGCTTGGCTGGCATCTGATTATGATTTTCCCAACTTGGGGAATGTACCTTGCTACATTTTTCACAGGCCCCCACAAATTGTGCAATATCAGCAGCTACTTGGGGCCAGTAATATTTTTCCGATGTCCTTTGACGTGTGGTTCCATTCCTCTGGTGTCCACCGTCGGGTACAACATGAGCTTGTGCCATCACTTTTTCCCTGTAGGGAATTGGCAATACCAACTGTCCCTGTTCTTTGGATCCTGCTCTAGCCTTCCTGAAGAGCAGTCCCTCCTTCAAATAAAATTGTCCTTTCTTAGGGTGTGCATGGCTTGTTGGCAATTTGTCAAAGCAAGGTTTTAATGTTTTATCCTTTGCCTGGGCCTTTCTCATCTGCTTATGAGAATAAACTAGTGGTGGTTCCTCCTCCGTTCTACTAGGGGTCGACCTAACCTGAAGCGTGGCCATTACCACAGGTTTTACCGGGCTTCCTAGAAAAACATATTTACTTCCTAACACCAGCGGGTAATTAGGGTCGTCACACACAGCTGCTCTGATCACTCCTTCCACGTACCTTGTCTCTACATTGATCTTGGCTACTGGAAGTGTCATGGTGTCTATTCCCTTTACGGCCCCTTGTAGCTCCACTTTCTCTGTGGTGTACTGTTCAGGGTGCACTAGGGTTGCACTCACAACTGAGTCATATTCTAAACCTGAATCGTAAAGGCACCTAACCTTGGCACCATTACATGTCACTTCTTCACAGATGGGGGGATGTTGAAGATTAATATGATTCTCTGTCAGTTTCTTCCTCCCCTTGTCCACTGTTATCATGCATGCCGCGTGATATGGAGGAACTTTCCTACCACAGTCAATAGTATTATGATTATTCATCCTACAAACTTTACAATATTTCCCTTCTGGTTTGTAGGGTCTCCTTTCTCTGAAATGCGAGTTTCTATCTCGTTGGTCAAACTTGGCTTTATCATAATAGGCTTTACCCTTATTAAACTTATCTCTGTGTTCATAGGTAGGTTGATTTTGGTTTGGTGGATCTTTATCATGGTCTATAAGCTTCTTCTTTAAACTTGCTATCTCAGACTGGGCTGCCTGATATCTCTCAGCCACATTTAAGATCTCCCCCAGCCTCTCAGCACCCTGTTCCATGAGAAATTTTCTCAGGTCTGGAGCCATGGACTCTCTTAACTGCTCAGTCATAATCATTTCCTTTAAATCTTGGGTTTTCCCCAGAACAGTCCATTTCTCCAGGTATGTCTCCAGGCGAGCAGAGAACTGGTGGTAATTCTCTCCAGTCAACAGTTTGGCATCCCTAAATTTCTTTCTGTAAAATTCACTATTTTTCTCATATCTAACTAGAAGAGCTTGCTTAAGAATGTCGTAGTCATCTTGATCATCCTTGCTCAGTTTGGCGAAGACCTCATAAGAGGTTCCCCTAAGCCCCTGAGATACCTTCATACTCCATCTCTCTTTCTCTAGCCCATACATAGTAGCTAATGCCTCAAATCTAGAGAGGAATGATTCAATATCATCCTCTTTTTCTACAAAGGGGTCCAAATGAAACCCCATGGCTGATGTTGAGGTGACCTGGCTTGCAGCAGAGTCGGAGGTGGATGAGCTACTTCCATTATCAGGAGCATGGCCTTGTAACTCCATCTCCCTTAGTCGCAACTCATGTTCCCTTTGTAACCGTTTCTCTTCTTTCTCAGCCTCCATCTGTAATCTCTTCTCCTCCTTGGCAGCCTCCAACCTCTTTTCTTCTTTCCTGGCCTCAGCCTCAAGCTTCTTCTCCTCCAACTGCAGCCTCTTGATCTCAGCCTCCCTATCAGCCTCTAATTTCTTAAGCTCCCTAGCATCCTCTAACATAATTCTCTTCTCCTCAGCTAATCTCTTATCTTCCCTTTCCATATACTTATCGCACTCTGATGTCACATACTGAATCAGAGCCTGCCCATCTAAATTCATTTCCTTTGCAGTCTGCACAGCAGCAGATCTGTATTTGGCCATATCCGCCATGTTATAGTTAACAATATGAAATACTATCCACTACCTTAACTAATTAACCAACTCTAAACACAAGACAAAGGGCAATGATATCTCAAACCACTCTCAGATTATTTTTACTATAAGATTTTACAAATACTGGGACTAGTGACTCACTTAATGTAGGGTACTAAGAACCTTTAAATCCCGGAAGAGCGTCCCAATTAATGTGGTGAATTAGTTGTTATTATTGGTTTAAATATTATATTAATGGTATCTGGTGTGAGGTCAGCTATGCAAGTCCCTGAGGTTTATTAAATATAAATAAGTTTACAGGGTACTTGTCTGCTTCCACCACGACCTCACCCGATTATATATCTTCCCCTACAGAAATGTATTGGTGTGTGTATGTTGTCTAGCAAGTGTCTAGGGTATATGCACTGTGATGAAATGTATGAACAAGACAACAACTACACCTATTACTAATAAACAATGATTAAACAAGTCACTGAGTAAAGTTTGGAATGTAACTTATTTTTTTTATAATTTATTTTCCTGTATCTAGTTATTCTTCTGACACAGGAATAATCAACTCAACATGATAATGAAATTATTTACAACCAATTATTTTACAACTGTCATTGAGTCTGTTTTATCCCACAATTATTTATATGTTTCAAGCTGGAAAAATGTCAAGTATTTCTTGCTCCTAGAAAAGGGTACAAGTTTATTGAACGTTTTTGTTCCTCACTGTCTGATACTCTAGTGAAAACTGAGAGAGTGGAGTGTTTGTGATATCAATTTCCCAGACAAGTCTTATCTGAGGTCTCTGGAACCAGGCTGGTTGAAGTATGTATAAAACGCCAGCCTCCACTGCCAAGACACGCTTCTGCTTCTATAGGTGAATCACTGTGTAGGCACTCAGTAGTTAGGCCTCACTGCATACTTCAAGGACAGGTGTTAGGTCACCTGGGCTCACTTTCACTCGTAGATGAAACTCTGGAACAATACAAATGTGTCCCACTCAGCATCTAATAATCTCTCGCTTTCATTATTCTAACATGGCAATATCATCAGACATCAGTATGGTAACTAAACAATTAGTTAACGTTCTCAATTTGGTTGGTACCCCCTTCTGGATAAATAACTTTCAAACCACCGTTTGACATTTTCCTTGATAAAGGAAACATTTTACATTAATACTATCAAGTCATGTACAATCACGGTGACTTGCTGAAGAAGACGGCCAGTGATCTTCCTGGTCTTATGTCATAACACAATTTTTTTCTTTTCATCATAAATATTTAATTTTCTTTTCTCCCCATATGGCCGAAAGCCTGTCTGGCTTTTCTATACCAGGTTAATACAGTTCCTAACAACGCTGTGAAACAACACAGAGTGATGTTGCCTTCCCTCCAGATAAATGTTTCCCCTTTAAGGTTCATACAAATTCAATAATGCATACATAATAATGATAAAAATGACAATATAAATGTTAATATAAAGGTTTCAATATTTACCGCATCAAAGAAATCTACACACTAAACAGTTGAATATTGCGGTATATGGCATAATCCAAATCGCTGCTTGTGCAGAATTAGCAACCAAGACAGTACTCTTGCCTTGTCTATAACAACTTCTTTAGTGTATAAATTTTAGTTAACAAGTGACCCCTAATACCAACTACTAATTGGTTTTATACAACCGTTTAGTCTAGTACACTACAGCCAATCATAGACTGTTTAATGAATAGCGTTCCTTTTCAAATAAAACTGACCTCAAATATTCAAATTAAGGACTCCTTCCCCTCTCCTATTTAATTCAGTACGGCATTTTCAAAAAAAAAATAGGACGTTAACCTTAATTTTTTTTCCTTTTATTTTAAACTACCTTATCGGACGTTAACCTTACGGCGCCACGTCACATTGCGTGTGTGTATGTATATCGTCTGCTAAAACCAGCGTGTGAATATATGTCCAGAACGCGGGTCGAGAAAAAGGGGGTCTTTCGAACGCCCGTCATGGTATTAATGTTGAACCGCGGCAAATCGTTTAGGCCCTTACTTCGGTATGCAAATTGAACGTGCTGTGGAATTTAGCGTTTGTTCACACAGATTTCACTACACCAGGGTCACACAGGTTGACAAACACCAAAAATGAAATTTCCCACAGCTGTGTGTTTTCTTTACAGCTAAATACAAAAAAAATCTACGCCCACCCACGGTGCCCCTGACCATCAGTCATGGTGCTCCAGGGCGCCGTGGCGCACAGGTTGAAAACCGCTGCCCTAGGGTAATCCTGGACAAATGTGCATTGGTTCTGATGTCCATGTTTCCAAGCGAAATGCAACTGATCTCTCAGTTAAGGCAGTTAGCCAAGGTTAACACCGCAAGCCATTATTCAGTTCATTAACGTTTCTAAGTTCACACTGTTATAAGGATCCTCTAGGTCAATTGCTACAGCAACTATTTCTCATTTACCTTGGAATTTCTCGTTCACATCATATGCAAATGTTCCGGCATCTTCGCATGTTGCCAATAGCTACCCAGGGTATCAGGAAGGATGTGTGCATTTTTGAGGTGGCTCATTACTTGTCTTGTAACCATCTTTTCAAGTAGTTTACCATAGACATTCTGCAGTGTGATGATTTGATAGCTGCTGAGCAGCGTGGGATCTTTACCAGGTTTAGGAAGAGGCCGTAGATAGCTATGGAGCCAGTCTTCCGGCACTACAGCATTTTGTATGCTGGTGTTGAAATCCCTCACCACATTCATAATTCCTGTGTCTTCCAGCTGTTTAATGTGTTGATACTGGACACCATCAGGGACTGGTGCGGTGTTTCTACTGCTTTCCAACTTGTGCACTACGTCCTCTTCAGAAATGAGGTAGAAATATAACTCACATCTTATGTCATTCTCAAAAACATGGTCCTTGATTATTAGCCTGGCGACTTTATCGCCTATATGTGTTTGAGGAAATATCGATCGAATAATGCTCATCCCTTCTCTTCATCCGTCTTTAGGCTTATTCCTGTCAGCTTTTAATGTTGGGGATTGGTTGTCTTGTAATTTTCATATTCATTCTTCTGTGTAAGGACTAGAATTTATGTAGAGTTTTTCCATGCCCACCTGTGTCACGAAGGCCTCTCATACTGTATCCTTGGCGTCCTTTCCCAAGTTTTTAAATGTAAAAAAAGTTAAAGGATCCTGTTACACGCCCATTGAGGCATATTGGGAATATGGTGTTAGGCCCATATTTTCTTGACCATCGGCACACTAGGGGTGACGTGGTCAACATCACGCCGGCCGCCTTAACCTTCCCAGAGTTGCTCTGGTACCCAGTTGGGGCTGGGTCGACCCAGGAGCCGTTTGCGGCCTTAAAAAAATCCCACCTCATCTGGGGATCGAACCATAGACCACTGAGCTAGGAAGCCAGTGCACTAACCACTATGCTACCGCAGCTCCCCAAGTTTTTAAATGTACTGATAGCAAGTTTTTAAATGTACTGATAGCTTTTTTTTTAAATTCCACTTTCTCTTTAACTAGTACATCATTCCTCATATCTTTTTTCTGCTTTCGGCCATTCATTGGTTGCCCTTTGTTTTTCAATCCATGCTCTCTCCACTGTCTCATTCTACCAAGGTGGTTGAACAAAAGGTATTCTATTTGTTTTCTGGAATTTTGACGCAGTAAATGTATGAGGTTGTTGTGATGTTGAAGGCCTGTCAGATATTTGAAGGCTTGTTTCGGTTTCTTGTGTCTTGTGGTTCTACCTTTTGCAATGAGGACAATGCAGGGTAGGTGATCACTGTCCTATGCCCCTAAAACATCCCAATGTGCCAAGGTGGCAGCAAAACTAGATATAAAAACCAGACCTATGACACCATCTGTGTCCCCTGGTTTAGTTGCCAGTCTTATTGGGTGGCCGTCATTTAAGATAGCAAGATTCCTATTGAGGAGGGTCCAGCTCAAAGCCATACCCTGTCTATTGTCGGTTATATTTCCTCATTCCAGACATCTAGCGTTAAAATTGCCAGTAATTAAGCACCTTTTGATAGGTTCCTCCAACAATTCTGCTAGGAAAGCCCAGTTACTATCTTCTTTAAGGGTGATCTACATGGGCATATGAATTTGCCAATTCTGACCAATATTCAGTTTGATTCCCTGCAAGTCCACGTCTTCATTGTCATGGGCACTGGTATCCAACCATTTATGAGGGAGCTCGTTCTTCTCATATATGGCTTGCCCTTGTCTATCTGGCCCACATGGACTTGTGTAGCATTTGTAGCCTGGGCAATTAATGCTGATATGCTCTTTTAAGTTTGATTCTTGGAGCATTAGGATATCAAAATGGTACACCACTTTTTGTATTACAGCCACATGTTGATTCGCACTCTGTCAGTTCCAATAACCTACATGTATACGAGGTAGCTTAAAAAAGTTCCCGGAATAGTCGACTCATGTTTGAATGAGTGATTATGTCATGGAGATTATAGTTTTATAAGTTGGTAGTGACCTTGAGAAAACGACATGGCTGATGTAACTTTCACATGTACTCTCGAACAGAAGTTTGTGTGGTGTGCACGTAGCATCGTCGGAGTTGAAAATGTCCTTGATTGAACAACGTACACATGTCAAATTTTGTGTTTAATAAAGCACATGGTGATACTGCAATGAAGAAATCGCAAGTTTTTGAGTAGCACAAGTGTTTCAGTGAAGGTCATGTTAGTGTCGATGATGATCCACGTAGCAGACAACCGCATACTCGATAAACAATGAAAACATTGAGCATATTTGGAACATTGTTCGTGTTGACAGAAGACTTAGTGTAGAGAAAATAGCCTCAGAAGTTGGAATATCAGTTGGAAGTTGCCACAGTATTCTCCACAATGAACTGCACATGCACTGTGTTTGTCAACTCATGGTTCCCAAAATGTTATCTCCTGAAAAGAAAGAAACGAGATTGACACTGGCAGGAGACCTAATCACTGTGGCTGATCAAGATAGCAATTTTCCCAACAACATAATCACAGGAGATGAGACGTGGTGTTTTTTGTACGATCCTCAGACAAAACGTCAGTCCTCTGAATGGAATCACCATCATCTCCCCGGACACAGAAATTTTGTTTGGACAAGAGCAAAGGAAAAGTTATGTTGGAAGTTTTTTTTTATTCCCAGGGTATTTTCTACCATGAATTCATTCCTGAAGGCTGAACGGTTAACAAGGAAATGTACGTTGATATCCTCTGTCATCTAAGAGATGCAATCAGAAGGAAACGCCCAGAAAAATTGAGAACAAACAGTTGGGTTCTGCTGCATGACAATGCGCCAGCACATCGATCCCTACTGGTGAAGCAGTACCTCGCAATGCACAATGAGACTGCCCTGGAACATCCTCCATATTCTCCCTACCTGGCACCACCTGTTTTTTTCTTGTTCCCTTGCCTAAAATCGGCACTGAAAGGGCAGAGATTCAAGGATGCTGAGGACATTATCACCAATGCGACAAAGCAGCTGAGAGAGGTGTCAAAGAGTGGGATCTAGGAATGTTTCCAACAGCTGTATGGACGTTGGCAAAAGTGTGTAGTTGCCGAAGGGAACTATTTTGAAGAAATGTAGTGTAAATAATTGTATTGTTACTTATTTCTATACCATGCACAAATTCCGGGAACTTTTTGAAGCTACCTCATATACTTAATCATAGCCTGTCAGCTTTATTCCTAAGTCTCCTTTTGCCAGCTCTTCTCTTTCTCTCCCTCCTCTTCTCTCCCCTACCTCTTCTTCTGCATCCATTTTTACTCTTGTCATTAGCTGAAGTTATCGGCGACAGAGTTTGTACCCCGTGGCCCCGGTGATGATTATGGTTTAAAAAGTTTTCCATTATTGCACTTTATTGTTTGGTGGAAATATCCGGTCACCCCAGTAGAGCCACGATACCAGAAAAAAGGCAAGGGACATCCCTTATGGAGTCTTTCTGCCTGGTGCCGCCCTGCTTGTCCTCCAGACAGTCAATGTTAAAAACTGCTCACCCAGCAGCCAATCAGTCTCTCGGCACACTGGATAACCTTAGACTTGGGGTCATTCTTTATGACATGAATTAATGACTATGATATGTAGTTTCTTCTTCTTCTTTGATCCTTAGCCGCAGACCGTCAAAGCAGTCAGTTGCCATCACGCCTGGTGGCATCTTGTAGGGTGACAACAAACTGCTTCCACCTTGCTCGGTCAGCAGCCATCCTCCGTGCATTGCCCCAGCTCTGATTCATTCTTTGCATCTCAGCCTCCACAGTTCTCCGCCAAGTTATTTTTGGTCGGCCTCTCTTTCGTTTTACTTCTGGGGTTCATAGCATTGCTGTTCTTTTGATGGCATCGGGATCTGTTCTGAGGACATGGTCAACCCAACTCCAGCATCCGCCAGTTATGATGGTGTGCATGTCCTCTTGGTTGCTCCGAGTAAGCAGTTCTTGGTTAGTGATGGTATTCAGCCAAAAGATTCCGAGAATTTTTCTGAGGCAGATTGTGTCGAAAGAGGATGATTTCAACATTTCCTTCTCTGTTACTCTCCAGCATTCTGCACCATAGAGAAGCACAGAAAGTACACAGCTCTCATATAATCTTAATTTTGTGTTTGTGTTGTACTGAGAGGACTTCCAGATGTTGTATAGACTAACAAAGGCTGTTCATGCTTTGTTCATTCTGTTATTGATGTCTTTGCTTGCTCCGCCGTCTGGTGTTACTATGCATCCTAGGTATGTGAAGGTGTCTGTCTGTTCCAGTTTCTGATTCCTTACTGTTATGGGCTCAGGGTTGCCTACATTGAAAGTCATGACTGCTGTCTTCTTTAGATTGATGTTCAGACCCACCTGCTGGCTATACATTTTAAGTCTATCCGTTTTTTCCTGGATGTGTTGATGAGAATGTGCGAGTAGTGCAATGTCATCTGGATATGTTTTTTACAAAAGGAAAAATATGTCTGACGCATTTTTTTGTGATAAGAGTTTATAATCTGCTTTGATGCATTTTTTATTGTCATTGACTTGGTGTGAGTCTAAAGGCTCATATGAGGAGGCGTCCCATTTTTGTGTGCAACAATCAATGTCTATCATTTATGGATCTGCTTGAATGGGGGTATATTTTTGAAAAAAATCAGCACAATGACACTGTCAACCATCTTGGGTATAAAGATTCTGTTCACAAAAAAGTTGATTTGAATTTTCTACACATTTTCACAGTAATGGAGCTGTCGACAATTGTTTTCACATGCATTTTTTACATAGTGCAAGTAATAAGTACGGTAAAACTCGAGTCAAGGCATGTTTGATCGTGGTGTCATAAAAATATTCTTACGAAATGGTAACAATTAAAATCTGTCCGCCATGTTGGACAGGAACTGGAAGTCTGTATTTATGTCTAAGTCATTTTCAACCTCAGGAACATTCAGCCGTGTCTCTGGTGGTTCCTTATTCAGTGTTACACTGAAGTGCATCTTGTTTCCAGCCCTTGTGCTGTGGTGATGAGATTTCCTTGCTTATCTCTTACTAGTGTAATATTGTTTGCATCCTGTTTTCTGCTGATGGTTTTAGTTATTTTATAGACTGCTTTGTTGATTTCTTAGTGCTGCCACTTCTTCCTGTCTTACAAGTTCATCTAGGAATTTTCTTTTGTTGGCTCGTGCTTAACGTTTTACTTCCTTGTCCAGCTGACTTAACTGTTCGCTATATGTTTCCTTTAACCTGGGGGACTTTGCTTCTATTTTCTTTCTTTTTGTTTCTCTTCTCGTCATTGTCGTGTTTAATGTTTCTGGTGTTATCCAGTCTGGTCTCTTCCTTTCCTGGAATCCCAAGCATGAATTTCTGCTGTCCTCATGTATTGTTGAAATGGTGTTGAATTTCTAGTTAACATCATCATTCACTGTCTTTTCCTGACTCTTGGCAATTTGATATCTTCTGTTTATATCAACCAGAAAAGCCTTTCTGGTAAGGGGCCCACACCTGCACCTCTTCTTATTTTCGCATCTTGTAATGAATGCCTCAATCTACCATTTATCATAATGTGGTCTATCTGGTTTCTGTCCCGGCCATTTGGTGATTCCCATTTTAATTTGTGGATTTCTTTGTGTGGAAAAAGTGTTCCTCCAGTGACCAAGTTAATTCTGCAGAAGCTTATTATTTTATCACCAATGTTGTTTGCTATTTTGCTGCCATTTACCCATTACTCTTTCATTGTATGTGTTGTGTGTTCCATCTTTAGCATTGTCTCTCATTACTATGATAAGATCATTATGGTGGTGTTGGTGAATCTCCTTCTCAGTCTTGTTCTTATCAGTCTGTTGTTGATAGGTTTCCTTTCCAGTAATGACCGTTCTATTCATTTCTATAAGACAGTGGTCAGCAACCACTACTTGTATCTACTTTAACACTGAGCCCTCTAAAGATCTACCATATATATGTGTGTGTGTATTGTTTTAAAAGGGAGGGGGTAAGGGGATATGATGAACATTACAAAGACAAAATTGTGTTCCTATCTCATGCAGTTCACAAATATATTTTAGCAGCCAGCTTGAGTTTTCATTGGGAATGCAGAAAAAAAATACCTTTGATCCCGGAGACACTGCAATTTTAAATGCCAGTGTAAGAGGCTTGGTCAGATCTTTCCCTAGTTTAAAAATTCTTTCTTTTTAATTTCCAGCAGTCACCTAAAGATCTACAAATCATCCACTGGGATCTACCGGTAGGTCAGGATCGCCTGGTTTCCGATCCCTACTTTAGGATAATGGCTATGCCTTCACCATACGGGCCACATGCTACGGTTTACCCGTAATCTGTACAAGATGTTTGCGTTTTCAGATGTGTACGCCCCATACTTAACTTCTGTACAGGTTTTTTGCCTAATTATTAAATGTATATATAAATCGATCGTCTTGCGCCACACCTTAACTGATATTTGCGTCGTGTGATTCTGCGAGATGTTAGGTCATGTGACTAAAAAATCAACCAATGAAATCAAGCTGCCTATTTTTTGATTGATGCGGGATTTACGAGAGTCTGCGTGGTGTGTCGTTCATTCATCATTTTTCACTAATGCTGACGGCAGCCAGCACGTTACTGATTATTTTAACGATTACGTCGCTTTGAGCATAATTTATTATTTACGGCTGCTTATAAGGAACAAAAATGTGGATACACCAATACCTCGACTTTCGTCGCTTCGACTTTCGTCGCTTCGCTCTTTCATCGGTTTTCAATTCTAACCACGTTTCCAAATTTCGTCGCTCACTTCGCTCTTTCGTCGCATTTGGTCACAACTGCGCGTCATCTTGATTCTTTCGTCGTTCAGTCTTTGAACAGAAATCGTTCGGTGTGCACTGCTTTTTTTAAGTTGTCCGCATTGAATCTCTTATATTTGTCATTAAACATATTAATACTACTTATTTTTGTGATTAAAATAACAAAACTATTCATACTATATTATTTTTGTGATTATACTGTAAACAGTTCATAGTTATTTTAGTGATAACAGTCTAATGACAGTGTTCATATCATGATTATACGACACGTTTACAGTTTTCATACTGTACTTTTTTGTGTGATTAGGCCTTATACAGTACTACTTATTTTTCTGCTTTAATATATTCATAATGGGTCCTAAGTGTAGTGACAAAGTTAAAAGAACCCATAAGGTTCTCAATTTGCAAGAAAAGCTTAAGCTAATCAAGCTTAATGAACAAGGCATCTTAAATGCTGAAATAGGCCGCAGGCTAGGTGTACCAAGCACTACAGTTAGCACAATTGTAAAGAACAGAGCTAAAGTGTTAGAGGAAATTAAAAACGCTACGCCAGTGCATACCAAACTTATTAGAAAGCGGCACAATTTAATTGGTGAGATGGAGAAAGTGTTAAATGTGTGGATTGAAGACCAAGTCAGATACAACATTCCTCTAAGCCAAGATCTTATCCAGGCTAAAGCACAAACTTTATTTAATGCAATTGTGATAGGGTGGGCGAGATGATGATGGTATTATATTGTGATGTGTGATCGCTCTCTTGTCACACTCGCACCGACCCGAACAACAATAAAACTCTTGATTCTAGAGGCAGGGGCTATATTTATTTTTACAACCCATTCAGTGACAAAGCAAACATTAAACAAATAACCTAGCGAACATAACAAAACAAAACTAAACAAAACACCCAACAGTGCCTGATTGCTAATAACTCACGTGCTCTGGTCCATCTGCTACCTACACCGGTCACCTCGTCGTTTGCTCTCTCGTGTGGGCTGATACTAGGAAAGCTCGCTGTTGGTTATCGCATTCTTTTATAAGGCCAGGTCGAATCACTCACTTTACTGCGCGCTGGGCGTATTAATCTTGGCTACTTAAATATCACACGCGATTATCGCTTTATAAGGCACTAAACCACTCAAGTATGGCCCATAACTATCAATTATAACCCACAACTCTACACCACAACTATATGTAGGCTTTATTATGGCCTTTTCATCAATCTTCCTTATCTCGTCAGAATTTTTACATACTAGCGCGCTACGCGCACTTCTAAAATATGGGCGATAAATCTGCCTAGAAACAGGTAGGTGGCGGGCGTCTCCTTTTCGGCCCCATCACACAATGAAGGCTGAACAAGGAGAGACATCAGCTGAAGAGACATTTGGAGCTAGCAGGGGCTGGTTTGAGAAATTTAAGAAAAGGTCAAATTTGCATAATATAGCAGTGAAGGGAGAATCAGCTAGCGCAGATACCGCAGCTGCAGGAGCTTTTCAAGTGAAGCTTGAAACAATTATAGAAGAAGTTGGCTACACAAAGCAGCAGATCTTCAACGTAGAATAAATTTCGACAGAAGTTCAAAAGTAAATAGTGGGCTAGAACACCAAATAGCCTGTTACAGAGAACTTCTTAGGGAAAGGAAGAAGACATCAATGAGGTAAACGTCTTTGATCTCCTTTTTCAAGACGCAACCGCCACAACCAACTTCAGTCACCCCTCCCTCTAACCCTTCAGATTCCGAGTCATCAACATCAGCCCCAGCCCCAGTTAGATCTCCTTCAAAGTGCCCTTCTCCTAAAAGAATTAAATTGAAATCCTCCAGTTCTGAAGATGAGCCACCTCAATTTTCTCCATCTGGTTTTCTAAGTTATTATTATTATTATTATTATTATTTTCTAAGTCTAGAATCCCCCTAAATTACCAACATTCAAAACTGTACATACTGTATATATTCATCGTCTACTTGCTCAAGAATGATTTTAAGGTAAGATGCTATTTACGTATTTTTTATTTATTACTGTATTTTCTTTACTCTTATGTTTATTTCTGTTTATCTAGGTGTTGCACGCATTCGCAAGTGTTATATAGTTAGTTATTTTCGTTTTTTGGCGGCCCTAATGCATTTGTAAGCTAAATAAAGGCTATGCTTCGATTTTCGTCGATTTTCGACTTTCGTCATAGCTCTGGTCCCTAACCTGTCGAAAGAGCGAGGTATTGGTGTACCACTGTTTATTACTTGATTTCACTAAAACATGTAGAATCTGCATAAGAAATGTACATTTTAATAATAATATAAAAAGAATTATGAAACTGGGAAATAAAATTATGAAAGCAAGGCAAATTTGTATCTTAACCCGATCAGAGCCCCTGAAAAAGTATTTTTTGAAGTTACTTCTCTTCTGAGTTTTAATTTCCTTTCTTTAAAAAACATTCTGATTTTTCTTTGGTGGAAATATCATTGTTACGATCATCCAGTGAGTTATTTTTATTAAATAATTAATTACTATTAATGTCTGTCGCATTGACGATTGACACTAAAGTCATATGGGTATTTAAAACTGCCAATTAGGCTAAAACTGCTATTTTCATTTTTGAAGTTTGGTAGAAAATAAATTAACACATTAACTACCGAATTGAAAAACACACTGTGGCCGAATTAAATTTTTTCCCATTTTCATCATGCAGGTGTTTGTACAAAGTAAGCTGTAGTTTTCGTTACTGTTAACAGATTTTTATGAATAACACGTCATTTTAAAGATAAATGAATGTACTATTACAATAAGCACCGTTTGTAACTCTAATTGAGGTTGTTGCTATTTAACGGCCCTCCGATGGCCGAGGACATGCAATACTTTCACAATTATAACTGCTTGCACCCCATCTCTATCAAAATCACTATTTCAATCAATGTGCACACCGTTTTCACTCTTGTCCTCGTCGCTAGATCTATCAGTCAGTTGTTGAAACACGTGTCTATCCTATTCAGCCGTTAGACGAGATGTACTCGCATTTTTGGTAGTCCTATCACTAGTTGCCACGGTAAACAGTTTTACACGATTTGGTAACTAACCCAAAACGCTGAAAAATATGAACATAATATCAATTTTCCAGTGTTCTACAACAACCATGCTTTGGGAATTTGTTTTCCGGTGGCAACTCAAAATCTCGATCCAGATCAGAAAGTGTTTCAGTAAATTTTTCATTCGTTTTATTACTAAAATTAGATTGGCGCTCTGAGCGGCTTGCAGTCCAAATGTGTTTATTTTACGAGCCGCTGACAGCGGCTTGCGGTAGTTAATGTGTTAAGCTACCGCCATTTTATATTTTCATTGCAAATTATGAGCCTTTTGTTTAAAAAAAAAATTAATATAACGTGAGTTTATTATTTTTTAAATTACATCAAATATTTATTTAAATAATTCAAACCGCCCTAGAAACCTCCCCATTTGATTTCATATAACAGGATAATATAGTTTAGTTAAATTTTTCTCCATGCAATAATAAAAGAATGAAGTAGTAAAATTAGTTGTGAGAACAATGGGATGTCTTCTTCGATGTTATCCTTGTATGTCGCAAACGCCGTTAGGGTTAAGATTAAGGTTTGGGTTCAGGATTAGGTTTAGGACTTCTAACTCATACCCCTTATTACTGTGTCTCAGAATTCTTTTATAAGGTCCTATCAAACACAGGATTTCCCAATCTGTTAGTGATAGTTAAGCGCAGAAGTAGACTAAATGATGACACGACAACATCATTTTTACAGTGTAAAATAAACTCAGACATTTATAGTTTGGGTTTTAAAATAAGTGTAGACCTGCTTTAAAAGCAGGGAAATAGAGGGAGAGGTAGATCAAAAAACACATGGAGAAAAGAACTGGATACAGAGGTGTAAACATACATGCTACACACTATGGTTTACCCATAATCTGTACAAGGTTTTTGCGTTTTCAGATATGTACGCCCTGTACATAATTTCTGTACAGGTTTTTTTGCCTAATTATTAAATATATATAAATCACTCGTCTTGCACTACACCATTGCTGATATTTGCATCGTCAGATTTAACGAGATGTTAGGCCACGTGAATAAAAAAATCAACCAATAAAATCAAGCTGCCTATTTTTCAATTGATGCGGGATTTGCGAGGGTCCGCATGGTATGTCGTTCATGTATTATTTTTCGCTAATGCTGACGGCAGCCAGCACATTACTGATTATTTTAACGATCGAGGCATTGAGCATAATTTATTATTTACGGCTGCTTATAAGCATTAAAAAAAAAAATGGATAACACTACATATTACTTGATTTCACTAAAACTTGTAGAATCTGCGTAAGAAATGTAAATTTTTTTAACAATATAAAAAGAAATATGAAACTGGAAAAAAATATCACGAAAGCAAGGCAAATTTGTATCTTAAACCCGATCAGAGCCCCTGGAAATGTTTTTTTTGAGTTACTTCTCTTCTAAGTTTTAATTTCCTTTCTTTAAAATCATTCTAATTTTCCTGTGGTGGATTTTCATTATTTTGACCATCCAGTGAGTTATTTTATTAAATAATTAATTACTATTACTGGTTGTCGTATTGACTGTTAAAACTAGTCATATGGGGGTATTTAAAATTACCAAGTAGGGTAAAACGGCTATTTTCATTTTTGAAGTTCGGTAGAGAATAAATTACGCTAGCGCCAGTTTATATTTTCGTAGCAAATTATGAGCTTTTTTATTTTTTTATTTATTAATGATAACGTGATTTTATTATTTTTAAAAATACATCAAATATTTATTGAACTAAGATGATAGGAAACTCTTTACAGAGCGATACAACAGGAAGCAATCTGATCATCAGAAGAAGTCCCCCCGTCCGACAAGTGTTTCGGCCCGATTTACTCCTTTACACTCTAAGGGGGGCAAGCCCACTTGGGTCATGACTCCCAAGCGTCTCAGCCTCCTGTTGTCTTGTATCGAAAATGAACCCATTTCACTTATGGTAGCAACTTTAAAATCCACAACTCCGCCAGTTGGGGAGGCAATTGTGAAAGTAACAAAGAGAAGACAAATTATTCCGTTCGTTCCGTCGCACATCACACCTAAGGACACACACCTGCGCGAAGCCGACGAGTCTAGCCACTGCGCGCTAGCCACGGAAATTCTGTGCCTGACACCCCTTATAATATTCGCCACCTGTTGCCCCTCAGTCACAGCCCTTTCACTAGTACACCAAAAAACTCAGCGTATTGTGGACTTTAAAAAATTTTGGTGTTTTCTGTACCGCAGCATTTATTGTCACGATTTCCATTGCCCATTGCGGTTGTTCCACAGTCAGCATGATGCCTTTTCGGCAGTTTCACTAAGCCTCTTCAGTGCCCTTGTTCTCGACTGTCCCCTCAGCCCCAACAGTTTCAATAAATCATACACTGATGCAGCCACAAGCCCACTTGCGCCCACTTCAACAGCCACGACCCTTGCAGTGAACCCATCGTGTCTCAGATCTGCGGCCAGATCACTATACTTGGCCGCTTTGAACGAATGTTGCTGGTCTAATCTGGATTCAAATGGCACGGTCAGTTCAATCAGTATGACCTGAAGCGTTGCTGAAGAATGAAGCACTATATCCGGCCGTCTCCACGATTTTCTGATACTCTCTGGATATGCCCCTCGTCCAGGTAGGTCTACCGCCATCTCCCAGTCGTTTGCATAGTCAAGAAGAGATGGTAAACTGCTACCAGGTTTACTCGGTTTGGGGTGTGCTGACTTTCCTGCCCTCAGAAAGTATGTATTCGCAGTGCTCGGCCTGGGTTTGCTATTCGCCTTCATCCTTGCCAGATCTATTGTCGCAGCAAGCTCATTTAGCACTTTGTTATGGCGCCAAGTGTATCGCCCTTGCCCTAATGACACCTTACACGCTGAGAGCACGTGTTCAAGTGTCTGCCTCCCCTGACACAGGGGGCACTGCTCATCATCCGACTTTCCCCATTTCACAAGGTTG
The DNA here is from genome assembly GCA_024509875.1 of Oreohelix idahoensis. Classification (NCBI taxonomy): domain Eukaryota; kingdom Metazoa; phylum Mollusca; class Gastropoda; order Stylommatophora; family Oreohelicidae; genus Oreohelix; species Oreohelix idahoensis. The sequence continues at coordinate 454,975 of JAMPIV010006013.1, forward strand.
GTGGCCGACGGCAGCAGGTCATACATTGATCTAACAACGAAGCTGAGCCTAAGAGGTGCCATTTGCCATATATCATTCCATGTCAAGGACCTCTGCAGGGCTCCTTCCCATGTAGTCCATTGGCCTTGTTGGACCTGCTGCACTGCTTTTTGCAACCTCTTATCATTCTCAGCTCCTCGTATCTCATGAACTACCATGTCTCTGCGCTTCCTGCTTGATGCCTTGGACCACCAGCGGATGTCTCCATGACCAAATCCCCGTCTATTCATTTGTGTGTATCCGATTACCTCCCTCAGTTTGAGTGACTCTTGGGCAGCATCAACAGCTTCTTCCACTCTCCATTTCCTTCCCGTTTTCAGTGTGGGCTGAATGGACTTAACCACATCATCAGCTGACTCGCTTAGCATCATTGCAAGCCTTGCCTTTCCAACTTTGTACTCTTCAACAACTGACTTGAAGGGAAGCAGAAGTTTTGACTTTTTGCAGTACAGTGCTACATCTGACAGACCTGGTGGTACCCCTAGCCATTTTCTCATGAACTTGTTGACCTTCTGCTCTATAGCTTCCACTTTACTTGTGCTTATTTCATATAAAAGCAGTGGCCACAGCAACTTCGGTATCAACATGAACTGGAGGCACCACAGTTTGAACTTTCCCAGGAAACTGCTTTGGTCTATGATCTGTAGTCCTCTGTCTGCCATTTCTATTGTCTGTTGCACTGCCTTCGAGTCTTTTAATGAGGCATCGTACACCCTGCCAAGACTTTTAACAGGTTCCTCAATGACAGTAGGGATTCTTTGGTTGGAAACCATGAATATGACCTCTGCTATCTTCCCTTTCTTGACTGATAGGCTTCTCGACTTCTTGGGTTTGAAGCTCATTCTGCACCAACTGACTAGTTCATCCAGGCGTGCTAACATCCTCCGTGCCTGATGTTCATCTGATGTCAGAATTGTTGTGTCATCCATGAATGCTTTGAGCGGTGGCATGTGACACATTCCACCGAGCTTTGGACCTATAGCCATTCCTTCAGCCGCATTGAGGATTACCTGTATAGCCATCACGAATAGTATCGGAGAGATGGTACATCCCATCGCAATTCCAACTTCAGAAAATCCTGCAAAATACAGCTTCAGCATTGCTGCAATCTCTTGTGGAACATGATACATTTCTAGGGCCTGCCACAACATCTGGTGTGGAACGGATCCATAAGCATTCGCTAGATCCAACCAGATTACATGGAGGTTTGTTCTTTCAGACTTTGCCTTTTGGATTTCTTCCCAGATCATTGTGGCATGCTCTAGACATCCTGGTGTACCTGGGATACCTCCTTTCTGAATGGTAGTGTCAATGTACCCATTTGCCAGGAGGTATGTAGTGAGTCTTTTCGCCATCACTGAGAAGAATATCTTCCCTTCCACATTGAGTAGTGAGATTGGCCTGAACTGACTGATGTCTGTGGAATTTTGTTCCTTCGGGATGTAGACTCTGTTCGCCTTTCTCCATTCCTTGCTTACAAGCTGCGTTTTCCACGCATTCTTCAGTAAACGGAGCAGTCGTTTGAGCACCTCAGGGCATCTCTTATACACCACATATGGAATACCATTAGGACCTGGAGCTGACTTGCACCGAGCTTTCTGGACAATGCTTTCTACCTCTTGCACCGTTGGGGGCTTGGTGTTAAATTCAGCTCCTGGCTTACTCAGCCATTTAAGGCCTGCCATGCTGCTGAGCGGCTCATCTTTGCGACCATCTGAATATGTCATTCTAAGGTGTTCTTCCAGGTCTTCTTTTCTGATGTTTAGCGTACCCGACCGTGGCTGCTCAAACAGTTCTTTGGCAAACTTGAAGGGCTCCCTAAAGAATCTTTCCCTATCCCTTCGAGTCTTCCTTCTCTTCCTGCACAACCTTTCTGCTCTACAAAGGGCATTGTGTTGGCCTTTCAGGTGCTCCCAAACTTGTCGTAACCCTTCCTTCTCTGTGGCAACTGCATTCTTGAACAGTTTTCGGGCATGCTTCTTTTGTTTCCTGATTTCTTCTATTTTAATTTGTCTTCTACTTTTTCATGGTGGGCTACCTTCCCTTGCCTCCCTCACTCCGAACACTTTGCGACAGTGCAGATATATTATGTCGCCAAAGATTTCCAGCTTCTTCTCCAAAGTTATCTGCTTCAGGTTGTTATCCAACTCTTTTGCCAGGGCTTCATCCAGCTGTTCCTAAAGCCCTTTTGCACTGGCAGGTGGAAACTTGATTGCATCTCTCTTCCCGTCCAAGAAATGTGTGAGATCATCATCAGGCAGATCAACTTGAATGTACTCAGCACTGTGGATTGACTCCTGGCTGCGTTCTTCTAACGTCTTATCCGTCGTGACAGAGCGCTGTTGATCTCCCCCTGATGACCTCCCACACCCCTTTTTCGTTCTGTGGATTTTCATTCCTCTCTGAGTAGAGAATTCCCTACCACAGGCACATGGAAATTCCAGCCGTTGTTCAGAGCTCGAAGTCCATGTAACGGGTCTGGTCGATTCCAATGAGGCGCCTGTGGATTCATCATCCTCCCCCCCCCCCCCTTTGGTGAATCCTGGGGGCATCTATCATTTTTGGGTCCTGTAGCAATTGAATACAGCTTACGGGGTGCTAACCCGGTCAGCCGGTTTCTAAACTGTCCTAGAAACTTCCCCATTCCATATCATATAACAGGATAATATAGTTTAGTTCAATTTTTCTCTTTCCAATAATAATAACAACGAAGTAGTAAAATTAGTTGTGAGAACAGTGATGTCATCCTTGAAAGTTGTTAAGTTTAAGATTAAGGTTTGGGTCCAGGGTTAGGTTTAGGATTTCTAACCCACACCCCTTATTACTGTGTCTCAGAATTCTTTTATAAGGTCCTATCAAACACAGCATTTCCTGGTCTGTTGGTGATAATTAAGCACAGAAATAGACTAAATAATGATACGATCACATCATTTTTACAGTATAAAATAAACTCAGACATTTATTGTTTGAGTTTTAAAATAAGTGAAGACTTGCTTTAAAAGGCAAAGTCCCCATGCCTCAATTATAATGCAGCTGTAAGTGAAAATTTTTTTACACGAATTAACTCTTTTGATACGTTTTTTCAGTTTTTTTTTTTTTGTACAGGTTTTGCGGGTCTTTGTACGGGGTTTTTGAATTTTGTGTACAGGTTTTTCATCTCCGAGGTGTTGCATGTATGGGTGTAAATGATGAGGAAAACATGGAAAGAACTTGAGCAGATGGCATGGGACAGGAGGACTTGGCATGTGTTTGTTGAAGGCCTATGCTCCTCTGGGAGCTAAAGGGTATTGATTGATTGGCCTCAATTATAATGCAGCCCACTGTAAATGAAAACATTTTTACATGAATTAACTTGTTTTGATAACGTTTTTTCAGTCTTTGTACAGGTTTTGCCAGTCTTTGTACAGGTTTTTTTAATTTTTTGTACAGGTTTTTCATCTCCAAGGTGTGGCATGTATGACCTTTACTGTGCTGTCAATCATCTCTTCCTGAGTAGAGTACTGTTTCTCCTGTTGCTGTTTTTAATTTCCCTGTCCCAGTCCATCTGCTCTCACTTATTCCCAGGATATGTAATCTGTAGTTTCTTATTTCTGTTGTGATCTGCCTCAGTTTTCCTGCCTCATTCATAGTTCTGACATTCGAGAATCCATTTCTGGTTTCGTGTTTAATGATCAGGTCATCCCTTTTCATGCAAATGGCTTCATTTTGGCTTTCACCACTGTCATTCATACGAACCTCAGACTCCGGATGTCCATCCCGCATCAAAGCTTTCTCACCTGTTGCTGTTGCCGTAACGTGATTGCTTTTTACATAGAGATGGGTGCCAGCTCTGTGTTAAAATCCTCAACCTGGAGGACTACGGTTCCAGCTTTAGTCAGACTCCTACCCATGCAGGCCTGTCCAGCTTGGTAGAACCTACCAGGAGTAAAACTCCTTTTGGCATAGCTCTGGGGGTTGTCAGGGTATGCAAGCCGCTGTGCCACTACAAGGTATAGACACCATTGATAGTAGATCCATGACATTTCTCTCTTTATTCTTGTTCCCTTTATTTCAGCTATGTTCTCATGTAGGGGGTGTTTTTTGTCAGTGGTTATCTGCATAAATGTTTTTGCCTAGGCCATCGCATGTCTGGTTCGTAACTTACAGAACTCCAAGCATCTACCTCTTTGTCACAATTGGGTATCTCGCATACAGCCCAATACTATAAACATCCTTAATTTTGAATGTGTTCCAGTCGCTCAAATTGTGATATTGACAGAATGAGTATTCCCTTCCCATTCTCAATTCTGACATGATGAGCTGTTACTACAGGAGAAACAGTAGTCTCAAATCCAAGTGCGCAGAGGCCATTTTTTTTAAAGGCTGCCAGACCTCACTTGCACTTCTGTATGATCAGTTCAACATGATACTTGTAGCACAGCCTGCAACCAAACATTACTGCAAGATTTTTCAGCTTGACTTGTGTTTCAATTTTCTGCCCATTGCGAGTGATGTTTGGAAGATTTGCTTTCACTATGGAGTTGTTCAAAGAGCACCACATCACACCGTCCTTTTTGGAATTGATCTTTGAGCCATTTTCCTTGCACCATTTAGAAACTGCCTGTAGCATCTCTTGTATGCCTTGAACCATTTCTTATCTGAGTCAGTTCTGTAGATGAGAATGTCATCTGCAAAAATGTTCGTCACAGCCTTGTTGGTTGAATGGTGGGTACCTTTGCTGTATAGATGTTAAACAGCACTGAAGATAGTGGAGAACTCTGGGGTTGTCCTGGGCAAATGTGCACTTATTCTGACGTCCATGTTCCCTAGCGAAATGCAACTGATCTCTCCATTAAGGCAGCGGCTGTCCACCTTGTTAGCCAATGGTTTACACCACATGACATTACTCAGTCTGTTAAGGTTGCAGAGTCCACACTGTTATAAGCATCCTCTAGGTCAATTGCCACAGCCACCGTTTCTATTTTACCCTGGAATCCCTTGTACACATCATACGCAAATGTTCCAGTGTTACCCTATGTTGCTTTCATGGGGCTATATCTACCCAGGGGCTCATTACTTGTCTCGTGACTATCTTTTCAAGTAATTTACCATAGACATTCTGTAGTGTGAAAATTCAGTAGCTGTGTAGCAGTTTGGGGCTTTACCAGGTTTAGAAAGTGGCAGAAGGTAACTATATAGCCAGTCTTCTGGCACCTCAGCATTCCATACGCTAGTATTGAAATCCCTCACTGATGGCTGTCTACTTGTTTGCTTTTTTTTTCCTTCATCTCTTCAACCTCCCCCCTCATTCATCATACTTCTATTTGGTGCTTTCTGCCATTCCTTTGTCGCTCTGTCCATTTCTATCCATGTTTCCTCCACTGTCTTATTTCCCCTGGGTGGTTGGGTGAAAGTTAATCACGCTGTCTATTGTCTGGCATTTTGAAACTGTGTGTACAAGGCTGTTACAGTCGAGTGGGCCTCTAGGATATTTGAAGGTCTATTTAGGTTTCCTATATCTAGTATTCGTCCCTTTTATAATTAGTATGACACAAGGTAAGTGATCACTTTCCTGTGCCTCTAATACATCCCAACGTGCCAGGGTGGTGGCAGCACTAGAGATGAATACCAGATCTATGACACAGTGATATCTCCAGGTTTAGTTGCCAGTCTAGTTGGGCATCCATCATTCAAGATCGTATGGTCCATGTTAAGTAATGCCTGGCTCAAAGCTATACCCTGTCTGTTTTGCATGATGTTCCCCCACTCCTTAGACCTAGCATTGAAATCACCAGCAATTAAACACCTTGTGTTAAGTTCTTTAGACAATTCCACCAGGAAATTCCAACTACCCTCTTCTGAAATATAGTCAACATGAACATATAAATTGTAGACTCACTATTCCTGACCACCTATATTCCATGCAATTCCCTGCAATTTTACATCCTCATGATCATGAAGTTGGGAACTTGTACCCAGTCCTGTTTCTTCTTCTTCGTACACTCTCAGACATCCACTTGAATGTTTTCAAAGAAAGCAGTAGTCAGTTTAAGGCTGTTTGAATCTCCATAGAGCTTTTCCATGAATCATACTGGTGTCGGCCATATGCGCTTTCTTGTTCCGCATATGTTGGGCAACTTTGAAGCAGACGTTCAGCAGTCATTTTATCAGTGCCACATTTACACTGGTCGGTAGGTCCTATCTTTAGCTTGTTGAATAGATGGTATCTCAAATCTGTTGTGGCCAGTGCGGAGTCTGAAGATTACCACTTGTTCTCTTCTGTTGAGCTCATAGTATGCATCATTTTGTGTGTGACCTGGATGCTCTACATCCCATTAGTTTCTGTATCTGATTTTAATAAAACTCTTCGCCTCCTCAGAAGTTACGCTTGCATCAGGCTGAGGTAGATTTCCACCTTTCTTTGCCAATCTCTCAACCTCTTCATTGCCGGTGATGTTACAATGAGATGGGATCCATTGGATCACAACACTTTTGAATCGTTGACATAGTTTGTGAAGTACTATTCTGAGGTCATCCAGGTCTGTATTATTTTGGCTTTTCAACGCTGCAATTACTGACAGTGCATCGTTAAAGAAAGCAACTTGTCTCTCTGTGCTTTCCTCTGTCATTATAACCTCTGCTGCAGTTTTCAAGGTCTTTGCCTCTGCTCTGAAGTTACTTGTGAATTTTCCTGTTGCCACTGACAGCTTTTTTTGTGCACCAGTGCTTAAGGTCAGAAAGGCACCTCCACCTCCATTTTCTGTTTCATTTGTTTCTGATCCATCTGTGTATGCATGGGTCCAGGTTTTGCATGGGTAATGTTTCTCTATGTATTTTGTCGCTATGGATTTTCTCTCTGTTGCAGTCCTATTTGAGGGAGCTCTTGTTTCACATATATAGCTTTCCCTCGCCTACCACGCCCACAAGGATTTGTGTAACATGTGTAGTGTGGGCAATAGATAACACTATTTGCTTTTAAATTGTCTCCTAGTTCATGAGGGTTTGAAGTCGTAGATGATTTTTTGTATAATTGCTGCATGATGATTGGTGCTGCGACTATTCCAGTGCCCTATACACACATATTTTATTGACAGTTGATCTGCTTTCTTTCTGAGTTTTTTCTTTCCTGCCCTTTTCTTCCTGCCTCTCCACTTCTCTCCCCAACCTCTCCTTCTGCATTCATAATTCCTCTTTTCATCTGTAGGTATCGACAACAGAGCACACCACGGTCTGCTTAGCTCCTGTGATGATTCAGGGCTGTTAGATTATTCACGATGTACTTGAAATAGATGGTGGAAATCCCAGTCAGGCATGTTGCAGAAGGAGACTGTAATGAGATTTTGCAAGGGGCTGTCTATGTCATCGTGTAAAGCAAATTGCTGCAGAAACAACCACTGCTAAAGCACATTAAGTGTTTTATCTCAGGCTTCCTGAAAGGAAGCTATCTGCAATGGTGGCCCCTTGCTGTTAAAGAGTGAAAACGGGGCGATTTTTAAATTCATATCATTCATATCTTTATAAAGTATACTTTAGAATTCTCTTGTTAATATTAGATTTCTCTTTATATCTTTGCTGCCTGCAGAGCTATTTCTACAATGATGATACATTCAATTTCAACTATGGTCAGGCGAAAGCAGCTGTTGGGAACTTCAAAGAGGCAGAAGAAGTAAGTTACAAAAGTGTAACTCAGAGAACCTTTTCTCGAAGCTAGGTAGCATGACCTTAGTTAAAGTATGCAATGGGTGGAAATTGTATAAATTGTGATTCATAGCTCAAGTCTGCTTTGCAGCTCTTTGTTTTAACACCAACATTAAATTAAATTGCAAGTTAATTAATCTATAGCCATTTGATAAATAAGGTCAGAATACAATCTAGAAAAAATGACTCGTGAAATTTGTAGCAATGTTTTTTGAAGTGGTGATAACATTTTTTTGTTTAGCACAAACATAAATGACACAAATATCAAATATTGTATTTGTGCATTCAGGCTGTAAAGAAAGTAATTCTGAAGTAACATTAATTTTGTCTGTGCCATAGTATTTAAGTTATCTTGAAGATAAGGTAGCAATAAAAGTCAGCTGCATTAAACATTTTAGAAAAGATTAAAAGTGTCAAAAAAATTTTTATGTCGTAAGTGAAATTACAGTTATTCGACAAAGTGTACTAGTTCCAATTTAGAACATCAACATGGGAGACACTTCAGTTTCTCAGTTGCATGTACTCATGTTTGCAGAATTTTATCCTGCAGAATTATATATTTTAAATGCATTTTGCATCATTTTGAAGCCCAGAGGGCGACTGATGATATTGTTATTGTTTATAAAGTACATAACTTCAGACTGCTTGTTGCAATAGGGTGGTTCAGCACCTTTGGACTAATAATCACTGAGAACAGTTGAGTACCACCAGAAATTGTAAATAGGATTGAACTACCATCATCATGTTCAACTGTAACTCAGGTCAGGGAACTTTGCAGTCGTGTATTTAACAAAGATCTAGGAAAATGTACTACCTTCACTTGCATTAATGTCTTGATGCTATTCCTAGATTGCACAAACCACAACCTGTACCATTCCACAGAAGAGTGCCATCACACAAGAACTAGCAGGCTTAATAATGCTGACATTAAATTTAAAAACTAGAAACCTACCCACCAAATACATTTATAGAATGTGTGATTCCTATATACACACATTAGGATTCTTGCTGGTGCTACGGAGTTCGTGCGTTGTGCTGAGATCCTCCTTGTGTGATCTAAGGGAGGAAATCAGAGCACTGATGGAGTTGTCCATGTGCAATGAAGATTGTCCTTCAAACCACACCAAACCAATAATGCTGACAATTAAGCCAATACAAACGTATAACTGGGCAGCCCCTATTATAGTGCTACCAAAAGCTACTTGTTTTGTAAAGATTTCCAGTGATTTTAAAATTATAATGAGCCCCATCTACATATTGAACAAAATCTGCTGCTATGGTCTGAGGAGCTGTTGCACAAATTACAAAACTGCAACCATTTCTCAAAAATAGATCTCTTTACTACTTACTTGCAAATTGAGTTAGACCACGAGACACAACAACTAGCTGCCATTGACATTCCTCATGGATATGCCAGTATCAGACACTTACTTACTTAGTCGTTCCCCTTCTACCGTGAGATGTAGAGGTTTAGAAGAGAGAGCACCAGACTATCCTATCGGCTGTCTTCCTCCTGGCCTGGTTCCATTCTAGTCCTCGGTCCTTCAAAGATTGTCTAATGTTGTCCTCCCAGCGGACTCTGGGTCATCCTGGGAGTCTGGATCCCTGGCTCTTTGTTTCCCATGCTTGTCGTGGGAGCTGATCTTCTCCCATTCTGCAGACATGGCCAAACCATCTTAGTTGGGACTGTTCTACTTGGGTCTGCAGGGGGTGGGATTTTAGGCCTTGACGTATCGTCTGGTTGTGGACCATGTCTCTTCTTGTTACTTCAACCACCTTCCTCAGATACCTCATTTCTGAGGTTTGGATCTGGCTTTTGTGGGTTGTAGTCATTGCCCATAACTCGTATCCATAAGTCAAGACTGGGACATAGGTGAAGCGGTATACAGCCATCTTCGTTTTCTTACCAACCTCTCTCTTGCTGAGGAATCCTCGATTTATGGCCTGAAAAAGTCTCCCAGCTGCTGCTTTTCGAGTGGCCAACTCTTCTTTGATGCCTCCCTTTCGGTCTATAATAGCTCCGAGGTATTTAAAGTGGTCGACCTGCTCCAGGACCTGTTCTCCCAGCTTAATCTGATGTCTTCTTTCTTCTCGTGATATCACCATGGATTTTGTTTTAGAGCTGCTTATGACCATCCCTCTCTTCTCCAGCTCTTCCTTCCAGACTTGCAGGTTGCATTGGAGATGTGCCTCTGATTTAGCAATCAGGGCAACATCATCAGCAAATTCCAGCTCAGAAATACAGACCTGTCTCATCTTCCAGTACCCCACTGAATACTTTCTTGTTCTCTCCTTACATGCCTTGATGACATCGTCCATGAGAAGTATGAAAAGATAAGGTGATAGGATATCACCTTGTCTTACACCAGTGGTGGTCCTGAACTCTTCTGACTTATGGTTTGCCGTCCTCACATAATTTCTGCAAGACTTGTAGAAGCTCTGTATAGCATGAATCCAGAGGTGCTGGAATGTTCTTCCTTGCCAAACAGTCCCAAAGTTTGCTCCAGGGGACCCTGTCAAACGCCTTTTCCAGATCTATGAAACAAAGATGGATCTCACTCTTATACTCAAGGGCCTTTTCACTCAGCTGTCTGAGTGTGAAGATTAGGTCTTGAGTACTTTGGTTTGCTCAGAATCCGCACTGGACCTCATACAATTGTGGCTCAGCTAGGCGTCGGAGTCTCTGCTCTAGGATTCTAGAGTAGATTTTACCAGGGACACTGAGAAGGGATATGCCTCTATGGTTTCCACATTGTCGATTGTCACCCTTTTTTAAAATTGGTGTTATGATGGCAATCTCCCAATCTTTTGGTATGGTCTTGTTGCACCACTCTGCCTGTAGGACCCTTAAGAGTAATAGGTTGCCTGATGCTCCCATGTACTTAACCATTTCTGGTGTCATACCATCATGCCCTGCTACTTTGCCCATCTTGATTTTCTCCAGTGCTGCCTTTAGTTCTTCCATCTTCACCATCATTGGTTTTCTCTTCTGGTTATCATTTCTGATGCTTGACCTTGCTCACCATCCAGGAGCTCTGAGAAATATTCTTTCCATTACTTTCTTCGGGGCCGTAAGCAATTTGCCTTGCTTGTCCTTTATAAATTTGAGAGGGCATTGTTTTTCCTTCCTCATGTTCTTTAGGGTCTTATAGAACAATTTCTGGTTTTCTTGCGCATCTTTTTTAGCTTTTCTCCAAATTCTTCCCAGGACTTCTGTTTTGCTGCTAGCACCTTGTTCTTTGCTTCTGTTCTGAGTGTCACATATTCTCTATATTTCTCCATTTGTCCTGTTGTGTTTTTAGCTCATAAGTATTGTTTCCATGCCGTTTTCTTCTCTCTTATTTTCTCTTTGACTTCCTCTGTCCACCAAGGTGTCCTCTTTCTCTTGTTCCCAAGTCAGACTTCACCACATGCTTCTGCAGCAGCTGTCTTTATGATGTCCTTGAATTTAAGCAAGAGGGTTTCCAAGTCATCAGGTTGTTTTTCTGTGTTGCTCACCGCTGCAGCAATAGGCCTCTGATATCTGGTCTTAATTTCTGGCTCTCTCAGCTTGTAGGTCTTAATGCTCATTTCTCCTATTCGTTTACTTAGTTTCTTGCGTGATGTTGGGCAGTTCCTAGGCTGAGCAACTCTTTCAGTTGTTCTTTTGATTGTAAGCAGGTAGTGATCACTTCCAATCTCTGGCCCCCTCCAGACTCTAGCATCCCGGACATATTTGAATGAGCTCCTCCTAACAATGGCATAGTCGATCACTGACTTCTCATTCTTTGTTGGTTCACATCTAGTGTATGCATGTATGCGCTTATGGGGGAACTGCTCCCTGCAGAATCTAAGGAGTCGCTTTCCATTGTCATTGAGAGTATCTTCTCCATATCTTCCGATAACTCCACCCCATCTAGCATGGTCATTTCCAACTCTGGCATTGAAATCTCCTAGCATGATAATTTCATCCACTGTCCTTTGAAGCAGCTCGAAGAATTCCTCCTTGACCTCTGCTCTCTCATCCTCATTTGGCCCATACACTAAGACCAGGTTGACTATGGTTTCTCCTTCTTTTAGTTTTACAACCATAAAGCGCTCCGAGACAAAGTTCCATCCCTTGATACTATCTTTTTGGTTTTTGGCCACAATGCAACCCACGCCCCCTTTAGCTGTTTCAGAGAGTGGGTACACCACTGTAGAGCAGCGTGTCGCCATCGAGATCCATGACTCCTTGTCTCTGTTTCTTTGTTTCCGTTACATCCAGGATTTCTAGTTTTGCTTTCCTCATCTCGTCCACCAGCTCCTCTTCTTTCTCATTTATACTTCTTGTGTTCCAAGTTCCATAAGTCGTAGGCCGTAGTCCGTTCCAGTTCGTCGCCTTTAGAATCAGTCCGGTTTTCTCTCTTGTAGTTCGCGTAATCATGATTTAAAGCAAACAGGTGATTGGCCTGTTGTGCCTTTGCATGGTTGAGGGGCTGCCTCCTTACGGCCTCCGTGCAGGCCGTCCTCCTCCTTTTTCAGACACTACCTTTTGAAATCGTCTGTGCTGCTGCTATATTCCAGAGATTTATCAAACAAATTAATACAGACCTGGAGGGTTGTACAAATAATCTTGATGATATTGTCACAGAAGCAGACTGATAATTAACACTTTTGCACTCTTGGATAGTTATTTAAATGGCTGGACCAACACAGTGTTCTTAGCAGTGAATCTAAATGTCTTTTCCCATTCCGGAGTAAAATATTTGGCGACATCATTTCAGCAACTGGTATTCGCTCATCCTAATCAAACATTACTGCAGTTGAGCAACTTCTGCGATCAGAAACCATGAGCCGACTACAATCATTTCTTGGAAAAATATTTATTGTTATTGTTGATCAGAATCTACATCAGTTCACGCCGGGCAAATCCATAGATGCTCAGTCCCTTTCAGCAAAAATGTTCTGCCCATTGATTGGCGCCATGGCAGTTCCAGTACCCTATACACACACATTTCATTGAGAGTCTGTGCTCTTTCTTTCTGAATTTTCTCTTACCAGCTCTTCTTTTTTGCTCTCTCCTCTTCTCTCTCCTTTTGTCCCCTACCTCTCCTGCATCCATATTTCTTCATTTTTTTCTGTCGATGGTATCAAGGACAGATAAGGTGACCATATTTTCAAAACCCTAATCTGGGACAAAATAGTAGATTTGACCTATTTCAATGCAAAAAATCGGGACAAAAGGGTAAAGAAAATGTCAAAAGTCGGGACATGTCCCGAAAAAATCAAGTTGATGTCAATTTAAAATAATATACATTTTATGTATACATTTGAATAACATACATTTTACTGTATAAGTTTAACTACTTAAACTAATAAGAGAGAAAAACATCAATAATCCTTACTTAAGGTGAAGCTGAGTTACTGTATTTTTCAGATGAGTGGATTTTTATCAATAGGTCCTTCTTTGCAAGCAGCATCTTAAAAAACTCGACACATGTTTCCTCACAGTTCACTTTGGTTGTCAACATAGCTTTAAAAGTTTCAACACCTAGCTGTGTTTTATCACTTGCCCATAAGCTGTTCATCAAAGAAAACACTCTTTCTGTGGCAGCATTTGTTCCAGGTAGACAGAAAAAAAAAACTGCCAACTTCAAAATATTTGAAAATGTCACATTATTGTTTTTGAAGTGGGAAACCATTTCAATCCAACGTTGTGGTGGCAATGTTTTTTTGAATGGAGATTCAGTAATTTTCTGAGAAGTAACAAACTGCTTCATATAGACATATTCGTCATCAATTTCAGTTTCTGTAAAGTGGGCTGAAGGTAATGTTTGAATTACTAGTGATGATGATATCTCAATATCTGCCCAAATTGGTGTTCTGTTCAGTGTTACCCAGCTGTAGGATTCTAGGTCTTGAAAATTTTGTGCAGCCCATTTATTCAAATAATTGAAAGCTATTTCATAGAATGAAGAAACGCTAGCATGAAACTTTTTCACATCCTCCTTTGGAAGTCCTTCCATTTCCAGCTTTTCAAGGATTAGCTTAACTCTTGATGGCAAGAAACAGTCTTCCAGTTTGGACTTCAAAATAGTTTTCAACCTTGTTGATGCTGTCATTGACTTCAAACACAGTGACCGTCTGTCCCTCTATTTTTTGCACTGCTTCATGGAATGGAGAGGCCTGACTGTGAACAAAAACAAGCTATGCCTCAGATAGAGAATTTTCAAAGAATGTCTGTATAAAAACTGGGCATCTGTCTTGAGATTGAAAATATGATTTTAGAGGCAGGAACATCTGAAGAACCCTTTCAACAGCAGGCAGCAGAGCAGGCCACCTAGTCTGAGCATAACCTAAGATCATCTGGAAGTCTGTTTCCACAAACTGGCAAAACTCCTTGAGTCTTTCAACTCGTACTGTGTATGATTTGAAGAGTAGATAAATTTTAGCAATAATCAGCTCGACATCAACAGGCAGTACATCTGCAGCTGTTCGATCAGTGTTGTGGAAAATATGACCTGCACACCCAACTCCTATAAGACCATGTCCAAGGCGTTCTTGCAGTTTTTTGAAAACATTGTTCTGTCCTTTCCTTCAGCACCTCCAAAATTGGAATTTGTGTTGTCTGCGCATAATCCAACTACTTTCCTGTCTAAACCATTTTCAGTTATGCAGTCATTAAGAAAACTACTTAAAATATCAGATGTTTCACCTGGCAATGACTTTAACTCTAATATTTTAATTTTCACTCCATTACTGTGATCAAAGTATCTGACAAGCAAAGGAAAAATCTTGAATTCTTTGTGGTTGGATGTATCTGTCAGTACAGAAATAAATGTAGACTTTTCTAGGTCACACCTTAACTCATTTAGAATATGGGGTGCTAAGACATTTAGAATAATGGCTTCTGTTTTCGTATGTGCACATGCAAATTTTGGCTCTAAAGTAACCTGAAGTAATTTTGATGTGCAATCCATAGACCTGAAAGTATGATTGTGTAGCACTGTATGGTATGCAAAGTCGCCTTCTATAGCAGCTAATTGCTCTTCCTGGTCACCAATTTTATCAGCTCTGAAGAAAGTGGTTAACGACGAGCTTGATGCAGCTGTAACGACGGCTCTCTTATGTTTCTCACTGCTTATGTGGTTCTTAATATCACCACGTCCACTATGGCTTATCGAAAACCCGGAGGCACATATATTGCATCGTACATTGAAGTTTGATGTACTCTTTTTAATAAACGGATATTCCTTTTATAAATCTTCATTGAAACTGCATTTACGCTTTGGTACCATTTTCTTACAACAATAACAAAATATGCACAAATAGTTCACCGTTTAAATTAAATAAACGTATACCGTACGCAAAATCTTGGTACTTTACCACTACCTAAAATTTCAAATAACTGCGAATATCACATTGGAACTACAAAACTAATGCCCGGTCCTGACAACCTCTTGTGCTGTTTCGGCGCCAGTTCACTAATAATTAAAAATTTCCTCAAGTCAGCCACGGAATAATAATTTTTTTTTTTAATCTGTGAGATTTTTGGCAAATTCGTCCAAAACCGGGACAAATTGGCATCCCGGATTGCATCAAAAAAGTCGGGACAAATTATCAAAAAAGGTCGAAAACCGGGACGTCTGGTCACCTTAAGGACAGAGCACCCACCATCTCCATAGCTCCAGCAATAATTCTGGTTTGTAATATAATTTTGAAAGATTTTTTATCTCAACAAACTTCCGGTTCAAGATGTCTGATGTAGATTGTGATTTGAGTTTTTTAGCCTGCTTTGCTGCGTTTTACCTAAGTGTTTGACTTGGTACGAGCCAGTATATTCATGGGAGGAGATGTCCCCCTTTTTGTGCAACAATCGATAATAGTATGTTAAGTATATGCCTGAATGAGGGTATGTTTTTTTAAAAGTTCAGCTTACGACTTTGTCAGCCATCTTGACAAATTCTGTTCACAAAAAGATGATGTGTAATTTCTTCACGTTTTTATAATAATGGTGTCATCAACAAATGTCTTCACATCATAATGAGCATGGTAAAACTCAAATAAAGGCGTCTTCTGTCATCGTCATTAACTAATGACCCCAAGCCTAAGGTGCTCCAATGTGCTGAGAGGCTGAATGGCTAATGGGAAATTAGTCTTAAACATTGGCTGTCTGGAATGCGAGCGGGGCGGCGCCAGGCAGATGGACTTCCTAAGGAACATCCCTTGCCTCTTCCCTGGCATGGTGACTTTATGAAAATAAGATGAACAAACCAGAATTATCGCGGGAGCTACGGGGATCGTGCTCTGTCGCCGATACCTTCGGCAAATGTAACGAAGAAACAATGATGCAGAAGGAGAGGTAGGGGGGAGAAGAGGAGAGAGAGAAAAAAAGAAGAGCTGGTAAGAGAAAACTAAGAAAGAAAGCGGACAGACTCTCTATGAAATACTTACATATAGGGTGCTGGAACTGTCGAAGTGCCTACATGGGCAGCCATCATTCAAACTATCGTTTATGATTTTGATATATTAATGATCCAGGAGAACAATTTAAATGTGAGTATGGTTGTCAAGTGCCTCGGGACAGATGTTATACAAATTTGTGTGGGTCTGGCAGACGAGGGCAAGCGATGTATGTGAAAGATGAACTCCCTCATGCATGGCTAGATACAAGTGTCCATTCTAATGAGGATGAAGAATTACAGGGGCTTGTACTGCATATAAGCAGTCAAGAATGGCAAATCTTCAATTTATATGCCCATGCAGATCGCCTTTCAGAAGAAAGTAGCTAGGAGTTCCTGACAAAATTGGCAGAAGAACCTAACAAGATGTGCTTAATTGCGGGTGATTTTAATGCTAGATCTATAGAATGGGGAACCCCACGGAAAATAGACTGGGTGTTGCCTTCAGCCAGGCTTTACTCATCTCAAACCTATCCATTTTAAATGATGGATGCCCAACAAGATTGGCGTCTAGACCAGGGGATACTGATGGTGTCATAGATCTGGCATTGATTTTGAGTGCTGCCGCCACCTTTGCATGTTGTGATGTATTACAAGCTCAAAAAAGCAATCATCTACCCTGTGTAGTCCTCATTGTGAAAGAAAAGACCACCAGACACAGGAAACCAAAACAGACTTTCCAGTATCATACAGCCCCACATGACAGTAGTAGCCCTGTGCACATATTGCGTCAAATTGCGAAACAAAAGACAACTCGTACACATTTTACACAACTGCCCTGGTGGAATGAGACAGTAGAGACAGCATGGCTGGAAAAGGAAATAGCGACAAAGTTATGGCTAATAGCACGGAAGAGAAGGACAATGAATTATAAAGAGGTGGAAGATTTTAAGGAGACAAAGCAAAGAGCTTGGCAAGAGAAGCCAAAGACGCAGTATGGGAGGGCTTTGTGACACAGGTGGGCACTGACAAAACATTACAGAAATTCTGGTCTTTACATCGCAGGATAAGTGTCGCATAGAGATTATGATCAATAAATTTTCTATATTCTTTCTTTCTTTTTCTACCCGTGTCCTCTACTTTATTATCGCTCTTTATCCTTTTCCTGTACTTTTCGCATTCGTTCGTTTGCGAGAAATATTTTCTTTCCCATTCTCTCTTTACCGTTTTTCTTTCTCATACTGATACGCATTCTATTACGTAGATATCAGTGGACGAAACTGTGAATATTCGTCTAACTCAGACAGAGATAGCAGACACAGGCGTTTCGTCAGGCTAGCTCCCGGCGAAGTGTGAAAATTGCCCTCTGCAGTGGAGACGGGTTGTCTGGCATTCGCATCTGACATGAGCGCTCACTGTCCGATAGTTAGACGGAGGTTTGAATCGCGCCAGACATGCTCGCTCAGAGCAGATACTTTGTCTGGAAATTTCCATCTAACGCGTAGCTTATACGGTTTGGTCTCGGCGATAAGGGTGATATGACACTCACGCATTCACTCAGAAGGGCCAATTTCTTGGTAGTCTCCTAGTTAACGTAGGTGTTAATGAGAAGGGGAGAGATCGGGATTTTGCGAAATAGTGGGATCCTTTGTCTGGTTTAAGATATTTATCAGAGTTTGAAACTAGATTTCATTCGTACTCCTAAATCTGCAGTAGACAGATCGCCAGGCTAGAAGAAATATCTTGTGTATTGAAAAGTCTTTAGTTTCTGGGCAACATTTTGCCGAGTTCTAGACTACTATATTGAATTATTCTAGTTCGTGGTATTAATCTGTAGTTCTGTGCGGAGGTAAATATTATATATTAGATATCTAGTATTGTGTGAAGTGTTTAAAGTGTTAAATCGCTTATTTCACTAGTTAGATTTTTGTGCAGAGTGCTTAATTTATAAGTCTGTTATATTCTCTAGCTGACGTGTTTCAGTGGAAAGCAGAATAAATTATAATTTCTAGCTTAAAACCAGGTAGCTATAAGGAATTAAATTTAACTGCTAAATAATCAGACGAGAATATTTTTTTTTTAAAACTAACATAACTGTAATGCTACATCAGTGAGTATTGACGGGATACATATGTATTCCTAATTCATGATGATTGATTTTATGTATATAACTTATTTTACGGGAAGTTTTAAATGATAAGTCAAGCTGTACGCTTGCAGTTTAAAAATGTAAGTTACAACGAGTACCTAGTATGTATAATTATTTTATATGTGTTTTTTCCTTTATTCAGTGAATACTGGGGTTAACCCAAACTTTGCCAGCGTTAAGTACTGATGAGTGATATCTGTGAAGAACTAAAACATTTTCCTTAAAAAAAAAAGCCTTGGTGCATAATCTTTACAAGTACTCTAAAGGTTAAATGAAGTAACAGGCCTATCGCGCCATATTTAATTCTTCCTGAGAAACAACTCAAGTACATTTTTAGCCTGTGTGGCAAGTAACATATTAACGTCAGTAACATTCCGACGGAGTTTTGACTAGTGGTGTGGTGACCAAATATAGTCCTTTCCTGAAAGTAGACACCGATCTGACATTCCTCAATTCTAGAAACCTAAGCTATTGACACTGTGCTCGTTGTTAATGTTCGTGCCTGGACAATTTTAATGTGACCTAAACAGACATCCGAAAAATAAGAACACCCAAGGAATCATTCCCTGAAGCAGAGAATTCATCCCGTCTTTTTGGAACTGGGATTTCTTGGTCAAAGACTGCCATTGACGATTCTGTATGTGAATGTCCTAAAAATTGTGTTTCCAGAAGTGGCTATCAAAGCTGTGAGTATGAACAAATGCACGTGATCACGGCTGAATGAATAGAGTGAATGCAGGACTGAGTGATTTCTTTATTGTTGTAATTTGGCACCCCTTTTGCTGTCTTAACTCTCTTTATGCAAGTATTGCTAATCATATTTCCCTTAAAATAGAGCAGAGATATCAAGTCTGTCCATACCTTAAAAGGGGGAAATATTAGACCTAATCATATGTATCCGTGACTCTTTGGGGCTATCATCTTTCTCCTAACGGGACTGTGGACTAAACATCGAGGGAAGATCATAACTGTGGGTCTATCATTTGTTGTAGCAATTCCTTGATTTTTATGACTATTTGTGTATGCCAGGGGTCGGCAAACTACGGCAAGCGTGGCACGTGGAACGATTTTCAATGGCACGCTGAGTGAATTAAAATACTGTACAGAATATGATCTCATTTTTAAAAAAATTGAATTTTTAATTAAATAGAAGCATATAATTCTTTTAAAGCTATACCTGTTTTTACAACCCTTCAAAACGAAAGTTTTTAGACATTGGAGGTAAGCATGTGCGATCTGATGCAAACTAAAGGCCTGATCATACTATACTGCACGTAAGTCTTCGTTTTTACGGACCGTTTCCGAGAACAAACATTCTTCAACGAATTTCAAGGTGAGTGGTTATACTTTGCGGCGCCCGCTGGTCTGGCGTCTACCTGCTACCGTAGTTTGCAGGATGAGATTCTTGAAGAGGAATCCCAAGCAAATTTTGACGGGCAAGCGGAGACGTAATATCATAGTTACGCAACAGTGTCTGGCTAGCGCCTGGACGAGCGTATTTATTTCGTTTTCGCTCGCAGTTTTTGACTCCCAGTGTGAGTTTGGAGAGACAATGACTGACCTCGACGAAGTTATATTTCTGTCCTATCCTGCCCCTCTCTCCCGACCACCACCACCTCTACAGTTCTCTCGGCTGTCGCATACTCATGCCCGTACAGTCCGTTGACCGCAGCACAAAAGTTGGTGTTATTATTAAGTAATACGGTGCCGTTAAAATGAATCAAAAAAGACAAAAACTTGATACACGCTCGTTTCAAGACTTTTGGACAAACGAATATGGATTCATACAACAAAAGGATCGTGCTGTTTGTGCTTTATGTTATGAAATTGTCTTGTGCCGTACGTCAAGTGTACAAAGACACTATCAAACCAAACATCAGTCCATGTTTAAAAACTCTGAGGAGAAAAGTGAAGCCATAAAAATGGCTGTTTCTGGCTACAAAAAAAACAAAGTAGTATTTTTAGTCAAGTAATTGAAACAAAAATAAAGCTACCGAATGTAGTTACAAAATTGCACAGTGTGTGGCTTCGAAGGGCAAACCTGTCACAGATGGAGAATACATCAAGGAAACGTTTTTGAGCAGTGCTGAAATTTTGTTTAGTGATTTACCAAATAAAGAAACAATACTGTCTCGGATTCGAGAAATACCGGCTTCTGCGAGATCAATCGAGAGGCGCATAACTGATCAGGCTGAAAATGTAATGGTAAAACAAACAACCGGGTTACAACAAGCTGTTGTATTTAGTGTCGCTCTTGACGAAAGTGTCGATGTGAATGACGTGGCGCGCCCAGCTATAGTTGCGCGATATTGTGACAACGACCGTATTTATGAAGAACTGTGCTGCTTGATACCTTTTGATGGTACAGCCAAGGGAGAGGACATTATGACTGCATTTGTAAGCTATTTCGAAAATCAGAACATTAACATGAATAAAATATTCTGTGTTACTACTGATGCCGCCCCTGCATTTGTTGGAAAAAACAAAGGATTTGTTAAACTTCTTGAGGATCGTATTGGACGTCAAGTATTGAGCTTCCATTGCATTATACACCAGGAGAGTTTGTGTGCGAAGATTTCATCACTATCCTTGAACTCTGTAATGGAAACTGTTGTCAAGATAGTTAACTTCATAGTTTCTCGCTCTTCATTGACCCACAGGCAATTCAAGTCTCTTCTACAAGAAATGGAGAGCGCATATGCGGACCTCCCGCTGTACAGCAATGTTCGTTGGCTTAGTCGAGGTAATGTTTTGAACAGATTTGTATCATGTCTAGAAGCAATCAAGGTGTTTCTTGATGAAAAGGAACAACATTTCCCGAAATTGAATGACGAGGACTGGCTGTGCAAGCTGATGTTTCTGGTTGACATAACTACAAATCTGAATGAATTAAACTTGCGTTTTGTAGGGCAGGGTCAAACAATACTTGATCTTTTTGAGCACTGGAAAGGATTTGCGTCAAAATTAGACATATTTTGCAGAGATATTACCACTAACACATACAAGTACTTTCCAAACGTAAAGGCTCATTCAAATCGATTTACTGTCAACAGAGATGAGCTTCAGAAGTACGTTGAAGCGCTCAAAGGAGAGTTTGCTAAACGAGGTCAAGACTTCAAAATTCACGGGCCCATGTTTTCTTACCTCATCAAGCCCGACTTAATTGATCATACTAACATCCCATTTGACCTATCTCTTTTCAAGTGGATGGATGTTGACAATTTTGAAATGCAACACATCGAATTCAAAGCATCAGAGTTATGGACGATAAAATTTGTAGAATTGCGAAAAACTCTTGAAGGAAGCTGCTTGGAAAAGTCAGCTGCCATCCTCAACTGCTGGACATCCCTGCCTGAAGCGTTCACCTGTTTGAAGAAAGTTGCATTTGCTCCACTTTCGGCTTTTGAGTCAACTTATACATGTGAACAAATTTTCTCACATATGAAAGCTGTTTTAAGTCCACAGAGAAGTCGCCTAACACCTGTGCATTCAGAAGCCTGTGTGAAGCTGAAATTGACAAAATACACACCTGATATTGAACAATTAACCAAGGAGAAGCAAGGACACGGGTCCCATTAATTGATTAATGACTCAGATCAATAATAATCAATGATTACTCATATTAAAATTTTAATAACGTGTTTTATGTTTGGTTTATTTAATTGTTTTGTTCTTCAAACTATTGGACTTTCTGTCTTAACAAAATATACATATGGCAATTTTATTATAAAATTTCAAACTAATGTGTTCAGAACATAAATTTTGCAAAACATAATATTTGTATTGATATTTGTTCCTATTTATATTAAAATATTGAATAATCTACAAAGAATAGAATAGTTATTTAATTTATCGGACACATGTTAATACAAGATCATTTTAAAATTGTTTCAATAATTGTTGTATATAAAAATATGATGGACTTAGGTTGGCACGCTGAGTGACTTTGCAACATTACTTCGGCACGACACTACTAAAAGTTTGCCGACCCCTGGTATATGCTTTGATGTAATTTTATCTGTTGTGATGGAATTTTTCTGATAATTAAAAATTCCCTTGAACTTAATCAGTGTGTCGGGTCAGCTCGTTCTAGAATATCCATTTAATCATTTGTTATAGGTTTCCCACGTCTGTACGTCTAACTGTCATCTTGTATGTGCGTGCACGTGAGTGGATAGAACTATATATGTAATATATATATGTGTTTAGACTGTCTGACTCCTCTAAATCAGTCGTAGAAGATAGGTGAAAGAGAGAAGATTTCTCGATTTCAGAGACAGCCTCTATCACAGTCTACCATCTCACTCGTGGAAATCTATTGCTATTACTATCTCTCACTGTGACTATCACTTATTCAAATCTACTCAGAAGAGACCAACCCAAGTCTTAATTTCCCTATCAGAAATCTACGACAATGAGTAGGAAAAGTACAGGCCAACCAATTCCTAATACTCTCAGCTCAACAGGAATAAGCCTGAAGACCCATGCCGAAAAAGAACATGCATTACTCGAGCGTTATATGACTCAGTGTCACGGAGTGTTTTGAGGGTGTGTTGCATTTATGAATGTTCCCAAGCTCCAGCGGGAGTTTAATTAGTCATGTGAGTTGGGTATGCTTGCCTTGGAATATTTCAGTTACAAGCAATGTTGTGAGCAGAGATTAAGACAAGCTGCTAGCTATAGTTATGCATAAATGAAGCCCAGTGGAGTGTGGAAGAGTTTCACGCGTTTGAGTGAATACGTATGAAAGGGGTCAGTCAGACAGAGAATGGTGTGGAGTCAGTAGTAGAGATGGTTAGTAGAGAGTAGACAGGAGGCAGCGAAGAGCATAGAGAAGAGAAGGGTGGATGTCTATAGTAGTGCGCGAGTAGAGGGCCAGAGTTGTGCAGTGGATTTATGAAGTATCCTATTTTGTGGCTGTAGATATTCCAAGAATCAGAGTGATTGTAGAATACTCAGGATTTGTTATGTCTCCAATGATTGTAATGGCCCTGCGCCCATTGTGACTTATTTGTGATATAATATATTGTTGGAGATTTATATGGTTGCTGGAGTTGGTGTATTAATCCTTAGACATTGAGCTAGATGGGCAGTGTAAGACTGTTGCTCGATCTTCCACATCCACCCAGATACACCCTACTCATCACACTCAGACAGAAATAGGTGAGAAAGCTGTCCACCAAGAAATTAAAGACCATATCCTGGAAAGCGACAGAAGAAGCGACATAAATTTCGACCTCATATCCAAAGAAGATGTTATGTGCACTTTAGAATCCAGTAGGAACACTGCCCCTCGTCCTGATGGTGTACAGTATCACCACATTAAACAGCTGGATGACACAAGCATTAAGAATGTGGTGGGTGATGGTGTACAGTATCACCACATTAAACAGCTGGATGACACAAGCATTAAGAATGTGGTGGGTGATTTCAACAATAGCATACAGAATGCTGAGGTACCAGAATACTGGCTGCATAGTTACATATGGCCACTTCCTAAACCTGGTAAAGACCCCACACTTCTCAGGAGCTACAGAATTATTACAATGCAGAATGTCTATGGTAGACTACTAGAAAAGATAGTAGCACGAAAAATAATGAATCACCTCAAAAATGCACAGATCCTACCTGATACTCTCGGCAGCTATAGGCCCATGAAAGTAACTGTGAAATGGCTTGCGGTGTTAACCCTTGGCTTACAAGATGGATAGCAGCTGCCTTAACTGAGAGATCAGTGGCATTTTGCTTGGGAACATGGACATCAGACCCAATGCCCATTTGCCCGGGACTACCCTAGGGTTCTCCACTATCACCGATGCTGTTTAATATCTATACAGTGAAAGTAGCCACCATTCAGCCAACTGGGTTGGGACGAACACTGACTTTTGCTGATGACATACTCATTTATAGAACTGGCTCTGACCAACAAGAAATGGATAAAAGCATACATGGGAAACTACAGGAGATGTCTAAATGGTGCGAGAAAACAGGCTCCAAAGTCAATCCCAACAAGGCCTGCATGATGTGGTGCTCCTTGAACAACGTTGTGAAAACAGACCTCCCCAGTATCACTCTCAATTGACTGAAAATTGAACGGCAAGAGAAGCTGAAATACCTTGGAGTTACATTCGATCGCGGGCTCTCATATAAGTACCATGTTGAACAAATCACACAGAAATGCAGGAGAGGTCTAGCAGCCCTGAAAATAATGGCTGTGGTGCATCTGGAGCAGAGATTACTATTTCTTCTTTATCATCAGCTAGT
The DNA here is from genome assembly GCA_024509875.1 of Oreohelix idahoensis. NCBI lineage: Eukaryota > Metazoa > Mollusca > Gastropoda > Stylommatophora > Oreohelicidae > Oreohelix > Oreohelix idahoensis. The sequence goes on from JAMPIV010006013.1 coordinate 479,467, forward strand.
CATATCAGTCATTGAGTATGGGCTGGGAATACTCACGCTGTCAGTAACACAGTGTGAATGACTAGAATACATTCAAAATGAAGGGATGCATATAGTCTTGGGCTGTACACAAGATACTCCCATTGTGACAATGAGGTACATGCTTGGAGTGCTGTTGATTAGATCCAAATATGGGAGCTGCGCTAGTGTAGTGGTTACCACACTGCGCTGGCGATCGGGAGATCCCAGGTTCAACCCGGGCGAGGACATTTAATAGGTCTGCCGAATAAAAGTGTAGCTGGGGGAAATCCTGTGGAAGTATGTGGGGCTTTCCTGTAGGCGAATAAAGCTGCAGGTATACAAAGGTCCCAATCTTCAGGTTTCTCTTGTCCCAGTTTACAAAGCATCATGTTGAGGTTTCCATTGGCACGTTCTACTAACCCACCTTTGGCCGGATTATAAGGGCTTGTGTAGATGCTCTGGTTCCTCAAGATCTTAACGATCTCATCCATTAACAGGTTACGGTATCGTTGAGTTGAGGAGATTGAGTGTTAGAAGGATCAGTTAAGGAAGAATGAGAGGAAGACTCTCCATTGCTGGAGGTAGAGGCAGCACCACGACTTTGTACCTCATGCTGTCGTCATTGCTCATTTTCTTTTTTCTCATACTGTCTCTCCTCTCTTTCCTCATGCTGTCTCTCTTTCCTCATGCTATCTCTCCTTCTCTTTTTCGTTCGCCCTGCGGATTTCCATTTCCTCATCAATCTTCTTCTGCTGTACTAGACGGTCTTCCGCTTCTTTCTTCTCCGCATCATATCTGTCAAGTTCGTCCCTGACAAAAGCTTTCGCTTCTTCTCCTTCCAATCCCTCTTCCCTTGCTTCCTCTCTGAGCATCTGCCTAAGCTTTGCCCGCTCTGCCATTGCAAATAAGTGACTGAGACTTACTCAAGAAAGAAGTAAGACAAAGGATACACTGGTTCCCTACCACTTACGAGAAATTACACAACAACAAAAAGTATTACCTGGGATATCTCCTCCTTAATATTAGTTATCTAACTATTGCTGCTATTAATTGGCAATTAAGCTCCTAATGCAGACGACTAACCCAAATAAATAGTAGAGAGTAGAAGATAGGTGAAAGAGAGAAGATTTCTCGATTTCAGAGACAGCCTCTATCACAGTCTACCATCTCACTCGTGGAAATCTATTGCTATTACTATCTCTCACTGTGACTATCACTTATTCAAATCTACTTTGTATTAATCAACTAACAAAAAACTAAGTTACTAAAAGTGGAAACCAAAAAAAATTTTAAGGAGAAAAAAAATTCCCTTAATTTTTTAAGTCCACTATCAAGTTCACCCCTGAAGTCAGTGTAAAGGAGGCAATTTACTGGACTAAATTTAGTCCGAACGCTCTCCTTAGCTTAGCTCAAAAACTACTTCACAATTAAAATCCCTGTGATTGTTCCTCAACCACACACTACCAGCGGCTTTGTATTACCAAATCAATACATAACATACTCTGACAAAGATCACCCTGTAACTTAATTGTATATCCTCTAACAATGCTGTGGAAAAAAACAATAGATATATATGTGTGGTCAGCAAGCCAATAAACAGATCGTTTGTCTAGGGGATAATATGTTTTAAATGATACTATATCTCACGAGACAATCACACTCTTTCTCTAACTAGTCTATAAAGATTACAGATCAAAATCCCGGTAAACGAGAAATCTTTTGTCGACTTGTTTTCCTATTCTAAGTTCAAAAATCCCTCGGATGAGAACCCATTTGTCATATATTTTTGATAGGGTAATTAAGATCAATTTTGGCCCAGCCTGAATAGGACTAGAACAGGTGATAGCTCAGTGAGAGATCAGGTAAAGAAATAGATTTTTCACAAGTGAAATGGTGAAAGGTAAAAATCTGTCCCTGGATTTGAGAGATAAACAATCCAGCCTATCGATTACGACTGAGATTTGTAGATAAGACAGTTTCCCTATAAATATATATAGATATATATTCAACCACTCACTTCTATACACACACAGATACGTGACGACAATTAGGCGCACATACGTGAAACCTATATCTATGGAATTGGGATCTTTTGGGACAAGCTGACCGACACACGTAAATAAAGTTTATGTAAATTTTATTTATCATAAAGAAACTACAACACAACAATATCTTTGAATATCAAAATCAAATACAATGAACATAGGTGAATGAGTTAATTAAAGCGTTAGACTCATAGGTTTTATCCTCCCTCCCTCTGTTGAGACAAGATCCTGTTAGAGCAAAGTTATGAACCCCCGAAAGAGTCAAAGGTTTTTACGCTATGGTCTAAAATTCCCTCTATAGTAAAGAACAGAGTTATAAGTTAATCTATTCTGAAGTGAAATAAAAGAGCAGCTTTAGCAAAAACTTGCATAAGCAAATACAAAATAAGTACATGGGTTATATCCAAATAGAATTATTCTTTCCACGCTTTCTCTCGTTCTGACAAACCTGTGATCACAAATTCAGTCTCTCTTACCTACAAAGGTGCTTTCACCACATCTGGAACAATTGTTAATGGCACCCACAGCCCATCCACGGTTGGTTGTTTGGTAAATCAAGCCCCAGTTTCTCCAACGACTAATTAATCAAATGTTGGGAAACACTTGATTCACTCTTGTAAGTAGGATGCTGATCAAGGCCACTTCAATTTTTGTCCAGGTAGTAAAATAATTAAGAGATCTAAATGTCACGCTGTACATTAGCTTGGAATCTACAATCGTTACATCAAATGTCAGGTAAACAAATCGGTTCAGGATCACTCTTCTTCACAACACATGGTCGTTATACAGGTAATGTCGATGTTAGATTTGGTAGCCACAACAGGCTGAATGTTTATGAAATTGGGAAAAAGAAATCTGGATATTCTATAAGTCCAGTTATCATTTATTCTTAATATTATTTGGGTTGGTACTCTGTCTCTTTCTGGATGTACCACGAGACCAGACAAGTCACCTTGCAAAACCCGATATTATATCAGAATGTTCTTTGATAAAGTTTATTTCCAGTTTCATATGGAATGGAAGCTGCTGGTAAGGTTTAGGGTTTGACCCAAATACTGTATAGGGAGAAAATACAAATACTTAACATAATATAGTATAATTCACAATCCTATCCTTACCCCGCGTAACATAGAAGATATTATCCACTTCAGTTATTTAACTTAAATTAGAAACTATAAGCTTAGAGCTAGTCTCATCGTTTAAAAAAACTTCCGTGAAATAAATTTTAGTCATTTAAAAAAAAGAATCAATCATCATGAATTAGAAATAAATACATATTTCGTCAATACTCATGGTGAATCAGTGCATTTACTTAGTTGGTTAAAATATTCTCTGACTGGTTACTAACAGTTAATTAAATTTTTATTATAGCTTGAAGAGTTTAGCTAGAAATATTTATTTGTTCTGCTATCCACTGTAACACAGTAAACTTTAGAGAAATAACATAACGGACCTAACTAGTAAATCACTCTGCACAGAAAATAACTAGTAAAATATAATTGACGATTTAAAAGAGATTAAATCACTCAAACTACTAGTAAAGTATATCTCAACACCGAACTACTGAGACTTTTCTCCAACGACTACTAAGAAATTCACTTATACAAGTATTTCTAGAATCGATGCTAGTTGTCTAGAGAAATCTGTGAGGTACTGGATAAATTGAGTTAGATTTCTGTTGTATATATATATATATATTAGAGATGAAAGGAGATAGTTAATTATCCCCCAAAAAACCAGACCCTACCAGATATTTACACCTATGGTACATTCTACATTCAGTTTTCGGCTTATACGTAATTCAAAGCTGAACACCCAGGATCTTCGTTCTCGCTTCGATCAGACATCGGCAATGCACTAATCAGTGTGAGTTTCCTTCATCTCTCTGCTTGTATTCAAGCGAGCAATGTCTTTAGATCTCCCGATTCATCGTGTTTAATTACTTATCAAACGAACGGATTCAGGGAAAGGTAATAAAGATTTCTCACTTAGGTTCTCAAGATTTACTCAAATTTATTCAAATCTGGTCGCTGTCTGATCTCTACAACGATTTGATCTCTGGCGCTGGGGTTAGAATTACAGCTCACGTTAGCTAATAGGTCTCTGGTAGACTCTCATCAAAGAATTTACCTAACCGCATTACAATGCATGCTAAATGAGAAAAGAGGGACAGAATTCTGAGTAATAGGAGGTTTTATGTTAACCCAACAGGCGTAGGTGAAGCTAGGTAAAAAGACAAATGATGATAAAGAAAATAGATATATGAAATCAATTATCATAATCTGCCACAGTTATACATGCCTGTTATAAATTGACTAAGATTATTTATCTCATTGCCTTTTTTTAATCCTGACAACTAGATTTTCCTGTTGATACAGAATGAAAGGATGAAAAGTGATTACACTTTGCTCAGCTGGCTTGCTCGAACATGTAAGTTAAGCTATTAAACTTATAGACACTATAGTCTTCTTACTCAAAATTCATGTTTGTTTGGACACACCAACAGCTGCTTGTAAAATTGATGCAAACATTGAACCTATGGACCTACGATGTAAATGTGCTGTTCTGGAAGCAACAGAGTGATATAGAAGAATGTGAAAAGACCACCCAAACAGACAACTGGTTGAAAACTGGAAGCCCATTAGCAGACTAAAACAAAAATCACCACTACAAGTAGCAACAACTATAGCAGAACAACACACCACCTCCCACAGACATAAGAAATAATTGAACAATATCCAATCATTTATCCCGGAAAGGAGTTAAACTTCAAAAATAATAAAAACCACACTCACAGATAGCACACTAACAAGAGACATGAACCCAACAATACTTAAAACCGCTATGTTAGAGACTATAGACAGCTATCCTAGCACAGCAATACATGCATATACAGATGGCTCAGCATTCAAGGCCACCATAAATGCTGGACTTGGAGCATACATGAAATACCCAAATGGCAGTATACTAGGAATATATGAACCATGTGGAGAATTCTGTACTAACTAGCAATAACCCATCAAAATTGACAGGTTTTTAATTATAGTGTGTTGTTTCTGTTGCATGTATTACAGACAGTACTATCACTACTGTGGTCATTTCATTGCAGGTGACCGTTGTAGTGAAAATTATATGGATGTATTAAATATGAAGACATGGAGTAACCTTCCTAAATGACATGTGGAGCAGTGATAATGATCTAATGGACCATAAATTGACTAAATAACTAACATTTCTTTTATGAAAACATGTCTCGTAATTGTTCGTGCATCTTTTAAAATCTTGACTTTCCATAATCAAACTGTTCATGCACACCGTCATTTGCGCACTTTCTATTTTCGGGAGAGTACATATAAGGGAAACAATACAATTATTGTCTAACTTTCAACCACAGTTGCACCCCTTAGCTGTGGTTGAAAGTTAATGTACTCTCTCGAAAATAGAAAAGTGCGCAAATGACGGTGTGCATGATGTGACCGACTGACGTACTTTCGGCGGGAATTATGGTATTGGATTACCAAGCAGAGATTACAGCAATAAACACTACCCTCACAGCAATAGACAGCCAATTCAAACAAGAAATCTATATGCCCTCAGATATCATAATCTTCACTGATTCAAAATCAACACTTCAGGCTTTAGAAGAATACCTCCAAACTGAAAATAAAGAAATAATACAGCTGGCCGAAACAATTGACCTGCTAACAAAATACAATATCTGAGTCACTCTCCAGTGGATATCAGGGCACACAGACATACCAGGCAACGAAAAGCAGACTAGCAAAACTAGGAACAAGCATGGTTCAAGCAAACACTCCAGCAAACATACAGACAGCTAAATGAATGCTCCAAAACAACTTCAAAGGGGAATGGCTGAACTGATGGGCAAAAAGGTCCACTGGACGTGCCTTGTATAAAGAAATGGCCCATCCCAACAAAAATGACAACATTAATAACCTACGGCGTGTGGAACAGAGCACAATATTCCAACTATGAACAGAACACACCAGACTGAACAAGCACTTAAAAAAATTAAACCCCACACATGAGCTTAATTACCGCAGCTGTACCACTCCATATGAGACAGTCCAGCATGTGCTGCTCACTTGCCCAGGACTCTCCACAGAAAGACGACAGCTATTGTCGGGCTCCCCAACAATCACAAACACTCTATACAGCACCACTCAACAGCTGCAGAACACATGCAAATTCTTCAGCTTGGCAGTGACTGCTAAAGAGCAACGAGCTCAGCTGCCCTAGTTAATCAACAACAACAATAATCAATCAGCATAGTAAAACCGCTTTTCTAGTAGAAGTAGCAACACCCAATGATGTCCTTTTTGATAAATGATACCAACATAAATTTGATAAGTACTATCCACTAAGTGTGGAAATTAATGAATTAGGATATCGGGCATTTGTTATCCTACTGATAATTGGCAGTTTAGGGCATCAATCAATCAATCAATACCCTTTAGCTCCCTGAGGAGCATATGCCTTCAACAAACACATGCCAAGTCTTCCTGTCCTATGCCATCCGCTGAAGTTCTTTCCATGTTTTCATCATCATTTTCACCTCTGTATCCAGCTCTCTTCTCCATGCGTTTTTTTGTCTACCTCTGCCTCTCTTTCCCTGTGGATTCCAGAACAAGGACTGCCTTGTAATGCTATCAACAGGTTTCCTCAATGTGTATCCTATCCATCGCCAGTGTCTTCTTCTCAACTCTTGTTGTCCACTGGCACTTGTCTGGTTCTTGTCATCAGTTCCACATTTGTGACTTTGTCCTACCATTTCAGTACTTCTATTCTATGCAAGCACCCGTTTATAAAAGTCTGTAGCTGTTTGGTTGTTGTTTTTGTTGCTCTCCATGTCTCAGAGCCATACAATAGGACTGACTTGATATTTGAGTTGAAGATTCTTATTTTCGTGTTGGACTTGATTTCTCTTGTTCTCCATATGTTTCCCAATACAATGAAAGCTCCTCTTGCTTTTTTGTATTCTTATTTTGATATCACTGTCTGTCCCTCCAACTTTGTCTATATTACTGCCAAGATATGTGTATGATTCTACATCTTTTAGGGTTGTTTCTTCAAGTTCAACCTTGTTATCATTTCTTGCATTTATTCTCATAATCTTTGTCTTTTCCCTGTGTATTTTCAGGCCCACTTGTTGTGACCTCTCATCAAGAATTTTCATTTTCTCTTGCTTCTGATTATGGTTATGGGACAGAAGAGCCAAGTCATCTGCAAAATCCAGATCATCTAGCTGTTTAGTCAGATTCCACTGGATTCCATTTCTGCTGTGTGATGTCGATGTTTTCATAACCCAATCTATTGCTAGTAAGAAAAGAAATGGAGACAAGAGGCATCCCTGTCTCACTCCCGTTCTTATCCTAAACGATTCTGTAAGTTGTCCTTCATGAAGAACTCTGCATGTCATGTCTTCGTAGGTCTTCCTTATTAAGTTAATGATCTTAATGGGAACTCCATAATACCTCATCAGTTTTCACAGTGATTCTCTGTCTACACTGTCAAATGCCTTTTCATAGTCCATGAATCCGATGTAAAGCGGTGAATTCCATTCCAGACTTTGTTCAACTATTATTGTCAATGTGGCTGTCTGGTCTGTACAGGATCTGTTTTGTCAAAAACCTTCTTGTTCTTCTCTCAGTTGCTTGTCTATGGACTCATTTAATCTCTCAAGGATGATTCTGTTTAATACTTTTCCTGGCACTGATAGTAACATTATTCCTCTATAATTTGTGCACTCTTGTAAATTTCCCTTCTTAGACAACTTGACCAGATAACCTTCCTTCCATTCTGCTGGTATTTCCTCTCTCTCCCAGACTTTGCCAAGTGGTTTGTATAATATCTCTGCAGGGGTATCAATATCTGTTTGGATGGCCTCTGCTGGAATGCCATCTGGACCAGTTTAGGGCATGGGCATGATATATGTCTGAGCGGATTATATAAATATATTATCACTAGTGCAATCATAGCGTTTTACAGAATATGGAGGCTTTGATGTAAAAAACACTTATATTAATATAAAGGAGATATTTTAAACCCTGTTGTTAAATCTAATCTACTATATGATAGGTTACATTTAATATATCACACCATTGTTATCTCTAATGCATCACACCACTACATGTTCGTACTTTTTAAATGAAGAATAAAAAAGTTAGTTGCTTATCCTTTACAGGACGTGGCAATCAACCCCAGCTTTTATTGGCTGTTTGTGATTTTTCTAGGCAATTTTTTTCATTCAGTAGTTTGCCATTGCTTTCTGAACGGTACGGCGCTTATACCATTGTTAAAAATCCACACAAAGCGATCTGCTACCAAACCGCCTGCAGCAGGTTTCGAACCTGGTATATCTGGATTATGAAACTGCGTTCATATCCATTAGGCCACAGACGCTGGTATTTATATATAAGATAAGAACATATTAAATGTAAAACACACAGACACACACAACACCAATATTGAACTTTAAGTGCCACAGTTCTCCAGTATTTACGGATGCTCTCTGTGATCATGTTTTTGTCATTCTTTTCTTCTAGATCATATTCACCAGTCTCTTACTTTTTATAGTGAAAAAACTTTCATATTGAAGCCTTTAAGTGCCACAGTTCTCCAGTATTTACGCTGTGCATTTCAGGTTCACTTTAGAATGCATCATTGTAGAATACATGTGTGTATTTCTTTTAGCTGTCCACTGTTGGTGCATGTTTATAAAATTTGTTGCAGATAGTTTGCTGCTCAGTTTAACTAATAGGCCTCAGTTTGATATTGTCCAGTAGTTCATTACTACGTTTGCTCTTTCAGCCTCAAGTATTATACCAGCCCTTTTTATTTATTTCTTCCAAAGAAAATTATTATGTAATTGTCCAAATGTATCTCCCTAACTCCATCTCCTTTTTTTCACAGTCCTTATGCATGGAAACTGATTTTAGTTTTCTCAATTCCTCTTGATGTTTTCTAGTTTTTCGTTCTTCATTAATGTCCAGACATTCCACATTTATATAATCAAGATGTCAGTAGTTTTTAATTAAGCTGTCGTTATAAAAACGCAAACATGGATGCTAAACAAGGCACAAGGGCTAACATTTTAATCTGCGAAGTAAGATGTCTACCAAACACCTCAAACAAGGAGAAAAGAAGAAAGAAAAACTTTTTATTACTTGCATATAATTGCTATTTTTTAATTAAAATTATAGATATAATGAACAGAAAAGCGCGTCTAGCATGGGAGCTGTACCTGAAGATGGAAACATCAGGCGAGTCATTCAGTCTTCTGCAGTTGATTGCCAATGACTGCTACAAGGTACTTATTATTACATCACTGGGGGGGGTGTTAAGCTTGTGCACATGTTAGAGTGAAAAATTCTAAGCATGCACAGCCTGTAATGTCGTCTTTTATTTTTAATTTTTATGCATTTATATATGTTTTTAACTATTGTTTTTTTCTTTGACAGGTAGTCAGGAGTAGTCATAACTATGAAAAAAAAAACCGAAACATTATTTAATTAATAAACATCAGGATTTATTTAACTCTGACAATTTGTGTGACCGTAGCCCACTCATTATACAGAGGGGTCCAAAAAAATGTACTCACACTTCAACGTGACAAATGTATGTATAATATTGACATGAAATTTGTCTTACTACATTTATTTAGACATTCAAGGTGCTGTTTGACTACTGCAATCAGTTTAGGTTCTCAAAATGTCCACCATTGGCATCCAGACACTTCTGATTGTGGCGAACCACTGCACGAACAACTGAGGTGAAAATGTTCACAGCGATTGCTCTACAGGCCGTCTGGATTTCCTCCTGTAGTGCAGGCAGTGTAGCTGGTCTGGTAAGGTACACCACATCCTTCAAGGTTCCCCACAGGTAGAAGTCGAGGGGTGTTAAGTCAGGGGAACGTGGTGGGAATTCAACAGCACCCCTTCGTCCTATCCAATGTCCTGGTAGCATCTGATCAAGGTAGGCTCTCACGTTGTTGTGGTAGTGTGGTGGTGCGCCATCTTGTTGGAAGTAAATTTCCTCATTCGCATTGTAAAGCGCACGGATGGCCGGTAAAATGGATTCATGCAGCATGTCGAGGTACACCAAGCCAGTGAGCGTACCCTCAATGAAGAATGGTCCAATTAGTCCCCTGGATGTCAGTCCACACCAGACATTAACCCCCGGTAGATTAACTGCTTTCTCCACATGAATGTAGGGATTTTCTGGAGCCCAGTACACATAATTATGACGGTTGATTGTACCGTTTAATTTAAATTGTGCCTCATCAGACCACACAATTTTTTCCGCGAAATCCGCATCCTCGCGTACCTTGTCTCGAAACCACTCGCAGTACTGCATGCGTCGATCAGGATCATCCTCATTCATCGCGTGTAACAGTCGCAGGATGTACACTTTCCATTTCACTCTCTTCAGAATTCTTCGTACGCTGGATCGGCTAACTCTTGTCTCATGTGCGCATTGGTTGACAGACTTCTGTGGTGAGCGCGTGAATTGCTGTAACACCATAGCCGAGGACGCAGGGCTTGTTGCTGAACGACGTCTCCCAGATCATTCCTTGTGCACATCATGCACGGTGCCATCGTTTTCAAATTTATCGCCAATGCATGCGATTGTTCGGCGTGTTGATGGCTTTGTCCCGAACTCCTGTCGCCATCGTCGTTGCACTTCACACACGTTCTCCACTTTGAAATACCACTTCACAATGCTCTTTCTTTGCTCGAACATCAAGCGTGCCTGGGCAATTTTGGCTCTCCTGCCGGTCACGTGATGGCGTGGCGCCATTTTGGCTCTCCTGACGGTCACATGATGGCATGGCGACTGTAGCCCTCTGTAGAGACAACATAATACTACACTTTGCCGCCATAATTAAATTCGGATTTTAAAATCTTGCATAGATACGCACTACGGAAGTGTGAGTACATTTTTTTTGGACCCCTCTGTATGTTTCGGTAGTTTTAAAGTTGTATAAAAAACAGTTTAAACCACTATTATTATAAATATAACCAGGACTGAATATATACATTTTTTGTGAATAGCACAAATAGTAGGCATGATGTTTAAAAATATGATGCTGAAAACAATGGAATGGAAATGCATTTCACATACTTGCCGTCATTAAACTTTAGCCAAAATAAGCTGTCAGTGCAGATGAGTTGAATCTCAGCAGTCATTCAGAAGGAAGATTGTACTTTGCTCTGGAATTTTCAAAACCAATGATGTCCTGTTTGAATTGTGAGCTATCCATGCATGAAGTTGACCAGCAATCAGGGATTAATCTTGTTTTATGAAAGTTGCTGTTTATAGCTCTTAGTGCAGGATAAGTTGAAGTTTTTGTTTTTTTCTTGTATAATGTGCTATTGTAGTTTTTGGTGTATCATTCATGATTTCATCATTTTCATTTGCGCTTCTTACAGAGCGTAAAGCCACCACTGCAGCTGTTCTCCTTACAATAAGCCTGTACCAAGCACTCACATCCCCCCCCCTCCCCTGCATGGTGGTTTCTGTGGTAATTTGTTTGACATGATGAGGTTGCCAGCCCCATGCACAGCCTCATATTAGTCGCCTTGAACAGCATGCCTGAGAGTGCAGTAGTCTTATTCTGTTTTTGTCTTATTAGAGATATTCTGTTTTTGTCTTATTAGAGACTCCTGGGAACAACACACACTTTTATACAAGTAGTTTTAATGTGTTGAAAGTGTCTTTGTAAAATGTTTTCGATTTTTGTTCCTACAATCACTGGCTAAAAATAGAATCTCCCATTTCCCACTACAATGGATAGTATGTGACATCATGCAAGACTGTAAACTTTCCAGGCTGATTTGCTGATATTATGAAGAACTGTAATTAGAAGAAAAAATCATTAACATGGCAATCAGTAATATATCATTTCTTGGTTTTCATTAACAGTTACATTACTGTAGTAATATTTTCTTAATATACTAATTATTACGAGGGGCGTTCATAAAGTAATGCACCACATCGTTTTTCTCAGCTAATAATGAAGATAGAAGCATGAAATTTTGCACACTTCAAATATGGCATGTGCCAATTGTGTGCACCAAATTGCACTGCAACCGGCCAAATAATACGGCTGCCCTAAACCGTTGAAATGGAGTGTGTTAGTAACTTGCGTTATAAACAGCGAATTGTGATAGAATTTCTTGTTGCAGAGAAGGAAACTGTTGTGAATTTTCACAAGCGTCTATGTGATGTGTATGGAAGTTTTGCAGTCGACAGGAGTACAGTCAGTCGCTGGGTTCAGAGAATCAAAGAATCAGGAAGTGGAGATACGGAGCTGCTTGATCGGCCGCGCTGTGGACGTCCTGCCACAGCCCCAACGCAGAAATATTGAATTGCGCTTCTTACTGATAGGCGAATCACTACTCAACAATTGGCCTTACAGCTGTCAGTCAGCATTGGTAGTGCAAATGCAGTTATAAAAACTCTCGGATTTTCTAAGGTTTGCGCAAGATGGGTTCCTCAAAGTCTCACAAATGACGACCGATTGCAAAGGAAAGCACTTTCTTCTGAATTGTTGGAGCGTTTCAATGCTGATGGAGAGAACGTTTTGGCTAAGATCGTTAAAGGTGACGAAACCTGGGCACATCATTTTGAACCTGAGACAAAAAGACAATCAATGGAGTGGCATCATCCGCAATCACCAAGAAGAAAGAAATTCAATACAATTCCTTCAGCTGGAAAGGTCATGATCACTGTCTTTTGGGACATTGAAGGTGTGATTCTTGTGGACGTTATGCCAAGAGGAGAGACAATCAATTCGCAAGCTTACATTAAGACATTGAAAAAACTCAATCAATGTTTTCGCAGAGTTCGGCTGCACAAGAATCCAGCAGACCTCCTTCTCCTTCACGACAATGCGCGCCCTCACGCAAGTCTAGCAACACGGGAAGCAATCACCAAATTGGGTTGGACTGTACTACCCCATCCACCTTATAGTCCCGATTGGGCACCCTCTGATTTTCATCTATTTGGTCCACTTAAAGATGCACTCCGTGGGACACGGTTTGAAGATGATGAAGGAGTGATTCATGCAGCAAAGAAATGGCTACATGATCAAGACAAAATCTGGTACGGGCTAGGAATACATGCACGTGTTTCGCGCTGGCATAAAGCCGTACAATTTGATGGGGATTATGTTGAATAATACTGATGTTTACATGACATATCCATGTATAATGTGTATAAATTTCATGTTTTTTGAATAAACAGCTCCTGAGAAAAACGATGTGGTGCATTACTTTCTGAACGCCCCTCGTATATCATTTACAGCATAAGTTTATTAATACAGAATATTGTGCTGGAGAATAATTAAGAATCTAAAGAGGAAAAAAGTGTTACTGAGTCACTTGTTGTTGTTATTTTGAAAAGGTGATGGGTGGAGAGCGGGCACTTAACAGCTGACCGTTATTGCCTCTTCTCATTCCATCTTGGTCTACCCTGTTCAACCTGAAAATTGGTTATAATTGGGGTATTTAGTGTCATTTTATTTATTAATTTTGTATTCAATTTAAATAACTCTTGTCTTTTGCAGTTGCTGATTTTAATTTATATTAGTATTTGTTCATTTTCTTTTCTCTTTTGTATTGTTTATAGATAAATAGTGTCCTTTACACTTGGTTTTAATTTGTATTAGTATTTGTTCTTTTTGCGTTGTTTTATTTAAATATCTCGTTGTCTTTTCTTGTCCTTTGAGTAGTTAGTAAGGTTTTTTTGGTTTTTTTAATGATTTGATAGTTCTTGTTGCTTAATTTCTATTTGATTGAATGTCTTTTCTGAAGTACTAACCTTATATGTTTTCCTTTGTTTTATGTATATATCTTTTAAGTATTGATTGGGCATCTCCTGGGACATCTATACTTAAAACCTTATCACCTGTCATGTCTATATTGTGACTTCTATAGTAAGTTTTTAATTCTAGCCTTTGTTGTTCGTACTTTTTACAGTGGATCAGGTAGTGGTCTATGTCATTCTCTTCCTGACATTCTTGGCAGTCTGGTTCCTCTATCACAAAGTATGCTGCACTGAGACGGAGACACCACAGTTTTTTGTTCGATGGTATCTTTAATTCTTCTCTGACCTGGCACGTCCTTGTTGGTTCTTTCAGCAGTTTGAACACCTGTCTGCCTTTTCTACTGTTCTTCCATGTTGTCTTCCATTCCTCGTTTATAGTTAGCTTCACTTGGCTCTTGATCTCCGACCTTCCCAGTCCTGCTCTTATATTGTTTTTACTCATTCTTCCATTCTTGGCATTCTGGTCTGCCAACTCGTTACCAGCTATACCTATGTGTGCTGGAACCCTCACTAGCCTCACACTACATCCTCTGTTCCCTAGTGATGTATTAATTGCTAGAATTTCTTCTTTTATGTCTGGCCGGCTACATTTACCTGGGTGTTCTAGTGCATGTAGTGATGATAGTGAGTCTGTAAATATCGTAACAGCTTCTGGTGGGTTATCTTCAATTATTTCTAAACTTTTTAGAATTGCTACCATCTCTGCGGTAAAAATCGAAGCCCCTTCAGTTACACTGTAGCTCTTTTTAATTTCCCATTGTGGTATTACTACTCCTGCACCTAGTTGCCTACTATCACACTTGGATCCATCAGTATAGACGGCCAGACTTTGTTTTGTTAGTTGATCTATGAACTTTCTACTTATCATTTTGGCTTCCTTATCTTCTATGTTTTGTTTGATCTTTTCAGTAAGTGAGTAGTCTATGATTGGTGTTTTTAGTTCCCAGGGTGGTATTTTGCTTTTATATTTATTACTATTTTTAATTGTGTTTGACAGTTCTTTGAACTGCATTAGATCTTCTATGGTTCTCCACCCTGTTGGATATCTATCTTTATTTAAGGGGACGTCCCATACACTTGGTTGGTTTTTGACAAATGCTTTATGTGCTGGGTGGGTCACTTCTTGTGCTACTTTACTCCAATAATTTAATCTTAGTTCTTTCCGTCTTAGACCAAGGGGCGGTATGCCAAGAGCTACTTCCAGTGTCGATATAAATGCACCTGTAATGGTTCTCATGGCTGCATTTTGAATTCTGTCTAGTTTTGCTTTGTTAGAAGCTGCAGCTGAGTCATAGACTATGCTGGCATAATCCAGTTTCCCCCTGATGAAAGACTTGTAGAACATAAGCATTATTTTATTGCTGCCCCCCCCCCCCCCCCCATCCATTACCTTTTACTATCCTTAGTATATTTCGGGGTCCCCTACAGCTTTCTACTAAATTGTCTATATGTTTATTACAATTTAGTTGTTTATCTAAAGTTATGCCCAGAAATCTTGTTGTTGAGGAGTACATATTTTCTGTCCTTTAATGGTTATTTTGATTTTGTTATTTTTTTAAAATTTCCTTTGCTGAATATCATACCTACTGTTTTGTTTACATTAATTTGGAAGCCCCAACTTTTCATCCACTCTGAAACTTTGTCTATTTGTTTTTGAAGTTTTTGGTAAACATGGTCCAAGTTTTTACCAGATCGCCAAATGGCACAGTCATCTGCAAATTGTGATACTGCACTCTTAATGTCGTTAAATTCATCTGCTAAATCATTTACAGCTATAGTGAAAATTGAAGGTGAAATCACTGATCCCTGAGGAATCCCATTCTGTTGTTCATATATTTCTGACTTATCATAGTTCACCTGTACAGCAAAATACCTGTCCTGTAAAAAGTTTTCTAGATACCTATAGGTTTTACCAGTAATGCCAATCTTTTTCATTTTGTAAAGAGCTCCATCTCTCCAGCATTCATCATATGCTCTTGCGACATCTAGAAAGACTGCCACTGTTTTCTCTTTCCTCTTAAACCCTAGCTTTACATCGTGTTCTAATCTTACAAGCTGGTCTACTGTACTTCTGTCTGCTCTAAACCCTGACTGGTTTGGGCTACATAACCGATTTTTTTCCAGCAAGAATTTAACTCTTTTGTTAACAACAGTTTCCAGTATTTTACCTAGTTGTGATGTTAAGGAGATATGAACTTACATCATGGGCTTCCTTATTGGGTTTTAGGATGGGTACTATCATAGCTACTTTCCATGCTTTTGGTATCTTTCCTAAGCTCCAGATTTTTTTATAAAGGAAAGTTATTATGTTTATAGTTTTTTTGGGTACTTTCTTAAGGATTTCATAACTAAGTATATCATGCCCTGAGGCAGTATTAGATTTCTCTTTTATTGCACTAGTTACTTCTTCCTCTGTTATATCAGCATCTAAATAGTTTGTTTCATCTATCTGGTCTGGTAGTTCTTTTGAAAACTGTATCCTAAGTCTTTCTCTTCTCTCATTTTCTTCCTGTCCAAGACTACTTTTTGCACTGACCTTATAGAAATACTCAGCAAGGGCATTAGCTTTTTCTTTATCTGTTTCTGCTCTCTTTGGTAGTTTGTTGACATTATTGTTTTCTTATTGTTCCCTTTGATTGCTTTAAGCTTTTTCCATACTTCTTTAATTTGAGTGCTAGGTTTAAGTGACTGACAAAACTCCTTCCAGTTGGTTTCTTTGGCTTTAAATATTATTCTGTTATATTCATTCCTAATATGTTTATACTCATCATGGTTTTCTTCTGTTCCATTATTTCTATATTTTTGTAAGGCCCTTTTTCTTCTCTCATGAATTTCTGCACAGCTTTTATTCCACCAGGCAACTGGTTCTTTATTCCATTGAGTTTTTCTTTTCTTATTAATGTTATTTATTGGTTTTAGGTGCTGTGGCATATTTTTATTTGGTATATATTTTATTGCTATTTTCAGAATTTCATTGGTCAGTGTTTCTGCGCACAAGTCAGTATCATCTGTTTTCATGTCTTTATATTCCATCACCTCCAGCTCTGATTGGAAGGCTTCCCAGTTTGCTTTTTTATAGTTGAAAGTCGGTTTCTCTGGTTCTGGGTTTGGAATGATGTTTTCATGCATGGTTATTACAATGGGCAGATGATCTGAGTTTGTGTCTTGTAACACTTCCCAATTTACATTCGCTAGGTTGTTAGTTGCTATACTTATGTCTATTGCTGAGTCTGCCCTGTTAGCTTGTGGATTAATTCTAGTTGCATCATTTAGTATTAGCAGGTCATTGTTTTCTATAAAGTCAAGTAGGCGCTTTCCTGCATTGTCTGCATGTTGTCCACCCCAAGCATAATGATGGGAATTAAAATCGCCTACTATGACTGTTTTGGGGCCTAGTCTGGTGCTTATGGCTAGTATTTCTTTATCTTTAATTATGCCATTTTTAGCATATACATTTAAGATTGTTAGATTGTTTGGTTCAGCTGCTATAGTTACCTGGATACCTTCTATGTTGGTTGTATCAAATACTTCCCAGTCTATAATTTTAAATGTTTCGTTAACTAAGACTGCGACACCACCTCCTCTACCTTCTTTCCTATCGTGCCTAAGTATCTTAAAGCCCTTACAACTAAATCTACTATTTGGGTTTAAAAGTGTCTCTTGAAGAGCATATATAGTGTTAGTTCCTCCTGTCTCTGCTAGTAGGGGTGCAACATTCTTTTTGATACCCCTACAATTCCACTAAACAATTCTACATCTTTTCTTATCCATTGTTTATATTAACTAGTATCCCTTTTGTTTTGTGTTAGAACTATCAGTTTGCTCTTAGTTTGTATTGGCCCTATCAGTTGCTTGAGGCATAAGGCCTACTCTTTGTGGTGATTCTTTTATGTAATTAAAGACTTTTTTCAATACTTGGGTTTGTGACAATTCTTCTGTTCTTTCCTCTGTCAAAACTCTCTCTCTGTGCTTGATGGTTTTTGTTACCTATTCTTTCCATTTGGCTTCTTGCTTTTGTTTGCCACTTTCCTTTTCTATTGCTTCTCTGTCTATTTTAATCTCCTGTCTCTGATTTTCTATCCTTTTTAGTGTAATTTCATTATCCTCTTTCAGTTCAGATAGTTTAACTAGTATCATTTCATTTTCTTCTTTCAGTGCTGACAATTTGTAGTGGTTTTTGATGTTATTGTATGGTTGATATGTTACCTAGTGTACTGTATGAGGTCAGCTGTGAAGGCTCCTGAGATAAAAGTTTATGGGAGTACAGGAGGCCTTTCTGCTACCACTTTACGACCTCAAACAGACCTATTCTACTATAATGAGTGTTAGCTACGTTAAAAGTCTAGGGTACTGAAATGTAATGTGTAGTTAATATAATATACAGACACACCCATGTAATCAATAAGTCTAATAATAATAATAAACTCTACAATACACTGAACTAACTCTGGCTGTTATAGTTTAAATTTTAAAATCTTTTTAAATTTATTAGTTCTGAACCAATTTTTATGTTGGTCAGAACATATGAAATGATATGGATTTATCAATGAAATGCATATATATATATATGGCATAAAATCAAATGTAATTTGTGTACATAAGTATATTATAAGAATGGTTAATATTACTATTATCTATAATGTCTTGGGAAGAACTAGCACTGGATGTTTAGTTGGGGTGGCGCCATCACTCCCAATCTGTGACTACAAATATCATTGTCCCTTGACTTATGGACTGAAGTTAAATGTTATATTTCTCAAGAGTTAATTCTTTATTTGATGGTGGAATAGTTGTGAATCTCCAGCAGGCCAGGTTTTCACTTATCTCGCCTGTGACGATCTGGTATAGGATTCTTGTGGCCCACTCCTCTCCGTAGCTGGAGTAAAAAGGTTAGGCTTCACAGACACCAATGTTAGGCGGCACAGACATCCGCTTGTGTACTCTTACAAAAGCATTTGGCACCACTTTAGTGCCAAAACAGAAACTTCTGAAACAAAATTTTGTGCCATGTGTCAGTACTCTATCTACTGCGCCACTCTTATACACAACACCACACAACAACATTACACAGACTGGGTCAGATCTCTCTGACCAACATAGCACATCTTACCCAGTTGTTTTCAAATAGTACCAGTTCCCCAAGACTGCATTGCATCTGAGATATGTTCAATAATTTCCTCTTTCATTCAATAAGATGGGTGATATGTTCCCACTGATCTCAATAATAGATCCGCCTTCCATAGTCTTAGTTAGGTTTCCATATATTATTTGTTTGTCTCTAGGCCCTGGGCTGCGGCTGGGGACCTAGAGCAAGCACTTACTTGTCGTAATCATTTTTCATGATATGGCAGTATCAATCACTCAAAATATTAAAATAAACAAGATAAATGCTTTTATCCTTACCACAATTCGAAATTGAGAACACAGTTACTTAATACTAGCAAAACTCAGCTGAGCTGCTGGCTAGAGTATGGCGTCCCACTGAATTTTATGTATTATTTCCTGGAAAACACCACTAGCAGTTTAGAACTGTGTTACAGGACAGACTTCTATCGAATGGCACAAATGTGCGTCTCTATCTCGCTAATATAAAAATGCGTTGGCCAATCAGATCAGAAGACTAAGCTTTTCAATTTAAATTTTGAAAATAAAGTCAAAAGTACATCTCAATTTTTCGAATGTACGTCGGTCACATTTTGGCTTTTCCCCAATTTCACTTGTTGTTTTGGGCTAACTACATGTAAAATCTGCACAAACCTGCCTCCTAAGTTATTTTTAGCCACTATCTCCCGACTTTGCCCCGCTAGTTCATTGCAGTTTGATTTTGCATTTTTCTGTCTCAAGGACGCAAAAATGTGACTTTTAGTGAAGTATGCACAAAAAACCTGTTCGCTAGTCTGATAGGAACAATACGGTCTTTCGTCAATATCTTCCTTGTTATCTGTCCGTCTGTATAATTAAAAGTATATTATTTGTCAGCTTAAGATGGGCTATCAAACTAGCTAGGTTTTATTTTCATAACTTTATTATTAAAGAAAAACCTACTTTTCTCAAGGTTAGTTTTTGAAATTTGTTTTGAACCTTTGGGTATGGCATTTGCCGCTATATTCGAACAAAACAATTAATTACGGTAAAACGTCTAAGATACGACTGTTTCTAACAAGAGCTAAGGTCTGTTTCTGTCCATTTCCTTACATTGTGTCAACTAGTGGCGTGATTTTTTCCTTTAAACTACAAATTGCGTCTTTTTGCCTTTCTAGATTCAAACACGTGTTCAGACCGTCATAATAATTTTTATCTCCATTTCCCTCCCGTCTAAAAGGGTAACCGTTCCGTCTGCATGTCTAACTAGTTAGTTTCAATGGCGGTAGGAAACGCGGGCATAGGCGAGCATGTATCCTCGTATCATTTTATCCCTACATGTTATCTTTATAATTGGAGATATTTTAACGTTGTATCATGGTAAATTCATCACACATCTCCCCACTTGAGAACATGCACTACTGCAAGTTCCAAAACCAGTGATACACATAGATAAAATTACTCCTCACGCCTGCCAACTACTCTAATTTTGATCACAGGGGTGCCTACTGAGGAAATCTGCACCAACATTCAATGACCCCGGGATATACTCAATACTAAACTGATAAGGTTGCAACAATAAAGACCATCTTAACAATCTTGCATTTTCATGCTTGGCCTGAGATAAGAACACTAGGGGCTGATGATCCATCTGGACCACAAAAGTCCTACCATACAGATAGATTTGGAACTTTTTTATTGCCCAGATTAACGCTAAACATTCTTTTTCGCTTGTGGAATATCCTTGCTCCGCTTTATTCAACTTGCAGCTTGCATAAGCGACTGGGTTCAGTTCCCCATTGGGTGAAGAGGACCTTTGCAACAGAGCCGCCCCCAGGCCTACATTACTTGCATCTGTCCTCACCACAAAGTCCTGTGTCAAATCAGGCAATTCGAGAATAGGCTTGCTAGTGAGTTTTTCCTTTAACTCTTGGAATGCCAATTCACATTGCGCAGTCCAAACAATTTTATCTGGATTTCCCTTGCGAGTCAGATCAGTCAGAGGAGCACATATAGAGTTAAAATTTTTGATATATTTTTGGTAAAACCCACATAACGACACGAATGATCGCACGTCTTTTTTTTTGTTTGTGGTCTAGGTGCTCTCTGCAGTTTTTCCAAGTTCTTGGGGTCAGGGGTCATGTTACCCTGATATACAGTGTGTCCCAAGAATTCCAACTCTTTGCATCCAATACAACATTTTGTTGGTCTAGCAGTTAAGTTCGCTTCCCTAAGCCTATCAAATAACATTTTCAGAGAGTTAATGTGTTCTTCAAATGTCTCTGTGGCGACGAGAATATCATCCATGAAATTCGTGATACATGGATTATTCAGGGGATCCAACAATTTGCGCATCATCCTTGAAAATACACTCGGAGCATTTTTCAATCCGAATGGTAGCATGTTGAATTCATAATGTCCTTCCGAGGTGCTAAAAGCTAAATAAGGTCTAACTTCAGGCTTCACTGGAATCTGGTAATAGCCTTTACTAAGATCCACCTTCGAAAAGTATTTTGCCTTGTTCAATCTGGCAAATAACTGTTTTGTGTCTGGTAATGGATCCACTTGTCCTTCTGTGACAGCATTCAGTTTCCTGTAATCTATGCACAGTCTATGTTCCCCAGACGGTTTCCTCAACAAAACTACACTGGAGCTAAAAGAAGATTCACTGTGTGAAATAATCCCCTCTTTCAACAAATAATCTATTTCTTCTTTCAATGCCTTCTCCTTCGCGAACGGAACAGAATAGGCTCTCATACAGATTGGGTTTGAGTCTACCAGCTTCATGTCATACTGTAGCAAATTTGTATGTCCTGGTTTATCTGTTAATACATCTGTATGTTCCTCCAGAACCTGTTGAACTCTCTCCCTCTGATTTTTAGTCAGGTGCTTACTGACTTTTACTTGTGCTGCTGTCTCACAGGGATGTAATGGGTATTCATGTGAGGTGAGTGGTTCCTTTTTCATTTTAGTTGCGATAGCCAAGGTCAGTAAGGGGGTGCTTTCCTGGAGTGGTCTGTCCAGATACTTCTTTAAAAGGTTTACATGATATACCTTCTCCTTCCCCTTTTTGTCAATTTTATAGTTTGTTCTAGACACCTTCTCTAGAACCGTATATGGACCTTGCCATCCAATTTGTAATTTATTCTGGCTGCCGGGTAGTAGAAGAAGCACCTTCTCTCCCACAGCTAGTTCTCTGTCCTTTGCTTTCCTATTAAAATACGCTGCATGTTTCTTCCTGGCTTGTCTCAAATTATCATTTGCCAGTTTCCATCCAGCTTTCAGACGAGTGGTCAGTTCGTTCACATATTGATACGATGAGGTAACAGTCTCTTCTGCTTTCTCATCTGTCCAGGTCCTTAATAATGCTTCTAATGGACCTTTTATTGGCCTCCCAAATAGCAGAGTTGCGGGAGCCATCCCGGTTGAACTATGTGGTACCTCCCGATACGCAAACAACGCGGCGGGCAGAAATTGATCCCACAGATCCGGTTTTTCGTGTGCCAGCTTCCTCAGGATAGAAATGAGAGTCCCATTGAACCTCTCTACCTGGCCGTTCCCTTGTGGATGGTACGGACTACAATGAAAGTGTCTGGCTTGAAATAGCTTAAAAACTTCTTCCGTTAGTTTCCCCTTGAACTGTGAGCCATTATCAGTCAAGATTTGATGCGGGAATCCTAATCTTGTGAATATTGTAAGTAGTGCCTCTGCTACATGTTTTGAATCAATTGATGGCAGGGCTACCGCCTCTCCCCACATAGAACAAGTGTCCACCAGAGTAAGGATGTAACTGTTCCTCCTCTTGGTCCGAGTGAGAGGTCCCACAATATCCACTGCAACCCTCTCAAAAGGTGTTCCCACTATGGGCATTTCCCCTAGAGTTGCAGGAGCAGTCCAATGCTTTGGAGCTACCCTTTGACATTCTGGACAGGATTTGACATATCTTTTTATATCCTCCGTTATCCCTGGCCAGAAGTAATGACAAGCTATACGCTGTCCTGTGGCGCTGATCCCCATGTGACCACTGAAGGGAATCGCATGCCCGAGTTCCATCACTTTATCCCTATATGAAGTGGGAAGAACCAGCTGGTTGTGACCATTTGTTCCAGTTCCGGCCTTCCTGTATATCAATTTGTTCTTCATAAATACTCTCCCTTGCTTGGAGGTGTGTGGCATTTGGGCAATTTTTTAAAACATGGCTTGAGTGTCCTATCCTCAGCCTGCGCCTTCCTCATCTCCTCTGGATGAGCATTTATAGGTTCACCTTCTTCCTCCTTTTTCTGTGACCTGGTCTGCACTGTCGCCATGATCACAGGTCTCTCGGGATTCCCCAAGAAGACGTATCTACACCCCAATATCAGAGGGTAGATTGGTTCATCTATCACTGCTGCTCTGATTTCTCCTTCCACATAGCGAGTTTTCACCGTTATCCTTGCGATGGGAAGTGTCATGAGTGGTATGTCCTTAGTCGCCCCTTGTATTTCCACTGTTTCTGTGGTATACTGACTTGGGTCCACTAGGCTAGACTTCACAACTGAATCATAATCCAAACCTGTATCATATAGGCACCTTGTGGTGACCCCATTACAAATAACATCCTCACAAACTGGGGGGTGATAAGGTTCCTGCTGTCCATTAGGATTAACCTTTAATCTTTGTGTCCCCGACTTCATTGCAGCAATGTTTGAAGGTTTCCTTTTACAAAATTCGGTGTTATGGTTGTCTTTCTTACACCATTTGCACCATCTCTTTCCTTGGTTAAACGGTTTTCTTTCATTATATTTTTGGTCATTGAACTGTGAGTTTCTGTCACGATAATCATTTCGTGGCCTATCAAAGTTTGTCCTGCCTTTATTACCTTGTTCTCTGGTATCAAATTTACTAAATTGCTGTGGAGCTTTAAAATTTTCTATGTGCTTCTTTTTAGTGCCACTTACCTCTGCCTGGGCTGCCTGATACCTCTCAGCGACATTTAAAACCTCCCCCAACCTCTCTGCACCTTGTTCCATGAGAAATTTTCTCAAGTCTGGAGCCATGGACTCTCTTAATTGCTCTATCATGATCATCTCTTTAAGATCTTGGGTCTTCCCCAGAGCAGTCCATTTCTCCAAATAGGTTTCCAGTCTGGCAGAGAATTGGTGGTATGTCTCCCCAGACAACAGTTTGGCATTTCTAAACTTCTTACGATAAAATTCACCATTCTTTTCATATCTCAATAACAAAGCCTGCTTTAGCATGTCATAATTGTCTTGGTCGTCTCTATTCATCTTAGCAAAGACTTCATAAGAAGTACCTCTAAGCCCTTGTGATAACTTAAGACTCCACCTCTCTCTCTCTAACCCATACGTAGTAGCTAATAATTCGAATCTACTGAGGTACCCCTCGATGTCATCGTCTTTCTCAACAAAATGGTCTAAATGAAACCCCATAGCTGAGGTTGAGGCTCCCTGACTAGGCGTAGCATCTGAGGCAAACGGGCTGGCACCATTTTCAGGAGCATGGCCTTGTAATTCCAGCTCCCTTAGTCGTAATTCGTGCTCCCTTTGCAATCTTCTATCTTCTGCTTCCCTTTCGGCCTTTTTTTCTTCTGCCTCCCTTTCGGCAGTCAATCTCTTTTCTTCTGCCTCCCTTTGCTGTTGTTTTTCTTCTGCCTCCAATTGGAGCCTTTTACTCTCCCTATCTGCCTCCAATGCTTTTGCCTCTTTGTCAGCCTCAATCTGCAACCTCTTAAGTTCTTTATCAGCCTCAATTTGTAACCTCTTCTCTTCAGCTAACCTCCTATCTTCTCTTTCAATATACTTGTCACATTCAGAAGTTACATACTGAATTAAAACCTGACCCTCCATGTTCATCTCCCTCGCCGTCAGCACAGCAGCCGATCTAAATTTTGCTAGATCTGCCATACTCAACATACAATTTAGCAATGACTAAGGTAATTTCCAAATATATAATGACCAAGGTAATTCTAAGTATATAATGACTAAGGTAATTCTAAGTATATAATTACCAAGGTAATATATTAATTAATTAATCAACTAATTACCACTGGCTGTGAAGATTCATCAACTTTTATTTTCCACTTTTTATTTTAAGGGACACTTTTAAATTTATACAACTCTGTCCCCACTAGTTTAATTCTCACACCAGGAGATCCTAATATCTTTGATAAACTTAATCCCCGGACAAGACCCCAATATTTGTAGTGGTTTTTGATGTTATTGTATGGTTGATATGTTACCTAGTGTACTGTATGAGGTCAGCTGTGAAGGCTCCTGAGATAAAAGTTTATGGGAGTACAGGAGGCCTTTCTGCTACCACTTTACGACCTCAAACAGACCTATTCTACTATAATGAGTGTTAGCTACGTTAAAAGTCTAGGGTACTGAAATGTAATGTGTAGTTAATATAATATACAGACACACCCATGTAATCAATAAGTCTAATAATAATAATAAACTCTACAATACACTGAACTAACTCTGGCTGTTATAGTTTAAGTTTTAAAATCTTTGTAAATTTATTAGTTCTGAACCAATTTTTATGTTGGTCAGAACATATGAAATGATATGGATTTATCAATGAAATGCATATATATATGGCATAAAATCAAATGTAATTTGTGTACATAAGTATATTATAAGAATGGTTAATATTACTAGTATCTATAATGTCTTGGGAAGAACTAGCACTGGATGTTTAGTTGGGGTGGCGTCATCACTCCCAATCTGTGACTACAAATATCATTGTCCCTTGACTTATGGACTGAAGTTAAATGTTATATTTCTCAAGAGTTAATTCTTTATTTGATGGTGGAATAGTTGTGAATCTCCAGCAGGCCAGGTTTTCACTTATCTCGCCTGTGACGATCTGGTATAGGATTCTTGTGGCCCACTCCTCTCCGTAGCTGGAGTAAAAAGGTTAGGCTTCACAGACACCAATGTTAGGCGGCACAGACATCTGCTTGTGTACTCTTACAAAAGCATTTGGCACCACTTTAGTGCCAAAACAGAAACTTCTGAAACAAAATTTTGTGCCATGTGTCAGTACTCTATCTACTTCTTCTTCTTCTTCTTCTTCCATCCTTAGCCATCAACCGGCAAAGCAGTATGTGGCCAGTACGCCTAGTGGCGTCTTAGGGCAACAACAAATTGATCAATCTATCGCTGTTTCCACCACGCCTAGTGGCGTCTTTGTGGAACAAAAACAGACCAAACAATCTATCATTGTTTCCGTAATCAGATTAGTTGGCAAGCAGGTGATCAGCACTCTTTCTACTGCGCCACTCTTATACACAACACCACACAACAACATTACACAGACTGGGTCAGATCTCTCTGACCAACATAGCACATCTTACCCAGTTGTTTTCAAATAGTACCAGTTCCCCAAGACTGCATTGCATCTGAGATATGTTCAATAGTTTCCTCTTTCATTCAATAAGATGGGTGATATGTTCCCACTGATCTCAATAATAGATCCGCCTTCCATAGTCTTAGTTAGGTTTCCATATATTATTTGTTTATCTCTAGGCCCTGGGCTGCGGCTGGGGACCTAGAGCAAGCACTTACTTGTCGTAATCATTTTTCATGATATGGCAGTATCAATCACTCAAAATATTAAAATAAACAAGATAAATGCTTTTATCCTTACCACAATTCGAAATTGAGAACACAGTTACTTAATACTAGCAAAACTCAGCTGAGCTGCTGGCTAGAGTATGGCATCCCACTGAATTTTATGTATTATTTCCTGGAAAACACCACTAGCAGTTTAGAACTGTGTTACAGGACAGACTTCTATCGAATGGCACAAATGTGCGTCTCTATCTCGCTAATATAAAAATGCGTTGGCCAATCAGATCAGAAGACTAAGCTTTTCAATTTAAATTTTGAAAATAAAGTCAAAAGTACATCTCAATTTTTCGAATGTACGTCGGTCACATTTTGGCTTTTCCCCAATTTCACTTGTTGTTTTGGGCTAACTACATGTAAAATCTGCACAAATCTGCCTCCTAAGTTATTTTTAGCCACTATCTCCCGACTTTGCCCCGCTAGTTCATTGCAGTTTGATTCTGCATTTTTCTGTCTCAAGGACGCAAAAATGTGACTTTTAGTGAAGTATGCACAAAAAACCTGTTCGCTAGTCTGATAGGAACAATACGGTCTTTCATCAATATCTTCCTTGTTATCTGTCCGTCTGTATAATTAAAAGTATATTATCTGTCAGCTTAAGATGGGCTATCAAACTAGCTAGGTTTTATTTTCATAACTTTATTATTAAATAAAAACCTACTTTTCTCAAGGTTAGTTTTTGAAATTTGTTTTGAACCTTTGGGTATGGCATTTGCCGCTATATTCGAACAAAACAACTAATTACGGTAAAACGTCTAAGATACGACTGTTTCTAACAAGAGCTAAGGTCTTTTTCTGTCCATTTCCTTACATTGTGTCAACTAGTGGCGTGATTTTTTCCTTTAAACTACAAATTGCGTCTTTTTGCCTTTCTTGATTCAAACACGTGTTCAGACCGTCATAATAATTTTTATCTCCGTTTCCCTCCCGTCTAAAAGAGTAACCGTTTCGTCTGCATGTCTAACTAGTTAGTTTCAATGGCGGTAGGAAACGCGGGCATAGGCGAGCATGTATCCTCGTATCATTTTATCCCTACATGTTATCTTTATAATTGGAGATATTTTAACGTTGTATCACGGTAAATTCATCACACAATTTAACTACATCCTGGGCAATTTGGTGCTGTATGGCTTTCATTTCTTGAAGCATTGCCTCTGCACTTTTCAGTGCATTCGTACCATCCAAGGATGTAGTTGAACCATCTGACTGGTTTTTTGGTACTGTTTTGTTACTATCTACCTGGTTCTTACTTTCTTTAGCCAACTGTGTTTTAATCATTTTAACTTCCTCTTGAGTCACTGCATGGAGTATTGATATATATACACGCAAACACACACACATACACATATATAATAACCTGCAACTCTCCATGTAGTAACATCAATAGGTTCAGCTAGTTCATTCATTACCTTCCAACTCCCTGTAGAGAAGCTTCCAAAGAAGGACAAGACAAGTCTCCCTGTAAAGTGACTACAATTCAAGGTCTTTCTTTGTCTTCATCCCTGTTAAGTCTGTCTCCAGCTTCCTTTTGCATGTGTAAACGCATATATACGTAACATTTATAATTGTACACATTATATGGTTAACCTCTAAGAGGCATCAGAAGGGAAGTAAAAAGTCGTAAATATCGAACTTAGGTTTCTAAGTGATGCATAAACAAGCTTAGAAATTAATAATATGACATTACAATTCATTGTAGTAGGCCCATAGAAACCCCTGCACCTTAATCAGTTGGGACGATATCATAGCTTGGGTTCGCATGTGTTTCCATCCCAGGAAGTCATTCACACAGAAGATCAATAAGGACAGATGCCCTTTAATATCCTTCCCGTTAGAAAAATCTGAGAAGGCTGACATCTATTTTACAATTCAGGTCTTTGGTTAAGAGCTTCATGTAGATTCAAACAAGGAATTCCTGTTAGGAAAGGGCTGTTTTATGACGTATCCTGTAAGTACAACGTTTTTATTGATTTAAGCCATGATACATTAAATCGCTGGAAGAATCGGTCTTTTGAAATAATGGAGACACATCCAGTAGTATTAATCAAAGGAACAATTAACGTCAAAGTTATCGATTCCTATATTTTTTCTGATTTGTAACAAGGACCTCACAATGCTTCCTAAGATGAGCAATTGAAGCGCAAAACAGAAGAAAAACCAACCAAAGATACTAAGCCACTATTCTGAAATCAATATTTCACCACCCGCATTCATCATTAATCAACCAGCCATTGGTGTTGGTCTAATGGAAATAAAAGGACAATTAAATATTGTTGGCACTTCATTTATTTGCGTTGCCAGTTTAAGTTGAACTTCGTGATTTTACCAATTGCTTAAATTTTGCAAATGTCGAAAGTAGTTCTGAACCTTTTAGCTGATCGGATTTTTGATCAAAAGGATCATCTCATAACAGAAAATAAGAAAAACCGACTCAGGCTATGACATGTCTCGTGCTAAATATCTACTCAGCAAAATAAATGATGCTAATGAATGGGTTTCTTCCCAAACCCTATTATACTAGTGTTAAATGATATTTACGGCCCTGGTCTAGGTGTTTAACCTGCCAGAAACAAACAGACCCACTGGTCTGAGACGGTCCTAAGTTTCCAAGAACGTGATACATTGGTAGAGAAACTAAAACTATGGATGTGTCTACAAAAGATACAATGACTGTGCCAAAGTAATAATCAGATTTCATTTCCTCAGACTCTATTTGACTGGAGTATGATATGATAGACTCATGTGAAGGAAAATAGCATGCTTTATCTACATTACTCATCTTGAATCATCTCGTATGCCTTATCTCTCATCCTATAAGGAGTCTACAAATTAGTCATGTCATGTGATCATGATTAATATACACACACATGCACACAGAGAGAGAATTAGACAGACTGACACAGACAAACAGCAGTAATACAAATATACATTTAATCACTGCCTAGTTATCATACTATCTGCAATCAATACAATGACATTCATCAATATATTCAGAATTTAGCTGTAATGCTAATTGTGACATGCATGTATAAATCATACAATGTGAAATAGTCCCTAAGTTCAATGTCATACTTATCTACACAGAATTTAACTTCTGCAAGTTCGCTTCTCTGTAGGTAGATGAGGTAGTTCACTGTCTTCGGATCTTGTTGCTTTAGATGTTTAGTACTAACCGATTTCAGTCAGACAGAATCTTAGATTTATCTACTTAAGTTTAGCCTTCCCATGTGGTTTGGACATTTTCTAACTTTCAAGTCCTCCAGATGCGAGATAATGGGTTTTGTGATGATCTGGTTTTATCCTAAGTCATATTCTGTGAATACTCAAAAGGTCAAGTAGTCAGTAGGAGCAGTGGTTAGTGCACTGGCTTCCTAGCTCAGTGGTCCATGGTTTGATCCCCAGTTGAGGTGGGATTTTTTAGACCGTAAACGGCTCCGGTGTTGAGCCAACCTCATACATTGGGTACCAGAGCAACTCTAGGAAGGTTAAGGTGGCCGGCAAGATGCTGACTGTATCACCCCTAGTGTGCCGATGGTCAAGACAATATGGGCCAAACACCAAATTCCCAATATGCCTCAATGGGCGTGTAACGGGATCCGTTACCCTTTACCTACCATTACTTTGAACCTGAATAACTCACAGACTAGACTAAATAAGTTTCTGAGCTTATTCCTTTTGCAATATGTTTCATTTAGCAGTAAAATTGAGAAAAAACAACAATTTACAGTGAAATTTTCCAAAGCATTTTGCAGTCGATTGTCAGAATAATGAATTTAAAGTGTCTGGTTATATATCAAGGAATGTCGATGGTGTAATGGTCAGCATGTTTCCTTTTGAATCAATAAGTTTTGTTTTGACTCCTGATTGAGATGCATTTTATTTTTTCTCAGTTAGCCACACTATTCTATTAGTTCTAATAGAAAAAACATGTTCAGATGCTAGCTTAGCTTATATAAACTTTTCCCTGATCTGTATTTTTATTCAGTAAAGGGGTCCTTTGGTTTCATGGAAACAGGTTTCTGGTAGTATGACGAAAGATTACAGTCGAGATTTCAATAATGCAAACATCCAGAAACAGAGTATTGTAAGACACCAAGGAAATTCTAAAAATTCATAGCTCAAATCATGGTTTACAAGATCCAGGCCAATTATGAATTCCCAGCATGATTTCATCATGGCAACAGAAGCTGTAGAGGTAGTTGAAGCAATAAGAAATCTTAATAAAATGCAATGACCTGCTTCTACAAAAAAAATGCAGCTGATATTGGAAATGAACCAGCAGTTTGTGTTTTTTTCTTTTGGGTGAATGTATCTCCCAGTGAAATTAACTTGCTGTTTACTTTGAAGAGAAGACAGTTTCCTGTAGTTCCTGTAATCTTGCTTTTGTCATCACAATCAACAAATCTCAGGATAAGAATTTCAGCATGGTTGGCATTTTCCTGCCGGAACCAGTTTAGCTCATAGACAACTTTACATAGGAGTTTAATATCCAGAGATGAAACAGTTGGAAATCTTTATACCTAATGCAAACAGTCAGGGAAAGCTTCTACATAACAATAGAATTTTTTCAAAAAATGTCTATTTAAAGAACAGTTTTGATCATTTTTGTAACTGTTTTGTGCAATCATTGTAGTGTTTTTTACAAGACAATATTATCATACATCTAAAGACTGATCAAATGACATTTTTAGTCATTTTTTTACTAAGATATCATGACCGAAATCTGTGTCACTGACATCTTAGTTAGAAGCAAAGGAGAACAGCGAATTTTAACTGTACCTTACAATGTATGTCACTAAAGGTAACTAAGAAGAGTTGGGCATGGGGCCAGGGCTATGCCATCCTGTAGAAAGTTAAGGCCACAAAAACTGTAATCAGGAACATGAACAAGTTGTACAAAATAAATAAAGCAAGACATTCAACTCAGTCATTCTAGATGGAAAAAGCCTCTCCATTAAGATTAATGATAGAGGAAGTCTCAAGGATTCGGGATTGCTGACTCGCATAGTATTATCTAATACAGCATTTCTCAAACTTTTTGTTCTCAGGACCCCAGAAAGCTTTTGATTATGTGAGTTATATCTATCGGTATTTATCACATTAGAAATTAAAACTATTTATTTATTAGTTCAGTTTAAAAATAACAGTAATAAACCCATTACATGTTAACATAAATAACATATTTTTTATGAAAAATAACTATATTTTTAACAGCATCAAAAAATTTGTGTAAAGTGTGGAATTGATTTACATTTTTTCTTAACAAATCTCTTTAATATCTGGCTACAAGAAGACAGCAGGATTCTCATATCTGTTTCTGCATTCAGTCTGTTGCGATAGGTAGTTTTGGCTGAAGTATATGTTGTTGGAAGAGGGAGGAGTATTTTAATAGTCTTTTCAGATAATTGTGGATTTTTTTCTTTGATACTACACTAAAACTCGATTTGTGGTAGTTTCTTAAAGGTTAGTTGCAATATGGAATCTGAAACCATATGAATGAACTTTTTATGCTCTGTTCCATTAAAATCCAATGGTCTGTTTTGCACTATATAACTACCTTACCATGCATGTCACTAAAGGTAACTAAGGAGATTTGGGCATGGGACTGGCTAAGCCACCCATTGGTCTATTTTGGTCTATATTATTATGGATCTTTTACATGTGCATAATTTTGTAACATCGTGCATTGGTACTTTGGAAAGTATTGGCTTATTGAATTATGCAGATCTTCCAAATGTTGACACATTTCGTTACACATTATCCAAAAAAAATCACATTCGTTAATATCACCACCGATCTCATCAGAAAAGTATTTAAGTATTGGAAAGCTGTCAAATTCACAATGGCGGATACAATTTTTAAAAAATTCGAATTTTCGCTTGAAAGCTCGAATCTTTGACAACAAATACTGTCAGCTGTTTTCCTTGAAGTGACAGGCTCACTTCATTTATTTTCGAGAAAATATCTGCCAAATACCCAAGTCTAAATAACCATAGTTTGTTAGTCGTTCTTTCAAGTAAAAAGGGTGTTTCAAGAGTAAGGCAAAGAAGATCCCAAAGAGGGTTGGAGCCAGAATACAGCCTTGTTTAACACCACTGCGTATGTCAAAGGGCTGTGATGTGCTTCCAGCATATTGAACTGTTCCCTTCATGTCTTCCTGGAATGACTATCATTTCCAGCGATACAGAAATCGACAGCCGCATTGGCAAAGCTGCAGCTACCTTTGCCCGCCTCACATCGCGTGTTTGGGGAAACTCTAAACTCACAATGAAGACCAAAGCTGCGGTATATAATGCCTGCGTCACCAGCACACTCCTATATGGCAGCGAGACCTGGACGACCTATGCTAAGCAAGAAAGAAGGCTCAATACCTTCCATTTGCGGTGTCTACGCCGCATCCTCGGCATCTCGTGGAAAGATAAAGTGACAAATGTCAAGGTGTTGTCACGTGCTGGCCTTCAAAGTATGTATACGCTTCTTAGACAACGCAGACTTCGCTGGCTTGGCCATGTTCGCCGCATGGAAGATGGTCGCATCCCAAAAGATATCTTCTACGGACAAATAGCAGATGGCAAGAGAACAGTTGGGCGACCACAGCTGAGGTTCAAAGATGTGTGCAAGAGAGATATGAGGGCACTGGACATGGATCCAGCAACATGGGAGGATGAAGCTGCCAATCGCACTAAGTGGCGATGCTATTTACGGCGCCACCTCAGATTGGGCGAAGAGAGGCTCACACAAGAAGCAGAGGTGAGGAGAAAACGTCGAAAGGAGCACCAGGAAAATAAGCAGCTGAGGGCTGCCACCTCAGGGGCGCATTCCCATAGTCAGTTATGACTGAAGGGGCTATTATTATTATTATTATTAGCGTGGTAGCCTATTTTCAGGAGGATTTTGAAGCGTCCATCCCTACTAACCAGGTCAAATGCCTTTGTGAGGTCTATAAAGGCAATATATTAAGGCCTTTTCTGCTCTCTTGATTTTTCCTGAAGCTGGCGGAGAGAAAAGATCATGTCTGTTGTTGATCTACCAGCTCGGAATCCACACTGTGACTCTGGATATATGCGCTCAGCTAACTTGTGTAGTCGCATTAAGATGACTGGCAAAAACCTTACCAACAATACTAAGGAGAGAGATGCCTCTGCAGTTATTGCAATCACTTCTGTCTCCTTTATTTTTATACAGTGTTACAATCTTGGCATCTCGCATGTCTTGAGGAATAGTTGTCTCTTCCCAGCACTGGCACAGCACCCTATGCAGGGGATGTAAGAGCGTGCTCTTACAGCATTTGATTAAATCGGGAGGAATCCCATCACTGCCTGGTGCTTTGCCAGAGGCCAAGCTATCAATGGCCTTGCTGAGTTCTTCCAATGTTAGTTCAGCTCCTCCATAGTTGGCAGACATTTGACAGTGTTAATGGCTGCAGGCATAACGGTATTTTCTCTAGCCTAAAGCTCAGAGTAGTGCTCGACCCACCTCTCCATCAGCTTACCCTTATCTTTTAGCTTCTCTCCGCTGATGGTTTTTAGCGGTGCCGCTTTGCTTTTTTGGGGACCAAGGGCTTTCTTTATACCGTCATACTTTGTCTAATGTTGCCTGTCTAATGTTGCCTGTTTGCGCTGCTGTCTGGATGCTCTCACTGAGCTGGAGCCAATAGTCATTTGCACAGCATCAAGCAGTTTGTTGAACTTTACTTCTCGTAGCCTTCAGGATCTGTAGGGTTCTAGCACTCGGTGAATGTTTGTATTCATTCGCAGCACTGTGCTTAGGTTCAATGACAGCTGTCATCACATCTGATGAAGCACCGAACCAGTCATTTGACTTCGCTGTTTTCTTACCAAAGGTGGCAAGTGCAGTACTTTGAATGGTGTTCTGTAGATGCTCCCAGTTCTCTGTAACTGTATCACCATGCTGAGGGCTACTGAGCACTTTCTTGAAGGTCACGATAAATTGAGCAATCATGACAGGGTCTGACATCTTGCTGGTATCAATGCATGGTTCCCCTTCATGTCTGACGCGATAGACCTTTCTTGGTTGTGCTCTGATTTTACAGCAAACCAAGGAGTGATCTGTATCGCAGTCTGCACTATGGTAGGAGCGCGTGGAGAGCACAGTCTTGAGAAGTGGCCTTCTGACGAGAATCAGATTCAGTTGGTGCCAGTGCTTGGATCGTGGGTGTCTCCATGACACCTTATGCTGGGGTTTTGTCTGAAAGTAGGTGTTGGTCACGCAGAGGTCATGAAGGACACACAACTCTAAGAACCGTTGTCCATTTTCATTCATCTTGCCAATACCAAACCTGCCCAGACATAAAGGACATTATCGGCACCCACTCTAGTGTTAAAGTCACCAAGAAGAACAAGCAGCTGTTCTTGCCTAGGTATGCTTTTGATGACTGCTGCAAGATTATCATAGAACTCATCTTTAGCTTCTGAGGCAGAGTACAGAGTAGGAGCATACACACTGACAAGGGTGATGTTAACGCACTAGTCTGCAGGCGGAGCGTTAACAGGCCTTCTGATCCATTCTCACCTGGTTCAACCATTCTAGTTAGCAGTTTTTTTACCGCAAAACCTACTCCATGTTCTCTAGTTTTATTAAGGTCTTTCCCTTGCCAATAAAATGTGTAGTCCTTCTCACTCACCATTCCAGAACCTGCCAGGCACGTTTCCTGAAGTGCAGCTATATCCACCTGAAGTCGTTTAAGCTCATCATTGATTATGGCTGTCTTCCTGACATCATCTATACTACTCGTCAAGGGCCACCCTATTATTTTCAATACACTTTTATTAAAGCACATAGAATGATTAAATGAAGGAAGTTTTTAGTAAAAATGGGTGCAATATCTTCCTCTGACAGTCCTCTATGCACGTTAAGCATAAAAACAACTGACTGACAACCATGGTGATCACGTGCAATTTGGTTTGCTGACCATAAATTAACATTTTTAATCTGTTTTTTCAAACTTCCGTAGAACCAAACAGGTGAAGTAATCGTGCTGATTGACATTCCACGTGCAATGGCGACTTTTCGTGAACAGAGTTCACTCTTAATTTGTTTTACAATCAGCAGACTTAGGGTAGTTTCAACACTTGCAAAAACCATGCCACCGAGAAGAAGTCTTGACACCTTACAAAGAATGAGGGCTTATAGCATGGGTTGAAAGTGGTTTATCTATCCGTGAGGTTGCTAGACGGCTTGCATTGTCACACTCTACTCTTCAAAGAATTT
This sequence comes from Oreohelix idahoensis, assembly GCA_024509875.1. NCBI lineage: Eukaryota > Metazoa > Mollusca > Gastropoda > Stylommatophora > Oreohelicidae > Oreohelix > Oreohelix idahoensis. The sequence goes on from JAMPIV010006013.1 coordinate 515,306, forward strand.
TGGAGAGATTTCAGGCCACAGGAAGTGTGGAGGATCGCCACCGGCCAGGTCGCCCTAGATGCACCAATAGACATGATGACCGGTACCTCTTGTTGTCAGCCCTGCGCCATCGAACAGTGACTTGTTCCACTCTAAGATGTCAGCTGAGACAAACTGTAAACGTTAATGTCAGTCAAAGCACCATTCGCAGACGTTTACATGAATTTGGACTGGCTGCTCGACGTCCTGCAGTCAGAATCCCTCTTACTCCTGCTCATCGCAGAGCCCGTGTTGCTTGGTGTCGCGAGCACATCCGATGGACAAGGCAACAATGGAGTCAAGTTCTCTTCACTGATGAATCTCACTTCACTGTGTCATTCAATGATGGCAGGATTCGAGTTTGGAGATGACCAGAAGAGCGATTTACTGATGACACAATTCGAGAGGTGGATCGTTATGGTAGGGGTTCTGTCATGGGCTGGGGAGGCTTCTACAGACACGGCAGGGCCCAACTCTACATCATCCAAGGCAACTTGACCGGCCCAAGATACCAGAACGAAATCTTGAGACCAATTGTTCAGCCTGCTCTGGGGGCCATAGGTGGTAATGCCATCCTCCAAGATGATAACGCTCGACCCCATCGAGCTCGTGTGGTGAATGAGTTTATTCAGCAACGTGGGATCATCAGGATGGCGTGGCCAGCTCATTCACCTGACCTTTCTCCGATTAAGCACCTCTGGGATGTCCTTGGTCGAAGATTGTCAACAAATCACCCTTTGCCAATGGATGTTGCACAGCTGACTGCATTTCTGCTTCAGGAATGGCAAGCTGTTCCTCAGGATACTCTTCGGACCCTTGTGGACTCGATGCGTCTACGCTGTCTTGAATGCCTTGCTGCAAACGGTGGTCTTACCTGATTTTGAAATGTCTATTTGTCCAATATCTATTGTGTGACTTTTGAAAAGGTGGGTGACACACTTCACAGCTTCATTGCGTTTGAATGTGTGTTTCCATTTCTTTACGTGACATGTCAATTTGGTATTCAATAAATGCCGTTTTGACTGATACCAATTACGTTTATATCAGATTTGTTTTATGGTTTCAACCAAGGTTTTTCTAAGTGGCCCTTGACTTTTGATGAGTAGTATATGTCCTGTAGGTTTTCGGATAGTCCAGTCAACATAGTCCGGATGTTCCAGCATCCCAATCTGAGAGTTTGCTTATTTCTATTATGATAATTGCTTGGTGCAAAATTTTCTGTCCACTGTTCGGGTTTGACCCTAATCCCCATGCACCCAATGGGGAAAGCAGACAGTGGCGGGACAACACCTTATTGACTGGGGGCTGCCCAGCTTGAAGCAGGCAGTAGCTGTCCAGTGAGATCCTAGAACCTCTCCCACTGTCGGAAGTAGCCCCTGGTGCCATGCCCTACGCCAATTGGGCAAAATGCTCATAACCGGTAACTGCTACTTCCCGTGTTTTGCCGACACCTATAGGGTAAAGCTGGAGTGTCCTCTCCAGGGCGCAAGCTTGGGCACAGTTATATGGAGATCAAGCTGTTGCCCATGCAGCATGTTCCCCCTCTCCACGCAGCTGGTAAATCCAAAGGAACAGCAGTAGCTGATACAGTTTGGTACCAGCCACGTCGCACGAGTTGCCAGAATAATGTCAAATCAACATTAGACTGCCTTAGGGACTCCGACTCCGGATTTATCCTCAGGGTTTACTCCCAAAGCCAGTTCCATAAATGGATATTCCCGCAAGGCAGCGGTGGTTTGAATTCAGAGTTCCTTCTCTTAGATAAGCTGCCAACCAAGGATCACAAGCCCTATCTGCCTGAAGCTGCTGGTTTTAAGGCGCCAGTCGCTTGTAAAATAAAGCATAAATAGTTAATGAGCCTCAAAAACGATGTGGCTTTTTCCCTTGTCCTGACAGCTGCAAACCTGGAACCTAGTCTGGCATAAAGGGGTGCATGGAAGGTGGGCCTTCATCATCTTCAGTATTATTTTCGTTGCTGGCTGTGAAAAACACACATTTCAAAATATTGTAGACCAACAGTGAAATTCAAAATCACAGTTTGTCGTACAAAGGAACAATGTCAAAAATCATCTTTTATTATACAAAGAAAATTGTTACGACTTAGAGGTGACGAATACAAATATGACCGTCGATCTTGTAGAGTACATCATGCTATGTAACGCAAATGATAATGGGCAGTCATTCAGGACAAAATCTGATAGGTACAACATGCGCCGGCAAGTGGCAGGTCCACAGCAAACATGGCAAAAGTTTATTCTCATAAAACTGGCTCCATCAAGTAATAATATATGTGGCTTGGAAGAAGGTATCAACAATGTAGTTCTTCATAGTTAGTCTTCTGTCCATAAATCTCAATCATAGGCATCTTATAATAAGTGGCAATGAAATGTAATACAATCCTCTCCTCTCCTTAATTCTGGCCGTTGTGTCTAAAGGTTTGTGTAGACCACGAGGACCCAAGCAATGCGGCAGAAATATTCATGACAAAATCTTAGATGCATTATTCGAAAAAATACTCCCTGGATATGGTAATAACTTCTGGGTAAGTTAATGTACCATTCTGCATAATATCAAGTAAGTGGCGGCCTCCGAAATAACAATGCCACTGAACATCAGAATACAAGTCTCCACAATCTTAGGGAGCTTGGAAAAAAGTACGTCTACTCCGGACGACTGGAAAAATACGAAAGGCCAAGACGGCTGACAGTTAGAATGCAAAAGCGTGTGATATATTACGTCATTAGTGACCGGTGATGTTGCAAGTTATGCTGCGTTCAATATAAGTGAAAAATCGTACACAAAAACTGACTTTACTACAGACAGCTATATCTCCTCAAATCAGTGGATATATGCCTGCGTGTAGCAACATATAACATATTAATTTTATCCTTAACAAAAATTGTCACCTATAGTGTCTTAAAGTAATTGCACAAAGTAGTATTAAAGTGCAAATGAGGTCATGAAAATCACCTGATTTACAGACTGTGCAGCCTCCTTAATATTTATTTCCTGGTGCTAAGGATCATACATGCAGTCTGAATAGTAAATTATATATTTATTTTTCTATAAAAGTAATGCCAATGTGCTGCTTATAAACAGCCATTACAACAATCATTGTTTGGCCTCTACTTCGAATCAGCTGGTTTTTTTTTTTTTTACAATAACATTACTTTTGTGTACCTTTGTGTATAAGGCTATATGAACTCTTTTGGTTGTATTTTCATGATCTGAATTGTTAGATGTTTTTTCATCCTCTAAATGTTCATCAGATTAAGTCACAGATGCATTGTAATTACAGCTGTACTGTAACAATGCATTTATTCCAACTGCAGTTGACTAGAGTTGACATCAAGAGAGAATGTTGGATGAAACAAAGGCAGCGTTTGTGCTTTTTCAAGTGTTATTTCAGTTATTTTCTAAATAACCAACATAGTTTTGAAGTGACAATTGAAAATTAAGTGCGTTTTTTTAGTCTCAAAGTTATCATGCCACATGGTATGATGTTTCCTATTTCCTGTTTGGAAGTGTTAAGAGGTCATCCACATATGACGTCACACAATTTTTGGCATTTATAAACCTTCGTCCCCGATTAGTATTAAAATTTAGAAAATGCCTGGATTTAGTCTGGTTGTTTAAATAACTGTATCAACATATGTAAAAACCAAATTCACTCAAGTCTCTTTTTTCCCGTTGCAATTATTTTTAAGTTATTTTATAGTAAAATCTTTAGTTGTTGCAGAAAACAAAATTATCAGATTGCTTTGATCGTAGAAGGACCGTTTAAATGGAAATTATTTTTTCACAGGTTGCCAGGTCACATAATTTGGTTTTTACCGCTTCGGTTAAAAAAAAATAATAAGCTGGTGGCTTTTTGTCAAATATGTATTCAATTCATTTGAATGTATGTTTATTTTGATTGACAAAGCAGATTTATGCATTCATTCGTTTTGGTGTGCTTCCGAATTTTTAAAAAATAAACCTTCGTCCCCGCTTAGTACTAAAATTTAGAAAATGTCTAGGTAACATAATGTTTCTACCGATGTTTTCAAGGGAAGCAATCCATATGGTAAAATTATGAATCACGGGAAACAATCAAAATGGTAAAATTATCAATAAAAGGTTGTAATTTACAACTCTAGATTTCTTTATTTTACATAGCAATTTAAATTATTTAAACAGACCCTAATGCTTTGTGCGAAAATTATAAAAAATTACTTTGATGTAGTATTTAAAAGTTATTACTTTTTAATTCAAATTTAATTACATTTTACATAGCAGTTTCTGTTCATTTACCAAATATTACATAGTATTTAGAAGACTAAGCACTTCATAACTGAAACAGACTGCAATATCTTTTGTAAAAGAAGAGGATCAATTAATCCATCTAAGATCAAAGTGCGGACTCGCTTCTCGGCCTTTTGGCTAAGATCAAAGTGTCATACTTTTAGGGATCATTTCTAGAGTATTCCGGGTCTTAGCCAGGGCCGGGATCACACACCTTAACACATTAAACCTAATAAAGTTTTATAGACCTCATTTTGAACCCCAGAAGGGGCATTAAAATAAATTTAAAAAAAAAAAAAAAAATTAATCCATCTTGCCGGGATCACACATAATTTACACATTTAACTCAATAAAGTCAATAGACCTCACTTTGAGCCCCAGAAGGGGTAAATTTAATAATTTAAAAAAAAAAAAGGATCTTTATCACCGAAGGACCGAAGGGCCTTCTATAATTGTACATGTGCCAGTCTCAAATGGGGGTGCGCCTCGCCAAAGTAAGGCAATATTTAAGTTTTATTTTTAGCCCTTAATAAAATAAACTAGCTCAAAGCTAAACAATACACCAAAAAGAAAGATCTTTATTTAGACGTGTCCTAATATAACAGGTATTATCCATGTGTCTCGGTTGAATGGGTCGTGTCTCACCGAAATGAGAAACTTCTGTTTAAATAATACAACTCAACACAAACACTGTGTCTTTTATATTTGAAGTATGTATAACAGAAAATAATAATCATGTTTTTTTACAAGCAATAATCTATATATGTTTGAAAAGAAGGTGCTATGAAAAACAGTAGTAAGAATGTTAAAAATGGATGAGTTGGACTATTCTTTCTTGGTGCATCAGTTTGGAAAGGGAAAATGTGTCTTATTAATTTGCTTCTTGCTAACACTTGGAAGCAGAATAAAATTGCTTTTGCGATTCCATCATAAGAAATAAGAGTATTTTGGAAAAATTTGGAAGCAGATTGAAAAGCAAAAGTGATATCACTCTTCTGGTAGAACCATAAGGAATAACAGTATTTTGTGTGGCTTGCATTTGCAATTACTGTAAACAAGGCACGAGGATAGTCACTTAAAGCGGTAGTAATTAACTTAAATTAAAATTCAATTTCACTCGAATATTATAATTTGATTTTGACATTTCATAAGTTTCCTAAACAGTTACTAGGAAAAAAACCCAGGCAACGCCAGGTCCTTACAGCTAGAATATTATATTTGTGACACTTTACCATGTGTTATTTTTTTTGTATTATTTAAAATATAATTGCAACTGTAATGGGGGAAAAGATGCACACTATAATGAGCGTTGCGCAGTTTAGCGCAAAGGCTAGAGGTGCACTACTCATATATTAGTTCCAGACTGCAACTTTGGTGGCAGAAAGTTTGTAAAGTCCGTTTCGGGACGCTTAAGAGATATATTTAGTGGATATCAGTCATCCACAAGGGAGTTGTTATCTATTGCGGATAAAAGTTAACTATTGCGGGTGAAAGTAGAAATATAAGTTATGTAAGAAGCCGTATGACTTATATTTTTTGTGACGCCACATTTTTCCTAACCCCCCCATCCCTATTGTCACGCATCACAAAATTTTGACCACCCACCCCCCATTGCATGATGCCATATGTGGACGACCCCTAAGGTCACTCAAAACCGACCTGTCCCTGGCCATCTGCTCAAGGTCTTCCATGTCTTCTTTATTCCTTTTAAGTCTGTCTCCAATTTCCTTCTCCAGGTTTTTTTAGATTTAACCTGGAGTTTCCATATAATGATTTTTTGTTTCTAGTATTAATTTTCAGTTGTAAAACTGACGCCAAATACAGTTTATGCTATCAGTGCTATCAGCTGATTTTCTGAAATCATTGTGTTTCCTAACCAGTGCAATGTTTTTTCCTCACCTCTGATGAAGAAACATGTTTCCAAAATAAATGATTCGATATACCTAACTCACCCACTCTCACCACTCCCACTCAACTGTTATGTTATACGAGGTGTGATCAAAAAGTATCCGTAATGGTAGCATAAGTCCGGAACCGAGCGACACAGCCGGAAGCTGCTAGGCACAGGTTGACTTGGAACCTAATGTGCATTTGGCGTGAGTCACGTCTGCCCTGCTCGCCTGGTTTGTTATAGTAGTGCTTTGTTCTTATGTGTGTGAACCGTGTGCGTCGCATTTATCATGGCGGAAAAAATTGATCAACGAATTTGCTTCAGATTTTGTCAAAAACTTGGCGAAACATGCAAAGACACATACTTAAAGACAGTCTATGGGGAGGATTGTATGAGCCGTACACAAGTTTATGAGTGGTATAAACGTTTTAAAGAAGGTCATGAAAGTGTTGAGAGTGATGAACAGTCTATGAGGCCTGCAACCAGCAAAAGTGAAAACAATGTCGAACTTGTGCGCGCAGCTGTGCTGGAAAATCGCTGAATCACTATTCGTGAGTTATCTGAAGACTTACACATTAGTTTCGGATCAGTTCAGTTGATTGTTACGGACGATTTGGGCATGAGACGCGTCTCATCCTAATTTGTTCCAAAATTGCTCTCAGCTGACCAGAAACAGGCCCGTGTTTCAGCTGCTCGTGACCTGCTTGAGTGCGTCGAAAACGATGAAAACTTTTTAAAAACAATCATAACTGGTGATGAATCGTGGGTTTATGGGTATGACCCCAAAACTAAGGCCCAGTCTTCACAGGGGAAGACCCCAAACTCTCCCAGACCCAAAAAAGCATGACAGAGCTGTAGCAATGTCAAGACGATGCTGTTTTTTTTTAATCATAAGGGAAATGTGCATCATGAACACGCTCTGTCAGGACAGACAATCAACAAGGAATACTACTGTCAAGTTTTGCAGCGTTTGAGGGAGGCATTTCATTGCAAAAGGCCAGCATTGCATGAGAGTGACGAGTGGCAACTCCACCATGACAATGCGCCTACCCATGCATCACAACTTGTGCTGCAGTTTCTTGCTAAGCATCACATTCCACAGGTCCGACAACCAGATCTCGCTCCCTGCGACTTTTTCTCTTCCCAAAAATCAAATACCACTTGAAAGGAAAATATTTCAGGATGTTGAGGAGATAAACAGAATGCGACGAGGCAGCTGTTTGCTATTTCAGAAGATGACTTCAAAACATGCTTCGAGCAGTGGAAACAACACTGGACTCAGTGTGTGGCTTCGAAAGGGGACTACTCCGAAGGCGATAAACTTACAAATCTTTAACTCTTGTATTATTTTTTTAATAAATCCAGTCTGGATACTTTTTGATCACACCTCGTATGCCCCAGTCCAGTTTATTATTTCACTCCAAAATAAAAGAATGTTTGAAAAAAACATTGTGTATAAATATTATTTTTTTTAAATGGCTCCCCTATCAAACTCATATCATTTTTTATACCAAAATAAGTAAGGATGTGGATAATCTTTACCTTTAGTGGCGTCAAGTATTATAATATGTATAGTTTTGTACCATTTAGAGTTAGGGTTGGGGTTAGGTTTAGGGTTGGGGTTAGGGTTAATCCTAACCCAAACCCTAACTCCAATTCACATATTATACATACTCGACGACACTAAAGGTAAAGATTACCGAGGATGTGTGTTATGCCCTGACCTTTTCATTTATTACAGTCAAAATATCATAAGAAGCATTAATAACTTCAAAGGAATAAAAGTTGAAGAACGTAACATAAATAAGATCAGACACTGCAGATGATAGAGTGTATGCCACATGCAAAACAGACTTCACAGTTACAGCCAACAGCACCAAGAGTCACTTAAATGGCTAAGAGACAGAAATAATGGATATATCAAGAGAAAAAAAAGTAGTCACTGAAAGCAAAAGTTTTTTTTTTTTTTTTTTACCAGAACAGTCGTAAAAGTGCTCTATAGTGCGAAATAGGTGCTGAAAAGAAAGCCAAGTATCATCACCTTATTACGGATTTGATGCCACAAGGGTTCAGGACAAAAATCATCTTTGTAGAAGTAGGGGCAAGTTATGATGCCTCAGTTTATGATCTATTGAAATAACTGAACCTGAAAAGATTGCCAAAAAGCGTAGGTGAAACTACCAAAAATGTTTCCTAGTGGCATCATTTAAGATTGGTATGGTACATTTCTAACAACAGATGTAATAATTCTTTCAAATAAATGTTTTTGCCATGATGGTTGACATCTGTAGTTTGTAATCTATGGTGACAAGGTAAGCTAGAGCAGATTTAAAGTAAAAATGTGGCAGCATTGTATTAAGTAACAAAGCTTAATGGCACACTGTTGCGTACGTTTTACCTAAGGGGGTAGTCTTCGGTCCTGCCAATGTACGCACCAGTCTTGATATAGTTATATTATTTGTGTGTACGTTTTATTCACGCACCGACGTGCACAATGCAGAGTATGAGTTGCTCTTTGCGCACGGGTAACCTAGTTGAGGATTATGATGTCAGCTGTTGTAAGGGCAAGATGGACTCTCTCTCTGCCCGTATGTTATTATTTTGATTCTGAACAATTCGATGGAAGAATTGTTATGAAGGATTTTGTTGGGTCTTCAGGGTGAAGCCAACATGCAGTTCAATACGTAAGTTTCGTTTGAACCTTCATGTATATTAAACGTCTATGAATAAAGTGGAACAGATGATCATCACTGGATTCTAGCGGGAATCCATATGTTACTGGATTCCTAGAATGGAACAGTTGAGATCTTTACTTCACTGTAATATTTCGTAGTGGGAAGTCCTACGAGTAAAGGATAACTATTTGATCATATCTTGAAGATTGGATATTTTGTAATGCCTATGCCAAGGTCGTGGCATATTTTGTAGGAGAGGTTAGTCAACTGAAGTCGCTAACCTGATTGTATTTTCGTGTAGGACTTTTATGGATTATATCAAACTGTATAGATTATTGTAAGGAGAAAGTCTGGGATTTAAACAAGTATTATATGGAAGCGTCATCCATGAGCATGAATCCGTTTACTGTTACAGACGTCCTTGGAACAAGGTTAACGGACATTACCTTAATGTATCTCAAATGACAACTGTTTGGGAATCCTAGTCACTTGGATAGAAAAAGGTCTTGATTGATAAAGAAATCTACAGGAATGTATTATTATCAACAGTAACTATAATTATGATGCTCTCATCGTTTGTCTTGATCGTGTCGTTGATTGCCGTTTGTCATTCGTCAATAAACCTGAATAACTTTTACCAACGAGTTGATTATAGTCATGCATTGGCCAATTGCCTACCACTCGTTGGAATTTGATTGAATAACCTTTTGACAACTTTTCATTGAAACCATTCGCGTGTCTAAGCTAGTCATTGATACATCTACCACTAGCATACCGTTTCTCTCAACTACCATCACAAAAGAACCCAACATTAAATGGCGGCACAGTGTGTTTTGGACAAGTTTCAAAGAAGGGAACTTACTCAATATCTTTCCAAAAATCGTTAGACAGAAAGACCCGTGTCTTCATCATGGAATCTACACGACGGTTATCAGAAGGTCAAGGTCAGCAATGAACCTCAACACCAAGTTCTCCAGTGACTACCTACGTTGGACATCATCCTTTTGGTCCTTATTTACGTGCGAGCTATAGTAAAATACTCAGGCCGAAGTATTTCGATTCTCAAACGTACATTTACGGAGACGAGGCACATTTTTTGTTTGATCAGCTGAGATAAGTATAAACAGAGTCTCGTTTATTACTGTATTGTGTTTGGCTGTGCCTATTCTCTTCTATGTCCACCAATATACTTTTCATGTTGCATGTTCTATGTTGTATATCCGTCGTGGGTGGTAGGGAGGTCGATCTGACAAACGAGGTTCATCTCGAAGCCGATTCGGGCTCTTTGTCAGATGTTCTATAGGGTTTGATTTATAAGTTTCAATTGAGCGATAATTCCGGTTCAAGGCTAGAAACCTTGCTGTAGTTCCGATCGCTACTTGCTTCTTATGATAGTATTTGTTTAGCTGTTCAGTCAAGTTTTAATTGTTGTTTTCACAGTTATTTTTACTCGTACCTTAGTTTTATAATGTATTTTGTTTGTATATTACGTCATCCTCACCTGACTATCGTTCAGTTCTTTACAAAACATATGTTTTTACACTGTCTTGTCAATTGTATTGTTTAGTATTTGATCGCAGTTATCATCGTAACTCTTTACGACATTCTATTTTTAGTTTCACATTTTTATTTTTATTGGATTTCTGCGACTGTTTTCTACTGTCTTTGAGTATCTCGTCTTGTCATTGTTGTTGCTATTGTCTATGGCTTTTGTCTGTTCATAACATGTCATTACATAAATTAATTTATTGATTATTAATATATTTGACAATTATATGAGTATGATATACCGTTCTAGGACAGGAACGAAGACCATTCGGTGCATTAACAAGGTTAATTAATTTACATTAATTAATTATCATATTTAGAAATCAAGAGTATTGTGACTACTTTTATAGCATAATGTATTCACTAGATTATTTCATTAAGCAAGCGAAAGCCTTTCAGATGGCTCCTGATGAGGCAAAAGCATTCGCACTTTCAGAATATAGGAAAGCTCAAGAAATAGAAGCTGAACAGAGAAAGTTAGAAACTTTAAGACTAGAAAAACTTCAGTTTGAGGCAGATCAAAAAAGGATTGAGGCCGAGGAAAATGATAAGAAGATGAAATTTGAGGCAGATCAAAAACGGATTGAGGCTGAGGAAAATGAGAAAAAAATGAGATTAGCAGCTGAATTAGAAGAGAAACGTGCTGAGGAAAAAGAAAGACTACTTAAGATTGAAATGGACAATAAGCAAAGAGATATGGAAATTAGGCAAAAAGAGATGGAGGAGAGAAAATTTATTGCTCAGGAAAATGCAAGGAAATTTCAACTTGAAACAGAGGAAAATGAAAAGAAACGACAGCATGATTTGAAATTGGCAGAGGTAGAATATGATAGAATTAGGTTAACTCAAGAAGCTAATTCGCAGAGAACTTTCGAAGGCCAAGCTTCATCCAGGCATGATAATTTTAAGGAAATTCACCTAAAATTACCTAAATTTAACCCCCCGTCTGACGACGTGATATTTTTTTTGGATAGGTTTGAGGCCACCTGTAGGTCTTACAATGTGGATAAATCACTATATTCTACATATTTATCCAGATTGCTTACGGGAGATGCTTTGGCGGTTTATCATACCACCAGTATTAATGATAAGAATGATTATGACGCTCTTCGAGCTTCACTTCTCCGAAAATTCCAAATGACAGAAAATGAATACCGATTACGTTTTCGGACTTTGCTACCGCAATCAGGGAAGAACTTTTGTGATTTTCTTTCCCAAATACGGCTAACACTAGAAAGATGGATCGAATTATCCAAGATAGAAAAGTCGTATGAAGGTCTTTTCGATTTACTACTGCGCGATAAGGTGCTATCGTCAGTAAATCCAGCATTTCTTGCATTTTTGCACGAACGGAAACCTTTATCTATGAAAGATCTAGAAGAACATTCTAAAAATTTCTGCACTGCTCACCCATCCATGGATCTAAGTAATGCTCAGATTAAAAGTGAATTGCCAGTTGCTTTTGCCGTACAACAAAATAATTTTCCACGAAATCGTTCATTGAGTAACGACAGATACTTTAATAAGGGAAATAATGAGAATTTCAACAATGGTAATTTTTATAAGGGGAAGCAATTCCAACAATCTGCTCCATTCAATGTTTCTTGGAACCAAGCTCATAGATCGCGAGATTTTGGTAACAATAATTTCAAACATAATCAAGGGTATAATAATAAACAAAACTGGCGATCAAAATCTCAGGTTCCACAAAATAGACAAAGTTCTTGGAATAATTCATTTCACCGGCATAACAACGTTAATTATAATAATTGGCGAACTCATACAGATTTTAACGCAAGCAGATATGACAATTGTGGCAATTTTAATGCAAATAATCAGAACAGATCGCGACGAAGAGATAGATCGTCGAGCCAGACACGTAGACATTCAAATGTCGCTTTAAGTGATACTCAGGCTAACAATGAACAGGTTAAAGGTGCTGATGCTCATAATGCCATGTCTTGTTCTATTGATAGTCATCAGGTGACAGCTTGTGCAGAATGCTCAACACTTTTCCAGCCCAAGGCGATCACGACGTTGCGCTGCGGACACATTTTGCCTAGCCTACCTGCGGTCTGCACGGCAACTTCTGTACATCAGGGACAAGGATCTCTTAAGTTTCACAAAGGACTTGTCAATAATATTCCATGCTCTCTTTTATTTGATTCAGGTTGTACCACGGTCGGTGTACGGACTTCGCTGATAGATCCTCGTTGTGCCACGGGCCACACAGTCAAATGCGTTACCTTTGGAGGCACAGTGGAAATGTTTCCCACAGCCATTATTAATTTAAATACACCATTTTTTCAGGAAAGATCCACGCCTGTCTTCTTCCGAATCCAATTTGTGAAGTCATATTGGGTCGTATACATGGTATAACAGAGTGTACACCACAGCAAATTGCTGCATGGGAAGAGCGACATTTTCAGGCTGCAAATGCAGTAGTGACTAGAGCTCAAGCTACTATTATGTCGCATGATACACCATATGAACCTACAGTTCATACCACTTGTGATGACAATGCTCCTATTTCACGGGAGTCGTTTGCAACTTTACAAAAGAATGATGATTCATTAAAAAAAATTTTTCAGTATGTGAACAAAAAGAATACAAGCAACAAACTTGCAAAATCTAGACATGACTTTATTCTTAAAAATGGGATTTTAGTTAGATTGATACGGGAAAAGGATTCATCCTTATGTTCTCAGATTCTAGTCCCGTCTTCTATGAGATAGCGAATATTGCGACATGCTCATGACTCGCAATGCGCGGGCCATATGGGTTTTTCACGTACCAAATCCAGAGTGCTTTCTGCATTCTACTGGCCGGGCGTTCATAGAGATATTACTCTCTATTGTCGTTCATGTTTGATATGTCAGGAAGTTAAAGTACGGGGCCCATTTCATGCGGCTCCTATTCAAGCTGCGGACATCCCGATTAGACCATTTGATAAAATGGCTATCGACATTATTGGTCCGATGCTTCCATCTGCCAGAGGGCATACGCATATTCTTACCTGCATTGATATGTGCACTCGTTGGCCTGAGGCCATCCCTCTGAAGAACACCTCATCTGCCAGTGTAGCAGAGGCGTTAATGTTGATCTTCTCACGCATTGGTTTTCCGCGGAAGATCTTATCGGATCATGGGGTTCAGTTCATTTCTGAATCCATGTCTCAAGTTATGAAGACATTAGGTATAGACAGATCACTTAGTTCAATTTACCATGCGATGTCCAATGGGTTAATTGAGCGTCAAAATAGGACACTCAAGCAGTTGTTGGGTAAGATGACCCAAGATCACCCTCAGGATTGGGATCGGGTCCTACCCGCCGCTCTCTTCGCGTATCGCGAGGTGCAAAATCAAGCCACGGGGTTTTCTCCGTTCCAGCTTGTTTTTGGCATGCAACCACGTGGCCCGATGTCGTTAATCCACGACTTATTGGTTGAAGAGAATATTGAAGAGGAAACTCAATCCTCTTATGAGTATGTGATCTCTCTCAGAAAGAGAATCATAGATGCTTGTAGACTAGCTACTGCATCATCCGAACAAGCCAAAGAAAAAGCTCGTCTATTTGCAAACAAGTATAGACGTCTTCGCCAGCTTATTCCTGGTGACGAAGCTTTTGTCTTACTCCCCACTCATAACAATCGTCTATTAATTACTTGGAGAGGTCCTTTCAGGATCATCTCAAGAATATCCGATGTTGACTACATCGTTGATGTAAATGGTAAACATAAAACCTTCCACATTAACATGTTGAAGGAGTATTACTCACGTCCTGATTATCTACAGTCAGTATTCCAAGCAACTGACGATCCTACACCTCCTATTCAACACTATTCTAGTTTGTCAGTCATCCAAGAAGAAGAATCTTCTTTCGATGATGTACAACTGCCAATACCAGTTGTGCCACTTCATTCCACTGAGAATTGGAATGATGTTACTATTTCATCTACTCTTTCGGCTGATCAACGTCAGCAAGTCTCTAATATTCTACACTCGTATGAGGATGTCCTCACTGACATCCCAGGTCATACGTCAGTCATCCAACATGACATTATTCTGACTGACGATACGCCTATTCGAGTGCGCCCATATCCTATCCCTTTACACTTTCGTGATAAGGTTGATAAGGAATTGGATGAGATGCTTCAATTAAATATAATTGAACCATCTTCATCACCATACTCTTCTTCTATGGTGATTATTAGAAAGAAAGACAACAATATTCGTCTTTGCGTAGATTACAGGAAATTAAACAAAGTTACAAAGTTTGATGCGGAACCTTTACCTCTCTTAGATGACTTATTGGAGAAATTATCCCATGCTACATTTTTTTCGAAATTTGACCTTTCAAAGGGTTATTGGCAAGTGCCACTCACACCTAAAGCAAAGCCATTCACCGCTTTCTCGACGCCACAGGGACTTTTCCAATGGAATTTTATGCCATTCGGATTAATGAATGCGCCAGCTACCTTTGTACGTATGATGCGCCGCGTACTGTCTCATCGTCCCGATGTCATTACTTACATAGATGACATCTGTCTTTTCAGTAACTCTTGGGATGAACACATTCAGGGATTAAAAGCTTTACTTTCTACTCTACGGGATTATAACTTAACAGCGAAACCTTCTAAGGCATTTGTCGGTTTTCATGACATCTCCTTTTTGGGTCATCGTATAGGTCGGGGTTTAATGTATACAGAAGACATTAATGTCTCGAAAATCTTAAACATCTCAGCACCTAAGACAAAAAAACAAGTTAGGTCTCTTTTAGGACTAATACAGTTCTATTCTAAATTCATCCCTCATTTGTCTACAATAACTGCACCTTTTTCTTCTTTACTGAGAAAAGGGACAGCTAACATAATCCAGTGGACTAACGAACACCAAATCGCGTTAGATTATATAAAAAGATTTTTTTCAAATGCGCCATTTTTGAAGTTGCCTAACAAAGATCTTACTTTTATTCTTCGTAGTGACGCATCTTCTTACGCCATTGCTGCAGTTTTGATGCAGGAATATACGGGCACCTTATTTCCAGTCATGTACGTTTCGAGAAAACTGACGGCGAGCGAAATGAAATACTCCGTTCTGGATAAGGAGTTGCTCGCGTTAGTTTGGTCAATCACAAAATTGGAACATTATCTGCTAGGCTCCCACTTTGTAGTGGAGACAGACCAAAAGGCTCTCACAGCACTGAACACTAAAGACGTTAAATCATCAAAGTCAACCAGATACGCTATCGCTCTTCAGCCATATAGCTATGAAATTCGAGTGATTCCTGGAGTGAAAAATGTGTTTGCGGACTGTCTGTCAAGATGTCCAAGCGAACTGTTCGAACCTAAACCACTTCCGGATGTTGAAACGTCCTCATAGATAATCAATCAAATATAATAAGAGGAACTGAGTACATTATCAATTTTTGAACTTCTATACGTGCTCTGTATGGAACTGAATTATTCGTACCAGCAAAAAAATTCCTGGATATACTTACTTTTGGATTATAACGTAACTTCGTGTGTAGTAACATTTTATTAGTACGGAAACACTGTTCATAGTGACACATAGACATTCATTATTCTATGGAACATATTACACTACATACTGTATTCAAGAATATTTTTGCATCTTGCATGGAACATTAAGAACATATTCTAGTCGATTACTAACTAGTGTTAATGGAACAGTAACACTGAGTAAAATTGCAATTACTTAAATAAATTAGTAATTAGTTATTTTTTTTAAATTAAGAACTATCTTAATTAGATGAAATCAATTAAGCCACTTAATTACTTGTAGAGTACACATTAATTAACTTGAATAGTTGTAAGTGTCTCTTTATACTTATATTTACTGCTCATTATACATTATCTCTCACGTTTAGATAACTAGTCCACCGTCATAATGTTAGAAACATTACGGGTGTTGCTTCTTAACGTGTTTAATTATGCTTTGCTGCATTTTGCATCTTTCATTTTCATTTTTTGATTCTCTTGTCATTTATTATCATCATCGTTGCTATTCATTTTCATTTGAAATCACATGTTTGAGTTGTAAATTTAGTTGAATGTTTTTATCATTTTTTTGGTTTTCATTTTCAACTTTCTTTTACCTCGTAGTTTACCACATCGTTCCAAAGTAGGTCGATTGTGGATGTGTGCTTTAATGCATACTTTCATTCAGTTATATTGATTTCCATTTTCATATTCTTTTTCATAATATTGTATAACTTTATGAATATAATTTATGCACATAGACGTCGATGTAGTTTTGACTCACCTCTCTTGGGTACTTAGTTTTTAAAAAAAATTAATAGAATTAATTTTTTTAAGGGCCGGTGATAAGGGAGCTGTTGCGTACGTTTTACCTAAGGGGGTAGTCTTCGGTCCTGCCAATGTACGCACCAGTCTTGATATAGTTATATTATTTGTGCGTACGTTTTATTCACGCACCGACGTGCACAATGCAGAGTATGAGTTGCTCTTTGCGCATGGGTAACCTAGTTGAGGATTATGACGTCAGCTGTTGTAAGGGCAAGATGGACTCTCTCTCTGCCCGTATGTTATTATTTTGATTCTGAACAATTCGATGGAAGAATTGTTATGAAGGATTTTGTTGGGTCTTCAGGGTGAAGCCAACATGCAGTTCAATACGTAAGTTTCGTTTGAACCTTCATGTATATTAATACGTCTATGAATAAAGTGGAACAGATGATCATCACTGGATTCTAGCGGGAATCCATATGTTACTGGATTCCTAGAATGGAACAGTTGAGATCTTTACTTCACTGTAATATTTCGTAGTGGGAAGTCCTACGAGTAAAGGATAACTATTTGATCATATCTTGAAGATTGGATATTTTGTAATGCCTATGCCAAGGTCGTGGCATATTTTGTAGGAGAGGTTAGTCAACTGAAGTCGCTAACCTGATTGTATTTTCGTGTAGGACTTTTATGGATTATATCAAACTGTATAGATTATTGTAAGGAGAAAGTCTGGGATTTAAACAAGTATTATATGGAAGCGTCATCCATGAGCATGAATCCGTTTACTGTTACAGACGTCCTTGGAACAAGGTTAACGGACATTACCATAATGTATCTCAAATGACAACTGTTTGGGAATCCTAGTCACTTGGATAGAAAAAGGTCTTGATTGATAAAGAAATCTACAGGAATGTATTATTATCAACAGTAACTATAATTATGATGCTCTCATCGTTTGTCTTGATCGTGTCGTTGATTGCCGTTTGTCATTCGTCAATAAACCTGAATAACTTTTACCAACGAGTTGATTATAGTCATGCATTGGCCAATTGCCTACCACTCGTTGGAATTTGATTGAATAACCTTTTGACAACTTTTCATTGAAACCATTCGCGTGTCTAAGCTAGTCATTGATACATCTACCACTAGCATACCGTTTCTCTCAACTACCATCATCAAAAGAACCCAACACACACTTTTTTCTTCAAGTTTCCAAATAAGCTCACACATTTCTAAGCATCTTTGTGACCAAGCCAAACTCTCTTTCACATTGTCATAGTGGATAATTGTTTCTGTAGTTCCAGCATCAACTCTTATCTTCCATTTTCAGTCAAATAAGTCTTTTTGTCCCAACGGGCTGATCACCCGTTTGCCAGTCACTTCGATTACGGAAACAACAGCAAATGGATTGATTTGCCATTGCCCTAAAGACGCCAATAGGCGTGATGGGAAACAATGGCAAAGAAAACCTATCTGCTGTTGCCCTAAGACGCCACTAGGCGTAATGGCCACTGACTGCTTTGACGGTCGGTGGCTAAGGACGGAAGAAGAAGAAGAAGAAGTCTTTTTGTGTGTGTGTGTTTTTTTTCAGTAATAATTCTTTTCCTTATTTCTGACACAGATGGGCCAGTTTTACTATGCTGCAAAGGCATTTGATGTGCTGGAAAGACTGGATCCTAACCCAGAATACTGGGAGGGCAAGAGAGGTGCATGTGTTGGTGTGTTTCAGCTTATCATTGCTGGTAGTGAACAAAGGTAAGGTACAGAATGTACTAATGATAGTTTTGAGTGAATAGAAGATAATTTTATGTCGCACCTGACAGGTGACACTGTGTTGACATCAATCTCTCATTTTCCCAGAGAAAAGCTACTGGAAATAATTCAGATTATGCTGAATAGCCGCCACCCTCAGGTAGAGGAGATGATACGAGCATTCAGGAAATGGGGTTGTGAAAATGCGCTTCTAATATAGGGTGACTTGTGTAAAAACTTTATTAAGTTCATTTGTAATTTCAGTTCTTTCATTCCTTTATGATTTGAAACTTTCTAAGATTAACCTGATTTGTACAGTTATTAACGGTCAGCAAGGCCTCGTCATATTTTATCTTTGCCATGACATTGTTAATTTTTAAAATGTGGACTGATATACACATCATATAGCTTTTTATTGTACCTGCTCATACAATGTCTTTTGACTGAAAAAAAAATTTCTCATAATTTCAAATTGAATTTTTTTAATCAATGCTGTTAAATATTTCTATGGTAAAAAATCTCTGAATGAGAATTTATAATGATTTTTAAGACATAGACTGTTTGGGTGTGTGTGTGTTTTTTTTAAGTAATCTTGTCATCTTTATAAATGTTCTCCAAACAGTCAAAGGACATGTGTTCATGTGAGCACATTAGTGTGCTCATGAACACACATGCATTCATCAAACTAATGTATGGTATTTTCTATCTGTGATTTTAATAATTCCATTTGTCTTCAAGTTTATTTTCCTATACGGTCAAGAATCTCAAGTTTTATCAGTCCTGAGCTGTCATAAAATGCTTTTCAAAGTCCTGTTCCTTTTCTTATGTTGCCTGTAAACATGTTCTTTTTCTAACCCTCCACTTGTAAAGACTTTGACCTTTCAACTATAATATCCATAATTTTTGTCTTTCCCATATTTTATCATTTTAATTATGCAAATTTTATTATTTTCATTAGTTGCTTTCTTTAGCAGGCTATAATTTTCCAGATATCAAATTTGTTTTTCTAATTTCTATTAAATTCTGAGTATTATACTATGTATAAATGAATAAAGCGAGAACATCCTTCGCTAGTCTAAACAACATCAGGAAGTCTTTCCAGTAAAGCACAAACACAAAATTAAGATTATATGATAGCTGTGTACTTTCTGTGCTTCTGTATTGTGCGGAATGCTGGAGAGTAATAAAAAAAGAAATGTCGAAATTGTCTTCTTTCCAAACAATCTGCCTAAGGAAAGTTCTCGGAGTCATTTGGCTGAATACTATCACCAACCAAGAACTACTTACTCGGAGCAACCAAGAGGACATATACACAATCATAGCTGGCATACGTTGGAGTTGGGTAGGCCACACCCTCAGAAGAGACCTCTATGCCATCACAAGAACAGCTATGCTATGGACTCCTAAAGGAAAGCAAAAGAGAGACCGACCAGAAACAACTTGGTGGAGAACTGTGGAGGCTGAGATGCAAAGAATAAACCAGAGTTGGGGCACTGCACGAAGGATGGCCGCTGACTGAGCAAAGTGGAAGCAGTTTGTTGCTGCCTTTCAAGATGCCACCAGGCGTGATGGCCACTGACTGCTTTGACAGTCGATGTAGAGGGATCAAAGAAAGATAAGAAAATTATACTATGTGTCCTCAAGGTTTGTAATTGTACCAGTGTTGGTTATGCTTCTTTTCTGTGGAGCTGTCTAGATATGGCATGTTATAAGTTTGGGTCTTGTTTATTTGAATGAAGTTTTAGCAATAAATTATCATACATATTTTAATCATGTGTTCTCATAATTATTAGTTTTATTTTATAATTTTTTCTCCTTCAGTTCTTTTATATCCCAGGTAGTTTACTTGCATTTCTCGTCCAGAAAAATCTCCTCACTGCAATTCCTCATGAGAAAATTGTTTGCAGACAAGTTTTTTTTGTTTTGTTTTTAGGTTTTTTAGGTAAATTTTAGGCTGAACATTTATTTGTTTTTTTTTTAATACTGTGGAATAATTTTTTGGAATTATTATTTTAAAAAAAAACAGCTTACTTTAGGAATGTTTAAAATGTTCCAAATTCTGTTAAATAGGGATGTTATAATTCATGTGTTACATTTTGGCATAGTTTGTATATTTCATTGCTGAAGAAGTCCTGCCCTGAAGAAAATGTTTTTTTTTTAATGAAAACTTGTGATGAATTAATTCGATTTGTCCTTTTTTGCATTTTCCACTTCCTTGACTGTTTTCTTTACACTTCCATATGATAGTAAATCTGTAATTTCTTTATGGATTTTTTTATCAGGTTTTTATTTTGTCTGTTATCTTTCTGCAAGATTGTTAATAGTACTAACACTGTTGTAATGTTTGGCCAGTGCATTTGCTTTTTGTCTGTCTGTGACTGCTTTTACATGACTTTTTATGCATGGAGGCATATCTCGAGTCATCCTTATATGACCACCAGCTACGCACAATGCTACAATATATGTACGTGGAAGTGAAACTATGTATGTGAGGCTAATTACATCTTCATTGACTCTTGAAATCATCCATATATTTCCATGGATTCCACCTGTAGTGAAACTTGTTGAGTCACTTGAACCCCAGGCGTAATTCTTTGGCTTTGACTTGGTTGACTGCATACAGAAGGATCTCACTGTGGACCCAGTGATAGGCAGGGGAAGCTGAGAATAGGACTGTGCAGGATGTGACAATTCCTTGGGAGAGCCCAGAGTACAGTATTTTAGCTCTGCTTAGTTGGAGACCCCCCTTGGAAGGAGGGAAATGCACAGTATGCCACGCACTTCTTATTCTTTGCTTGGGACCAGATGTGACGATCCTTTAAATGCAAGCCAAGCTGGAGAAAGTGGAGCTCATGACTTCAACTTAACACATTTCAAAATGGCAGAAGAGCCTCAGGGAAAGCCTAGATCTACAGTGTAGATAATACCAAGGAGTCTTCAACTCAGTATTGGCCGCTAAAGAGTGAGAAGCTCAGCAGCCCTAGTTAAACAACAACAGCAGGACTTTTTTTAAATTTTGTAGTTATAATTAGTTCTCAGTTTTATAGTCTGTAATTGGGTCTGTACATTTGTAATATAATATGGTTAGGAATCAATGTTTATTAGAATTTTTTTCCAGTAATTTTCTTTTTCCTTGAATACTGTTTTATTTCTTACCCTATTATGATGATAGGAAACTCTTTACAGAGCGATACAACAGGAAGCAATCTGATCATCAGAAGAAGTCCCCCCGTCCGACAAGTGTTTCGGCCCTATATACTCCTTTACACTCTAAGGGGGGCGGGCCCACTTGGGTCATGACTCCCAAGCGTCTCAGCTTCCTGTTGTCTTGCATCGAAAATGAACCCATTTCACTTATGGTAGCAACTTTAAATTCCACAACTCCGCCAGCCGTGGAGGCAATTGTGAAAGTAACAAGGAGAAGACAAATTATTCCGTTTGTTCCGTCGCACACACTGAGACACCAGCGCGAAGTCAACGAGTCGCCACTGCGCGTTCCCCACTGGACTTTTGATACTGACACCCCTTATAGTATACACCGCTTGTCGCCCCTGAGTCGCAGCCCGTTCACTAGTCCACCACAAACCTCAGCGTATTGTGGACTTAGAAAAATTCCTGGTGTTTTTTGTACCGCAGCGTTTATTGTTACGATCTCCATTCCCCATTGCGGTTGTTCCACAGCCAGCCTGATGCCTTTTCGGCAGTTTCACTAAGCCTCTTCAGGGCCCTTGTTCTCGACTGTCCCCTCAGCCCCAACAGTTTCAATAGATCATACACTGATGCAGCCACAAGCCCTCTTGCGCCCACTTCAACAGCCATGACCCTTGCAGTGAACCCATCGTGTCTCAGATCCGCGGCCAGATCACTATACTTGGCCGCTTTGAACGAATGTTGCTCATCTAATCTGGATTCAAATGGCACTGTCAGAATGAAGCACTATATCCGGCCGTCTCCGCGATTTTCTGATACTCTCTGGATATGCCCCTCGTCCAGGTAGGTCTACCGCCATCTCCCAATCATTTGCACAATCAAGAAGAGATGGTAAACTGCTACCAGGTTTATTCGGTTTGGGGTGTGCTGACTTTCCTGCCCTCAGAAAGTATGTGTTTGCGGTGTCTGGCCGGACTTTGCTATTCGCCTTCATTCTTGCCAGATCTATTGTCGCAGCAAGCTCATTTAGCACTTTGTTATGGCGCCAAGTGTATCGCCCTTGCCCTAATGACACCTTACACGCTGAGAGCACGTGTTCAAGTGTCTGCCTCCCCTGGCACAGGGGGCACTGCTCATCATCCGACTTTCCCCATTTCACAAGGTTGGTGGCCGACGGCAGCAGGTCATACAGTGATCTGACAACGAAGCTGAGCCTAAGAGGTGCCATATGCCATATATCATTCCATGTCAAGGACCTCTGCAGGGCTCCTTCCCATGTAGTCCATTGGCCTTGTTGGACCTGCTGCACTGCTTTTTGCAACCTCTTATCATTCTCAGCTTCTCGTATCTCCTGAACTACCATGTCTCTGCGCTCCCTGCTTGATGCCTTGGACCACCAGCGGATGTCTCCATGACCAAATCCCCGTCTATTCGTTTGTGTGTATCCGATTACCTCCCTCAGTTTGAGTGACTCTTGGGCAGCATCAACAGCTTCTTCCACTTTCCACTTCCTTCCCGTTTTCAGTGTGGGCTGAATGGACTTAACCACGTCATCAGCTGACTCGCGTAGCATCATTGCAAGCCTTGCCTTTCCAACTTTGTACTCTTCAACAACTGACTTGAAAGGAAGCAGAAGTTTTGACTTTTTGCAGTACAGTGCTACATCTGACAGACCTGATGGTACTCCTAGCCATTTCCTCATGAACTTGTTGACCTTCTTCTCTATGGCTTCCACTGTACTTGTGCTTATTTCATATATAAGCAGTGGCCACAGCAACTTTGGTATCAACATGAACTGGAGGCACCACAGCTTGAACTTCCCCAGGAGTCTGCTTTGGTCTATGATCTGTAGCCCTCTGTCTGCCATTTCTATTGTCTGTTGCACTGCCTTTGAGTCTTTTAATGAGGCATCGTACACCCTGCCAAGACTTTTTTTTCCAGTAATTTTCTTTTTCCTTGAATACTGTTTTATTTCTTACCCTATTATATTATATGAGGTCGATTTCCGTAAATCGGCTACAAGTCGTGTCGTCCAATTTGTTGTTAATGTCATAGCTAAATTTGCTTGTACGCTGACGCAACCAAATGTTTCTTTGTTACGGCCGTCAGAAGTAATTTTTTTAATTACATTTAAAAAAAAATAATGCATCAGCTTGATATACATGTATACTAGTGTGACAATGCCATTTTGGTCACTGCAGCCTAGCATTTTTACCACCATTGTAAAGTTAGTCATGAACTAAAAATAGAACACTTGTCATGCCGCTGATGGAGTAGCAGCCAATCAGAGAAGAGAAGTGCCCAGTCTGGCCGCATCAGTTGAAATTCTTTGTCATTCCCCACGCCAGATGCAGAGAGAACAAGTCACTTAATCGGTGCTGAAGTCTAGTTCAAGATCATGCCTAGGACATAACGTCCACGAACACTGTCTGGGTGTTCGGTAGAATTAAATGCTGTCCTATATAAGGCTTTGTGTTGCTTGAATTGCTAAGTCTGCTGCTGAGAGGGTTGCAAACAACCAATAATTGCAACCTCTGTCAAACGATCCTTAATTAAATTTTCTTAGTGCATGGGTCTTGGGTGTGAGGTAGCCACGTCGACATAAGTTCGCCTCAACCACACCTAGCCCCTGTGTACAAGTGGCGTTGTCAGCAGGATTGACAGACAGCATGCAGTGAAGCAACTCTTCAGTAATCAGGGCAATAAAAGCAGGAACAGTAGAACACCCAGGTCAGTGCAAGGCAGGGAACACTATCATCCAGCTTATCATTGTATTCACTCAACTCTACTAGCGACAAGATTGCGGCGTGCAACACACGTGCTACTAGTAGGTTGGATAAAGAAGATGTGGCTGAAGTGGATAACCCTGTAGTGGAACTAGAGCCTCAGCCAGAGTGAGTGCGGTACATCATGGTACCCACTCACAAGAAAGTGCTGTGATTTGGAGAGCGCATAGGTCCTACAGCTGAGGAATATGTCAGGGAGGTGAGAGCTGCCTGGAGAGTAGGGATGATAAGCAAAGAGGACCAGGCAGATGTTATTCTTGACAGTGTGACTTCAAGTGTCCGCAGGGAGCTGAGGATTCAGGCTGAGGACGATGACCCGGATGCAATGTTATATTCCATTCTTAGGGTAGATTGGGAACGTCGAAGCATCCCAGAGCTAATGGCCACTCTTTACTCTACCTGGCAAGGTGCAAGGGAGTCTCTTTGGGAATTCTCCCATCGCATCCACGAGGTATTTGAAATTGTTGTAAGAGCACAAAAACAGAATAATGTAACTCCTCTGGAGCCATCCATCCTTCGGGACCAGTTTGCTGCTTGTCTGAGAGATGATCTGCTAAGAAAGTTCGCAAAGGAAACGATCATTAAAGAGCCTACAGCATCGTTCATGTCGATGAGAGACTATGCTCTACAATTTTCAGAGACCGAACCCACTTCTGGGGCTGGCGTTGTGGGTGTCAAAGTGGCAAGAACAGAGACTGTGCCAGATACCCATGCATTAAACGCAGAAGTGAAGCGGCAGAGGGCCCAGGTGGCTCAGTTAGAAACTAAGCTTGATGAAATGTCTCAGGAGCAGGAGAGACGTATCAGGACAGTTCGCTGTTTTAGATGTAGAAGGCTAGACCATGTACAGAATCAATGTCCACAGGCACTAAACTAGACCCCTCTGCGGCTAGGAGTCAGGCTACAGAAGGGGAGCAGGATAACTCAGAGATAAAGATGGTTGTAATGATAGCAGGGAAGAAAGTCAGGTGCATTCTTGACATGGGGTCCCAAGTTTTAGCTGTTATGGAACAGTGCTTTCAACAACTTTTTGAAGATCTGACCCTGGATGAAAGTAAATGGGTGTGACTAACTGCTGCCAATGGTGTCACAACTCCATATGCTGGCCATCTAGTGGTTGATGTTAAGACAATAAAACAACCCTACAGGTGCATTCCTCCAGCTTTTTACAAAGAGGTGCAATACCATCTTCAGGGTCTCCTCGACAAACAGATTATAAAAGAAAGTTCAAGCCCCTGGGCTTCACCTATTGTGCTCGTGCGGAAGAAAGATGGCAGACTGCGATTATGTGTAGACTACAGGGCTCTCAATGCCAAGACCAAAAAGGACGCCTACCCTCTTCCCTGGGTGGAGGAATATTTAGACGCTTTAGGAGGAGCAAGAATATTTTCTTCACTAGATCTAGCAAGTGGCTACTACCAGGTTGCCATGAAGGCAGAGGATCAAGAGAAAACAGCATTCACTACATCATTTGGATTGTACGAGTACACTAGGATGCCTATGGGACTAACTAATTCAGCCAGTACTTTTCAATGACTAATGCAGAGTTCCATGCACGATATGATGTTCCAGCTGTTGCTGGTTTACCTAGATGACATTCTTGTGTACTCAACTGGCTTTACAGAACACCTGCAGTGGCTTGAAAAAGTGTTCCAGTGGTTGCAGCAACTTCGTCTGAAGTTGAATGGGGCTAAATGTCGTTTCTGCAAGCCAAAAGTGGAATTTTTGGGCCATACCGTATCTGAAGAGGGCATTGGAGCAATGGAGGACAATATACAGGCTATCAAAGAGGCATCAATACCCAGAACGCAGACAGAGTTACACGCATTCCTTGGTTTAGCAAGTTATTATCGGAGGATTGTGCCTGGGTTTGCCACTATAGCACGCCCACTGCATGAACTGGTAGCTCAGTTAAATCAAGACAAAGATCCACAGGGTAAATTCTTCTTCTTCCATCCTTAGCCATCAACCGGCAAAGCAGTATGTGGCCAGTACGCCTAGTGGCGTCTTAGGGCAACAACAAATTGATCAATCTATCGCTGTTTCCACCACGCCTAGTGGCGTCTTTGTGGAACAAAAACAGACCAAACAATCTATCATTGTTTCCGTAATCAGATTGGTTGGCAAGCAGGTGATCAGCCCACTGTGCGAAGTTTTTACGGGATGGGGTAAACAGCCCCATGCCCATACCCTCCTTAGTCGCCTTTTACGACATGCGTGGTAGGGTGCAGTGTTACTATTCTTTGCTCCCCTTTCGGGCCCCGGTAACACACGGGTGACAGGGTAAATGGAGGTTCAAGAAAGCTGCCATAGGAGAACTGTGGACCCAAGAGTGTGATGTTGCTTTTAAGCAGTTGAAAGCTATGCTTACATCTACTCCTCTTCTTCATTCATAACCCTCCACTCCCAAAGGAGCATAGGCCTTCAACAAACACATGCCAAGTCCTCCTGTCACGTGCCATCATCTCAAGTTCTTTCCATGTTCTCCTCATCATTTTCACCTCTGTTTCCAACTCTCTTCTCCATGTACTTCTTGGTCTTCCTCTGCCTCTCTTGCCCTGGGGGTTCCAGAACAAGGACTGCCTTGTAATGCTATCAACAGGTTTCCTCAGTGTGTGTCCTATCCATCGCCATCGTCTTCTTCTCATCTCTTGTTCCACTGGCACTTGTCTAGTTCTTGTCATCAGTTCCACGTTGGTAACCTTGTCATACCATTTTAATCCCTCTATTCTACGCAAGCACCCATTTATGAAAGTCTGTAGCTTTTTGGTTGTTGTCTTTGTTGTTCTCCATGTCTCTGAGCCATACAATAGGACTGACTTCACATTTGAGTTGAAGATTCTTATTTTCGTGTTGGATCCTATTTCTCTTGATCTCCATATATTTCCCAATGCAATGAAAGCTCCTCTTGCTTTTTGTATTCTTATTTTGATATCGCTGTCTGTCCCTCCAACTTTGTCTATATTACTGCCAAGATATGTGTATGATTCTACATCTTGTATTGGTGTTTCTTCAAGTTCAACCCTGTTATCATTACCTGCATTTATTCGCATTATTTTTGTCTTTTCCCTGTGTATTTTCAGACCCAATTGCTGTGACCTCTCATCGAGTGTTTTCAATTTGTCCTGCATCTGATTACGGTTATGGGACAGAAGAGCCAAGTCATCAGCAAAATCCAGATCATCCAACTGCTTAGTCAGAGTCCACTGGATTCCATTTCTGTTGTGTGTTGCCGATGATCTCATAACCCAATCTATTGCCAGCAAGAAAAGAAATGGAGACAAGAGGCATCCCTGTCGCACTCCTGTTCTTATCCCAAACGGTTCTGTAAGCTGTCCTTCGTGAAGAACTCTGCATGTCATGTCTTCATATGTTTTCTTTATTAAATTAATGATCTTCAGGGGAACTCCATAATGCCTCAACAATTTCCAAAGTGATTCTCTGTCTACACTGTCAAATGCCTTTTCGTAGTCCACAAATCCGATGTATAGTGGTGAATTCCATTCCAGACTTTGTTCAACTATTATTCTCAAAGTGGCTATCTGGTCTGTACATGATCTGTTTTGTCGAAAACCTGCTTGTTCATCTCTCAGTTTCTTGTCTATGGACTCTTTTAATCTCTCAAGGATAATCCTGTTTAATACTTTTCCTGGCACTGATAGTAACATTATTCCTCTATAATTTGTGCACTCTTGTAAATTTCCCTTCTTAGGCAACTTAACCAGATATCCTTCCTTCCATTCTGCTGGTATCTCTTCCTTTTCCCAGACTTTACCAAGTAATTTATATAACATCTCTGTAGCCGTGTCGATATCTGCTTTGATGGCCTCTGCTGGAATGCCATCAGGTCCAGACGCTTTTCCATCTCTTAGAAGCTTTATGGCTTTCTTTATTTCTTCCTTCGTTGGTCTTTCACCGTTAATTTGTAGCTCTTCTTCTGCTGGCTGGATGTCCGGCGGGTTTTGTGGAGCTGGTCTATTGAGAAGGTCCCCAAAATATTCTGTCCACCTCTTCATTTGCTCTTGTATATTGCTGAGCAGTTTCCCATTCTTATCTTTTATGAGGCAACTTGTTTGCTTGTATTTCCCTGTTAGCTTCTTTGTGCTGCTATACAGTTCTCTCATATTTCCTTTGGCTGCAGCATCTTCTGCCTCTCTTGCCAACTTCTCAATATACTTCCTCTTGTCTCTTTTGATACTTCTTTTTACTTCTTTGTTTGCTTCTGTGTACACTTCTTGAGCCTTGGCTTTGGAACTTCTGGTTTTGCTTGTGTTTAACTCTGCTTTCTTGTTTTTTCTATCTTTTATCTTATTGATGGTTTCTGTTGTTATCCATGCTTTTTGTTGTCTTTCCCTTTTCCCCAGTATTTCTTCACATGTCTCCTTCCATACAGTTTTGACCTGCTGCCAATAGTCTTCTGTATTCTCTACATCTTCCAGCTGTTGGAGCACTTGGAATTTGTTGGATACTGTGACCGCAAATTTGTCTCTTGTTTCTTGATTTCTTAGCTGTCCTACATTATACTGTTGTCTATAATTTTGCATTGTTGCATATCTCTTGAGTTTCATTTTTACTTTGGCTATCAGAAGATGGTGATCTGATGCCACATCTGCTCCTCTATATACCTTTACATCCTGCAATGATGATCTAAACTTCTTGTTTATGCATATATGATCAATCTGATTTTCTGTTCTATGGTCTGGTGATATCCATGTTGCCTTGTGTATTCTCTTATGTGGAAACATGCTTCCTCCTATAGCCAGTTGATTTGAAGCACAGAAGTTTGTGAATAGTTCTCCATTTTCATTCATTACTCCTAGCCCATGTTTTCCCATGACTTCTTCAAATCCGGTGTTGACTGTACCTATCTTTGCATTCATGTCACCCATCAAAATTGTGATGTCTCTTCTTTTTACTTTATCCATAATTTCCTGTAGTTTAGTATAAAATGCTTCTTTCACAGACTCTTCTTTGTCATTAGTTGGTGCATAACATTGGATGACATTTACATGAATTTTCTTTTTAGCTGTTTTGAAAGTAGCTGTTATTATTCTGGGTCCAACAGCTTCCCATTCAATGAGTGCTTTCTGTGCTTCTTTAGATACCATAAGAGCTACCCCTTCACTGTGGTGTGAACTTTCGTCTTCATGTCCTGAGGACAGCACCAATTCACCTGTGATGAGTTTCTTCCTGTCTACCCCCTTCCACTTTGTTTCACACATTCCCAGAACCTCGATTTTGTATTCCCTCATTTCTGCTGCTACTTGCGCCACTTTCCCTTGTTCGTTTAATGTCCGAACATTCCAGGTGCCAAATCTGGAAGTTCTCCTAGAAGAAAGAAGGTTAGTCAGCAACACAGACTCCTTTCGGCTTTCTCTGTGTTGCATCATACGCCTCCCCACGAGAGGACCTTCCCCTGTCTTGGATGGCTGTGTTTTATTTTCTTTATTTGACTTGTCCATATTTGTTGAAGTTTTTTGTGGTTTAAATTTTTTACAGGATGGGGTAACCGGCCCCATGCCCAATCCTCCTTAGTCGCTTTCTACGACATGCTTGGCAGGGGACAGTGTTACTATTCTTTGCTCCCCTTTCGGGCCCCGGTAACACACGGGTGACTCCTCTTCTTGGTTTCCCAGATTTTTCTGTGCCCTTTATACTAGAAGTGGATGCCTCATACCAGGGACTGGGAGCTGTATTATCACAAGTGCAAGATGGCAGGAAAAGAGTGTTAGCTTATGCCAGTCGCACTCTGCGACCATCAGAGAAAAACACCAAAAGTAGCATGAAACTAGAGCTACTAAGTCTGAAATGGGCTATGACAGAGAAATTCAGAAGTTGTCTGCTTGGAGCTCAAGGTGAGGTGTTCACAGACAACAGGAGCATGGCTCTGTGGCAAAAGGCTAAGCATGGCGCAATTGAACAGAGATGGATAGCCCAGATGTCGATGTTCAGTTATTCTATCAAACACAAGGCAGGTAGAGCGAATGGGAATGCTGACTACCTCTCTCGGGACCCTATTGAGAGTCCAGAACAAACAGATGAAGATGATGATGTTGCTATCAGTCACATAGCATTGGTGCCAGCCCACACAACAGCTATACCCCCAAGGTTAGGTTTGCTGCAGAATATGGAGTTAGGAGCCGTGTTGGGAGCAGTGGAGATGAGAGATGCAACAGACCCAAATCCAGACACAGGTATGGCACTAACTTTTCCATCTATTCTCTTGAAGAACTGTTAGCACTGCAAGAGGCTGTTACTGATGTAACGACAGTCTCCAGAATTATAAGAGATGGTATTATTGCCAAAAGGGGAGATGAGGGGACTATCAAAGCCAGCAAAGAAGCTACTAAGGCAGCATAGGTGCTTAATACTTATCAGACTTATCGGAGGCTTGCTGTATCGGACAGTAAGCGGACCAGATGGGACTAAGATCACGCAGCTAGTGGTTCCAGAATCTTTAAAAAAGTGAGTGCTGGAGGCAGTGCACAAAACTGGCCACCAGGGCCGTGACCGCATGTTGCAGATACTGAGAAGCAGGTGTTTCTGGGATGGCATAACGTCTGATGTAGAAGCATTCTGCAGAAGGTGCAGTAGATGCAATATAGCAAAAGCCCCGCTTCAAGGTCCATCGGGTAACCTGCTGGCATCCAAGCCTTTTGAAGTAGTCGCCATGGACTTTACGCTGCTGGAAAGAGACGTGCGAGGCTACGAGAATGTACTCATTATAACTGATGTATTTAGCAAGTTTGCTGTTGCCGTACCAACCAGAGACCAAAAAGCAACCAACGTGGCCCGAGCATTGGTAGAAAAGTGGTTTTTGTACTTAGGTGTGCCGCAGAGGCTGCACTCTGACCAGGGCAGAAATTTCGAGTCAGCGGTCATATCAGAACTGCAAAATATATGGCATCAAGAAAAATCGAACGACAGCTTACAATCCTCGTTACAATGGCCAGTGTGAGCAGTTTAACAGGACATTGCATGATCTCTTGAGGCCATTATCCACCAATGAGAAATGGAGATGGTCTGAGCATCTGGCAGAGGTCCTTGCAGTCTACAACGCTACTCCTCATGCATCAACGGGTTACTCCCCTTACTGCCTTTTGTGTGGGAAGGAGCCAAAAATGCCCATTGATTTCATATTGGGCCATTCATCGGGTGAAGAAGAACCAGCAACGGTTGACCAATGGCTTGAAGGGCACATTTCCAGGCTACGAGAGGCGCACGTAAGAGCAGAAGCACAGTTACAGAGGTTGGCTACAGTCAGGAAAGAGAGATGTGACAAGTTGCCGCATTCTGTTCCCCTACAAGTGGGAGAATTGGTGAGGAAGAAAACGCACTATGCTGAAAGATCGAAAATTCATGACGTGGTCAGAAGAGGAGTACATTGTTGTTCGTGCTCCCACAATGACAGGAGGTTCATATGTCATCCGACGAACAGATGGAGCGAGTCCGAGCTTTAGAGTCACTGTCAACGAATTGAAACGAAGTGAAGACAAAGATGATTCTCCAGGTCCAGTAGATACGACGTTAGGCCTACCTAAGGCACCAGCTTTTGCCAGATGAGACAGACCCTGGGGAGGACGTACATAGTCTAATTCCCGAACCAGGCTGGTATGCTCTGCAGCCGCTAGAGAGTCCTACCCCAAGACGATCTGAAAGAATACAACTGAGGAGCCAGAGGTAGTGCTGTTGTCGAGACGACAACAAAATCAGGGGTGGAATATGTGACAGCGCCATTTTGGTCACTGCAGCCTAGCATTTTGACCGCCTTTGTAACATTGGTCATGATCTAAAAATAGAACACTTGTCATGCCGCTGATGGAGTAGCAGCCAATTAGAGAAGAGAAGCGCCCAGACTGGCCACGTCAGTTGAAATTCTTTGTCATTCCCCATGCCAGATGCAGAGAGAACAAGTCACTGAATCGGTGCTGAAGTCTAGTTCAAGATCATGCCTAGGACGTAGCGTCCACGAACACTGTCTGGGTGTTCGGTAGAATTAAATGTCGTTCTATATAAAGCTTTATGTTGTTTGAAATACTAAGCCTGGTGCTGAGAGGGTTGCAAACAACCAATAATTGCAACCCCTGTCAAATGATCCTTAATTAAATTTTCTTGGTGCATGGGTCTTGGGTGTGAGGTAGCCACGTCGACATAAGTTCGCCTCAACCCCACCTAGCCCCTATCACAAGTGGCGTCGTCCCTGTCACACTAGTAATAATACTGAAGACTTAAGTTTGATTAACTAATTATAATTTTTTATAGATAACATACTGTATATAAATTTGAAACTTGGTGAAAAGATACTGGTTTGTTTTTAAATAAATTTGACATTTTTTAAACAAAATGACATTTCTAATATACAAAATACCAGTGCTGCCAACATTTAAATAATTCTAGTGTGTTATTATTTTAAGTATAGGCCAAACTGATTTGTCATCACACTGGTGCACAATTGGGAAAGGGGGGGGGGGGGGGGATCATTAAAAAATAATAGAGTAAAACCAGGGCATGAGGAGTCTGATAAGATTTTTCTGACTCCGACTCTAACTCCAGTAATTTATAATAACTGGAGTCTTACTCCATTAATTATTAATCGCTTCTTATATGATCATACTAGAGTAAAAGCCTGTCATATGATGGGAATTCAATTCAAAAGCACCAATGCTTAACAGCAATTTTACTTATTCAAATACTTGTGGAAAAATAATGTTAGGTGTGAATATTTGATTGTCCATCAGAAGAGTACCTTGATTTTCTGTTGTTTTAATTTCTAATTTTGCATTGTTGTGATTTCTTTACCAAGACAATGTGACGTACAGCTGTCCGCGAGAGAAAACTGGCTCGATCAAGAAAATATTGTTAAACTCTAAGTGATTATTAAACCTGTTGATCTATAACTCTACGGCTATGGTTGGATTAATCACTATTGAGTGAATTGTATGTCTGCACCCATTTTTAGTAACCCTGCACACATATGACTCATATTGTGTTAAGTAACCCAAACATATATAACACGGCTGTTTGCCCGCTATTAAAAGTCACTACGTTAGTTCTGTTGCTTTCCTTATATATTTCAACAATATATAAGGAAAACCAACGGGCTGATCACCCGTTTGCCAGTCACTTCGATTACGGAAACAACAGCAAATGGATTGATTTGCCGTTGCCCTAAAGACGCCAATAGGCGTGATGGGAAGCAATGGCAAAGAAAACCTATCTGCTGTTGCCCTAAGACGCCACTAGGCGTAATGGCCACTGACTGCTTTGACGGTCGGTGGCTAAGGATGGAAGAAGAAGAAGAAGAATATAAGGAAAGCAGCAAATCATGCTTGGGATTCCAGGAAAGAAAGAAGCAAGACTGGATAACACCAGAAACATTAAACACCATAACGATGAGAAAGGAAATGAAAAGAAAGAAAACAGAAGCGAAATCCCCCAAGTTAAAGCAACTATATAGCCGAACAGTACAGTCAGCTGGACAAGGAAGTTAAACGCCAAACCCGAGCCAACAAAAGAAATTTCCTAGACGATCTTGCAAGACAGGCAGAAGAGGCAACACTGAGAAATGAACAAAGCACAGTATATAAAATAACTAAAATCATCAGCAGAAAACGAGGTGCAAACAATATTACATTAGTAAGAGATAAGCAAGGAAATCTCATCACGACAGCAGAGGGACAGGAAACAAGATGGGCTGAGCATTTCAGAGAAACTCTGAACAAGGAACCACCAGAGACACAATTGAATGTTCCTGAGGCTGAAAATGATCTAGATGTTAATACAGACATTCCATGAAAAGAAGAAATCATCACAGCAATCAAAGGGTTAAAGAATGGAAAAGCTCCTGGCCATGATAACTTAAATGCAGAGCTATTTAAGACAGACCCTGAGCTAGCAGCAGAACTATTAGAACCACTATTTGCACAAGTCTGGAAAACACCAACGAAGTGGAACAAAGGAATAATTTTCAAATTGCCCAAGAAGGGAGATCTTGCAGACTGCAATAATTGGAGAGGAATCACTCTTCTCTCAGTTCCCAGCAAAATACTAGGCAGGATAATTATACAGAGATTTCAAAAGCAGTAGACCACAAACTGAGGAAAGAACAAGCAGGATTTAGACAGAACAGAAGATATGTAGATCATATATTTGCCCTCAGGAACATTATAGTGCTCAGAATGGCAAAGACAGCTGTACATTAATTTCGTTGATTTTGAAAAGGCTTTTGACAGCATACATAGGGACAGTTTATGGAAAATACTGAGGGCTTATGGAATTCTAAGCTGCATAGTGTCAATCTTAAAAAGCCTCTATGCCAACTTTACGTGTAGCGTTGAGGTGAAGACAGGAGTACGACAGGGATGCCCCTTATCATCCACTCTATTTTTTACAGTCATAGACTGGGTGATGCGCCAGACAACAGAGGGCAGTCCAAGAGGAATAAGATGGACTACATTTTCTACATTGGAAGATCTGGAATATGCAGATGACATTGCACTACTAGCACATTCACATCAACACATCCAGGAAAAACGGACAGCCTAATAAGTATAGCCAGCAGGTGGGCGTGAACATCAATCTAAAGAAGACAGAGGTCATGACGCTCAATGTGAGCAACCCTGAGCCCATATCAGTAAGGAATCAGCAACTGGAACAGACAGACACCTTCACATACCTAGGATGCATAGTAACACCAGACGGCAGAGCAAGCAAAGACATCAACAACAGAATGAACAAAGCAAGAACAACCTTTTTTAGTCTAAACAAATTCTGGAAGTCCTCTCAGTACAGCACAAAATTAAGATTATATCAGAGCTGTGTGCTTTCTGTGCTTCTCTATGGTGCAGAATGCTGGAGAGTTACAGAGAAGGAAATGTCGAAATTGTCCTCTTTTCACACAACATGCCTAAGAAAAATTCTCCGAATCTTTTGGCCGAATACCATCACCAACCAAGATCTGCTTACATGGAGCAAGCAGGAGGACATGTACACCATCATAGCTGGCAGACGCTGGAGCTGTGTTGGCCATGTCCTCAGAAGAGACCCTGATGCCATCACAAGAACAACTATGCTATGGACCCCTGAAGGAAAACGAAAGAGAGGCCGACCAAAAACAACTTGCGGAGGACTGTGGAGACTGAGATGCAAAGAATGAACCAGAGTTGGGGCACTGTATGAAAGATGGCCACCGACCGAGCAAAGTGGAATCAATTTGTTGTTGCCCTACAAGACGCCACCAGGCGTGATATCCACTGACTGCTTTGGCGGTCGGTGGCTAAGTATCAAAGAAGAAGACGTTAGTTCTGGAGCATCTGATTGACAGAGTGGTTAAAGCACTGGTCTCTCGCAGCAAAGGTGCCGGGTTCAATTCACACTAACATCACGCTTAAGTTTACCTTTATGTTTGTTTCATATTAATTTACCGTTTACAGGCCTCGGGTTTCCCTTCCTTATATGTTTTAAGTTTACCCAGCTGTAAATGCATACATGTCTTTGCTATTGAGTTAGGGAAGGAAAAGGCAGCGAGGAAGGGAACTTGTCACACCACCTCTCGATGCTGTACCTAGTATAGTGAAGTCTCTAACACTTCACCCCCCTATGGCAGTATCTGCTATGGGACTGCCTTTACCTTTTTACGTTAGTTCTGAGCCTGAACGGTTGACCCAATTTCTCACCACCTAGGTCACAGCTTTTTCTGCAGTGGGAAATACCTTATTTACTTACTTAGGTACTTAGTCATTCCTCTTCTACCGTGAGGTGTAGAGGTTTGGAAGAGAGAGCACCATACTGTCCTACCGGCTGTCTTCTTCCTGGCCTGGTTCCATTCTAGTCCTCAGTCCTTCAGAGATTGTCTAATGTTGTCCTCCTTGCGTCCTGGAGGTCTGGATCCCGGGCTCTTAGTTTCCTATACTTATCGTGGTAGTCGATCTTCGCCCATTAGGAAAATACCAGTTGACTTTATTCTAACAAAAGCGTGAAACTTTAATCATTGTATACGCATTCCTGTTAAGTATAGCACTAAAATAATTTTGTACAAAGTCTGAACATGCACGCCGTTCACATTGCGCATGCACACCAACCTTTGCGCACTTTTCTTTAACGAGTGTTAATATTTTCGGGAGCATTACGAACGGAATGACAGAATGAGCTAGAAAACTATATATATAATATTTGACATGTACACAGTGACTAACTAAACTCGTTAGTATCCATACTGCAACCCCAAATGTCATTTTGTTTTAGCATAATTCTTGCACATGAATGTTGGCGATATATACTTGTAATTACTAGGCATCGCAAAAGAAATGTTAAAAGTCTTTTATAATTTAACAGCCATCATTTCTAACATGATGCTAAAAAACTACAATATTCTTAAAAGCTACAAACCTAAAAGATGAAATGTAAAAAAAAATATTGACATTAAGATTTTATCTTCATCTCCTGAAAAATAAAATTTTAAAGTTTAATTTGTTCTAAGATGGAGGATCGCTTCAATTATATCCTCCTTTATTGTGGCTCTAAAGTCACATCTTACGCATCAGGTAGCAGAACACCATTTTTCTCAACGAAAAACTGTCCTGGAGATGTCAGGAACCTTGAGCACCAACATTCACATTTTCTTGCAGCTGTGGTTTCTGTGGCAGAAGTTTGTGAATAGTTCCCCCTGTTTGTTCATTATTCCTAGCCTGTGTTTCCCTATGATTTCCTGAAAGCTGCTATTGTCTGTACCTATCTTTGCCTTTAGGACACCCATCAAAACTGTGATGGCTTTTCTTCTCATTTTATCCATAATATTTTGTAGTCTGGTGAAAAAGTTTCTTTCACAGACTCTTCGTTGCCATTGGTTAGTAAATAACACATACCTGTCAACCTCTTGAGAATGAAATCTATACGCTGGATCAATAAAAGCCTTATGAAGGCTCAAGAAACCTTACGCGAAAAATGTTTTATAAATTATGCAAGATATGTAGCATTAAAATGGCAAATGACGTATACTAATTAATTAAACGTACATAGAGATAACTCTATATGTCTGTATCAAATCACCTCTGAAGCTTTATGATGTGACAACCAGCGAGATGGAGGCGCTTTAACTTCTTCCCTCCCCACTGCCTTGTGGGTTTGACTTTTTAGTCAAAGGCTAGTGGAGACAGTCGTACACAAACTGATGGCAAGCAACGGGAAACTACCATTGTATTATCCCTTGTACAATCATGAATCAAAACAACTTTCTAGAAAAAGACAATGACGTTAAGGGGGATTCCAGAGGAATCACATCGTCCGGTAGGGAGCATCGTGTGCTACAGGCGTTACCCGATCGTCATCAAGCTACTGTTAGAAAAATTAGAATTAAAGATAACTTAAACATGGGAACTTGGAATGTCAGGACACTAATGCAGACTGGAAAATTAGATAACATCAAGATGGAAATGGAAAGAATGAATGTAAATGTATTAGGTCTATGTGAAATGAGATATACCGGAACAGGTGAAATGTATTCTCACAATTACAAAATAATTTATTCTGGAGGAAATAAACATGAAAGAGGAGTAGGCATAATATTGGATGCAGAATGGGCAAGAACAGTAAAGGGATTTTGGGCAATATCAGATCGAGTCCTGTTAGTTAAACTGAGTGACAGACCAATTGATATCAATTTTATACAAATATATGCCCCAACAGCAGATAGTACAGAAGAAGAAATAGATACATTTTACAATGAACTTGATATGGCAGTGACTCAGTGTAAATTTCATGAGACAACTGTTATACTTGGAGACTTCAATGCAAAGGTTGAAAATGAAAAAGTTGATGATGTGACTGGTGGTTATGGCCTGGAAGAAAGAAATGAGAGAGGTGACAGACTGATAGAGTGGGCAAGATCACATGATATGATAGTAGGAAACACCTGGTTTAAGCAGCATCCTAGACGCCTTTGGACATGGAAAGTTCAGGGAACAATGTTCATAATCAGATTGACTACATACTAATATGCAGGAGATTTAGAAACAGTTTGAAATCTGTGAAAACTAGGTCAGGAGCAGACTGCAACAGCGATCATATACCAGTAATAGGAAAACTTAGAATAAAATTGAAGAAAGTAAAGCGAGCTTCAAACAACATCAAATTAAACTTAACCTTACTTAATTCAGATAAGGAAATGAGTGAAAGATACAACATTACAGTACAGAATAGGTACAATGCAAAAGAAAAAATACAGAGCATAGATGAACAGTGAGAAATGCTAAAGGAATCAAACATCAAAAGAAATCGTACCAGAAGTAAAGAGGACTGCAAAGAAGAAGTGGATGACAGATTAAATTTTACAACTGATGGATGTAAGAAGGAAGAAGAAGCAAGACAACGAAGAATATGGCAGACTAAATAAGGAAATAGTAAACAAATGTAAAACAGCAAAAGAAGCATGGCTAAACCAGAAATGCAGAGCCGAAAAGACACAAAATCTATGTACAAGCAAATAAATTAGTTAAGAGGCAGAAGGACACAAACAGTCACAGGCTGTTTGAAATCAAAAGAAGGAACATTGTTAATGGGTCATGAGAACAAGATAGAAAGGTGGACAGAATACATCAAAGAGCTGTATGATGATGAAAGTCCATATTTGAACAACCAGGACAGTTGTGAAGGACCTCTGATACTTGTGGCAGAAGTAGAGGATGCCATGTGCCACATGAAGAAAGACAAAGTGCCTGGACCAGATAATGTAACAGTAGAAGAAAAGGAAGCTTTGGGAGAATTTGGAGTAGAAGTGATAACAAAACTCTTAAATGACATCTACAACAGTGGTCAAATACCTGATGATCTGCTAAAATCCATATTCATAGCTTTGCCAAAGAAACCTGGAGCCATGGAAGGGGAAGAACACCGCACCATTCGTGTTATGAGTCATTTAATGTAGAAGGGTGAAGGTTAACTGAAGGAAACGAACATATTTGTACTATGAATGATGACGTCACAGGACTCATTTGACGTTAATACAATACATTTAAATAAAATTAAAGATAGCCAGATTAGAATAAACAGGATAGATTACGAACATATGACTGTAACTGAATAAAAATTAGAACTAAATACACTAGAATACACCAGTTATAACATGACTATACACCTAACATGCAAGGTGAATTAATGCAAGTCCGAACGACACGATCACCGATAATGTATTCGACGCCTTCTTCGCGAAATGCTATTAATTCACGGCCTTAAGAACGATTACAATCAATTCGT
The DNA here is from genome assembly GCA_024509875.1 of Oreohelix idahoensis. NCBI lineage: Eukaryota > Metazoa > Mollusca > Gastropoda > Stylommatophora > Oreohelicidae > Oreohelix > Oreohelix idahoensis. The sequence goes on from JAMPIV010006013.1 coordinate 554,930, forward strand.
AGCATCCAAAGAGCTATAGAACTGATTATAATTCACCGCCCATCCATACCCGCTACATGTAAAAAGACAGAAACAATATTTAACATGGATACAAAGAAAAAAAAGAACATGGCGTTATTGGACAAATAGGATTAACTTATTGTAACCTTCAAATAAGTTACTTATCTTTTTGCCTCGATAGATTCATACAATGCTTGCTTCGCCAACGGACAGTAGGACTTATATTTCATGCTCATGTTGATTGAATCTATTTTCCAATGTTCGATTAAGCGTTTATAAATAATTTTCTTCAAAGACGTTGAAAGGCGGCTGCCATCACTACAGCTGATTCATCCTGTTGTCAAGGGGGTGTGACGTCATCGGTGTAGATACAAAAAGTGTTCATTTTCGCTCGAAAGGAATTTAGTTCTTTCAACTCGGTAATCTTTGAAATTATCCACGCCACATCTGGCCGCCAGCTGATAAAGTCGTTTATATAGGGAAGGCCGATAAGGCTGAGCTGGTTTAGAGCTGGTTATGTATTTTGGTTAATCGCGAATGCGTGCTTCGTCCGTTTATCATCTTGGAATAAGGGTCAACGTTATATTGATTCATCATTTGTTGAATGTCCAAGAATACATTCGTTCCCTTCGGAGCTCATCATTATATATACATATTTTTCTTATCAGAAGAGTTCTTCATTTGCATAATCATCAGCATTGGCAAATGCAGCAAATAGCTGTAACGTATCGATGTGATAAAGTCCTCAATTCAGAGTCCATGAATTTATTTACAGTTCACACATAAGACATTCACGTAGGTATGCATCCAGATATAGTTCATTAGAAATTTACATGCATAGTATTCATGTCCGTCCGTGTCAAAACAATATGTCAGATGAACATCGTGGCTATATACGTGCGCTGTTGTAATCAACAGCCAGAAATGAGCACATGAGTTCTTGACAGCTACATCTTGAATCATAATGCGATTCTCCTTCCATCATTTAATTTGATTTAGTTAATCTCATACTTAGATTAATATCCGAACTGACCCTGAGTTCTACATCGATTCATCTATATAATATAGGCTATATACTCAGCCTTTTTTCCTTGGAAGAAATACAAGACACGACCTTCTTGCTTGACGGATAGCATAACAAGGGCCTTGTAACCAAGTCACCCAGCGTGACCTTCCCAACGCGAATGCGTCATAATCTCCGCATATATTTCGCGTTCAGTATACCGTAAAATATCGACATATTCTATAAATGTTAATGACCCCTAAACGTTGCGCATGGCTAAACCCCAGCAGACGCCGTCATTTAAAATAACAGCGTAACACTTGGGCACAGCACAAAATAGAAATTGATGGAGAGCAACAGTTTCAGCCCTATGTTCTACAAGGAATGAAAAGGAATGATGATGATGAATCCTAATCCTTGCCCAATCCCTGTTTTGAACTTTTTTCCAAAACTTAAAAGCTAAGATGCAATAAATTATCAACAAAACAAGATTGGTAAGGCAGATGAATGAGTAGACAGAAAAAAAGATTTTCTCTATGTTGCGCCACATGCCTCCCTACCATTGGACCTCCTGTCTTTAGTTGACCTGTCTATGTTGTTTGTTGAGGTTTTTATGGTTTTAAAATTTCTATAGGATGGAGTAACTGACCCTATGCCCAACTCTCCCTGGTTGCCTTTTATGACATATGTGGTAGGTCACAGTGTTAGTATTCTTTGCTCCCCTTTCAGGCCCAGGTATTACATGGGTGACAGTAAAAGCAGACCTCCCTAAAATTACTTTAAATGGGCAGAACATTGGAAGGTAGGACAAGCTGAAATATCATGGAGTAACATTCGATCATGAGCTATTGTACAAGTAACATTTTGAGCTGATCATACAGAAGTGCTAGCACCATTTGTAACCACTAAAAAATAGCAATTGAACACCTGAAGCAAAGACTACTGTTTCTCCTTTATCATCAGTTAGTCAATTGTGGGCTGAGAATACTCACATTGTCAAGGTCACAGTGGGAACAACTGGAACGCATTCAGAATAAAGGAATGCATTGTCTTGTGCTGTAGAAGAGATAACCCCACTGTGACATTGAGGTACATGTTTGGATTGCTGATCCAGGTATGTTATGGCCTAGGCAATAGCCTTTATGCAGATAGCCACAGGCAAAAGACACCCATTGCATGGAAGGATAGCTGACATAATAATAATAGCCCCTTCAGTCATAACTGACTATGGGAATGCACCCCTGAGATGACAGCCCTCAGCTGCTTATTTTTCTGGTGCTCCTTTTGACGTTTTCTCCTCTCTTCTGCCTGTTGTGTGAGTCTCTTTTCGCCCAATTTGAGGTGGCGCTGTAAATAGCATCGCCACTTAGTGCAATCGCCAGCTTCATCCTCCCATGTTGCTGGATCCATGTCCAGTGCCCTCATATCTGTCTTGCACACATCTTTGAACCTCAGCTGTGGTCGCCCAACAGTTCTCTTGCCATCTGCTAATTGTCTATAGAAGATATCTTTTGGGATGCGACCATCTTACATACGGCGGTGTTGCATAGCGTAGGAAGGATAAGAACTTATAGTAGTTAGAAATAATAGATATAAATTAAGTGAAGCTTTTCCGGGATCACCCCGAGGAAGATTTGGCTCAAGAAGTCCTGGTGGGGTCCTCCACCGGCTGAAGGGAGACAAAGAGTGTAAATTCTCCTAACTAGACAAGGTCTGGAAAAGTTTGTAAGGAGATATTTGGTCTCTCGCTACTGTAGTCCCCTTCTCAGTTATCTATTATTATCCTTAATTATTACTGGGATTATATGTTATATTTTACGAGCCCCCCCCCCTCCCTTATAAAGGAAGATAAACATCAGACAATATGTAACATCTAATGGAATGAACAAGGCATGGGGTACATTATATACACCCAATTGGTTTATTAAATTTAAAATGAATGGAGGGTGAATGATGGTATTGTCGACGGAAATTGCGTGTATGCTGTATGGGATATACGTCTCACAATTCAAGTATTTTTTCTCATCAACTGGCTCGTCCTAAGACATTGATATGATGAGTTCCCTTTGAAACAGGAACTTAACTTTTCAGCCCCTGGCTGATAGTGAAGCGTGGTTGGTTGTCCTGTCTGCTTATGACGTTGCATCGGGTAGGTCTCGAATGGTTTGGATATGCCTTCACTGTGCTTGACTCCGTATTCTTCTCTGAGATTGGACTGTCGTGCGAGGCTCCCCCATAGACTACTCAGAGATTGGACTCTAATCAGCAATTTAGACACGTGGCTTCACAGTGCTTTAACGCGCGAATTCGCAGTGGTCTTAGATTAGGTCTGGCCCCCTCGCCTGCCTGGATGCAAGTGGAAGTTGCCTCGTTTGGCGCAACGTTTAGCGTGTTATTTCTGCTTGGGCACGTGACCTGAAGCATGCCTCATGTGACTTTGGCGTCTGATAGACGTTCCAATCAATAACGTTAAAAGTCACGTGAGGGGTTCCCCAGCGTGGGTCTAACTGGTTCTACCTAAGTCTAAGTAGTCTGCCATAAATTAAAACCGGTTTCGGGCCATTGAGGTTAGATTCAGAATGACGTCGTTAATCTAAAAATAGTACTAGACGCTAGAGTTGTTATCAACGAGTGAAATTTGCCGCGTAATTTTACCGGCTTTTCGATCATGCATTGAAGATGAATAAAAAATGGTGTCTCGTAAATTAAATGAAGAGAAGATTGGGCCAGTCGTCACAGGCAGACATGGCCAAGCCAGCATAGTCTGCGCTGTCTAAGCAGTGTATACATGCTTTGAAGGCCAGCACGTGACAACACCTCGACATTTGTCACTTTATCTTTCCACGAGATGCCGAGGATGTGGCGTAGACACCGTAAATGGAAGGTATTGAGCCTTCTTTCTTGCTTAGCATAGGTTGTCCAGGTCTCGCTGCCATATAGGAGTGTGCTGGCGATGCAGGCGTCATATACCGCAGATTTGGTCTTCATTGTGAGTTTGGAGTTTCCCCAAACACGCGATGTGAGGCGGGCAAAGGTAGCTGCAGCTTTGCCAATGCGTCTGTCAATTTCTGTGTCCGGTGAGAGTTTGTCATTGATGGTAGACTCTAGGTATGTGAAGTGGTGCACCAGCTGACAATAAAGGAGCAAGAATAAAGAGTGAAATCTTAAAGGACCAGCAGGTCATTATCGTCTTGGCAAGGAGTATAGTGATTAGTGCAGTGGGAAAGCAGAGCTGGAAATTAATCAATTGATAAATGGCCATGCTAAGGATGGTACACTAATGGGCCTGTACTTAGTGTTGAGAAATCAGAATAGGCTTCTTGGCTAGAGTAAAGTATTTTAAAGATGAAAACATCAAGTTTGCCTGTCATGTGAGTTCGCTGTTTGTGTTTACCGAGTGAACAAGATGGCGGTTTTTTGTGATGTGTAAACCGGACAGTGTTTCAAAACATTACAGATTTATTGAGGGCTATTGTTACTGCTCCAGGTACATTTTTGTATGTACCTGCAAGGATACTTGGAGAGGAGATGGGCACCGCCAAGCAAACCTCTTGCCCACTGAAATGTTATGATGGAAAGTCAACTCAGTAATAATTTGCCGGATCGGCCGATGCCCGGATTAACAACGACCGCGCTCTCATTGCCCCTTGAGAGTGATAAGTCAACGAATGGGGTACAAACACCTGTTTTGAAACTTCCAAGAGAAAATTTTGTTGTTGGAACTTGGAATGTACGCACGCTATATGCGTGTGGAAAAGTCAAAGAACTAACACATGAACTTGTTAGATACTCGTGGGACATCCTGGGCCTAGCAGAAGTCAGATGGACAGGATTAGGTGAATCAATAACGGATGATGGTCACAAAATTTGGTTTAGTGGAGATGAGTCTAAACATCAGCATGGAGTAGGTTTTATCGTACATAAAGATAGATTGAACTCTGTCATCAGCTGCACCCCAATAAATAGCAGGCTTATCACCATTCGTATTGCAGCACATCCAAAGAACATCTCCATCATACAGGTATATGCCCCCACTACTGACTATGAGGATGAGGCAATTGATACATTTTATGACAATTTGGATGAAGCAATTAAGAAAATTCCAAAGAAAGATCTTCTCATTGTTCTAGGTGATTGGAATGCTAAAATAGGGCCAGATGCATACGGTCACTGGGCTGGCACAGTGGGGAAATTTGGGACTGGAGAAACCAACGATCGAGGACTAAGGCTACTAGAATTTGCCAGCAACTATAAACTAACCCTTGCAAATACACTATTTCCTCATAAGTTATCAAGAAGAACAACGTGGCATGCCCCAAAAACTGAGATACATAACCAAATTGATTTTATTCTTGTATCCAAAAGATTCAAGTCCAGCATTAATAAAGCCAAGACTAGGACTTTTCCTGGCGCCGACATTGGTAGTGATCACGACATGGTATTGATGACGCTCAAGCTTAAACTCAAAAAGAACTATAATCAAAACAGATGTTCTCAGTTAAGATTCAATTTAGACAAATTGAAAGATCCAGAAATCGCGGGAATCTTTGAGGCAACTGTTGGAGGAAAATTCGCAGCTCTCAACTTTTTGGAGGATGATATCAACTCAATCACAGAGAACATGAAAGACGTGCTCATTGAATCAGCAACAGAAATACTTGGTAAAAGAAAGAAAATAAACAAACCATGGGTTACAGATGACATTCTGAAGTTATGTGATACACGACGGGAAATGAAAAAGGTTAAGAAAGAGGTTCCTGAAGCAGCATGGCAATACAGTATGGTGAATAAAAATATTAGAAAGAAAATGAAACAGGCCAAAGAAAAATGGGTAGCTGATCAATGTGAGTCCATTAATACGGGGCTAATAAAAGGTAACAGCAAGGCAGTTTTTGACACATTAAGAAGACTATCAAAACCCCAACAGCCCAGGGTAACTGTCATAGAAGATAGCAATGGGGCTCTGCTCAATGAAAAAACAGCTGTAATGAGAAGGTGGACAGAATATTGTAAAGAATTATATAACTGTAAACTTGACACTGACTTAGGCATATTAAACAACATTAAGTGCGAAAACAGAGAACTCGGAAATGCAGCAATACTACGGGAAGAAGTGGAAGAGGCTATATGTTCGATGAAAGGAGGGAAGTCACCGGGTGTGGATAATATACCAGCAGAGCTCTTGAAATATGGAGGACCAGATATAGTAAAAATCATGACAACAATTTGCCAGAAGATATGGAGTACAAAAAAATGGCCAAAAGAATGGACGCAGTCATTAGTAATACCGCTTCCAAAGAAAGGAAATCTAAAAATGTGCAAGAACTACAGAACCATTAGCCTTATTAGTCATCCAAGTAAGGTGATGTTAAGGATACTTTTGAACAGAATAAAACAGAAATCAGAAGAAATCTTGTCAGAGGAACAGGCTGGCTTTAGACCAAAAAGAAGTACCTCAGAACAAATCTTCAATATTAGATTACTGATCGAAAAACATCTCCAGCATCAACATGATTTATACCATAACTTCATCGATTTCACAAAAGCCTTCGATCGAGTCTGGCATGAAGGTTTATGGCAAATAATGAGAAAATTCAATTTTGATACCAACATCATAGATATCATTGAAGCACTATACAAGGACGCAAGCAGTGCTGTTTTTGCAAGCAATGACATTGGAGAATTTTTCAAAACAACTGTAGGAGTTCGCCAGGGATGTATCCTGTCACCAGTGCTCTTTAACATTTATCTAGAACATATTATGCAGGAGGCTCTCTACGATTATAAATCAACCATATCGATTGGAGGCCGACCTCTGTGTAATCTACGTTTTGCTGATGATATTGATCTGATAGCTGGAACAGAATCAGAACTTCAAGACCTTACCTCTAGACTGGAGAAAGTAACAAGAACATATGGGATGGAAATTAATATAGAAAAAAGCAAGATATTGGTGAATAGCCATAAGAAACATGTTCCGACCAACATTACGTTAAATGGGCAAACGTTAGAAGAAGTTAACACCTTTAAATATCTCGGGTCCACTATATGTAGTGATGGAAGATCAAATAAAGAAATCAAGACAAGACTTGAGATGGCCTCAGCTGCCATGACAAGGTTGAATGTGATCTGGAAAAGTAACATCAGTTTTCCTGTGAAGATCAAATTATACAAATCACTTGTATTATCTATTCTCTTGTATGGGTGTGAGGGCTGGACACTCACTGCAGATACGGAGCGAAGGATTCAGGCTTTCGAGCATAAATGTTATAGAAGAATTTTGCGCATTTGCTATAAAGAGCACAAAACAAATGTCTATGTTAGAGAGAAGATAAACACCTATGCAGGCCATCAAGAACCACTTTTGTCAATAGTGAAACGTCGAAAGCTTGCCTGGTTTGGGCATGTAACTCGTCATGACTCCCTTTCGAAAACGATCCTCCAGGGAACAGTCGAAGGTAAACGGAGAAGAGGAAGGCAAAGAAAATCCTGGGCTGATAACATCAAAGAATGGGCAGGACACGGTTTCTCCACACTTGTACGCATTGCTGAGAATAGAGAGCAGTGGAGGACCCTGTCTGCTGATGCTTCCACCACAGCACCCCTACGACCCATGACGGGTTATGGGTTGAGATGATGAAAGGGCAGGGTCATCACTGAAGAGAGCATGGCTTACAAGACAGCAACCTCCAACATAAGAATGGAGATAGATGCAGCTGTAAGATTGATTTCGGAAACTCCATTAACAAGGGCAGTTATTGTGTCAGACTCTCAGTCCATACTTTTGAAGGTCCAAAATGGAAGCTATGACAAGAATGGAGAATGTACATAGAGGCCTCAAACCTTCAGGAATTGGTGTGGATCTGCTATTTTAGTCATGCAGGGGTACATGGCAATGAGCAATCTGACAGACTAGCCTTGAAAATGCCTATAGTAGGGACATTGGATGTTGATAGGAAAGAGCTAATGAGAACAATTAATGATCACCTGTTAGAGAAAGACACTGCTAAGACTGTTGGAGTTTGGCATTAAACGTAAGAGCAGTAGGGATGGATGTAACAAGGATACACTAGACAATGTATACTGCCAATGCACTATAGGAACAATCATCTTTCATACCCTTCAGCATTTGCTGAGGGAGACTGAGCACATAGGAGCTTGACAAGAATGCAGTGATGTCAGTTCTAAACAACAACTTCAGTGACTACACATAACAAGGCATTTGATAGAGTAATAAATATAGACTTGATACAAAATCTGCGAATCACTTGATAGGTAAAAAAAAATTAACAAGTCAGGAATTTACACTGGGAACATTGCAATGTTTGGGACTGTTTGGCAAGGAAGAACATTCCAGCACCTCTGATTCATGCTATACAGAGCTTCTACAAGTCTTGCAGAAATTATGTGAGGCCAGCAAACCATAAGTCAGAAGAGTTCAGGACCACCACTGGTGTAAGACAAGGTGATATCCTGTCACCTTATCTTTTCATACTCCTCATGGACGATGTCATCAAGGCATGTAAGGAGAGAACAAAAAAGTATTCAGTGGGGTACTGGAAGATGAGACAGGTCTGTATTTAAGAGCTGGCATTTGCTGATGATGTTGCCCTGATTGCTAAATCAGAATCACATCTCCAATCCAACCTGCAAGTCTGGAAGGAAGAACTGGAGAAGAGAGGGATGTTCATAAGCAGCTCTAAAACAAAATCTATGGTGATATCACGAGAAGAAAGAAGACATCAGATTAAGCTGGGAGAACAGGTCCTGGAGCAGGTCGACCACTTTAAATACCTCGGAGCTATTACAGACCGAAAGGGAGGCATCAAAGAAGAGTTGGCCACTCGAAAAGCAGCAGCTGGGAGTCTTTTTCAGGCCATAAATCGAGGATTCCTCAGCAAGAGAGAAGTTGGTAAGAAAACGAAGATGGCTGTATACCGCTCCACCTATGTCCCAGTCTTGACATATGGATGTGAGTCATGGGCAATGACTACAACTCACAAAAGCCAGATCCAAACCTCAGAAATGAGGTATCTGAGGAAGGTGGTTGAAGTAACAAGAAGAGGCATGGTCCGCAACCAGACGATACGTCAAGGCCGCAAATCCCACCCCCTGCAGACCCAAGTAGAACAGTCCCAACTAAGATGGTTTGGCCATGTCTGCAGAATGGGAGAAGATCGGCTACCATGACAAGCATGGGAAACAAAGAGCCAGGGATCCAGACCCCCAGGACGACCCAGAGTGCGCTGGGAGGACTACATTAGACAATCTTTGAAGGACCGAGGACTAGAATTGAACCAGTCCAGGAGGAAGACAGCTGATAGTATAGTCTGGCGCTCTCTCTTCCAAGCCTCTACACCTCACGGTAGAAGGGGAACGACTAAGTAAGTAACATTGCAGCGATGAGAAAAATAATGAACAAGTAAAGGAAAAAACTAGTTTTAGGAATCCAGTTTTATTGTTGCATGTGGATGCAGTAAAAAAAAAAAAAATAGAAAATAGATTTTCCATACATTTAATTGCACAGAAAAGAAAGTGGATTTTGACGTCCATATTTGTTGAAGTTTTTTTTGGTAAAAAGTTTTTTACGGATGGGGTAACCAGCCCCATGCCCAACCCTCCTTAGTCGCTTTTTACGACATTAATCAGTAATTTGTGCAAAAAATATACATTTGTGACCAACATGAAGAATATTTGGCCATCCACTTTTACTGTATAGAATACAACGTATGGAAAATATATTGTTATTGTTAATCAGAATCGACCTCACTGCACTCCAGGCATAGGTGTTCAATCTCCCTCAGCAAATGTCGAAGAGTATGAATGCTAATTGTACCTGCAGCACGCTGGTTGTACATACGATGGATGCATCCTCTCCCATGTCCATCTCCTGTCCCACGTTTGATGCCAAACTCCAACAGTCTCAGCCTTGTTGATTCATCCATTGCAGTGTCATTATCTAATAGGCGATCATTAATTGCCCTCAGTTTCTCTGCCTTATCCATGTCCAGTGCCCCTACTATGGGTGCTCTCAAGGCCCGTCTGTTAGCTCTCTCATTGCCACGTACTCCTGCATGACCAGGACAGTAGATCCACACCAGTTCTTGAAGACTTGAGGATTCTATTGATGTTTTCCATTCCTGCCGCAGCCATCCATTCTGAACTTTCCGAAGCACGGCTTGAGAGTCTGACAATATAACTGCCCTGGTTAATGGAGTTTCAGACAGCCACCTCAGTGCTGCAGTAACTGCTTCTACCTCCATTCTCATGCTGGAGGTTGTTGGCATGTAGGCTCCACTCTGTTCAGCAACGACACTGCCCTTTATTCTCGCGGGGAGGCCCAATCCTGATTCCTTACGACGCACTACAGACCCATCAATGTACACAATAGCATCATCATACCCAGCATGATCACTTATCAGCTGATTAATCTCCAGCTCTGCCTTTCCATTGCCCCAAGATCTGCACACTCTGCCAAGGCTAATGATGACCTGCTGGCAGTTTACCCAGTTCTCCCCTGACTTACTCCACTCTTCCCCTTTGAATATATTTTCAACCCTGGTCACCTGACCAATCGTAGCCTCTACCTGTCCCATCCATGACATCCCCCTCTTTATTCTTGCTCCTTTGATGTTAGCTACGTTCTCATGTAGGGGGTGTCTTTTGTCAGTGGTTACCCGCATATAGGCTTTTGCCTGGGCCATCGCATATCTGGATCTAATCGACAGCAATCCGAGCATGTATCTCATTGTCACAATGGGAGTATCACGTACAGCCCAAAACTAAGTCGCATCCCTTCATTTTGAATGCATTTCAGTCATTCACATTGTGACACTGACAGCGTGAGTATTCCTAGCCCACACTCGATTACTGAAATCACGAGCTGATGATACGGGAAAACAGTAGTCTCTGTTCCAAGCGTGCAGCCGCCATTCTTTTTAAGGCTGCCAGTCCTCGCTTGCACTTCTGTATGATCAGTTCGACATAATACTTGAATGATAGCCCATGATCAAACGTTACTCTCAGATACTTCAGCTTGTCTTGCCTTTCAATGTTCTGCCCATTGAAAGTGATGTCTGGAAGGTCTGCTTTCACTATAGAGTTGTTCAAAGAGCACCACATCACACAGGCCTTGTTGGGATTGACCTTTGATCCGCTTTCTTCACACCATTTAGAAACCGCCTATAGTGTCTCCTGTATACCTTGGACCATTTCCTGTCTGTCTGAGCCAGTTCTGTACATGAGTATGTAATCTGCAAAAGTTAATGTTTGTCCCAGTCCTGCTGGTTGAAAGGTTGCTACTTTTGCTGTGTAGATGTTAAACAGCACTGGTGATAGTGGAGAACCCTGGGATAGTCCCGGCAAATGCATATTGGTTCCGATGCAACTGATCTCTCCATTAAGGCAGCTGCTATCCACCTTGTTATCCAAGGGTTTACACCACATGCCATTATACAGTCTGTTAGGGTTGCAAAGTCCACACTGTTATAAGCATCCTCTAGGTCAATTGCGATAGCCAGTTTCTCTTTTACCCTGGAGTCCCTCGTACGCAACGTTACAGCGTTATCCCATGTTGTTTTCATAGGCCTATAGCTACCCAGAATATCAGGAAGGATATGTGCATTTTCGAGGTGGCTCATTATTTGTCTTGCAACTATCTTTTCAAGTAATTTACCATAGACATTCTGTTGTGTGATAATTTGATAGCTGCCGAACACTGTGGGGTCTTTGCCAGGTTTAGGAAGTGGCCAAAGGTAACTGTGTAGCCAGTCTTCCGGCACCTCAGCATTCTGTATGCTGGTATTGAAATCGCTCACCATATTTATATTGATTGTGTCGTCAAGCTGTTTAATGTGATGGTAATGTACACCATCAGGACCCGGAGCAGTGTTTCTGCAGGTTTTCAATATATATAATACGTCCTCTTCAGAAATGAGATCGAAGTATATCTGGCCCCTGAGGGCATTTTCCAGAACACTGTCCTTTATTTTCAGCGGGCACTTTTGTCACCTTTATCTGTTTGCTCCACTATCGATTGAATAAGGCTCTTCCCTTCTCTTCGTCCGTCTTCAGGCTTGGTCTGGTGGAGCTTTTGATATTAGGGATCGGTTGGCTCGCACTTTTCCTAATCATTCTTCGATGTAAAGATCAGAATTTCTGTAGGGTTTTTTCCGTGCCCACCTGTGTCACAAAGTCCTCCCACACTTTATCCTTGGCCTCCCTTGCCAAGCTCTTGAATCTATTGACAGCTTTTTTCCTTTTTCTCCTTCATCTCTTCAACCTCTCCCTCATTCATCATTCTTCTGTTTCATGCTTTACACCATTCCTTTGTTGCTCTTTTCTTTTCTATCCATGCTTCCTCCACTGTCTTATTCCACCAGGAAGGTTGAGTGAAAGATGTTCTTGCTGTCTTTTGTTTGGCATTTTGACGCAATGTGTGTAAAGGGTTGTTACAGTCGAGTGGGCCTGTAAGATACTTGAAGGTCTGTTGAGGCTTCTTGTGTCTAGTGGTCCTACCCTTTGCAGTGAGTATGACGCAAGGTAGGTGATCACTTTCCTGTGCACCTAATACTGTACATCCCAACGTACCATGGTGGTGGCAGCACTAGAGATGAATGCCAGATCTATGACACAATTTGTATCCCCAGGTTTAGTTGCCAGTCTAGTTGGGCGTCCATCATTCAAGATGGTAAGGTTCATGTTATGAAATGCTTGGCTCAAAGCTATACCCTGCCTATTTTCCGTGATATTCCCCCACTCCTTGTATCTTACATTTTATTGAAATCGTTTTTTATTGAAAACACCTTATGTTAGAATCTTCAGACAATTCCGCCAAAAATTACCAACTACTCTCTTCTGTAAGATGGTCGACATGGGCATATAAATTGTAGACTCTCCACTCCTGACCGCCGATATTCACAGCAATCCCTTGCAATTCTGCATCCTCACTAGTTTGGGAACTTGTATCCAGCCACGTAAGAGGGAGCTCATGTTTTACATATATAGCTTGCCCTCGTATACCAGGCCCAAATGAATTGGAGTAACATCTGTAGCTTGGGCAATTGATAACACCATTGGCTTTTAAATTTGTCTCCTGGATCATGAGGATATTGAAATTGTAGATGACCGTTTGTATAATGGCTGCCCATTGATTGGCACTTCGACAATTCCAGTATCCTATACGCACATATTTCATCGAAAGGCGATCTGCTTTCTTTCTGAACTTTCTCTTTCCTGCCCTTCTTTTTCTCTCTTTCCTCTTCTCTTCCCTATCTCTCCTTCTGCATTTGTATTTCCTCATTTCTTTTGCTGCAGGTATCGACGACAGAGCACGATCTCCATATCTCCCGCGATGATTCTGGATAGTTAAAATACTCATGGTGTATTTGCAATAAATGGTGGAAATATTCTGTCACCCTGGTAGAGCCAGCATACCAGGGAAGAAGCAAATATAACATTCTGCTTTCTTATTGCATATGATAAGAACAATAAAAGTGGATCCCTTAAACATGTTTTTTCGTTTACTTGCTTTATGATTTTAAGTCATAACTGAGTACAAGTAAAATTCACTTTAGAATAAAAAAGTTTAAGAACCTTACGTAAAGCTCACGAGAAAGATGGTAATTACTAAAGCTGTGATTAAACAAAGGACTTGCCAATTACTTAGCCTCATGGATGACACAGGTGTTTGAAGAAACACCTCTGTTAAACCGGCACATCACTATCCAACATGTGCCCCTTCCAAATGTGATACACAATCTATATTTGCAGTTCAGTTTTTCCCTTACTTTAATGAAGATATTTCCACATTGTTTTACATTATTTGCAGTTATTATATACAATCGGCTTGGTTAGCGCCGGTCAAGGCTTGAAAGATTAAAATGTGCCTTGAAAGGGAGAAGCGTACAAAGTTTATTTGTGATGCCAAGTTCTTTGAGCGAACGACTCCAGCTGTTTGCTGTCAAACATACCGACATGCTTTTCCAGCTTATAATTTTCATAATCTGGCTTTTGGGTAGGTCTTGGAGGAGCATGGCATTTTAAAGACTGCTAGTTTTTTGTTTTTTTTTCTATTTTTGTTTTGTTTTTTTCTCTTTCTCTAACCAGCGGCACTTGAGCTTTCCAGCCCTTTTGGCCCAATGACACGTCATTGCGAGGCTGGGGAGCCAGTGGACTTTCCTTCCAACCCGGTCAGGAGCTTTGCTCCTTCCCATCCACAGAGGGTTTATCTGCAGGAGCCGTTCAGGTTATTCACTCAAATTCCCGGTCGATGACACTCCTACAAATGCCAGCGCCCGGGCTTGAACCTTGAAAACCTGGTCGCTAGCGCTTCTTAACCATTACACCAGCGCGGCTCCCAAGACTGCTAGTTAAAAGTATAGTCTTCTTATTCAGGTGCCTGGTCTGGAACAGACATTGGCGATCATGACCCTCCAATCTTCTCTGTCTTTTGATAGTCTAATGAGGTTGTTGTTGCCATTGTTGTTGTTTGTTGCCCAATTGTTTAAGCTTTTCACATACATCATTCTCTGCCTTCCTCTTCCTCTCCTACCTGGTATTTTTCCACATAATTCCTCCACTCCTCCTCTTCTGTTAATGTGTCCCATAAATTTCATTTGTCTTTTCCTGATAGTTTTGATGAGCAATCTATTAACACCCGCAGCTGTCAATACCTCGGCATTTGTTTTCTTCTCTGTCCACGATTTCTCAGTATTCTTCTCAAAAACCACATTTCCGCTGCCTCCAGTTTTTTCACCATTTGGTTACTCATTGTCCAACATTTGCATCCATATAAAAGAACGGACGAAACGTAGCCCCTTAGTAAGCAAATTTTTGTGCTTATGGTGATGTTTCTGTTTTTCATTACGTTGCTCATCCTAGTAAAGGCTTCTTTGGACATGGCGATCCTTTTCTTTATCTCTGTGTCACATCTGCCATCTGATGTCAATGTGTAGCCTAAATATTTAAAGAGATTGACTTGTTTGATTTTTTTCTCTTTTACTGTTCAAAGAGCATACAGATATTTGTATTTTCTTAGAAACTACCATGCATACAGTTTTGCTGACATTCAAAGATAATCCTTTCAAGTCCGCTCTCTTCCACTACTTTGTCTAGAATGATTTGTAGATTTTCCTCTGACTCTGCTAAAAACTGTGTCATCTGCATATCTCAGATTGTTGATATTTCGTCTTCCGACTTTAATTCCCTCGAGGTGTTCAATGTTTTGAAGTATCGACTCGCTGTATATAAAAGTATAGTACCAAACTTTCAACAGATAAAACAAAATAAATAAATCTGAATCAAACTATAACTAATAATTTTCTATGTTAATGTTTATATACCTGTAAACAGCTTTAATCTAAATCTAGATTTAGTTACCCAAGGCCTCATGTCAAATGAATAGCAAAGGTTAGTGTATACCTTGTATAAATTGATGTAACAAAATGGAATCCAAAACATAGTAAGCAGAAAACAAGATTCTTTACTGTATATCAACACAGGAACCAGTGGGGTTTATTTGCCCTTTCCAATGTTGCCGTACTTGTGACTGAATATTGATGGTGTAAAATTTGATGGTTTAAATCAAAGACAGAGTTTGTTTGTGTTATTTTTTAATTTGCAAGAAAAAATTTGCATGCTATCAAACATTTTACAAAGGAATGAAATTAATTAATTTAAATTTACTCATCTTGCAATGATGGTCATTTTTGAAGGTAAAGGCATTCTTGTTAAAATAAATAATTGCTGTCTTGATTAAACTGCATCTCTTCTTTTTAAAAATAAACTTTTTTTGCCTTTTTAAAAAAAAATTTTAATAGTTTTTTGTTTTTTTTAAAAATATTTTTATCAAAATCTTGTCCAAAATTACATTAAGCTTTTCATTGCTCAAACATCTTTTATGGTAGTGTAAAATATTTCTTGCAATTCACATGTACAGACTTGTTTTCATTGTAGCACAGATTTATGTATGCATGTCTAGAACATAAATTTTTTTATTACCTAAATGTTAATTTAATATTGCTGTGAATTATTTTTAAAATTGTTGGTGCTGAATTTAACATTTTATAACATCAGAATTACTTATGTGTACAAATCTGGTTTTCTTTGTTTTTGTTGTTTTTTTAATAGGTTAAGAATTATATGCATTACATCTTGTGCTTGATGCATTTTGTGAGTGTTGGTCAAAACTGAAGTTATATGCAACAGGCTTGTTACAACCCAGGAGTTTGTTAACTGTAGAGCAAATGCTGCTTGTTGTTACTTGTTTAACTGATTCCGTATGCAACGTCTTTTTAAAGACTCTCAGTTCTGTTTCTCTGGCCATAATGGCCATTTTAAAGACTTACTTACTTACTTAGTCGTTCCCCTTCTGCCGTGAGGTGTAGAGGTCATTTTAAAGACGCTAACTAATTTTCATTCTTTTTCCGATCCAGTATTTTAAAATGACCGGAATTTAATCCAGGATGGAAGTAAACACATTTTTAAGCATTTCTGAACGGTCTTTGTTCACTTTTGGTGGGAATTTCAGTGTGTTAGCTTATTTTTTATTCGCGTTTCGTAGTGATAAACAATGGCCGAAAATACACAGAATACAATCTTGTTTAACAGCTATTCAGTTTTGTTCCTTTTTCTGTATTACCATATGGATTACCTACAAAATGAAAGCAATTAGAATGTATTGTGACAAAAATTTCTGATGGAGGCCTTAGGGAAGTGGAAAAAAAAATTCATAATTTCAGATCATTTTTTTTTTGGTATGTACTTTTTAATCTAACAAAACTACTAAATTATAAATTTAGTAAAAACGATTAATATTTTCATAATGCCCATTCATTTTCCTTTAATTTCATATATAATAAGTTATACTTTACTTATAATTATATATTTTATCTCAGTAAACGTAACTTATGTATATGCAAACTTTTGGGGTCTAAAAATAATTACGTCCAGAGGAGAAAATAATTACATACAGAATCAGTTAATTAGTGTAAAGTATAAGCGATATCAGTATCTCAGACATATGCAGATGAACAGTTCACAGTCAGCTGCACTTGCAAGCAATTGATGACAACCAATAAGGTTATATATATTTATTAGGAAAAAGATGAACACCAAGCTTGAAATGCATGTCCACTTGTCACTGATTATATACATACTGTACAAAGTTCTCCTCAAATAAAGAACAGCATCAACATTTTATTCTGGGGTATCTGGATGGTATGGTAGACCTGCCTATCGCAGGGGTTCTAAATTATATCCCAGTAAATTGCTGCAGAAATGACAAATTATAGGATTGATATCCAGGGTCTATGCAAGACACTGAGGAAGGGCATAGAGAGGAGGAGATTGATCACAGGAGAAATGGTGTTGTCCTCAGGACGTGAGGAGGAAAGTGCCCACCACAGTGAAGGGGTGGCTCTAATGCTGTCTAGGGAAGCACAGAAGGCACATAGAATGGGACTCCGAATTAGAACAGCAATGTTTAAATCAGCCTAAAAGAAAATAAATATAATCATCATCCAGTGTTATGCACCAACAAATGATAAAGAAGAATCTGAGAAAGAAGAATTTTACACCAGACTACAAAATGTATTGGACAAAAAGAAAAGAAAGGACATCACAATTTTGATAAGGGACCTAAACGCGAAAGTAGAAACAGACAACACCGGCTTTGAAGAAATCATGGATTAGGTATGATGAACAAGAATAGGGAACAATTAGCTAACGTCTGTGCTTCAAATCAACTAGCTGTAGGAGGAAGCATATTTCCACATAAAAGAATACATAAAGCAACATGGATATCACCAGACCACAGAACTGAGAATCAGATTTATCACATATGCATAAGTAAGAAGTTTAGGTCATCATTGCATGATGTAAAAGTATGTAGAGGAGCAGATGTGGTATCAGATCACCATCTTCTGTTGGCTTAAACAAAATTAAAACTCAAGAAATTTACAACAGTATATAGCTATAGACAACAGTATAATGTGGGATATCCAAGAAATCAGGAAATAAGAGAAAAATTTTCAATCACAGTATCCAACAAATACCAAGTACTCCACCAGCTGGAAGATGAAGCAGATACGGAAGACCACTGGCAACAAGTAAAAAATATATGGAACGAGACATGTGATGAAGTACTGAGAAAAAGAGAATATCAGCACAAAGCATGGATAACAACTGAAACCATTAGCAAGATAGAAGACAGGAAAAACAAGAAAGCAGATTTAAACAGAAGCAAAACCAGAAGCTCCAAAGCCAAGGCTCATGAAGTGTACATAGAAGCAAACAAAGAAGTAAGAAGAAACATCAAAAGAGACAAGAGGAAGTATATTGAAGAGTTGGCAAGGGAAGCAGAGGAAGCTGCAGCCAAAGGAAATATGACGGACCTGTACAACAACACAAAGAAGCTAACAGGCAAATATAAGCAAGCAAATGGCCTCATCAAAGATAAGAAAATTGCTTAGTAATATACAAGAACAAATGAATAGATGGACAGAACATTTTGAGGAACTTCTCAGTAGACCAGCTCCAACTAATCCCCCAGACATCCAGCCAGCAGAAGAGGAGCTACAAATCAGATGTGAACGACCAAGTAGAGAAGAAATAAAGAAAGCCATATAGCTTCTGAAAGATGGAAAAGCTGCTGGTCCAGGTGGCATTCCAGCAGAGGCCATCAAAACAGATATTGATACCTCTACAGAGATATTATACAAACTACTTGGCAAAGTCTGGGAGAGAGAGGAAATACCAGCAGAATGGAAGGAAGGTTATCTGGTCAAGTTGCCTAAGGAGAGAAATTTACAAGAGTGCACAAATTATAGAGGAATAATGTTACTTTCAGTGCCAGGAAAAGTATTAAACAGAATCATTCTTGAGAGATTAAAAGAGTCCATAGACGAGCAACTGAGAAATGAACGAGCAGGTTTTCGTCAAAACAGATCCTGTACAGACCAGATATCCACATTGAGAATAATAGTTGAACAAAGTCTGGAATGGAGTTCACCGCTATACATCAGATTTGTTGAAGATGAAAAGGCATTTGACAGTGTAGACAGAGAATCACTTTGGAAATTGATGAGGCATTATGGAGTTCCCATGAAGATATTAACTTAATAAAGAAGACCTATGAAGACATGACATGCAGAGTTCTTCATGAAGGATACCTTACAGAACCATTTAGGATTAGAATGGGAGTGAGACAGGGATGCCTCTTGTCTCCATTTCTTTTCTTACGAGCAATAGATTGGGTTCTGAAAACATCAACATCACACAACAGAAATGGAATCCGGTGGAATCTGACTAAACAGCTTGATGATCTAGATTTTGCAGATGATTTGGCTCTTCTGTCCCATAACTATAATCAGATGCAAGAGAAAATGAAAATTCTCTATGAGAGGTCACAACAAGTGGGCCTGAAAATACACAGGAAAAAGACAAAGATTATGAGAATAAATGCAAGAAATGATAACAAGGTTGAACTTGAACTTGAAGAAACAACCCTAAAATATGTAGAATCATACACATATCTTGGCAGTAATATAGACAATATATAGTTTGACTCATTTAACATCGGCGGGTACCAGATCCCGGAAATCAGATATGCTGACGACACAGTCCTCCTATCGACCAACCCAAAAGGACTTGAACAATTACTTCTGTCCACCAAAAAACACAGCGAGGCCCAGAATCTATACCTAAACACCAAGAAGACCAAAGTATTGACAACAGACAAAGTAAAGACCAAACCAGAAATTGAAATTGATAACGAAGAACTGGAAAGTGTCAATGAATTCGAATACTTAGGATCAATCATTAACAGCTCTGGCGACTGTGCAGTAGAAATTAAAAGAAGACTTGCAATTGCTTCACATAAGCTAATACAGATGAAAAACCTATGGCAAGGCACAAGCAAAGAAACAAAGTTACAACTGATCCGAGCATGTATATTCCCAGTAGCAACATATGGCTGCGAGACTTGGACACTCAATAAAACAGTTGCAAAAAAGATTACATCATTCGAAATGAAATGCTACAGAAGGATGTTGAGAATACCCTGGACAGAAAAAAAGACCAACAGAGAAGTACTGCACTCACTAAACGTACAGGAACATTGGCTCCTAAATACCATCGCAATAAGGAAGCTGAAATTTTTCGGTCATATAAAAAGACATAATAGTCTGGAAAAAACAGTGATGGAAGGCATGGTCCCTGGAAAAAGGGGAAGGGGTCGACCTAGACGACGGTGGACCCAGGACATCACAGAGAGTCTGAACTTGTCTTTGGCTGATGCAGGTCGACTTGCCCAGAATCGTGATGCGTTCAGAGCAGCTGTAATGGAGACAACGTTCTGGAAAGAATATGTCACATGATGAATATAGACAAAGTTGGAGGGACAGACAGTGATATCAAAATAAGAATACAAAAAGCAAGAGGAGCTTTCATTGTATTGGGAAACATATGGAGAACAAGAGAAATCAAGTCCAACACGAAAATAAGAATCTTCAACTCAAATATCAAGTCAGTCCTATTGTATGGCTCTGAGACATGGAGAGCAACAAAAACAACAACCAAACAGCTACAGACTTTTATAAACGGGTGCTTGCATAGAATAGAAGTACTGAAATGGTATGACAAAGTCACAAATGTGGAACTGATGACAAGAACCAGACAAGTGCCAGTGGACAACAAGAGTTGAGAAGAAGACACTGGCGATGGATAGGACACACATTGAGGAAACCTGTTGATAGCATTACAAGGCAGTCCTTGTTCTGGAATCCACAGGGAAAGAGAGGCAGAGGTAGACCAAAAAACACATGGAGAAGAGAACTGGGTACAGAGGTGAAAATGATGAGGAAAACATGGAAAGAACTTGAGCGGATGGCACGGGACAGGAGGACTTGGCATGTGTTTGTTGAAGGCTTATGTTCTTTGGGTATTGAAATTGCTGCTACATTTCACACATACCTTTACTTCCTTTGCACATTTTGCACCAGTGACTAATTTAAAAAACAATCCTGTCTAACTTCCTACTGAACATCCAAGTATAACTGCTCTAGAGTCACTGTACAAAGCTCTTTATAATAATCAGTTACAAATGTTTCTGTTCCTTTCTATATGAAATGAAATGCAAAAAAGGTTAGAGAAAAATTCATATAATAAATCTGCTATCCGCCTCACAAAAGTATTTGCGAATTCCACAGAGTTAGACTATACTCTCTGTGATCAACATATATCAAATCTTCCTATTCCGTTTCACTTTCCCTAACTTATGTATTCATATGTCACAGTATCATGTTTCTGCTAAACCGCAGAATGAATTTCACACAATATTTTCACTTCAGCTTCTTCGCTGTGGCTGTTCGAAAATAATCCTAACTTCAGCTAATATTATTCTCTTCTGTTAAATGTACACTTAATGTCTGGGGCAACATGTGGCCAATGTCCCATCATTTCTTGACTCAGAGTTAACCTAGGATCGGCTGTCTTTTCTCATTATTGTTATATCCCATTGTTCTAAGTGTCGTTAATTCATTTTCTGTTCCAATCTCATGAAATTGGAAACTTGTTTTTAGTTAATTTTAAAAAAAATTAATTAATTAAAAATTAGTAAATTAAAAAAAAAAAAAGTGTAATCACTCTTTTACCATTTGTTGATCTACTCTATAAAAGTTTTGTCTTTCTTAGCATAACTAACTTGACCATCAATGCTGTCTTTGTTAAAGCAAAACAACTGATGTCATTGATGAAAGATTTTAGTTAATTGAACTCAATTGGAAAATAAAACACTGACCAACACTTTTTCAGGCAGCACTGAACAATACATTGACTTCCTACCATTTAGCTTATAATTTATGTTTTAGTATTGTGAAAGAGGGTAATTATTTCACTTCTCTACCAGCCTTGGCCATATTCAGTCAATATCATTCAGTATATACACATTGAAGATTATTATCATCATAACATGCCATGGAAGATACAAAAATGTAAGTATTATATTGCATTAAGACCAAAGAACGTTCTACGTGGAATGCTAAATTCTGCCATTTGTTCATTACTTCAAGACAGGATGCATATTTTAGAATGTTATTTGTGTTGATATGACCCAGTGGGCATTAATACATGTTTTATTATAACTTTTAATATACAGTCTTATAAGATGGGTCATAATTGGAATGATGGGCTCTGAGGGGTTTAAAAAGCAATAAATTTGTTCATACCATTTAGATCACACATGTAGACACTTATGTGCAGCAAAATATGTGATTATTTAAGTACTAGCAATAACCCGTCAACATTGACAGGTTTTTGATTGCAGCCATCTTATCATTTTGATCCATAATAATAAGTCTGCAATACTTTAAATTAAAATTTTGTCTTGAAGAAACAATCAAAAACTTACATTTTAAGGTTATTTTTAAGAAAATGATGAGTTAAACCGTTTCCCGAATGAAACTGGGCAGAAGAGTATCTTGATTGTTGATTTAATCTGCATCTCCGCACCTTCCTGTCTCCAGTTCATGTACTGTTTATCAATTGTGTTGTTGGCTTCTTTCCATAATCAAATTGTTCATGCACACCGTCATTTGGGCACTTTTCTATTTTCGCAAATGACGGTGTGCATGATGTGACTGACGTACTTACGGCGGGAATTATGGTATTGGATTAGCTAGCTATTAAAATGCACTTTTTTTTTCTTAACGATACTGCATAGAATCCTCTGCATTTTATGGTGTGAATAAGCATCTTTAGGACTTAAAGGTAATCGAGATGCCTGTGCTCAGTGGGGAGATAAAGGTGGTTTTCATGTGATTGTTCCATCTATGCAGTGAAACAAAGCTTTGTTCAGGATTTTACATTTAGTTGTGATTCTTGAAGGTGTTTCTAGTTAACCTCTGGATTTTTCAGTTCACAAATCATGTATGACATGCATGAGAAGTAGACCACAAGGATGGAGCATCAGAATATGGTAATACTAACATGAAGAGTGACAACCAACATACTGAAGTTTATGAATAGAGGACATACTCATGGGAGGCAGTATAATAAATATAAATTGTCAGATCTAAGAAATATGTGATCAGCAACTCTCCTGATGACACAGAAGCTCTGCTTGAAGAATTTGATAGTTCAAACAACAGCAGTAATGATGATAAATATTTTATTGGATTCTGTGATTAGGACATTCTGTTACCAACAGAAACAAGCTCTTATTGCTGAGTATGAATTTGTTATTTTGAACCTTAAATTAAAGTGGGTATTTTTCCCCCCTGAACATGCCTTCTAAAATCTTGGTGTATCTCATGATTTGGTGAGTCTTTCTTACTCTTTCAGTACTAGGCAAAAAAGTGGGTTTGGCAAGAACTGAAGCAGCTGCCCCTGGATGCAATTAACATTGGTCTAAAACTAATAGTTGTGATGTTTATAAGTAGAAATGTTTATATTGGTATATATGAAAATGAAGGTAAACACAAATGGATTGCTATGGTGCTCAATTAATGAGTATTTTCTGGAAGAAATTATTAATACTACAATGTAAAAGGAAGGTGTAATGAAGAAATTCAATTAACCAAATTATGTTATTATACTTTTGCTAATTATCAAATGAAAAGCAGAATGACACATGTAGAAATATCCTAATAATGCATAATTACAGTTACTTTCAAATTTCACTAGAAATAACCAGTTGCACAAAATCCAGTAGAGGCACATGAGCTAGTAATACAGTAACACTGGGAAACATATACCAATAAACACACATCTGAAAGGACACTTCATTCTCAATTTTTGGCTCAAAAATCACATTATCATTAGTAAAATCAAAATATTTTAAATACATTCCACAATTAATTATTTTGTTAATAATTTCTTACAGATTTATGTCAGATAAATCTACAAACTGCCATAAATGGTGCCGATACCTTGTAGCGGTAAGGTGGCTTGTGTACCCTGACAACCCCCAGGGCTATGCCAGCAAGAGTTTTACTCCTGGCAGGTTCAACTAAAAGTGGACAGGTCTCTGTGGGTTGGGGTCAGACTAAAGCTGGTAACATGGTCCTCCAGGTAGGGGGTTTTACCACAGGGTTGACCAGGGGTGCCGGCACCCCTGTCTGTGTAAAAAAAATCACACATGTTATGGAAACAGCAACAACTGAAAATGCTTTGCTGCAGGATGGACATCTGGAGTCTGAGGCTCGTATGACTGCCAGTGGTGAAAGCTGAAAGGAAGCTACTGGCATGAAAACGGACATCATGACCGCTAAACACGCAACCAGAATTGGATTTCGGAATGTAAGAACGATGAACGAGACAGAGAAACTGAAACAGATTATAATGGAAATGAAAAACTACGAACTAGGAATAAATGAGAGTAGATGGACAGGGGCAGGAAGAGTAAGAACCGCAACAGGGAAAACAGTACTTTACTCGGGAAGAGAAGATGGCCAACACAGTGAAGGTGTAGCCATTAACCTGAGGAAGGGCATCGAAAATTAGTTATTGGAATGGAAGCCAATCAACAATAGATTGATAAGAGTGAGACTGAGAGGGAGATTCACTAACATCACCATAATACAATGCTATGCACCAACAAGTGACAGTAACAAAGAGGACAAGGATGCGTTTTACCAACAATTACAAACCCCCTTTTGCAGGGTAGAGAACCATTTTCTCGTGGCATTGCACACACGCCAGTTAGTGGGTCTGGTGTGACCTACACCAGCTGCTCCCGCTAAGTCGGGGAAGTTCTCTGGGGTTGCAAGAAAGCCCAAAACCAATACCCCAAATTTTGTTGCAAGGGTAAAAGAGTGAATAACTCGAACCCGTGGGGATCGGAACAAACAAACCAACAGTTACAAAAAGAAATGGAATGTACACCAAGGTATGATCATGTCACAGTAATGGGAGATCTCAGTGCCAAGGTTGGAACGTGTAATACATACAATGAAAGAGTAATGGGAAGATACGGATAGCGAATTAGCAAATGAAAATCGTGATAAATTAATAGGCTTTTGTGGCATTAACAGTATTGTCATTGGTGGAGCACTTTTTCCACATAAAGAAATCCACAAATTAATGTGGGAGTCACCAAATGGCTGTGACAGAAACCAGATAGATCACATAATGATCAACAGAAGTGGAGGCATTTTCTGCAAGATGTAAAAGTAAGAAGAGGCACAGATGTGGGAAGTGATCACCACCTAATACTAGCAAGAATAAAGATTAAGATCAGTACTGGGCCAAAGATAACAAAACAGAAAAGATTTGACATCAGTAAATTGCAAGACCCCTTCGCGAGAAAAGCATTTCTATCTGAAGAATATAAAGAACGCAGCAAAACTTTCTTTGGATTCTAGGAAAGGGAGATACAAGATTGGATAACACCAGACACGTTTAAGACCATTGGGATGAGAAATGAGATAAAAAGACAGAAAATAGAAGCAAAGTCACCTAGGCTAAAGAAAATATATAGTGAACAGTACAGTCAGCTGAGCAAGGACATAAATTGTCAAACCTCAGCAGACAAAAGGAAATTCATAGATTACCTCGCAAGTCAGGAGAAGAAGCAGCACTGTACAGAGTAACAAAAGCGATCAGTGGAAAATGGGGCACAAACGCCATTACACTAGTGAGAGACAAGAGTGGAAATCTCATTACCACAGAACAGGGGCAAGAAGCAAGATAGGCAGAAGGCTTCAGACAAACACTAAATAAAGCACCTCCAGAGTCACAATTGAACATTCCAGAGGCTGACGATGATCTAGATATAAGTACAGATATTCCACGCAGGGAAGAAATCACAGCTATCAAAGGGTTGAAGAACGGAAAAGTTCCAGGCCATGACAATCTAAATGCAGAGCTATTTAAAACAGATCCTGTGTTAGCGGCAGAGCTATTAGAAACACTATTTGCACAAATCTGGCAAACAGAGACAACACCAGTGGAGTGGAACAGAGGAATAATTGTTAAATTGCCAAAGAAAGGTGACCTCACAGACTGCAACAACTGGAGAGCAATTACTCTCCTATCAGTTCCAAGCAAAATATTGGGCAGAATAATTATTCAGAGAATTTTAAGAGCACTAGACCATAAACTGAGAAACGAACAAGCAGGATTCAGAAGAAACAGACATTGTGCAGATCTTATATTCACCCTCAGGAATATAATAGAGCAGTGTTCAGAATGGCAGAGGCAGCTGTATATACATTTTGTTGACTTTGAAAAGGCATTTTACAGCATACACAGGGACGGCCTATGAAAAATACTGAGGGCTTATGGAATCCCTAAGTGCATGGTCTCCATCATTAAAAGCCTGTATGCTAATTTCACATGCAGTGTTAGGCAGAGCAACCTAACTTTTAAGGTGAAAGCAGGAGCGTGGCAGGGATACCCCTCATCAGCCACTCTGCTTTTAACTGTCATAGACTGGGTGATGCGCCAGACAACAGCGGATGCCCCTAGAGGAATCAGATGGGCAACATTCTCTACACTGGAGGATCTAGACGACATTGCACTATTCGCACTCACATCAACACATCCAAGAAAATACAGACAGACTGAATAAACATAGCCAACAGGTGGGACTAAACATTAATCTCAAGAAAACAGAAGTCATGACACTGAATGTAAGAAATCCTGCACCCATAAAAATAAGGGACCAAGAGCTAGAAAATACAAACACATTTACATACTTAGGAAGCATAGTAACACCAGAAGGCGGAACAAGCAAAGACATCAGTAGCTGATGAATAAAGCCAAAATTGCCTTCACCAACCTAAACAACATCTCAAAATCCTCCTAGTACAGTACAAACACTAAATTAAAAATATTTGAGAGCTGCGTAATTTCTGTATGGTACAGAATGCTGGAGAGTAACAGAAAAGGAAATATCCAAATTGTCCTCTTTCCATACAACCTGTCTAAGGAAAATTCTTTAAGTTTTCTGGCCGAATACTATCACCAACCAAGAACTGCTAATTCAGAAAACATGTGCACCATCATAGCGGGTAGACGTTGGAATAGGGCCACACTCACAGAACCACATCCCTGATACCATCGCCAGAACTGCCATGCTGTGGACTCCAGAAGGAAAACGAAAGCAAGGACGGCCAAAAGCCACCTGGCGGATAACTGTGAAGGCAGAGATGCTGAGTATGAACCAGAGCTGGGAGACCACACAAAGGATGGCTGTCGACCGAGCAAAGTGAAGACAATTTGTTGCTGCCCTACAAGACGCCACCAGTCGTGATGGTCACTTATTGCTTTGTCAGTCAGTGCCCAAGGACCGAAGAAGAAATCCACAAGATCAAAGTTGTTTAAAATTCACTTTAAAATGATGAAATAAATACAGAATAGGACATCTTCTAAGAGCTGTACCATGTTTTCCAGAAGGGAATTACCAATTTTTAGTAATATCTGCTGTTGAATGTTAAAACTGCAAAGTGGCAGTATGAATGAAACAAAACATGAGCAACTCCAACTAGCCAATACATTGGAGCTATGTAATTGGTTAACAGATCTACTGGCTCAAATTAGTAAAGAGTTAAATAATTTGATAATCACACACACAGTTAACAGTCTTGAATATACAAATCCATGGTTGATGGCAAATAAGTGGTATTATAATTACATTTGAACTTAGTCATGAGTTAGTTTATTCTATGCTAATGTGATGAAAGTTTGCTAGATCAGTTTGAAAGCTGCATTTTAACACTAATTTTTTTTGGTTTGTTTTTCTTTAAAGGGAAACTTTGAAAGATGTTATAAATATGCTTCGAAATGCAAGCAACCCACAGGTGGAATACATCATTCGCACAATGAAAAAATGGGCAAAAGACAACATGGTTCCTGTGCCATAGCAGACAGCAGCAATCTTCAAATTAATGTTGCTTATGCTGAGTTTATGATTATGGTTGATTTTCAAGAACAGCTTATTTTGTTTTTTAAATATATGTTTTTTTTTTTAAGTAACCCTGCATTACCTCTTAATTACATTAGTTAAAAGTTTGTGCACCGCTTCAGAAGTGAATATGCATAGAACTGTATTAACATCCATGGCACATGAGCTTACATTAATTACTGCGATAATGCATTTTTTCCCCCAAACAATGTCATTATAAGCTGCAACTTTCTGCAGTTTGCCTGTAATTTTAAATCTTTAAGAATACTTTTTGCATTAGTGGACTTCATGCAGAGTGTATTAAAAATGTATGTAAAGTATATTGCTGATTTAACAACATTTAAATAATCACTTCTGAGATATTTTGACATTCAAAATTAGTTCAATTGCTGAATTTCCTGAGTGATTGTTAGGCCATTTTTCTCAATCTTAATCATAATTGCTCCTATGCTATAAGAATACATTTTCTCATGAAGTTCTTGTTAGAAAAATAGTCCAATAGCTGTCAGTCCATAGGTATGAAGCATGTCACAAAATAATCTGCTTGCCAGTATGTGTTTTAAAAAAAAGTTATAAAAACAGAATTAGGAAGAAAGCTCAGTATACCATAGTTGAATTGATAGGGCAAACCATGTGTACTTTATTGCCAGTGGTCCATGATATCAAAATTACTTGGCAGCCTATACAAACACTGTAAATAAAATTAATGCAACAAACAGGAAAACCCATGAAATACAGACAGGTATGATATTTTAAAACACATCAAATGAACATTGTTCAAAAGAATATAAAACAGTTGGTATGACATATTTATCTTTCAAGATTACATGTAAAATCTTTCCTACTCTGAGTTTAGAAATGTGGCATGTCACCAAGAATATCATGTCCAAACATAAGATATTCATCTACAAGTGCCTGTAATCAGTGTTGCCACAGCTGGGTATTTTTTTACTAGATCTGGGTTTTTTGGCTTCCGTCTGGGTATCTAGGTATTTTTTTCCCCAAATCTGCATTAATCTGGGTATATTTGACAATTGGCATTTATAATGTATGTAAAAGTATTCTTTTTAAATTTTAGACTTAAGCAGATAAACAGCATATTGTTTTTTATTTGTTATTATAAGATTCTAAAATGAGCGATGAAGGTACGCTAGGTAGTTGTAGCAGCATGACGACACACACACCACCGCGCAAAAAAGTGAAGACATGGTATCAGCAGGCTTTTTGTGAGGAATGGCTAACAGACAGCGAACTGAAGGATTGGATAAAGCCGGACTCTGGCAATTGCTGTACTGCAATTTGTACGGTCTGTTCCTGCACATTAACTAATACCAACAAAACAGCTTTATTGACACATAAAAGCACACAGAAGCACATGAAAAACTTCGAAGCCAAAAGCAAAACTCTGAACATTAGCAAGTTTTTCATCAAACCAAAAGAGCCCTGTCTCCAAGACAAAATTGCTAAAGCGGAGATACTGTTGTCGGCTTTCATGGCAGAACATAATACTCCGTTTTCGCAAGCTGATCATTTGATTGAATGTTGCAAGCTGATGTTTCCAGACAGCACAATTGCTCAAAAAATGTCACTGAAGCACACCAAGGCTGCCTATGTGATGAAGTACGGCATTGCTCACTTGGACAAAACAGTGTTCTGGCGCAAATGCAGCTGTTGGATCCAAAGCAAGTGTGACAGTGTGGGCTGATGTTACGGCACCAATTAGGTAATATGTCACAGAGGGTGTGAGCTGACTAACTGGTCCAAAGGCACCAATTAGTTAATATGTGACCGCGCCTGCGTCCTAGGTGGTGGTGTTATAAACTTTCAACAAAGTACTTTCTTTTAACTAGGTGGCAGGTGGCAGGCCTAGTTAAGTAACTCACACCAGTCTCTTTTCTTGTTTGTATATCTTCCAAGTTAAGGTAATAGTATAAGAGTACTGGCCCTCTCCGCCAGAGTTGGTAATTCTTGGATGAACTACTTTCCTTCCTTCATTCAACCCTTGACTCGTTCGTTCCCTTCTCTGCTGTTATATACAGTGACTGATCGTATAGTGGATTTATATAAAGGCTAATAGTCTGGCATTCACCAACCTCTCACAAGGATCGACTCAAGCATTTGTTTTTCCTCTTGCAAAAACATATTTATTTACATGTAATATATATTTCAATGATGTAGATACTTCTTCATAGAGCATACCTACAGTTGTAGCATAGTTGCTTCATGTATACTTTCTTTATCTCATATATATGTAGACACTTAATCTCCCTTTGTTCCTCTATCAACTCCGTGTACTTATTTAACCTCTTTAAATTCTGTTTCACTCAGTATACCTCAATACAACTGATCAGCATTATGCAATTCATCATTTTGTACTTTTATTCTTCCTGTACAAAACTTGGTCAGACCTGCCTGTATCCGCTTCTGGGAAAAAAACATCCTATAGTTCTATGCATGAAGTAAACCTTATATATTCCTTACTTACATGTGAGAGCATTCAAGTAGTTCTTAAAGAAGTCGACCATCGCTGTCACTTACTTGTCGTAACTAATTCTGTGTACAACTCATTGTTTCACTCACTGTGAACTCTCTCTCTCTCTCTCCCTCTCTCTCTGATGAAAAATATGTAGCTCCCTTCTTGGGATTCATTCATATCATCCATTTAATAGATGACGGTACCAAGCTTGACCTTCAATATTTAATTCAATTCCTTCTCTGGTTTGCTTGGTCATTAAAGTTCTCATTGCTCATATGGCTTGTCGACCTGGGAGTTCAGTTTTATTTCTCCTGTAAAACTTTCATCAATGTACATAATAATTCAAAAACCAATACTTACAGGCGATTCCCTGAATCTCTCCTGAAAATTCACTCACTACTGTCACTATTAAAGCTCTCTTAATCATCTTCCACTCTATCTATGTGACACTTCTTAGTTATATCATATTGTTACTGACTAATCACTATCACGTCCTCTGAACTTCCTAGTACTGTCACTTCTCATTAACCACTGACTTCTTTTAAACTTCTAAGTTTTTCTATACAGCTTGTGCATCTTCTGTATAAGTTTTAAAACTATCTGTAATACCACAGAACTTATTATAACTGGTGTCAACCGCACAACAGCATCTCTTGTTCCTTCGTCTTCGGAAACACGACTGCCCTCTAGCAAGCCGTGAGCTGTTCTGACCTCTGGCCATCGTCAGCAGATATGTTTTTTCCTCCACCCTACTTCTGATTCGTTCTTTCACCTGTTTACCAGCTGAAACTATTGGTCGGCTTTATTTACTACTTACTAGAAAAATACTCACGCTTTACCGACACAAGCGAATTCAGTGAGCCATCGTCTGTTATTTTTAATCTTCCCTCTATCTTTTTTTCTCGTGAGCCGTTTTCAACGCTCATGCAACCTTGGCAAATATTTACAATGCCTGGGCAAACCCTACGGCACCCTACTTTAAGCATTCATATTAACCCTGCCAGAAGCATAAACAATGCATGGGCAAACCCTACGGTGACACAAGCTCTCGAGATCAACAAACCTTCTGTTATTCCATTAGCAGCGCAGTTCCCAATAGTTGTTTCAAAAGAGAGCCTTGATCATCTGTCTGATCAATGGCAAGAACTGGTATCGTACCGAAAAGATCTTGGACATCTGGTGGATGAGGATCAGCCCACATTCTGGCTGGAACTGCAACAAGTAACTGATTCTAATAACCAGAAGAAATTTGACGTTTTGGCTGACCTCATGTGCACGCTTATGGCACTACCTCATTCCTCAGCATGCGTCGAAAGAGTATTTTCAAAGGTTAACTTAGTTGAAACTAAACAAACCAACACGCTTTTGTGTGAAACAGTTTCCAATCAAATACTAGCCAAGCAAGCAGTTGTCAAAGATGGAGTTTGTCATACGTTTAATCCTAGTAAAAGCGTGGTTGAAGATGTGCGTGAAGGACGTTGTCGGCAGAGATATGCAAAGATTTTAGAACTCCACAATCAAGATTCCACGTTGTCAATTCATGCATATGATCTTGACGAAGGAGAAGTTGTTGACATGGATGCTAAGTCGCTGACAAGTGACAATTTTCAACAGTAACAAGTTACAACTAACATTTTATATTTGATTTGAGGAACATTTTGTTAATGTATCTACTGTAAGTATGTTAAAATATCTCATTTTCAAGAGTTCATATATTGGGGTGTTAATAAAATCATTTTTATATAATTGTGAATTTTTTGTAATAAAATATAAAATAAAAATGAAGAAATAAATAAAAATTGGTAGCCCACAGCTTATTTGTGCTAAAGTTGCACTAAAAGATTGTGTAAGCATCGTCTATCCCGTGTATTTCTTCTTCGTTCGTCCTGAAAAGGACGGTGGTTGCGTTGTGTCTGTTTACGCCTAAGCTGTGATATCTGCACCTTTCGGTCGACACATCCGACTTCTGCACGGCATTTTTTAGGACCGGGTTTGCCTTCCCATTTTGATCCACACTCGCTCAGCCAGACTGCACTGCTGCAGACTGTTTCCAGGACCACCAGGTGGAGGTGGAGTGCGGTCTTGACCAGCTCTGGTTCGCTGGTCCTGACGCAGGCAGTCAAGCTATGAGTCGCTGACTGCGTTCTCTATTGCTGCGTCTTTGGGTCCTATCCCGTGTATTTGAGGCATAAAATAATCTGGGTATTTCTGGGTTTTTTAAAGAAGAAAATCTGGGTTTATCTCTAGAACTTGAGTGGCAACCTTGCCTGTAATATCCTTCACATAAAATGATCAGACGTAATAAACAAATACAGATATATTGAAGAGAGCCAGACAACAGCCAATACAGGTGTAGACTGAAGAGAGAAATTGAAGATATATGTGGCATACAGTTGGGAAACAGTCAGTGTAACCACACAAGCCCTTGAATGGAACTACGGGGAAAAAGAAGGTTGGGGAAGCCAAAAAAAAAGAATGATAGAAGAGAAAGCCAAGGCAGAATCTGGTGGGCAGAACTGAAAAAGATGGCCCAGAATAGAAATCAGCGGTGAGCAACAGTTATAGCCCTATGCTTATTGAACAAAAGGTGGTGATGATGATCTTTTTCATGATTGGTAGATAAATTATTCTGAGTCAGTGGAGCTACCAAGTCTAGGCCTCAATGTCTAAATGGTTCTGAATTGAGAGGGATAGGAGTGACATCAGATTTGCAAAGTATGTTCCTAATGCACACACAACACAAACACCAGGTTTGTTTTTCAGTTCATGTTTCCATGCAACATTCAAATTACCTCACGTTCTCTTTAAAAGCACCACTTTCTTTAGAAGTGACAGTTAATACATTTGTATTAATTTAATCTGATAAAAGCTATATATGTGCTTATTAATGTCCAGGAGGTGTAAGGGAAAGATAATAATTCAATACAGTTAAGTAATAGAATCTTAGCAATGATGATATGCTTACAATTTGAAGAAAAAATGTTGTCCATCCATTATATCTGAAATTCTTTACATTGAGGTCAAATGGCATCTTCCTCCCTTCACCAACTCCCAGAATTCATTCATTTCCCTTTTTGATTCCTATGGAGCAAGAATCCACCACTGCAGCTGGTATGTTTGCAGGATGCCTGTGCCCAAACATCAGGTGCTCTTACAGCGGTAGTTTCTGTATCATGTTTTTTATATGTGACTAAATTTTCAGTTTCCCTTTTTAGTTTTCACAAAGTTAGTAATCTTAACATATACATTGACGGACTTATTAAGAACGGAAGTAATTTAAAATGCCTGAAGTGTTAGTTAAATACGAGCTTCTTTATGAACTTACTTATATCATCATTATTATTATGGCCTTGCAGCTCTCTGTCGAGTACAGGCCTTCACTAAACACATTCCTCACTTACCCATCCTGCGCCATACTTTTAAGATCTTTCCATATGTTCTTTAACCCTTTCATGGCTGTCCCCAGCTCTCTTCTCCATGGGTTTTTTGGTCTCCCTTTGTTTCTCTTACCTAAGGGATTCCAGAACAGGAACAGAGACTCTCTTATGATGCTATCAACTAGTTTTCTAAATGTATGTCCTATTTATGACACCAGCATCTTCTCAGATCTTGTTTTACTGGTTTTTCTGTATTACTTACAGTTAGTTCAACATTAGTACTTTATCATACCACTTCATCCCTTCTTTTCTGCGCAATCACCCATTTATGGAAGTTTGTATCTTTCTGGTCATTTTTTTCTCCATGTTTAAGCGCCATGCAATAGGACTGACTTGACATTTGATTTGAAGATTCTTATGTTTGTGTGTTAGGCATTTTCTTTTTATATATATTTCCCGATGCACTGAAAGTTCCCCTTGCCTTTTGTGTTCTTATTTTAATATCATTATCTGTTCTTCCAACTTTACCTGTATTGCTGCCAAGATATAAGTGTGATTTCACACAAAAATGAGCTGATGCAGATTTAGTGTGTCGTGTTTGTTCGTTTTTTTTTTTTTTAATGGGAAGGATGTTAAGTATGAGGAGCAATATGTTTTAAGAATTTGTTTAGGTTTCCATGAGCTTCAGAAATATGTTCTTTATTGTCCCATTTGCTCGCAAAGCCACTAGAATGAAAAAGTTGCTATATTTTATTTATTTATTTTTTTTTTCCTAATAGCCATGTTGCTTCTTCTGGACACTATGGCACCTTACTCCTTCTCCCCCACAGTTATGCCACTGACCCTTTATTTTTAATGTATGTTAGACATGTAGTACAAAGCTTAACAAAACTGTAATGTTGCCAGAAGGTTGTTCTTGCATTCAACATGAAATCAGTCAAGGTACCATTTCTGCATCAAAGATTAATTCTGTAAGATCTACAACATTTTGTGTCTCTTGTCTTGAGGGTACTGTGTGATAGACCGTTCCTTGTTCATTTATATTTTTTTTTCCTTTTTTGGGTCCTGCCCAAAGTGTTAACCACTGCTGCAGTTGCAAGTGCATAAATGCTTTGATGCAGGCTGCATGTTCTGTAGGGAGCAAACATTATAATGATGATGACTAAGCATTGTCATTCTTTTATTCATTAGCCTTCAATCTTTCCTGACCTTTCAAATGAGTGTTGTTTCTCTTCATGTCAAAAGTATGTTATTTCATTATTTTTTTTTTATACATCGCAAGACTGAAAAAATTTTGATCTGGGAGGCTATCATTAAAAATCAGATCCACGCAATGGGGGAAATAGTTACATTCCGTGGGACAGCCCTTGAGATTGAACAATGTCACTCATTTCAAATCCAAGTTTTTCACAAGTACACACGAACGATCTAAATTTCCTTCTGAGAATATAAATGCCAGTTAAGAATATATGCTTTTTAATTATGCATATCTGGAAATGTATCTGTGCAATGCAATATACATTTATTCCAGGAAAGAAAGATGTATAGATGTTTTAAAGTGGTTGAGATACCAGTTTGCTATCATCATCTCAGCCTATATTACATTAAATCTGGGGAGAAAACTCCATAGACCCACAACAGTATCGGACAAATATAAATAAAACTGCATCACAGATATAAATAATTACACATGCAAGTAGATGGAACTAAGTGTAAATATTCAATGTTTTCTTCAAACACCCTCAAACTTCAGCTTGTGTGTGTTTGAAGAAAGCAGTGGTCAGCTGAATGTTGCATAATATTTTGCATAAGAAGGATGCATGGATCAATGTGTATGTGAAATTTGGTTAAAACAAATATTTTGATTACTTTTATACTAAGACTTGTAAAATCTAAATAAAGTAAATACATTCATTGAAGGTGATGTGTTCACCTTTTCATTTTTATTGGGCATTGCATCAAGAAAAATGCAGTAACTTAGTAAAAATAAATGTGTAAAGGAATAATGATGGTTTGACAATTAGCATGGTTGCTTTCTATGCAGTTGATCGGATTTAATTACTGCCTGATGTACAAGATTTCATTTTTGAGTTCAGTCACCTGTCTTAACCTTTTGAACCCGAGGTCCCGAAATTTCGGTCCGTGAGTAAATAATCCATTCCCCGAGCGACCGTAATCTCGGTCTGACACACCTAGCTTAGCAAAACGGGGTGGGAATGGAAATGTGTGAAAAATAATGACGTCAGGAAGTACACATGTCTTGTGGAATGTTACTCTAAAATGGCGGCACCCACGAAGTGATAATATTTTGCTATTTTTAAGTGTTTTCACAATGAAAATCCAGGTAATAGCCGTTCTAAAAGGCTAACAATGGAACAAGCTGTTAAACTTGTGCTAAATGATTCGGAGGACGATGAATTAGATTTAGAAGGTGATTATTCTGAAAGTGACATCGAAATTGAATCGAGTGACGGAACGTGTGAATCAGATTATGAGCAAGCTAGTTCTAACAGACCATTCAAAAAAGTGAAGACTAAATTCTGGTGCAAATATTGTGAAAGCTATCTGTGCCTAAAGGAAGTGTCGACATGCTGGAAGGACTGGCACAATAAGCAGGAATATTGGAGATGATCAGGTCAGTCAATTTGAGATAGAATAGTTAAAACTGACCATATGGTTGTGTCGCAGTAACTACTTTTGCTTATGTGTCTTTTTTATGCATTTTTTGCTCAGGAGCCCAGGGGAATGGGGGTTTTACGGGCTGGGTGGCCAGGGTTCAAAGGGTTAAGACAGAAAAAAAAAAAAAAAAAATTTATTTGGTGGCTCTTATTTAATAAAACTAAACTATTAAACTGACTGATAGTTGTAATTTATTTGTCTTTGCATAAGTGTGTTTTTTTTTCTCAGTTCTGTTTGTGTTGATGCTGCAAATATTGAAAGATGACTCCATTTCTTCCACTATCATTTTTTAACTCTGGAAAGATGTTCACATTTACTTACTTACTTAGTCGTTCCCCTTCTACCGTGAGGTGTAGAGGTTCACATTTAACGCAATCCAATTTTAGATATGTATAAATGTCACTTGCCATTTTTTGGTGGGAAATACTTATGTTGCGCTTTTTCTGCTGCGTGTCCTCATGACGGCACTAATTCACCTGTGGCCATTCATCCAGATGCATTGGTTATGAAAATATGGAGCAACATGTCAAAAATGGCATGGGGAGAAGTGAAAAAAAAAGCCATTGGACTGAAATTTGACTAATTAATTAACAGCTGTTTTATCACACGTTTTGTAAATATTTGGATATCTTGCCTTAGCACTTATTGGTACGGATAAATTACAGTGGTACTTATTAAAGAACTTATTGAAATCTTGCCTTGATACTTATTAAGAAAACGCAAAACAAAAAATTCAAAATAAAATTTGCTATTACTCCATTTCTGAATCAATATTTAAAGGAGTATCGACTTGAGCGACTAAATCAGTAGAGTTGATGCAAATTTATGAACTCTCTTCATTATGTACTGCTAAATGTAAATATAAGATACTTATTCATGCTCACTCGTAATTCAAAAGAGGAAAATTAACGAAATTGTGTCCAGAATCAGACATCTGCCATTGGAAAGGATGGAAACAAATGTGCGTTGTTCTACAGATGCATAATTCAGTTCCCTGCCCGAAAAACACGCCATGAAAAAGATTGCAACGTAGATGGGAAAAGATGTAATAATAATAATATATTGGTGGCTCTTATTTAATAAAAGTCAGAGAGGGATAGGAGAATTCTTAGAAAAGGGAATTGCTTTGACAAGCTTTCACATTTTAATACACTTTTGTATATTTATTTTTACTAATAGCTTAATGAATGATTTGTATAATTTTTTAAAGTATGCCAGGTCACTGTATTGTACACCCAATTATTTTAGCAAGATGAAAAAATTTATAGATCCTTGTTTCTAATGCAAGGATTTTCAATTCCCTGAACCAAGCAGAATCTTAGTTTTTTTTTAGCACCATTTAATCTCTCTAATAAATTTTCATTGGTCAATTTTAAACACTTCAGCCCAAAAATGGGGCACTACAGCCAATCAGAAATGAGTTGTCATAAACAGGTTTGGCTGTGTAAACATTGGTCAGTCAGTTTTTGCTTGCTTCACATATCTTTCAATTTGTGACATTGTTCTGTACGAAAAATTATTTCTAATAATGGGTAAAAATTCTAGGAAGAGAAAGCTTTGTCAAAAGGAAAGAAAGCTTAAAAGAAATAGGTGTGTGAAAAGAAGGATACACGAAGATGGCAAGTTGTAAGTTGAATATTGTATTACAAGCCTTGCAACAGGCTTTGACAGTCATAACAATAACATGAAATGCTAATGTTGCCGAAACTGATCTTGCAAGCACTTCCAGTACATCATTATCTTTTCAGATATTATACATCAATGTCCTTAATTATCAACATGCAGGTGTAGAATGATACAGGCTGTATGCATAGCACAAATGACTGAGGATATAGCTATTTTGACGTCCTTGTTATGAAATATTAGACATGTTGTCCTCATTGTAAAGGGGATGACCACCATTCACATGAAACCAAAACAGGCCTTCCCCCATAAAAGATTGTACCCTTTTCAAAAAATGTGTTCTCGGCCCCATGACTTACGGGGATGCTTTCTATCACAAAAGTAAGATAATCTCTGCAAGTTTTTAAGCATACCTTACAAAGACTCAAAACAGTGCGCATGCGCGCAATGGGTATTTCAAGTGAAACTTTCGCAGTTGAGTTGCAACCAGTAATTGTTACATGTCTCTCAACACACTGGTCAAGTAGGTGAAAAAAAAAGAAATAGGTACATTTTTTTTTAGTCTTTGTAAGGTATGCTTAAAAACGTGCAGAGAATATCTTACTTTTGTGATGACCTAACAGTAGAACAAAAGTCTGAAGTACAAACTATATTGGCGGGATTTAAGGATGTCATCACAGATCTGCCGGGACGGACAGACCTGATTTGTCATGATATCACTCTGACGAGCGATCAGCCGATTAGAGTAAAACCGTATCCATTGCCCATGCATTTCAAATCGACGGCGAGAGAGAAATTGATGACATTTGACATGCAACGACTGGGTATCATTTCTCGGTCTGATTCCCCATATTCTTTTCCAATGGTTGTGGTTCGCAAGAAGAACGGATCTCTTCGTATATGTATTGACTTTCGGAGATTGAACAGCATCACCGTCGTTGACGCTGAACCAATACCTAATCAGGAAGATCTGTTAACACAACTCACCCACGCTACACTCACCCACGCTACATATTTCAGCAAACTCGATCTGTCCAGAGGCTATTGGCAGGTACCCCTCACGGAGGCTGCGAAACCTCTGACTGCATTTAGCACCCCCAAAGGATTGTTTCAGTTCAATGTCATGTGCTTTGGCTTAGTAAACGCGCCCGCCACATTTGTGAGGATGATGAGAAGGTTGTTAGGACATCGGTCTGATGTTGTTACATATATCGACGATATATGTTTGTTTCATGAGTCATGGGAGGATCATGGGTTGTCTTCCCTATTGCGGTGTCTAAGGCAGCATAATTTGACGGCACGGCCAAGTAAAGTTTGCATAGGTTTTAAGGAGTTTAATTTCTTAGGACATACTGTAGGTAATAATCACCTGTGGTAGGGTGGGCGAGATAATGATGATGATTATGTTGTGATTGTGATATCACTCTCTTGTCACACTCGCACCGACCCGAACAACAATAAAACTCTTGATTCTAGAGGCAGGGGCTATATTTATTTTTACAGCCCATTCAGTGACAAAGCAAACATTAAACAAATAAATTAGCGAACATCACAAAACCCAACAAAACAAAACACCCAACAGTGCCCGATGCTAATCTGAAGAAGCAAACAAAGCACAGAATAGTTAAAATCATAATATAATACTGAATGAGAAACACCACGCTCTCACCTGTCAAACTGTCCTACGCCGCCACCTGACACACTCAACTATCACACACACACACACACACACTCATGTGTGTCATCCAATGCGACTAGTAAGGTGTTGTGCGTGGGGCTGGCAATCTCACCATGTAACACAGGTTGCTACAGAAACCACTACTGCAAGAGCACACACTCAGCTATCACACACACACACACACTCATGCATGTCGTCCAAATGAGACTAGTAAGGTGTTGTGTGTGGGGCTGGCAATCTCACCATGTAACACAGGTTGCTACGGAAACCACTACTGCAAGAGCACACACTCAGCTATCACACACACACACACACTCATGCATGTCGTCCAATGAGACTAGTAAGGTGTTGTGCGTGGGGCTGGCAATCTCACCATGTAACACAGATTGCTACCGAAACACTACTGCCCTAGCATATGCATACTTAATATGGAGGCAAACCACACTGTTGGCCCCATGCTCCCTCGGAGCGGAGAAGAGAAATATTTACCTTGAAGTGAGCCCACGTGCTCTCACAACCATTCCTCACATAACCATAATTAAATAATCATAAAATGGACATAGAATAATATTCAACTGTATGTACAACAAATACTCTCAGTAATGAGAATAAGCTACTACCTCGTAACTGATCTATCTCAATATTCGTTACTGCATTCTGAAGCATGTCGTATGTGACGACTGGTGCGACTGAGAATCTCATCACACGAAACACATCGTTACCGAAACAAATCACTGCCATAGCATAAAAATGCTTCTTGTCGGCTTGTGATAGACACCAGCCACATTGGTGTTTCCATGCTCCGCCGGGAGCAACCAGAGAAACACATGTCTCAACAAAGGAGTGGCCTCGCGCTCTCCAGAAATCTAAATACATATTCTCACCTCACAGTAACCCATTAAATATACAAATACTCTCAGTAATGAGAATAAGCTACTACCTCGTAACTGATCTATCTCAATATTCGTTACTGCATTCTGAAGCATGTCGTATGTGACGACTGGTGCGACTGAGAATCTCATCACACGAAACACATCGTTACCGAAACAAATCACTGCCATAGCATAAAAATGCTTCTTGTCGGCTTGTGATAGACACCAGCCACATTGGTGTTTCCATGCTCCGCCGGGAGCAACCAGAGAAACACATGTCTCAACAAAGGAGTGGCCTCGCGCTCTCCAGAAATCTAAATACATATTCTCACCTCACAGTAACCCATTAAATATACAGTAGAATTATCAATAAACGTGAAATACACTAAATTACTCTTACATAAAGAATACAATATAATTATTCTCGACTTAAACCAAACTGGGACTAAATACACAACGTGTCACATGGCGTAACATTATAGGTTTACCACGCGGGGCGTGTTATTCGCCGCTTTTTATACAGTCCTCGCCACGTGGCTACAATCTTGCTATTGTTAATCTTATCTACATTCCCGTGAAATAGCTTCATACTATATCTGCCTTTCTGATAACATTTCTGTCCAGTTTCATGTATAAAATACTCTCCTACTAAATTTGCCCGGTCTGATGGATGAAATACTTGATACTAAATTCTCACATCTGGATTTAGGCTTTGCGTGCCTAATAAAACCTATCAAACATTATTTTCACTCATCTATCATTTCTTCAAGACTAAATCATAATGTCCTAAAAAGACATTTCCTTTGGAAACACATCTATCTATTTCACTAAACATTAAAACAGACTCGTGCTGAATATAATTCTAGAATTATATAAAATTAATTCTAATTTAAATTAACTCACGTGCTCAATGCATTTACAGTTTGGCTCTGTCGTCTGTTCTCTCTGGCGGCTGATACTAGGAAAGGTCCGCTGGTAGCTCGCTATCTCTTTTTATAGGCACTAGGCTAATCACTCACTTTACTGCGCTAGGCGTATTAATCTTGACTACTTAAATAACACTCGCGATTATCGCTTAGGAATAGCGAAAACACAAATAAAACTTACAGCTATTTAATATAACACACGAATCTCAAATATAACTCACAACTATACACCACAATTAATATTTAGGCGTTATTGTGGCCTAATTAATATATTTTCTATCTCGTTAGAATTTTCACATCCCAGCATGCTTCGCGCACAACGAAAATATGTGGGGGACAAACATGCCTTGAACTGAAGTGGGGGTGGGGCCTCAGGGGCGTCTTCCCGGACCCATCACATATCTCCCTCCTGATTTTGTTGTCGTCCCGACAACATCACCACCTCTGGCGCTTCGATCGTAGCCTCTTAGATCGTTGGTGCTGCGTATGACTCTTTCTCTGCGGCGATGCTTTAGGCTGAGCTTCTGTCATCGGTACAACCCGGCTGGGGACTGTCTTGGTCGACATGTCCCTAGTTGTGCTTTGTCGGGCTGGCAGTTGCTGTGGTCTAGAAGATTCGCCTACTTGTGCCGCGTCGCTGCTGGCTTGTGACATCTGCTTGCCAGTGCATGTAGCTGTCGAATCTGTAGGGGGATCGCTCTTGACGTGTTCTGCACTCATTTTGTGTGGACGGTGGCTTACATTCCCCACAGTCTGCTTTTGATGAGTCTCCTCTGCTGAACCTTGATTTGCACTCCCTCCTATCTGCTTAGGACGGGTTTCCTCCCCTAGACGACGCGTAATTTTCTCGGCGCCCTTAGTGTGACAGTTGTCGTGGCCATCTCTTGGCTTGCGCCCTAAAGGCAACCTGGCTGTGGCAGTCCGTCTAGGGAAAGAGCTTCTTGAGGGACAGGCGGCTATCAAATGTTCAGTTGACTTGCATCCAAAGCATCTTTTCAGGAGCGGGCCTTGTGGGCACTTGGCTGCCATGTGGCCTGAGAACTCACCACAATTATAGCACCTTATCTTTCTGGGCTTCCTCTGTGCCATGGGTCGCTTTCTGCTGCCCTTACACTCTTGACCGCCAATGCCGCATACATAAATTGCTTCCATGCCCTGGACCGATGGTTTGCTGTCAAACTCTACTCTCTCATTTCTCGCCAGACTCCGGAATCCCTTTCTGAAGATCTTGGTCTGATGTACAAATACATCAATACCTCCATCATCTGGCGTGATGAATCCCCATCCCCTGCGGACACTGTACCACTTGCAAACTCCTTTTCGCCTTGTCGGTGCAGCTGCACTGGTCGGTACTGTCAGCTCACTGCTTTCGTTAACAACAGCTTGACTCTCACATACCAGAACATGCACCTCCTCGTCGTGCTTTGGCTGTTCCCGTGGACACACCTCCTTGTCTTGCGTTGGCTGTTCCCGCGGACACACCTCCTCGTTGTGCTTTGGCTGCTTCCGCGGCTGGCATGGTGCTCTCTTTCTCTGCACCTCCTCTTGTGCTGGCGAACTGGACTCTGACATCTGTGCTATCTGGGATTTTAGGAAGGATAACTCTGCTCTGAGTGCCTCCTCCTCCTTCTTAACTTCTGCACTTGCTATCTGGACCCGTGTCTCAGGCTTTTTACTTCCACCATAAACAGCATATTCCCAAGGGAAATTCCTGTTCACCTCACTGACTTGTGGTTGCTCGCTATAGGCTTTTTTTACAATTTCCAGTAACTTCTCAGGGCTGGCCTTGGCTCCACCTTGTATCCGTAACTCTCTAGATACCATTGGTGTAACGTTGTTCCATATCATGTCTAACTTGTCTTCTGCGCAAAAAGGCGCCACCTTCCACGCGGCTTCCACATCCTCCACAAACTCTTGCCAAGTGGGTCTCCCCTCTCCACTAAACAACCTTATCTCTGGCTCCTCCACGTACAGTATCTTCATATGCGCATTAGCCATCTTGCTGCAGGAATGCACTGCTGGGTGTTTACAATATTTGTTCGTTCGCTGTTTGCTCGGTTTCACTGTCTGCCTTATCCTGCCGACGACGCCAATTGTGGTAGGGTGGGCGAGATGATGATGATGATTATGTTGTGATTGTGATATCACTCTCTTGTCACACTCGCACCGACCCGAACAACAATAAAACTCTTGATTCTAGAGGC
The DNA here is from genome assembly GCA_024509875.1 of Oreohelix idahoensis. Taxonomy (NCBI): domain Eukaryota; kingdom Metazoa; phylum Mollusca; class Gastropoda; order Stylommatophora; family Oreohelicidae; genus Oreohelix; species Oreohelix idahoensis. Next base: position 598,670 of record JAMPIV010006013.1, read on the forward strand.
AGGGGCTATATTTATTTTTACAGCCCATTCAGTGACAAAGCAAACATTAAACAAATAAATTAGCGAACATCACAAAACCCAACAAAACAAAACACCCAACAGTGCCCGATGCTAATCTGAAGAAGCAAACAAAGCACAGAATAGTTAAAATCATAATATAATACTGAATGAGAAACACCACGCTCTCACCTGTCAAACTGTCCTACGCCGCCACCTGACACACTCAACTATCACACACACACACACACACACTCATGTGTGTCATCCAATGCGACTAGTAAGGTGTTGTGCGTGGGGCTGGCAATCTCACCATGTAACACAGGTTGCTACAGAAACCACTACTGCAAGAGCACACACTCAGCTATCACACACACACACTCATGCATGTCGTCCAAATGAGACTAGTAAGGTGTTGTGCGTGGGGCTGGCAATCTCACCATGTAACACAGGTTGCTACGGAAACCACTACTGCAAGAGCACACACTCAGCTATCACACACACACACACACTCATGCATGTCGTCCAATGAGACTAGTAAGGTGTTGTGCGTGGGGCTGGCAATCTCACCATGTAACACAGATTGCTACCGAAACACTACTGCCCTAGCATATGCATACTTAATATGGAGGCAAACCACACTGTTGGCCCCATGCTCCCTCGGAGCGGAGAAGAGAAATATTTACCTTGAAGTGAGCCCACGTGCTCTCACAACCATTCCTCACATAACCATAATTAAATAATCATAAAATGGACATAGAATAATATTCAACTGTATGTACAACAAATACTCTCAGTAATGAGAATAAGCTACTACCTCGTAACTGATCTATCTCAATATTCGCTACTGCATTCTGAAGCATGTCGTATGTGACGACTGGTGCGACTGAGAATCTCATCACACGAAACACATCGTTACCGAAACAAATCACTGCCATAGCATAAAAATGCTTCTTGTCGGCTTGTGATAGACACCAGCCACATTGGTGTTTCCATGCTCCGCCGGGAGCAACCAGAGAAACACATGTCTCAACAAAGGAGTGGCCTCGCGCTCTCCAGAAATCTAAATACATATTCTCACCTCACAGTAACTCATTAAATATACAGTAGAATTATCAATAAACGTGAAATACACTAAATTACTCTTACATAAAGAATACAATATAATTATTCTCGACTTAAACCAAACTGGGACTAAATACACAACGTGTCACATGGCGTAACATTATAGGTTTACCACGCGGGGCGTGTTATTCGCCGCTTTTTATACAGTCCTCGCCACGTGGCTACAATCTTGCTATTGTTAATCTTATCTACATTCCCGTGAAATAGCTTCATACTATATCTGCCTTTCTGATAACATTTCTGTCCAGTTTCATGCATAAAATACTCTCCTACTAAATTTGCCCGGTCTGATGGATGAAATACTTGATACTAAATTCTCACATCTGGATTTAGGCTTTGCGTGCCTAATAAAACCTATCAAACATTATTTTCACTCATCTATCATTTCTTCAAGACTAAATCATAATGTCCTAAAAAGACATTTCCTTTGGAAACACATCTATCTATTTCACTAAACATTAAAACAGACTCGTGCTGAATATAATTCTAGAATTATATAAAATTAATTCTAATTTAAATTAACTCGCGTGCTCAATGCATTTACAGTTTGGCTCTGTCGTCTGTTCTCTCTGGCGGCTGATACTAGGAAAGGTCCGCTGTTCTTTCTTTGGGTCTAATATTTTGCTGTGATACCCTGTTCAACCAAAACCCATTGAAGGGTTGCAAACGGTTATATTGGGGTATATAGTGTGTTAACATCTTCGCTGGTATCATTTTCCTAGTCCTGGAAATGATTAGCCCTGAAAAGGACTACTAGCTGACTGTCTGGATCCTTCGTCGTTGCTTGTATTTTTATGGTGTCGTGGCGTTCTCATGGAGTTCCTTTCCTGCCTTACAGGTTACAAACGGTTGTATTGCGGTATATAGGGTGTTAGCGTTAGTCTTCGTTGGTATCGCTTTCCGAGTCCTTGAGCTGATTGTTCCTGTAAAGGACCACTAGCTGCCTGTTCTGTAGCTACTTGTTGTCTGTTACCGGTTTGTGTTCTTCAAAGGCTGTCGCTATTATTTTTGGTAGCATCTCCATTATGGTTTTTAAAATTATGTTTATTTCCGCTGCTTCTCTTCTTTCTAGTTTGCTTTGTATTTCCTGCACGATTTCGGTTTTTATTTTGTCTTTAGTTTCTTTGTTTTGTTCTCTACTTTTTGTAAGGGTATCCTCAGCTATCTTTCTCTCTGTTTCAATTCTTTTGAGGATTTCTTCGTTCTCTTCCTTTAGCTCTGTGAGTTTGATGATGTCGACTTCTATCTCGTGTTTGATAGTTTTCATTTCCTGTAATATTGCCTGGGCGCTCTGTACGGCTCCTATTGTTTCGTCTCTTATGGCATCTGAGTCTTCGTTGTGTTGCTTGTTCGTCTCGACTTTGAGTTGTTGTTTTATGTCTCGCATATCTGTGGCTAGTCTTATCAGCTGGGCTCTTGTGTGCTGTTCTTGTTTACCAGTGCCGCCTGAAGCCACTCGGTTTCTTGCTTCTCTGAAGGAGATGTTTTTTGTTATCGATTCCTTCAGTATGGTCTTAGTCTCATGGAAGATCGGACATCCACGGTATCTTGCCCCGTGGTTCCCAAGACAGTTTGCGCAGGTTCTGTTGGAGTTGCGAGCTTTATAGTTGCTATCATCTTTCGCATGGGGACATTCATTGTATACGTGGCTTCCCGCACAGTATCGACAAACTATCTCTCTCCTGCATGTTTTCTTGGTATGCGAGAATTGTTGGCAGTTTGAGCACTGCATAACAGGAGGAATGTACTCTTCTGTTTTTCGACATCTATCGTCCAGGTTAAGTTGCCTTGGTCTTGAAGACCCTTCAATAGTTAGGATAATCAAGTTGGTGTCCTTCTTGTCCCATGTCTTCAGTCTTTCCACCTGTGTTATGTTGATGTTCTTGTTTTCTTCTTGTAGGCGGCTGTGGACCTCTTGTGTGGACCGGCTGTTGTCGATCCCTCTCACAACTATCTTTTTGGTCTTCTTGAATATTTCCACAGTAGCTTTAATCTGGTGGGGCAGCTGGACTTCTTTGTGTCCGGATTCAAGTTCGACCATCAGTTGGTTTGTTTTCTCCGTCTTGTTTAGAGTTATGATAACTCCGTTGTCGTGTCTTGAAACTTTAGATATGCTTCTCCTGCCCGTTATTGACTCAAGTATGCCGATTACTTTGTCGTCGGGTAGGGCCCTGAGCGAGGCCTCACCTCCAGACATCTGGGTGATCTTTATTATTCTCTCCTGTAGTGCCACGTTGGATACTGCGTTTTGATGCTTGCGAAGTTGGAACGTTCCAACTTCTGTCTCAGATTGTGTGTACGGTCTGCGGGACGGATTCGCATTCTGGGTCGTCTGCATCTGGTCAAGTTTCACCGGAGTTGGCTGGTCACTGTATGTTGGAGACTCGACAATGACATCTCGTTTTGCCGGTGGATTGATTTTGTTGGGTTTCAATGCTTTGTTACCCTCTGTCTTCGATGTTGCCTTGTCACTGCTCAATGTAGCTACCGCCTCGACACCTTGTTTCAGCGGTGATGTTGCTAAGTCTGGTTTCGGAGCTTGTTTGTCATCTGCCTTCGAATCTTTGGGTCGATCATCGGTCGTAGTATCAGAAGTTATGTTGTTCGTCTTCTGAGAACGACTGGCCACGACGCTAGGAGTATCCGTGCTCTCTGGATGCCTCTGTTTGCTCTTTGTAGGTTCTTGCTTGATGCTGCTGACAAGTGTTTGAGGGCTTGTATATACTTTCCTCTTTTTAGCTTGTTGCTTGGTGCGAGTCATTTTGTAAATTCTGACGGCTGTGTTCGCGCTGAAAAGGACGCTCGTTTTAGTATAGTGCTGTCTTCTCCATCATGACTGGTAGCTCGCTATCTCTTTTTATAGGCACTAGGCTAATCACTCACTTTACTGCGCTAGGCGTATTAATCTTGACTACTTAAATAACACTCGCGATTATCGCTTAGGAATAGCGAAAACACAAATAAAACTTACAGCTATTTAATATAACACACGAATCTCAAATATAACTCACAACTATACACCACAATTAATATTTAGGCGTTATTGTGGCCTAATTAATATATTTTCTATCTCGTTAGAATTTTCACATCCCAGCATGCTTCGCGCACAACGAAAATATGTGGGGGACAAACATGCCTTGAACTGAAGTGGGGGTGGGGCCTCAGGGGCGTCTTCCCGGACCCATCACACACCTGAAACCGGAAGATGTTACAGTTACACAGATTTTACAGTTGCAGACACCTAAAACAAAGAAGCAAGTGAAAAATCTAATTGGACTTGTGAATTTTTATCACAAGTTCATTCCTCAGTTCTCTTCCATCACAGATACACTTACCTCGCTGACGAGAAATGGGATGCCAAATAGGATCGTGTGGACACAAGATTGCGAGATAGCCTTGTCCAGAATCAAGAGGGTGTTCTCCAGGAAACCCATCTTACTGTTGCCAGATTTATGCAAACCCTTTGTGTTGCGGACAGACGCATCTTCTGTAGGAATTGGGGCTTGTTTAATGCAAGACCACCAGAGTACCTTACATCCAGTGATGTATGTGACTCGGAAGCTGTTGCCGGCTGAGACTAGGTACTCCACGATTGAAAGGGAATGCCTGGCAATTGTGTGGGCAGTTTCTAAGTTGTCCCAATACTTGGTAGGTTCACATTTTGTATTACAGACAGACCATCGACCACTCTCATTTTTACAGTCGTCGAAATTAACTCGTTGGGCCCTCTTACTGCAGCAGTACAAATTTACACTTTTACCCCTAGAGGGTAAGCTTAATGTTGTAGCTGACACTCTGTCTCGTTTGTAGAATGCTTGTTTATTTCTTGGTTTTTTCCCTCCACGCGATGTTTAATTGAATATGCAATATTTGTGAGGACAAGAAGGATATGAATGTATACTTGGCTCAAAGGCCGGATGTTGGGTGTTTGGAGTGCATCTGACCGCCCTCCAGGAAGGAAAAAAAATTGTGGACTGTCTGTGCTCCACTGGGAGCAGGTACGTAATGTCAGTCGTGTATGAGAGGTAGTCAGTAGAGTGGTTTGAACTTGACAACACGAAACTGCGAGGTCAGCAGGTCAGGGAGAATGCAAGGAGAGTTCTGATAGGTGCAGTGAAGAAACGGGGGTCAAGAGAGCAACAAGGTTTTTGGTGGTGATGGTGGACTTGAATTGTCGAATGCGAGTAGATATTTATTTGTGTGAATATAATGCATTTTGTGATCTAGGATTTTCATGAATGTGATACACTTTGCTGACTATATATATTGTTGTAATTTTGTGGCCACAGTTATTTGAATACATTGGACTGAGTTGGGAATATGACTTGTGTTGGTTATTACTTGAATGTGTTCCACTCCATCCCTCGCTCTCTTGTTTAGTATTTCGAGGACTAAGACATGTGTGTTTAATATAAAATACACTGTGTCATGAGGGTTTCCAGGGTAAATAAGAAACGGTGGCAGTGGCAATTGACCTAGAAGATGCTTACTACAGTGTGAACTTTGCAATCTTAATCGACTGTGTAATGGCATGTGGTGTAAACCCTTGCCTAATAAGGTGGATAGCATATGCCTTAACTGAGAGATCAGTTGCATTTCATTTGGGAACGTGGACATCAGTATCAATGAACATTTGCCTGGGACTACCCCAAGGTTTTCCACTGTCACCTGTGCCTTTTAATATCTATACAGCAAACGTAGCTTCAATTCAACCAACAGGTCTGGGACGGACATTAACTTTTACCGATGACATACTCATTTACAGGACTGGCTCAGGCAGACAAGAATTGGTCAGAAGCATACATTAGACTCTTGGAGCGGTTTCTGAATGGTGTGAGGAAACCTACTCCAAGATCAATCCTAAAACAAAGCCTGTGTGCTGTTGTGCTCCTTGAACATCTCCATATTGAAAGCAGATCTCCCAGACATTACTCTCATTGGGCGGAGAATTGAAAGGCAAGACAAGCTAAAATCGACCAGACCAGTTACATGGACTTTGAGTTCTGACCAACGGCTGGAATTTCCATGTGCCTGTGGTAGGAAATTCTCTACTCAGAGAGGCATGAAAATCCACAAAACGAAAAAGGAGTCTGGGAGCTCATCAGTGGTAGATCAGCAGTGCTCTGTTACGATGGGTAAGATGTTACAAGACCCCAGGCAGGAGTCAATCCACAGCGCGGAGAATATTCGAGTTGATCTGCCTGATATAATCTCACACACTTCTTGGATGCTACTTTGTCATAGATAACGACTCTAATTTTTGCATTTTGGTGAGACTCAGCATGGTGCGCAGCAATCCCGTTAAATATAACTTTATCAAGAAAATTATACGGACAATGTAATTTGATCAAATCGAGTACCAGTGAATATCAGTTATTAATTGTTTGGAGCAGAATATTGTTCGTGAAGTCTTCTGTGAATTAAAAGGAAAGTCGTTTTAAATTAAGAAGTCTCAGATGATTATGGCGTTCAAACTTTGACATTTTCAAGTTTATCATTATCAATGTTTAACGTTGTATCGTCTAGTGATATGGCAAACAAAAAACTTTAAGTAGACGACTACCAAAAGGGGGGTGAATGGCCAGTTCTAACAACAAGTGAAGATCAACTATAAAATGAAATATTATGAGATAGATACAGAACTTACGTCTGACGAGCAAGCAAAATTAAACAAAATCTAAAGAACCCTCGATAGAACTCGGGCAAATCTATTTTAACTCGTAACGCTACTATTTCTCCTATATTATCAGCTGGTCATGGCAGTACCCAAGTATGGACTGGAAATATACACATTTTCAGTATTGCAATGTAAACGATTTGAACGCATTCAAATGAAGGGATGCGTTTAGTCTTGGGCTATACTCGAGATACCTCAATTGTGACGATGCGTACATGCTGTCGATTAAATCCAGATGTGCGATGGCTCAGGTAAAAGCCTATATGCGAATAACCACAGACAAAAGGCACCCACTACACAGGAGCATGGCTGACATCAAGGGAGCAAGAATAAAAGGGGGGGGGGGGTGTCATGGATGGCGCAGGTTGAGTCAACTATTCAACAGGTGACCACAGTTGAAAAGAAGGGGGAAGAGTGGAGTAAGTCAGGTGAGAACTTGACGACCTACTAACAGGTCATCATCAGCCTTGGCAGAGAACGAAGAGCTTGGAGCAATGGGAAACCAGAGCTGGAAATTGTGTGGTAGATTATTGATAGTCAAAGAGATGTAACTGATTTTAATAATAAATGAGTAGTCGGGAATTTGCATATTTAACAAGGAGTTGCCATGTGCAATCACGAGGTACAAATTCGAGTAGGTCTATAAATATGGGTAGACCACTTGCCTCCATTCTTTTTCACGCCATGTAACTCGTTGAGGCAGCAACACAAAGGTGCTCAGCAACATTATCAACAGATGGTAGATGTCGTGTCTGCGGGATTTTAACATTAGCATACAGAATGCTGAGGTTCCGGAAGACTGGCTACATAGCTACTTAAGGCCACTCCCTAAATCTTGTGAAGACCCCACACTGCTTAGCAGCTATTGAATCATCACATTGCAGAATGTCTATGGCAAAGATAGTGAGAAGATAGTGGCGAGACAATTAATGAACCACCTTGAAAATGCACACATCTGTCGCGAGAGGAAAGATATAATGATCATGATATTATCCTGGATAAATAGATGTATCAGATGATACCAGGATAGTGCCAGGTAAGAGACTGGTCTTACAAGAAATACCCCATTCTCTGAAAAGAGTAATGGTGTATCGACATCAAAGGTATAGTCAAGCTGTATAGGTTCCTAGATGAGATGGTAATGTGCTATCTAGATTCCTATGGGCTCCTCTCCAGACTAACCTTAGACAATGACTCTGCTAGGGGTAATTAAATACACAACAAGAACTTTAAACCAAATTTAAATAATTCACTGAAGACTCTGGGTACAATTTAGAATTTATTTATGTACAAGATCTTTTGTTCTTTGTTAATTTTTCAAATAAAATTCAATTGAATACAAAATAAAATTATGGGTCACTTTCAAATATTTATATAACACATTTACAGTTAATTTCTTAAACTAATATAGTTCAATTTCATTGTTTTCTTACTTCCTGATGGAATCTGTCTTTATTTTTGTGCTTTCTTGAATAGATGAATCTAAATGTTACTTTATGATTCATATGACTGTCAAATGTCTTCTATATACACCACAGGTTATTATTTCATCATTACAAAGTCTATTCGTAGGTGGGTTAATTTGATGTTGTTTGAAAATTGAAGAGTAGCGTCAGTAGCCCAACACTGAGCTACGTATCTGAAACAAAGTCCTCCCTAGGCCTCGTACAGCAGTATGATTGGATAGAACCCCACCACAGCGGGTACTCCACTCGTCAAGATGACACAGTTAATACTGGCAAAGGCTCTGACAAACTTGAGCATCTAATTGCTACTTGGTCACTAGAAATTGTGTATGACACTCAGGGCAGGACACAACGGGCTGATCACCCGTTTGCCAGTCACTTTGATTACGGAAACAACAACAAACGGATTGATTTGTCGTTGCCCTAAAGACGCCATTAGGCGTGATGGGAACAGCGGCTAAGAAAATCTATTCGTTGTTGCCCTTAAGACGCCACTAGGCGTAATGGCCACTGACTGCTTTGACGGTCGTTGGCTAAGGACGGAAGAAGAAGAAGACTCAGGGCAGGATATAACCTGAAACAATATATACAATTTACGTAGTATCGCTCATTTTCTTCTAAGCTAGACAGGAGATAGTATGAGACAGTTCAGACAAGCTGTGGTAAATCACAAGAGACAGAAAGTCATGAATAACACAATTCGTTCAAGTTCTAGCACAATAGTTCAGTAATTCACTTGTTTCAGTTCTGTCCATGATTTGTTTCAATAAAATCATATAGGCCTTATAGTAATCATTGTGTCATATAGCAAATAATACAGAAAATCAATCTGTTATAGTCATTCCTTTCTTCGGTTTGGATAGTCCTTTCCAGCAAGCGTAATATCTGTAAAACGCTTTCCACAACCAACTTGCTCAATCCATTCGTTCTACTTAATTATTAAAACGCTTTCCACAACCAACTTGCTCAATCCATTCGTTCTACTTAATTATTACACAATTAAACTAAACCTACACACTTCGGGTTTTCCTCCAGAAATAGCACAATGATTGTGCCAATATTTCTTTAACACAGATTAATATTTACATATATAATTAATTAACATCTCGCTTACCCTCAATCACAGACAGGCTTTTAATGGTTACACAGTCTGCTCACACTTCTGCAGATGGCAACGGAGTTGATATAACTCAAGCAGTCTGCTTTGTGTTTGTAGTTTGAATTAGGCGGCGAGTGTGTCTGTGTCTTTTTTCTTTTTCGTTCGTTTGTTTGTCTACTATGTTGCTGTAATACCCTGTTCAACCTGAAAGTTGGTTATAATTGGGGTATATTGTGTGTTCGGTTCTTCGGTGCTAGCCGGTTGTTAGTCCTGAAAAGGACTGGTCCTAAAAAGGACCACTAGCTGACTGTCTGATAACTCTTCGTTGCTTGTCTGTTTATGGTGTCGTGGCGTGTTCATGGTGTTCATATCCTGCCTCCCTATCTGTCCTGTGTAGTTTTGTCAGGTTTTGCCCTCCTCGCTTCTGATTGTTGTGTCTTCCTGCTCTCCTGTATTTGTGATAGAGCTTTTTCTATTATTGCTGGGAGAAGTTTTTCTATAAAATAGTGTTTCCTCGATGACTTCTTCGTCTGATTGCTCGTTTGTTTTAGTCGCTCTTGTGTTTGATGTCATTTCCTCTATGGCTCTTCGTTCTGCTTCGATTCTTTTGAGGATTTCTGTGTTTTCTTTATTCAGCTCTGTCATGCGTTCTCTCCCCTTTTATAATGGCCTTGCGGATTGTCGTAAATTTTAGATAGGTTTGAAAGTTATTTATGGTCCCGCCTGAGTAGAGGGGATGGTGATAAGTACGTGAGAAGTAAAGGTGTGAGAATAGATTTCACGAGTGAATAGTTTAAGAAGAAGATATGTCTCTGGAATGAGAAGTTTCTCTAGTCCAGCCTATTGTGACGTGGAATGTAAATAGCGATACAGAAATCTGACAGCCTTTGCTTTCCCATTTAATGTCTACCATTTGCTAAGCCAAACCGCGCAATTTTCTGACTGCATTACTCATATCTAATCCACGTTCTTTTTCTTGACATGTAAACAAACAGACACATTAGCTAGTTCCGCGACCTGCCGGCATAACAGTCAGCGAGCCATGATTCGTTTACCTGAGTTCTCAAGCGAGCTGATTTGCCAATCATCATTGTTGACAGACAGGCGCACGTGGGAGATACAATCGGTTTCTTTGAAGGGGAAACGCGGGCAGAAATTTTCCCGAGTATCTGTTTGATGTTTATACATACAGGGAGATAATCGTTTGATATCAGAAGCGAACAGAAATCTCGGAAGGAAAACTTACACGAGTAAGCCTTTGTTGTCGATTTGCAACGGCAAACAGAGTGACCGAAGAATCTTTGATCGGGGGGGGGGGGGGGGGAAATTAGTTTCCTGAATTTCTGCTATACACAAGAAGTGTGAAAATTCACATTCTCGAGATAATAACACCCAAATCTGTATATATACTGCGTCCCTCAATACCAATTATCAGTCATCGCTCAGAAATTTTCGATAATCTAATCACGCCAGACTAGAACCATTTTTTTTTTGCTAAATGTGTTAAATTGTTTCGTGGGGATTTCATTTTGCTGATTTGTGGTAATAGAAATTGTGATTAAGTGTTAAAATGTGTTAAGTTTACCATTTAATTCACTGTAATTCCTTAGCATTTAAAACTAGTGAAATACCATAACGCTTAGATATTTCTTGCCAGTCGTTCAGAGCAATGTAATTTCAAATACCCCAGTTTCCTTACACAGGAAGATACGATTAGCTGACTGAGATTATTAAGTGTGATGGATCAGTGACCGAATATAATTCGCATTATATTTCATTGCATGAAATTAAATAAGTGACTAGAGTAAAGTTATGTGACTAAACAACAGACGCCGACAAATAGCTAGTAGTGACAGGCAGATTTTGTTAAAGTGCGCGTATAGATAAATTGAATAAAGGACTTTGTGCGCTGTTCACTTTCTCACAGGCAATAACGGGGGAGGGCACATACCCTTTTTTCCTGACATGCCATAGCAGAAAACCTACAGACAGATGAGAAGCAGTTTTTTTTAATGTTCTTTTCTTCCTTATCTAGCACTCGATCACAACCAGCGGTCTAATATCACCAGTAACATTCTTATTATTATTGGGTCTTCGATTTTTTGGACCTGTTCGGTCCTCTTTCTTCATTCAGAGAGAGACCAAATATAAACAATAAGATTAATCGTAACTGGACAGTACAAAACCCAGAATTATTTATAAAAATTTTCCAGCCCACTTGGCATACAAAAGAACATATATTCCTGACGTTTGACAGTCGTGGCAACGGAATGATCCAGAAAACTACGCTGTTTCAAAATCGGTACTCACCATAAGAGTCGGCCGATAGGATTTACCATCATTATCAGTTATTTCCTATTGTAACATTTGTCTTAGCAACCAGAGGCTAGACAATACAGGAACTACCCTTCCTCCTTTTTTTGTAACTGTGAACATCCCGAGAACGTCTTGCTTCAGTAACTATTTGCGGTGACCCAGGATTCATCCAGGAAAAATTAAACCACCAAATTTGGCGTCCACCTTGTAATTATTATTCGATACGAAGGCTGGACTGGGGCCGGATTTGGCAACCCGACTGACAATATATGTCAGACTATTGTAATTTTTCAAGGGATAACTACACCATGATTAGGTAAGCAAGCGTGTTTGTGGCCACAGATGACAGAGAGAGAGAGAGAGAGAGAGAGAGAGAGTAAATAGTTTCCTTTGTTACAATCATTGTACTACCTACTTTTTATTTCGCCAAACTGAGTACTTTACTGAGTAGTAATTTAGTGGGAATTTGTTCTCCACAGGCTATTCTGTAATCTAGTGCTTATCTTTGACTTTTGGGTTATTAACTTCTTTTGGGATCTTTTCTCAACAAGGGGAGGGCAATTATTCGGTTATTTTCATATATCTGTAAACTTGATTTATTTGATTTCTCTATATGTTTTGATGTAAAAAGTTTAATGATAATAAACAACAAAAAGAACTACATGTGTGTGTTGGTCAGACCCATACCCAATTATCCATAGTTTTTCACTTTTGTGAGTATTGTTGTCACATAATTGTGTTGGCGTGTTTAGCGTAACTTATATCTCATATAGGGAGAGAAAGGTCGTCTGATATTAAAATATAGTCGCATAGATAGGCTGGACTAGAGAAACTACTCACTCCAGAGACAGATCTTCCTCTTACACTATTCCCTCGTGAAAATCTATTTCTTACACCTTTATTCTTACATATTTACCACTATCACCTCTGCTCAGACGGGACCATAAATATCTTCTGACCTATCTTTAAAAATTTACGACACCTATCTATACGACTATAATTTAGTACAAGACAATCTTATACCTCCCTATATATGTAAATATACGTTTAACTACACACACACAACTGTGCTATGTGACAACAAGACACACAAACGTGAAAAAAAAAAAACTGGTAAATTGGGTATGGGTCTGACCAACACACAAAGGTAAGTTCTTTTGTTGTTTTTTATCATTAAACTTTACAACATCGAATATCTAAAGAAAGATCAAATAAAATCATAATTTCATACATAGAAAAATAACAGAATACATGTGCCCTCCCCCTTATTGAGAAAAAAAGGAACCCAACAAGTTAATAACCCCAAAGGTCAAAGATTAGCACTATGTTACAGCAAAGACAGTAAAGAAAAGAACAAAGTTCCTACTAAATGCTATCCAGTAAAGTAAACAATATTTTAAGCTGAATCCAGATAATACAATTTTCCTGTAACAAAGAAAATATTCACTCTCTCTGACATACGTGGCCACTCCATCACGCTTACCCTATTCTTGGTGAAGAAATCTCTTGGACATACAATGTCTGAACATATATTTCCAGTGTTTTTATCTTCTAAATTGGCCCTAGTCCCTCCGCCAATTGATTAAATTTTATACGCGGGACGTCTAATTTGGTGGTTGGTTCCTGGATAGACAAATGTCACCTCGAATAGTTAATGTAGAAAAAAACACCGAGATCTTGTGTTCACAGTAAACAGTAGAAGCTACTTCCAGTATAGGGAAACATCTGGTTGCAAAAAAACTGTTAATTATGGGGATGATGGTAAATCCTATCGGCTGGCTCTGTGGTGAGTGCCGATTTTGAAACAGCGTAACTTGCTGGATAAATCTGATGATACGACTGTCAAAAGTCAGATAGGAATGTTATTTGTATTACGCCACAGTGGGCTGATAAAATTTTTTAAAAATATCTGGGTATTGATAAGTCCAGTTAACTTTACTATTTAAAATGTTTATGTGTCTCTTTGGCCAATCCTGTTCACAAAAAACTTGGGGACGTGTAAGCCAAGAAGAAGACCACATTAATTCAATCAGTAAATGAAGAAAAAGGACCAAAATAGACCGCTGGTCGCCGTTTGATCAGGTCTGCGAGAAATAAAGAACATTTATGAAATAAAATGCTACTATTCTATATATACACGTATGCACACGGAAGGGGACAAGACGATCTGTTATCCTCTCCGTCAGTCCTGATTAAATTTAAAAGGTACACGGTGTCTCTAGCCTATTCTATCGCACGTCGCTTAGCGAGTGCAGGTTTGGTTGAGGCATGCAGCCTTTCCCCTCCTGCTCCGGTCACGATCAGCGCACAATGTCAATTATTATTTAATTATCCATGCGCGCACTTAACAAATTTCGCCTGTCATTAATAGCAATTAGATTGTCAGCGTCTGTGTGTCGTCGTATGGTATTGAATAACAGTCGCTTATATAATTACACAAAAATGAAATATAACGTGAATTCTTTTCTGTCACTTATCAGTCGCTCCTAGTGTATTAATTAGTCAGCTAAACGTATCTTCTTGGGTGAGAAAGCGGGTGATGGAATTATCATTAAACTGCACATCTGGTTAAAAAAAATAGCTACGCGTTACTTATTTCACTAGTTCTAACAGCTAGAAAATCACAGTGAATTTAAGATGATAAAACTTTGAACACTTTAACACGTTTAAGCACAAATTTATATTACCAGAAAATCAGTATGAAATCCCCACGAAGGCTATTAACACACCTTCCACAATGGTTCTAGACTACGTGTTTAGACTATCCGAAAAATTCTGAGCGACAACTGATAACGGTTTTGGAAAGCCACAGTTTATATACATTATTGTCTCTCTGATCTATAGATGACGTTACTTTTCACACTATAGCACCTAGCAGAAAACAGGAGACTAGCATTTCCCCCGATAAAAGGTTTTCACGGTCTCTCTGTCGGCGTTGTTAATCGACAACAGAGACTTAAACCGTGTAACGGGTTCCCGTAGATTTAGCCCGCATCTGAAGATCAAAGCGTTTGCTCCCCCTGTATGTACGAACATCAAAGGGTATACGGGAACAATATTTTTGCCCGTGCGACTACTTCAAAAAGTCCGGTGTTATCCCACGTGCGTCTGTCTGATATCTGATGATTGACAGATCAGCTCACGTGAGAAATTCAGGTAAACAAACCAGGTTCGCTCCCTGTTATGACTGGCAGGTCACGGAAGTTGGTAAACTTTCCGTTTGTTTACGTCTCAAGGAAAAGAGGCGTGGATTAAAATGAGTAAACGTTTGCAGAAAAATGTTTGACTTTTACTAGCAAATCATAGAACGCTAACGGGATTTCAGGGCTGTCAGATACTGTAGGCTATATTTCCATTATACGTCACACGGATGTACGAGGTGACAACTGGACCAAGGTACGTTTGCATGCATCCAAACTCGTGTAGACAAGGCAAGATGTGCTAAGATAGTAAATCCAAAATAATTAAGGAATCCTTATTTCTGCACCGATTTCCTCCATCTTAGGCTTATTTTACTCATATGAATGAGCTCTATCACTATGGATATCCCTTTTATCCTATAGTTTATCCGACTATTCACTGGAGCAGCCGAAACATGGGAAAACACAACATGGTTCATGTTCCACTGTCTTCTATTCATAATAACTTCGGCTCTACAACATATCCGGTGAATCTATTGCTATCTGCCTAAAGCTAATGATCCCTATTATCGAATTGGGTCCTTCTTTATCTAGGTATTTCATGATTAGTTGCACACTGCCTTCCGAAATATCCATAACATCTACACTTTTGTTTCCTCCATGTCTAGTTGTTGTTGTTGTTTTGAAAAGGTGATGGGTGAAGAGCGGGCACTTAACAGCTGACCGTTATTGCCTCTTCTCGTTCCATCTTGGTCTACCTTGTTCAACCTGAAAATTGGTTATAATTGGGGTATTTAGTGTCATTTTATTTACTAATTTTGTATTAAGTTTAAATAACTATTGTCTTTTGCAGTTGCTGGTTTTAATTTATATTAGTACTTTGTATTTGTCATTTTATTTTAAGTTTTGTATTGTATATAGATAACTATTGTCCTTTGCACTTGGTTTTAATTTGTATTAGTGTTTGTTTGTTTTTTGTTGTCTTTTTCTGGTTTTATTTTTTTAGATGATTTGTTAGTTTTTGTTGCTTAATTTCTATTTGGTTGAATGTCTTTTCTGAAGTATCATTTTTGTTATTGTTGTTTGATATTGCCATTGTTACTAACCTTAAATGTTTTCCTTTGTTTTATGTATATATCGTTTAAGTATTGATTGGGCTTCCCCTGGGGCATCTATACTTAACACTTTATCCCCTGTCATGTCTATATTGATGTTTTTAATTCTAGCCTCTGTTAATCATATTTTCTACAGTGGATCAGATAGTGGTCTATGTCATTTTCTTCCTGACATTCTTGGCAGTGTGGTTCCTTTATCATGAAGTATGCTGCACCGAGACGGAGACGCCACAGCTTTTTGTTCGAGGGTACCTTTAGTTCTTCTCTGACCTGGCACGTCCTTGTTGGTTCTTTCAGCAGTTTGAACGCATGTCTGCCTTTTCTACTGTTCTTCCATGTTGTCTTCCATTCCTCGTTGATAGTTAGCTTCACGTGGCTCTTAGGAGTCGCAGTAGCATAGTGGTTAGTGCACTGGCTTCCTTGCTCAGTGGTCTATGGTTCGATCCCCAGATGAGGTGGGATTTTTTAGGCCACAAACGGCTTCTGGGTCGACCCAGCCCCAATTGGGTACCCGAGCAACTTCTGGGAAGGTTAAGGCGACCGGCGTGATGCTGACCACATCACCCCTAGTGTGCCGATGGTCAAGAAAATATGGGCCTAACACCATATTCCCAATAAGCCTCAATGGGCGTGTAACGGGATCCTTTACCTACCTTTTCACGTGGCTCTTGATCTCCGACCTTCCCAGTCCTGCTCTTATATTGTTTTTACTTATTCTTCCATACCCTGCGTTCTGGTCTGCCAACTCGTTACCAGCTACACCTATATGTGCTGGAACCCACACTAGCCTCAAACTACATCCTCTGTTCCCTAGTGATGTATTAATTGCAAGAATTTCTTCCTTTATGTCTGGCCGGCTACATTTACCTGGGTGTTCTAGAGCTTGTAGTGATGATAGTGAGTCTGTAAATATCGTAACAGCTTCTGATGGGTTATCTTCGATTATTTCTTAACTTTTTAGAATTGCTACCATCTCTGCGGTAAAAATCGAAGCCCCTTCAGTTACACTGTACCTCTTCTTTATTCCCCACTGTGGTATTACTACTCCTGCACCTAGTTGCCCACTATCACCCTTGGATCCATAATCTGAAATCAGCTGTGTATGTTTCCAGATAAAAGATGTCCTGTGTAATGTAGCAGGGTCGTAAAGTGGCGATGGTGTAACAGATGTTGTCAGGTTAGCTTCTGAGATGTTATTTGTCTTAAGAGTTTGAGGCTGTGGGGGACCTCGTGGCCCAGGTTCTTCTGAGTAACCACATGATGACAAATTGATGCAATATGAGTGATCTTCACAAAACAAGGACGGTCGTTGACGATGAAAACTGGACAACGTATAATTCTGTGACGTCACTGCAGAGTTACATGTAGAGTGTCAAAAACACCAGGAAAAGTTATAAAGGTTTATTTGACTCAAAAAGATTTTCCAGTCTTCTTCTCTTTTCAAAATTCTCATATATGTTGGATATTTTTACAACGGCATAACTGAAGGTTGAAGAAGTTCTTCTAAGTTGTTAGTCAGTCCAGTCTTTCTTTACCAAGTTAATTATAACGATTAGATTTCTCTCGGTATTAAATTCAGAAAAATACAACTGCAGCGATTCTCACTTATTTGATATCTCTGGTAGCATTCACTGTCCATTTATCTGGCGGAGCTTTAATGTCTTCTTTCTTTTGACGTGACCATATACTCCAGTGTTTCTTAACGGGGGCGGTACCGCCCCCCGGGGGGCGTTTTCAAGATTTCTAGGGGCGTTCTGATGGGTCGCAACGATTGGGGGTCGCTACTTCCATTCAGGGGGGCGTTGTGTACATTTTTACATGAATCAATATGAAACAATTACAAAAGATATTCCCCTTCGCATAGCTTGTAACACGATAGTTTTTATTTGCCCTGCGTCCCATGGAGTGTTTCAAGGATTCCAAACGCAAATTTTTAGTACCTGGGATGTTACTATTGTCAGGAGACAGTAGTCGGAGATTTATGTCCCTTCAACACTCGAAACAATTGTTAACCTCTCGACATACCCAAGCTAACCTTCTCTCTCCACTCTCAACACATATTTTCTTCTGGAAACACATTCCCGTCAAACATTGATTAGCCCGTGAACACATCACAGCCCCTTCCCTACTCTGTCCGTAAATACCTTCTCGCAACAGGGACGTTGTGGGCAGTTATGGCTTAGTTTTAATGCATCTTTGGATGTTTCGAGTGTAGAGAATTAAGCTCAGTCAGTTTTGAGGCTTGACGAGGTGTAGATATATGTATATTATACTAAAATTTTCAATATGTCAGCAGTAAAGAGAAAGTGTCGACAATATTCAGTTGAAATTTGAAATTCGGTTTTGTACCTTCAGCCGTAAATGAACACTTACCAATATGTTTGCTGTGCCAGCAAGTGTTTTCTAACGAAGCAATGAAACCGTCACGGTTTAACGAGCATTTTACCAAGAAACACTCAGATAAAGTTGGCAAAGATATTTCTTACTTCCAGGATTTAAAACACAAGTTTGAAAGCCGCAACACTGTCACTAATATGTTTAAAAATGTATAATCACAATGATAAAGGTCTCATTGTATCTTACAAAATTGAACACATGATTGCGAAGTGTGGTAAACCTCACAACATTGGAGAATCTTTAATTTTACCAGCTGTACGGGAGGTAATTAGCGCAATGATGGAAAGAAATCCAAGTGACATAATTTCTTCTATTCTATTGAGCAATGATACTGTTTCAAGAAGAATACATGAGATGGCTAGTGATGTTGAAAATCAGCTGTGTACTGATTTGCAGTCTACTGACTTTTCACTACAGTTGGATGAAAGCGTCGTGCATATGATAACGAAGCTTTGCTGCTCGCATATGTGAGATACATAAAGAATGAAAATATAGAGGATATGTTATTTGCAAAACTACTGACAGCAGATACAAAGGGGTTATCAATCTTTGAAACCCTTGAAACATTTTTGTTGGTAAAACAAATTCCTTTTCCCAATGTCATCGCATGTGCGACAGACGGAGCACCAGCTATGGTTGGTCGTCATCGTGGATTTCTGGCCTACATAAAAAATGTGGCACCAGGTGTTTTAACAATTAATTGTGTTATTCATCGACAACATTTAGTCGCCAAGCATCTTAGTGACAGACTCCACAAATCAATGAACTGTGTTATCAGTGTTATTAACAAAATTAAGGCGCATTCGTTGAACGATAGATTATTTCGTAAACTTTGTTGTGATAATGGTGAAGAGTTTGAACGTCTTCTCCTACACACGGAAGTACGATGGCTATCCAAAGGTAACTGTTTAAAAAGATTATGGGCATTATTTGATACTGTTGTAGAGTTTTTGGGTTCAATCATTGAAGAATTTAGCATCGAAAGAGAAGTATTGCGAAACGATGTGGCCTATCTTTCAGATATATTTGAAAAGTTAAATGAGGTTCTTCTTAAGCTTCAAGGAAATGAGATCAGTCTGATTAAAGTGAAAAGAATTATCATGGGGTTCATCAACATATTGACATTATATAAGAATAATCTTAGTTGCCGAGAACTTTCTCATTTTCCATGTTTACTGCAGTTACGTGGGGACAGGCTTAAAGATTCAGATTTAGAGGTTTATTGCACTCATTTGGACGCTATTAAAAATGATATGAGCATAAGATTTAAAGTCTTGCAAGAACTAATAATACCGGATTGGGTGATTAATCCGTTTGAATCAGACGCGGAACAAGTTAGTCAACATTTACAAGAAGAATTAATTGAGCTACAAAATGACTTCGAGGTAAAAGCACGATTCAGTCACACACATTACGAAAAATTTTGGATCCAGCAGAGGCTTGCGTATCCCGTTCTTTGGCGTGAAACTAAATTGCTAATTACAGCATTCCCAACGTCGTATTTGGTGGAGAAGGGGTTCAGTGCAGTAGTGTTGCTACTACAAAAGCAACGAAACCGACTGCAGATTTGTAACAGTAGATTTGAGACTTCTTTTAACAAACTTAGAACCAAATATTTCAAAACTGGCTGAATCACACCAAGCGCAAGGATCTCATTTAGCTTCATTAGTAAGTGAATTTTTATATAATTATATCATTATTATCAACTAATAATTTTTCAATTTTTTTCATGTTTAAAGTGGTTGCATATTCTTCTTCTTCTTCTTCTTCCGTCCTTAGCCACCGACCGTCAAAGCAGTCAGTGGCCATTACGCCTAGTGGCGTCTTAGGGCAACAGCAGATAGGTTTTCTTTGCCATTGTTTCCCATCACGCCTATTGGCGTCTTTAGGGCAACGGCAAATCAATCCATTTGCTGTTGTTTCCGTAATCGAAGTGACTGGCAAACGGGTGATCAGCCCGTTGGGGTTGCATATGGAGAGGCTTAAATATTCATATCTGAAGATATATATGCAGTCATTTGGGCGCTATTAAAATGATATGATTATGAACATGATAGTTATAGAGTTGTAAGAACAAATTTTATATCATTTGCTCTGCCAATTTGTAATTCAAGGATAATGAACTTGTGGTGTATATAATTCCGTACTTAAACTCATATTTAGTATAACTACGCTTTTAAAGATGTGCTTTCTCTTTTTCTTTTTGTTATAAGAAAAGATAACTCATTAACTGCATTGCTTTTTTAAAAGTATGGTGGAATCTATGTATATATGAGTGTGTGTGTGTGTGAGCGTGCATGTGTGTGTGCGCGCGCGCATGATAAAGAGCAAGGGGGTGTTAAAAGGGTGGGGGGCGTTTTAAAATATTAGTTGTCAAAAGGGGGCGTTGCTATTATCAGGGTTGAGAAACATTGATATACTCTATCAGCGAAACTGATTGTGCGAAGTTGAATATTTCACTAGACTTTTAAATGTTTTTCCGCGGTCTGTTTGAGCAGATACCATTATTGTTTGAGCAGATACCATGATTACCTCTTTAGGGAAAACTTGTGCCAAAGACGTAGTGCTCGAAGGACTTGATGTTGGAGAGTTACTAACCTTGGAGAGATCTCTTTCCTATTTCTGCTTCTATCTACGAATTTTCCGAAATGGTGTTCTAGTTGCTAATCGCACTACGGTCTCTATGTCTCTCCTCTGTCAGCACAGTCTGCCCCTTTTTATCCTCCCTACATGTTTAGCAACAGTTCCCACGCACTTTCTTCCGGTTGACAGACATTCTCCCGTGTTATTCCGTGCTGACCATATTATGTTATTTGTTTAAGTGCGTGTGAACGTTTCCAAACCTGTAGTAGTTAGTAGCATCTAACTTAGTAAGGGACTTTCCTTATATAAATTTAAAACCGCTGCTGAAGCAGTCCTTCAGTCACGTACTCGTCAGTTTTGTCACATGGCGTGACATTGTGATCTGCTTTGCCGGGCAGTCACATCGCCTTCTAGCTTTATTCAAACTAAAAATCTAATTGACATTACTAATTGTCGTTTAATACAGGTTGGTCACGTATTACGAACTAACTACTCATCACTTTTGACAACTGTCTGGTCATTGTGATCTATTCTGCATTTCGGTTACTTCCTTAATGCTTTTATATAACCTCAAACCTAACTAGTGCTAATGATTTGTCGCGTTATGTCATCTAATAAAGTAATTTATTAAACATCAATACAACCGCCTGTGCTTCGCCCGCGGCGACATCATTTCTTGCATCTATTCTCATTATCTTTGCATTTTAAGACACACTTGTTGTGACCTGTCATCGAATATTTTCATTTTATCTTGTATCTGATAATGGACAGAAGTACCAAGTCAGCTGCAAAATCAAGATCATCAAGCAGTTTAGTCAGATTTCATTGGATTCCATTTCTGTTGTGTGATGTAGATATTTTCATAACCCAATCTATTGCTCACCCGTGTGTTACCGGGGCCCGAAAGGGGAGCAAAGAATAGTAACATTGTTCCCTTCCATGCATGTCGTAGAAAGCGGCTAAGGAGGGTTGGGCATGGGGCTGGTTACCCCATCCTGTAAAAAATTTAAACCACAA
This sequence comes from Oreohelix idahoensis, assembly GCA_024509875.1. Lineage (NCBI taxonomy): Eukaryota > Metazoa > Mollusca > Gastropoda > Stylommatophora > Oreohelicidae > Oreohelix > Oreohelix idahoensis. The sequence continues at coordinate 620,602 of JAMPIV010006013.1, forward strand.
AAAACTTCAACAAATATGGACAAGTCAAATAAGGAAAATAAAACACAGCCATCCAAGACAGGGGAAGGTCCTCTCGCAGGGAGGCGTATGATGCAACACAGAGAAAGCCGAAAGGAGTCTGTGTTGCTGACTAACCTTCTTTCTTCTAGGAGAACTTCCAGATTTGGCACCTGGAATGTTCGGACATTAAACGAACAAGGGAAAGTGGCACAAGTAGCAGCAGACATGAGGGAATATAAAATCGAGGTTCTGGGAATGTGTGAAACAAAGTGGAAGGGGGTAGACAGGAAGAAACTCATCACAGGTGAATTGGTGCTGTCCTCAGGACATGAAGACGAAAGTTCACACCACAGTGAAGGGGTAGCTCTTATGTTATCTAAAGAAGCACAGAAAGCACTCATTGAATGGGAAGCTGTTGGACCTAGAATAATAACAGCCACTTTTAAAACAGCTAACAAGAAAATACATGTAAATGTCATCCAATGTTATGCACCAACTAATGACAAAGAAGAGTCGGTGAAAGAAGCATTTTATACTAGACTACAGGAAATTATGGATAAAGTTAAAAGAAGAGACATCACAATTTTGATGGGTGACATGAATGCAAAGATAGGTACAGTCAATACCGGATTTGAAGAAGTCATGGGAAAACATGGGCTAGGAATAATGAATGAAAATGGGGAACTATTCTCAAACTTCTGGGCTTCAAATCAACTGGCTATAGGAGGAAGCATGTTTCCACATAAGAGAATACACAAGGCAACATGGATATCACCAGACCATAGAACAGAAAATCAGATTGATCATATATGCATAAACAAGAAGTTTAGATCATCATTGCGGGATGTAAAGGTATATAGAGGAGCAGATGTGGCATCAGATCACCACCCTCTGATAGCCAAAGTAAAAATGAAACTCGAGAGATATGCAACAATGCAAAATTATAGACAACAATTTAATGTAGGACATCTAAGAAACAAGAGACAAATTTGCGGTCACAGTATCCAACAAATTCCAAGTGCTCCAACAGCTGGAAGAAGTAGAGAATACAGAGGACTATTGGCAGCAGGTCAAAACTGTATGGAATGAGACATGTGAAGAAATACTGGGGAAAAGGGAAAGACAACAAAAAGCATGGATAACAACAGAAACCATCAATAAGATAAAAGACAGAAAAAACAAGCAAGCAGATTTAAACACAAGCAAAACCATAAGTTCCAAAGCCAAGGCTCAAGAAGTGTACACAGAAGCAAACAAAGAAGTAAAAAGAAGTATCAAAAGAGACAAGAGGAAGTATATTAAGGAGTTGGCAAGAGAGGCAGAAGATGCTGCAGCCAAAGGAAATATGAGAGAACTATACTGTTCAAAAAAATAAACGCATAGCTATCCGAGGGCGCGTTTTTATGAGTTCGTAAGTAAAATTTGGTGCTAGGGTATATAAAAACCAGCCTCAAATGTTCTTTACAGTGTCAAATGCACGTGTTGACCTGAATTACGTTCGTTTTTGTAATCGTTACAACGCAGTGGTCAATAGTGTTTATGACGCAATTTTTGACCACAGCTCATGTTGCGCGCACGTGAAAGCAACAAAATTTGGGGTGAACACTATTCACTGACTATGCAACTGAAACCCTATAAAAGGATAACGCTACACACACAAAATTCAGTTCATTTTCAAGCAGACATTTATGGCGTCTCTATCGATAAATTTAAGCAGGCGAAAGTCAAAGTCAGGTTGCCAGGCATCTAAACGTGCATCAGAGTACCACCAGTCGACTTTGGCACCGGTTCCAAGCCACTGACTCAGTTGAAGACCGGCATCGCAGTGGACGACCCAGAGTGACAACAGCAGCGGAGGATCGCTTTATTCGGCTTCGTCACCTCAGAGACAGGTTTACAACAGCTTCCTCAACTGCCCAGTCATTGCCTGCAGGACGTCATGTGTCTGATCAAATTGTCCGGAATAGACTGCATGACGCTGGACTTTGGGCACAACGACCTCACCGAGGACCTGTCCTTACGCGCCGACATCGCCAAAATCGACTTCTTTGACTGGAAACCAACTTGACTGAAAACCACCACTGTAAAAGTGTGGCGGTGTTGATAGCTGTACAGTAATGATGACGACTAAATGGTTCTGATTCTAGGCCACGCCCACACAGGGCTATTTATAAATATGTTACTACTGTCACTGTGGCTGGACTGTTCAAAGTAAGTGTGTACTGGTACATTCATCCATCACAGTAACATACATAGGAACCATGGATCGGTGAACGATTGGTAACGTTTAGAGCACAGTTTATTTACGTTACAATACGATCACAATAACATAGACGAAATACAGCAAATAGTACAAAGCATCGGGTAAATGAATTCATGAAGCTCCAACACCCCATAGGGCTTCATTACAGCGCCTAGTGGCGCACACCTCATATAAATGCACATCAACAATGTTCCTTAAAGGACTGCAAACACCGCAGTCTAAAATACTATGGCTGATAAAGTCTCTTTTTGGAAGACAGACGTCATCATCATCAGTTGATAAACTCTTATAATACAAGACCCTTGCCCTGAGCAAGAGACATGCTGAAAAAATCTGAAGCTCACTCGAACATCACCAGAGTTAAATACTGTGTTGTTGTGTTGCTCGTGGTTTGAGTATGGAATGTCAACTTGACCTACGCAGTGGTGTGTAGACATAGATTGAGTGTATAACATGCGAATGATAAGAAGAGTTCGTGGTGTTGACAAATGTTCTTTTCTCACACTCATGTATGGCTGGAAGTCATCGACACCAACGACTGTGTACCTTTACTACAATTTAATTTGGACGTACACACTCGACAGCACAGATAGTGACAAATCACAGGTTGGCATAATACATCATGGTACAGTGGATAAATGGTCTTGCAATGTTACATGGGCACTCATGTAGAATAATAGTATAATGGACTGTCAGTAGCCAAGCACTCAGTATTGCCCATATATATATATCATCTGAGTTTACTGACAAAGCACGTCAGATTATAAACAATATCCAAGATGGCTTCTAGACCTAACCTCGTCTAGCGAAGATTCCTTAACATAATGTTCAGCACAGATTTTTCCATATAATCAAATTGAACCGCTAGCAATGGGTTCTCATGTGTAGCAGTGATCTCTGGACTAATCAAGCGATAATACGGGCATCCCTTTTCTCTTCTTGAAAGTCACTAAATGTTTGGTTACAAGATGGCTTCACTCGTGAGCTGTCACTCACGTTTGGATACAGATAATGAATCTGTCTTAAAATTAGTCATTCATTAAATGTTTCATTGCTCTGTAGATTCTATCATGAACAATTGACTGCATTCTACAGGATATAGTGCTGCTAGGAATCAGAGTCGTTTTCATCTAGTTAAATGCATCCTCTCAGATGTACAAATCGTACCTATCGAAAACGGTGGCTTCGTACGAGAGTTCAAAAGAGTATCTTTTATTACCTTGGTATCAGAAATATGATTCTGCCATGCCTTGGCAATAAGAATAAACACTGGGGTAAAGCATACACGATAGGTCTAGACGACTATCACTTTCCCCACAAATACTGAGATCACTTTTTCCGGCGACAAGCCGACATAGAAAAACACAGCCCATCATCAGGGCGAAGCCAAAACACACCACACTCTAGCGACACATACGCCGAATAGCCTTTGAACTCTCTAGAGACAACAGAACATATAGTTCGACTTAGATATGTAAAGATATACAGATATAAGACAGACTCGTCCTACTCAGACAAACAATACACATAAATTCAGGCCATAGATATTCTGAAGCAAGAACAATCTATTACTACCCAAACAAAGAATAAATCGCAGTAAAACTGGATTCATCCGCGGAGTTCGATCGAAAGAGACGACACAACTTTCAAGGGAAGTAACTCAATAATGACTTTTCCTTAAGCACTAAAAAGTATCTATTTTGTTTACAAAATATTTGCGAACATAACAAGTATACCAATGTATAATATTGTAAGATATCAAAGACTGCACGTAACAGTCTTACCACACCTCCCGGGAAAAAAAAATGGAACTTTTTTTTTTTTTGAAATACATCTAGGAGCAACGTACAATAGGCTCACAACGCATGAATAATGCGCAGATGAAAATATCAGGAATACCTATAACGCCTAATATGAGGCTAAGTCGACTTATCGAGCGACTGGTGAGAATGTGTCTCATAAACTGAGAGAAATTATTTCTCTACAAGTATATTTTTCCAGGAAGGTGTCATCAAAGTATAATACAATTCTGGCAATTACACAATGCCTAAAAAAAAATTCATATTATCATTTCGTATTAGATATCTTAAATTTATGATGAAAAAATCATCAAAGCACAGCGGTGAATAAACATCAATGAACCGCTATGTAGTTATACAATCATTATATTATTAAATTACAACTGTGTATCTATCATGATATAGAAAAGGAACTACTATAGAACTAGACATATCAAGAAGTCTAAGCCCTAATAGTTATGTGGAATCATGTGGGCATCTTGACAGAATGTCTGCCATCACATTATCTGATCCACGAATAGCTCGCACAGAGAAATGAAAAGGTTGAAGAGCAATTGCATATCGAGTAGACCTCGAGCTCTTCAAATTCTTACTCTGTATAGCAGTAAGAGCTTTTTGGTCGGTTTCTACTATGAAATGTGCGCCTAGAAGGAATCTCTGTAGTTTGAGGATCGACCAAACCATAGCTAATAGCTCACGGTCTAAAACCGAATAATTCCTTTCTGCCGCATTAAGTTTTCTGGAAATATACATTACAGGATGCAGAGTTCCAGAGTACTCTTGCATTAGTGCCGCTCCAATCCCAGTGGATGAAGCGTCACTACGAAGAACGAATGTCTTATCTTTAGTAGGTAGCACTAAAATAGGTGGTGTTGAAAACAATGTTTTAATCTTATCCAGAGAGCATTGGCATTCCTGAGACCAGTGGACCACATTAGGCGAACCTTTCTTTAGAAGTGTTGAAAGAGGTGCCATGATAGAGGATAGATTCTGAATGAATCTGCCATAAAATTGAATAAGACCTAACAGACTTCTCACCTGTTTTTTAGTCTTAGGGATTGAGATGTTAAGTATCTTACTAGTATTATGGTCCTCTGTCTTTAGGAAACCATGACCAACTCGGTGGCCTAGGAAAGAAATTTCGCTAAAACCAATATAGGCTTTAGAGGGTTTCGCTGTCAGGTTGTGCTCACGCAAAGTAGACAGCAATTCATCTAACCCTGAATAGTGATCTTCCCAAGTATCGCTGAAAAGACAGATGTCGTCTAGATATGCAATGACATCTGACCGATAAGATAGGATTCGGCGCATCATGCGTACGAATGTAGCTGGTGCGTTCATAAGACCGAAAGGCATAAAATTCCATTGGAACAAACCTCTAGGTGTTGAAAAAGCCGTGAGAGGTTTGGCGCGTTCAGATAAAGGAACTTGCCAATATCCTTTAGACAAATCAAGTTTAGTGAAAAAATGAGATTTGGAGAGTCGAGTAAGTAGCTCTTCCAGTAAAGGCATAGGTTCGGCATCGAACTTCGTTACTTGATTCAATTTTCGATAGTCAACGCAAAGACGTATGTTATTGTCTTTTTTACGCACAATAACCATCGGCGAAGAATATGCAGAGGTGGATGGTTCGATTATTTTCAAATCTATCATCTCATCCAACTCTTTCTCGACCTGTGCTTGAAAATGTATAGGTATAGGATAAGGTCTAACCCTAATAGGAGTATGGTCAGTTAGAACAATGTCATGTTCAATGACATGCGTTTGTCCAGGGATGTCAGTGAGTACATCCTGAAATGTTTGCAACATAGTTGAAACTTGTCGCTGTTCTCCTAGAGACAAATCAGGAGAGACAGTAACGTTCTTCCATGATTCACTAGAATGAAGTGGGATCATTGGAAGAGGAAGATTTACATCTGAAAAACTTGTTTCCTCATCCTGTATCACGGACAGTGATGAGTAATGACCATGTTGTACTGGAGAATTGTCCGTTGCTTGGAAAATGGGTTGCAAATAATCCGGACGTTCATGGAATTCAGTAAGCATATTGATGTGGAAGGTTTTATGCTTCCCATCAATATCGACAATATAGTCGACATCGGAAATTTTCGATATTATATCGTACGGACCTTTCCAAGAAATAAGTAATCTGTTTTCCCTACAAGGTAGTAATACAAATGCTTTGTCACCAGGACAAAGTTGTCGTAAGCATCTCTTCTTATTGGCAAATTGCCTTGCCTTCTGTTTCGCAAATTCAGAAGAAGAAGTTGCTAATTTGCATGCTTCGATAATCTTTTGTCTCAACGCGATGACATATTCGTAGGATGACTTTGTGTCATCGTCAATATTGTCAGATGTTATGAGATCGTGAAGCAACGACATAGGGCCACGCGGACGCGCGCCAAAGACGAGTTCAAAGGGAGAAAATCCTGTATGTTCATTGGGTACCTCTCTGTAAGCGAAGAGGGCCGCAGGTAAAACTCTGTCCCAGTCTTGAGGATGATCCTCAGTTATCTTCCCCAGTAAGTTTTTAAGTGTTCTATTAAGGCGTTCGACCATACCATTAGACATTGGATGGTAGATACTACTTAAAGATCTATCTATCTGCAGAGTAGACATTACTTGAGACATGGTATCTGATATTAGTTGGGTGCCATGGTCTGACAATATCTCTCCGGGGAACCCCAGACGAGAAAATATAAGCCAAAGAGCATCTGCAATATCAGCAGTAGTAATGCTCTTCAGAGGAATAGCCTCTGGCCAACGTGTGCACATATCAACACACGTCAAGATAAACTGATGTCCTCTGGCAGACTTGATCTTAAATGGACCAATAATGTCTATGGCCATTTTTTGAAACGGCCGAATAGGAATGTCCGCCGCCTGAATGGGTGCAGCATGCCGTGGACCTTTGGATTTAACTTCCTGACATACTTTACAAGATCGACAATAAATCCGTATGTCCTTGTTTACCAATGGCCAAAAGAAAGCCGCAAGGACTCTTGACTTAGTACGGGAAAAACCCATGTGTCCAGCACACTGAGAGTCGTGAGCGTGCTGCAAAATTTTAACTCTCAAATTCTTGGGAACCAGGATTTGAGAATGACTTGACGTAATGGAGTCTTGAACCATACGTACAAGTACGCCATTCTTCTTTGTAATCCACGATTTACGACTTGTGTCTTTATTCGGATCACCTTTAGTTGCAAGAATGAAGAATTTCTTCAGAGTGGGATCATCTTCTTGCTGTTTTATAAACGAGTCACGAGAAATTACCAAGGGATTATCTTGGTTATGCACTTCATTATCTTCAGTAGATGAAGTTTGAGGCATATTAAGAGCCTGAGCTCTAGTGACTACAGCGTTAGCAATCTGCATGCTTTGCCTTTCCCACGTGGAAATTTGTTGCGGAGTGCATTCTTTGACTCCATGAATGCGACCGATGATGAGGTCAGCGATCGGATTCGGAAGAAGACATGCGTGTACATCTCCTGTAAAGAAAGGAGTAGCAATCCTAATGATAGCAGTAGAGTATTTCTCTAATGTGCCGCCAAATGTTACACATTTGACTACTTGTCCAGTGGCACGGGAAGGATCTACGAGTGACTGCCTAACACCAATTGTGGTGCATCCAGAATCAAATAGCACAGAGACTGGATTGTTATTCACTAAACCCTTATGTAAGACAAGAGAACCTCTTCCATCATGCGCGACTGATGCAGGAAGAGCAGGAAGAGGATGGCCACAGCTTAAAGTAGACACTGTGGTTGGCTCAAATAATGTTTTGCATTGGGGGCACTGAGATGCTCTCCCAAAATCAAAAGCGGCACATGCCATATTACTAGCATCATTATTATCTTTACTCTGTTTATAGGCTTCATGGGACTCTTGTTGTGCAGAGTTTGCCTGAAAATGTGGTTTATGTCTTTTGTTTTGAGATCTACCTCGGTTATTATCACCTCTGTAGTTATTGTTACCTCTATTGTAACCCCTATTTGGGTTTGAGTCATAGTTCCCTTGGTTACCATTATCATATTCATTATAATGCGTATCTCTGTAATTATGATCTTGTTGACTCCAAGACGGATAACCCTGATAGTTTCTATAATTACTTCCTCTACGGAAATTCCTATAATTATGACCACCCCTGTGTCGAGAGCTATCAGCTCGTCTCCAGTTCTTTGAAGAAGAACCCTGAAATGATTGGTTACCTTGGTTTTGATAACTATTATGGTTACCTTTTTTATCAAATCTGTTTTGAGGTCCCTGAAATCTGTGTGAATAATTGGGATTGTATGGTGTTGCTGAAGCAACTGGCATACTCTCCTTAATCTTAGTGTTGCCAAAAGTCACGTCGGGGTGTGCAGTGACATATTGGGAACAATATTCTTCCATTTCCTTTAGAGATTTGGGTTTACGCTCATGTATAAATTCAAGGAATGGTTTGTTAACACATGACATAATCTTATCTCTGAGCAACAAATCCATAAGTCCTTCATACGTTTTTTCTGTTTTGGAAAGCTCAATCCAACGATCAACTGTGAGACGTGCCTTTGCAGTGAATTCTGAGAATTCTACACCTGTCTCAGGCACCATCGTCTTAAATAAAAGGCGATAGCCTTCCTCACTTAGCTGGTATTTTTTTATCAAAGCCGCCCTAATGACATCATAATTATCCTTATCTGCTTCTCCTACAAGGCATAATCTAGTCAAAGATTCACCTTTCAAGTTTTCTGCTAATTGATTAGCGTATTGTGATTTATCCACATTATGTGTACGACAAGAACGTTCAAATCTATCCAGCCAGAATGTAATATCGTCACTGGACTGATTGAACGGTGGAACCTTAACCTTGTAAGTAGAAGGTTTACCATTACCACTAGATGCCTGATTAACATTACTCATACTTGTCAATCTCAATTTCTCTAACTCAAATTCATGTTCTCTTATTGCTTTTTTTTCTTCAGCTTCTCTGTCTAATCTTTTTTGTTCAGCATCTCTGTCTAATCTTTTTTGTTCAGCTTCCCTGTCTAATCTTTTTTGTTCAGCATCAAATCTCCTTTGCTCCATCTGCATCTGCAATTTCTTTTGTTCAGCAGCAGCCTCAGCTTTTCTTTCTAATCTTTTCTCTTCAGCCAGAGCTTTTCTCTCTTCTGCAGCAGCTTTTCTCTCTTCTGCAGCTAATGCTTTGTCATATTGAGCAACTGCCCATTCTTCTAATTGTTGACCAGTTTTATCAAGGGATTTCCCTTGTGTAATGAAGTATTCTAATGTAGACATGATGTCTAACAATAATACTAATCACTTGAAACAATAATAATACCACAAGTTCTTAATGACTTGATTAATCAGTATACTATCCCAATATCTGTGGGTCACAAGCCTTAATAAGGTCTTGTATAACAGTAATAATAATCAAGTACTGGTTTATACCATAATCCAAGTGCAGTGCACAGGCAATAGTGTCTTATGAAATATACCTATATAAAACATATGTCAACCAACAGAATACATAAAGTACAAATAGGACTGACAATACGAAAACGTTTGCAGAAATCAAATAAATCAAATAGGGAAATCAATGAAAATAATCACTGAATCTGCAAGGGATAACAACACAAATGACGTCACAGTATATGAATATAAATTGTGAATAGAACTGAAAGATAGAAAAGGGTAGACCAACAAATTACAAACAAATCAAAACAAAACTAAAGAACAAAGAAATATTACAAAAATAACAATAATTACAGTCTTCACAGCTAACACAAAAGCAACAGTTGTCGCAGCAAATTTTCAATCAAGAAAATTGCACCTATAGAAAACGCCCACAACGGACCCTCTATGACGTGGGATATTCTGTTGTGAGGACGCCGCCCAACCTAAACACAACCCGCTGACATAGAAACTAACATACTATACAAACAAATAACATGTAAACATAAATATATAAATTATGTGTATGATAGTATGTGTTGCAAAATAGGCTCAGTTTTACAGTAATGGCAAAGTTATTTTTATGAAAATAAACAAACTGCCACTTTATTCAATTAAACATTCTGGCCTTAAATATTAAAGTTCATATATAGAAAACAAGAAGATCCATCGATGAAAATAGGACTTCTTAGTTCAATAATACTGTCTTCCTGTTAATATTGACAAGAATTGATCCAACTGTTCTGTGAAACTCTGTAATGTCTAATGTAAAAATGTCAACAACGCTGACCTACATACTGCATTCACTTGACAGGTCACGTGACGAAGTGTTGACAAAGAGCAAACCAATACTGCAAGTGTGTCGTATCAGCCACAGGAAACGGTCTGGTATCGGTAATCTGTTGACTTCTGAACTTCTGCGAGGTCAAACCCAGAAAGCTGGTCCACCAGTTGATAAGGTCTCTTTTTGGAAGACAGACGTCATCATCATCAGTTGATAAACTCTTATAATACAAGACCCTTGCCCTGAGCAAGAGACATGCTGAAAAAATCTGAAGCTCACTCGAACATCACCAGAGTTAAATACTGTGTTGTTGTGTTGCTCGTGGTTTGAGTATGGAATGTCAACTTGACCTACGCAGTGGTGTGTAGACATAGATTGAGTGTATAATGTGCGAATGATAAGAAGAGTTCGTGGTGTTGACAAATGTTCTTTTCTCACACTCATGTATGGCTGGAAGTCATCGACACCAACGACTGTGTACCTTTACTACAGTTTAATTGGACGTACACACTCGACAGCACAGATAGTGACAAATCACAGGTTGGCATAATACATCATGGTACAGTGGATAAATGGTCTTGCAATGTTACATGGGCACTCATGTAGAATAATAGTATAATGGACTGTCAGTAGCCAAGCACTCAGTATTGCCCATATATATATATCATCTGAGTTTACTGACAAAGCACGTCAGATTATAAACAATGTCCAAGATGGCTTCTAGACCTAACCTCGTCTAGCGAAGATTCCTTAACATAATGTCCAGCACAGATTTTTCCATATAATCAAATTGAACCGCTAGCAATGGGTTCTCATGTGTAGCAGTGATCTCTGGACTAATCAAGCGATAATACGGGCATCCCTTTTCTCTTCTTGAAAGTCACTAAATGTTTGGTTACAAGATGGCTTCTCTCGTGAGCTGTCACTCACGTTTGGATACAGATAATGAATCTGTCTTAAAGTTAGTCATTCATTAAATGTTTCATTGCTCTGTAGATTCTATCATGATACAATTGACTGCATTCTACAGGATATAGTGCTGCTAGGAATCAGAGTCGTTTTCCATCTAGTTAAATGCATCCTCTCAGATGTACAAATCGTACCTATCGAAAAACGGTGGCTTCGTACGAGAGTTCAAAAGAGTATCTTTTATTACCTGGGTATCAGAAATATGATTCTGCCATTCCTTGGCAATAAGAATAAACACTGGGGTAAAGCATACACGATAGGTCTAGACGACTATCACTTTCCCCATAAATATAGAGATCACTTTTTCCGGCTACAAGCCGACATAGAAAAACACAGCCCATCATCAGGGCGAAGCCAAAACACACCTCTCTCGCGACACATCCGCCGAACAGCCTTTGACCTCTCTAGAGACAAAAGAACATATAGTTCGACTTAGATATGTAAAGATATACAGATATAAGACAGACTCGTCCTACTCAGACAAACAATACACATAAATTCAGGCCATAGATATTCTGAAGCAAGAACAATCTATTACTACCCAAACAAAGAATAAATCGCAGTAAAACTGGATTCATCCGCGGAGTTCGATCGAAAGAGACGACACAACTTTCAAGGGAAGTAACTCAATAATGACTTTTCCTTAAGCACTAAAAAGTATCTATTTTGTTTACAAAATATTTGCGAACATAACAAGTATACCAATGTATAATATTATAAGATATCAAAGACTGCACGTAACAATGGCCTACACCATTCATGGCCTCTTAATCTCCTTCACAAAAATGTCTATGGCCTACAAAGTAAGTCACAGCGCATAGTGGTGCACTTCTCATATAAGATACACATTAACAATGTTCCTTAATAAACGGCGTCCGCCGCAGTTGTGGATACGGCCTCACACATATGGCCTCATCCAGAAAGACTGCTCACATCGCAGTACTATAATAATCATCAACGCTATCTCTTCTCAGAGCTCAATTATAAATCGTGGTGCACTCCTCGTAGAACGTGCACAATAACAAACTCTACGTAAATATCAAAGTACATACTATCTTCAGATAAAGCTGCTCCACGGCAGTATAATAATCATCATCAGCGCTATCTCTTCTCAGAGCTCAATTATAAATTGTGGTGCACTCCTCATCGAACGTGCACAATAGCAAACTCTCTCCATACTGCAGTTAATATCAAAGTACGTACTATCTTCACATAATCTAACACATGAAAGAATATTCAATACAGTCCTGTACAAAAGTCTCAATCGAGACACCAATTGCGAAAAACACTCTAAACCTCTCCACCGAGCACTCGGGAACACACACTTAGAGAAACACCCAGGGTTGACTTCACTCCGTCAACGCCTAGAACAGACTGCACGGGGATACACATTTCCCGCTCAAACAGTCACGAGAATCGGCCGTTCAAACACAGCCGATCAGTCCATTCACGGACTAGCTGCGAGCTATACACAGCTCTGCAATACAGAACAACTACATCTCACTACTCAAAATGATCAGCGCTCACGACGCTCTTTTTTTCTGACTTACAAAAACTTCTCGAACATACGAGAAAATTTCTTAAAGAATTCAATCATCTAATAAGTAAACAAGCGCCACAAGCGACGCAACCCTAAATTCCCTCTGACCAACCCAGCATACTAAGAATCACTTCCCTTTGACCTTAACACTGACCAACACGCTGATTAAGTTTAAGGGCAGTTTTAATTATCATCTAAAATCCCATCACAACACATAAAATTACATCAAAGCATATACAAATAGTCATAAAAATCAAGGAATTTCTACAAGAAATGATAGACCCACAGTTATGATCTTCCCTCGATGTTTAGCCCACAGTCCCGTTAGGAGAACGATGATAGCCCAAAGAGTCACAGATACATATGATTTGGGTCTAATATTTTCCCCTTTTGAAGGTATGAACTGACTTTGATAGCAGTATCTATTCTAAGGAAAAATATAGTTTAGCAACAAAATCTTGCATAAGGAAAGTTACAAAGTGAGTGAATCAAACGAAGAACATCCTTCAGTCTACTTTTACTCGGTTCTTTCATCAGGGCCCTGACTTACACAACCTTACCTACAATCGTGCTGTGGTTCGCCGTCTGGCGCAAGCCTTAGTGTACACTTCGTTTAATCTGTCTATCTGTGGATGAAACGGATACCCAGCTCTGCAGATATTGGTTTCATTCAACGTGTCCGGGGAGCGTCCTCTTCAGGCGATCGTTCTTTCTTTACAGATTTAAGTTAATGTCACTTATTCACGAGGTAAGAGTTTGGGTTTCAGCGGGCACACAGTGTCAGAACACGAGGTTTCCCTTAATTAGGAAGATGACCGGATGACAACTTCTCTCAACAGATAATCTTGGTTCACCACACACTTGGTCAAATAACGTCGGAAAAGTTAATGTTTTTTCTGTAATGTTCTCGCCACAAGGCAGCATGTACATTAGAGTTTGTGAAGAAATATGATCTGGCTCAAAGGCGCAGTATAAGCATTTATTCTGTAAAAAAACCCGTTAGTGGGATTGGTATTCTGTCTATCTCTGAAGGCACACGCCCTGTCAGACAGGTGTTACTTGCAAAAAACCCACGTGGTTAAAGATATAAAATGTTTATGTTTCTCACAGGTTTGTCTCTGTACTAAACGCCGGCAAAGTTTGGGTTACCTCAGTATTCACTGAATAAAGAAAAAACACATATGAAATATTTTACAAATTATGTACTCGATATAACTTACGTTAGAACTGCAAGCGTAGAGCTTGACTTGACGTTTAAACTTTCCCGTGAAATAAGTTATATATAAAAATCAATCAACATGAATTAGGAATACATACGTATTCCGTCAACACTCATGAGGCATCTAGCATTTATAAGTTAGTTTAGAAAAATTATTCTCGTCTGATTATTTAGCAGTCAAATTAAATTCATTACAGCTACATGATTTTAAGCTAGAAATTATAATTTATTCTGTTTTTCCACTGTAACTCGCCGACTAGAGAATATAACAGACTTATAAATTAATCACTCTGCACAAAAGAAACTAGTAGGATAAAATAGGCGATTTAACCTCACTCACAAATTATTAGATACTTAATGTAATATTTACCTCAACACAGAACTACGGTATCACAACGAAACTAAGAGATTTCACTTATAAGTTTAAGTATCTATAACGAAGTGACCACGTCTACTGCAAATGGAGAATGAGTGCAATCAAGTTTCAAACTCTGGTTAATATCTTAAACCAGACAAAGGCTCCTACTATTTCCAAAAACCCGATCTCTCCCCTCTCCTAACACCTACGTTAGCTTAGACGCATGCCGTAACTGCCACCAGTGCGTCTTCACACCTCCGTCTAACTATCTGACCGTGAGCGCGCGTGTCAGAGGCGAAATGCCAGACACTCTGTCTGCTCTGAGCGAGCATGGCTGGCGCGATTCACACCTCCGTCTAACTATCGGACAGTGAGCGCTCATGTCCGATGCGAATGTCAGACGACCCGTCTCCACTGCAGAGGGCAATTTCACACTTCGCCGGGAGCTAGCCTGACGAAAAACTCTCGTGACAGCTGCAAATGTAGACAATTTGTCTGCTCATCATGTCTGATAGACTGAAATCGCACCTAAAATTATCTCGTGCAAGGGACTGACACGTTAGGTAATCTACTGCGTTTCTAAATGAGAAAACGAAACCAGGCGAAAGTTTGAATGGGAAAATTTTAATGTTTATAGTCGCAAACGTACGAATGCGAAAAACACAGGAAAAGGATAAAGAGTTATAATAAAATAGAGGACACAGGTAGAAAAAAAAGAAGAGAATATAGAAAATTTATAGATCATAAAACTCTCTGTGACAGAACGTCCCCCCTTTAAGATATGGAAGCACTCCATGTCTACGTTATGGAAATAAATTTCCTATATCCGTAGCTTAAGGGTGTCTGTCTTCTTCCCTCTCATCTCCCCCCTCCATCTCTGTGCAAGTCCTACTCATGAAGTCTGCCCCAATATTTTGTTTACCTGGAATGTATTCGACTTTAAAGGAATATACACTTAGCAGCAGTGTCCAGCGCATTATTTTCGCATTAAATTCCTTATTAGCACCGAGAAACGCCAGTGGGGCATGGTCGGTCTGCACCGTGAATGTCGCTCCGTAAAGGTATTCATGGTGCCTCCTTATACCATGAACTAATGCGAGACATTCTCTTTCCACTGTGGAGTAGTTTTGCTCTGCCTTATTCAATTTACGACTGCCGTATGCCACTGGGAATAGCTGGTTCGGATCGTCGTCGCCCGCCTGAAGCAGAATTGACACAATGCCTTGACCTGATTCGTCAACGCGCAATACGAAGGGTTTGGTAATATCAGGCAGTGTGGTGGGTTTGATGTTAATACAGTTTGTTGTTAAGAAATCTTAGTGTACTGAATGAGGTCAGCTGTGAAGGTCCCTGAATATAATAAATATTAGAGTAACTTTCCAGGGCACCTTTCTACTACCACCACTATGATCTCATTCAGACTTATTCTAGATAGAATGTAAGATGACTACGTTTGGTGTCTAGGGTTATGAAATGTTAGTGTAAGGTTGCATTAACCAACTAAACATATAAACAATTACACAAATTATTTTATTATCTAATACAACACAACAGTACCACGACAATCACATACGAACTACACTTTAAAAGACTATCTTTAGTAAGTCAGTGGTTGAAAGTTTGGTAAAGTTAATGTTTTCAATTTATTGTCCTGAATCTGATTTATTTGGAATCAAGACTGACAATCAATAGTGAAATCATAGAAATTCATTACATCAATCAATTTACACAATGGGTCTTCTGACCATAATACACATATTATTATTTAAGGGTGTAGTTGTATTGTTTAACTGAGGTGACTTCTGGTATACACTGGTTGATTGTTTATTATCATCATCTCTGCATGTTGTTTGTAAGTTTTTATGGACACTGATGGAATGTTTATATCACTATTCCCAGTCTCTTTTCTAATATAATGTTAGTTGAGCGATCAGGTGCCGAAACATGCACCTATCTTTGTAATATGATGTAGGAATCTTCCTGCACTTCGCTGAACGACAACCTTCAGCTCCCACTTCTTCAAGAATGATGGTGGTTTACAGTTGTCTCCGAAAAAGGCAAGACTGTGGCATGAATATATCGGCCCACTGTAGTCTGGCACCAGTTATTGACAGCAACCAAAACCCTCTGAAATCAGAAGGATATGCCTCCGTCGTAATCAACAGCCTACACTAATATTCAACAACCAGTACAGGCACATTACAAACAAACATGCAAGATCAGCTCTTTACGACAATCCCTTTCACCAGTTTCTTTTGATGTGACCAGGTATACCAGTATTCCTCTCCCCTAATAGTTACAACGCCTCTGCAATTCCAGCAATAATCTGTTGTCCATACAATAGGATAGGTATTATGCTCCTGATGATAATCCTATATAATTTAGTTGGTCTACACCTCTCTAATAGTCTTTCATATGCTGGATCAATCTCTAGACTCTGTTTTGAGTCTGCCATAGACTCACTTACTTACTGTATGTTAGTATTTCACATTCAAATTTTATTTTAAATAAAATGTTAAGAAAATCAATCTTACCACAGATGCAAGGAAATAACACAAGTTAAACGATGACTAGGCAATAGAATGTGGCACATTTTCGATCTGCCCTATGTCCAGGCTTTTCCTGTGTTAGAAAATTCTCCGCCTGCTCTCATCGATCTTGCTTTGCACAAAATTTACTTGAAATGGCAGTGAACAGTCCCCGTTTCGTACCAGTATCTACTGTTTTGTCCAATGGGACCATGTTTACATTTATTTTTGAATCTATCGTTTCAAATAACAACTCCCAATATGTTTCCAAGGCAAATATATTTTTAGTTTTAGGTCAACCAATCATACTTCGCCTTCCTTTAAAATCCAACCAATCAAATATCCCGTACCATTTAACCTCATTTACCCAAAGTCGTTTTTTCAAAACATGCCATAAAAAATTATAAGCAGGCATGATCTTTACTTGACAGTCTGGTCGGGTCCACTATAGTATTATGGCTATAATTAGTTAATTAATGGACTATTTGCGTAACTATTACCATATTCTTTGTCACCAAGTCCTAAGGTACACGAATATACAATTTATATGGGACTAGTTGGCTTGGTTCAGAAGTACACAGTTTTTTTTTCTATGTTAGTGTTTTTATTTTTAGTCTACTACACGTTCAATTCTTTTCCATGTGCTGTCTTCTCTATTTACGTGATAATTACGTCCTTTGAAATAAGAGCTAAGGTTGTTTTTGTGACACGAGTTGTCTGCATGTTCTAACTTTTCCTCGTATTTTGGGGAAACCCCTAAGGCAAGGCTTGCCCCTGTACTGGTATTGGCTTTTAGTTTAAAATCAATGCGAAACGAATTAGCATTTCATCTATCCTTTCCCCTTCTCGTTCCACAATGCATTTTAAGCAAATATTTTCTTAGAACTAGGAAAAGTGATTATGTGAAGGACGAATTTGAAAAATGTGGGTACCGTTTTGTTCGGCTATTTGTTAGCAAATAATAATCTGAAGGCGTAGGCGATACCAACAGTTCTAGCAAAAAATTCTTTTATACTTTCTTATCTTTTCCTTTATGCCCGATATTGTTATATATTAATTTAGATATTGTATTTAAAAATTCACTACACATGTCCCCCCTTGAGAACAGACGATCATATGTCAGTTCCTATTTCTAAATACACATAGATGAATTTACTATCTATGCCTGATGACTACTCTGATGTTCGTCGTACGGATGTCTGCTTAAAAAATCAGCTCCCACATTAGTTTTTCCGGGAGTGTACTCTATGGTAAACTGGAATGGCTGTAAGAGCAAAGACCAGCGTAATAATCTAGCATTTTCATGCCTTGCTTGTGACAGACACACGAGTGGTTTATGATCTGTCTGGATCCTAAATGATTGTCCATAGAGATAAATCTGGAACATTTTATACCCCAGATAACTACCAGACATTCTTTTTCACTTGTTGAATATTTTTGTTCTGCTGTGTTCAACTTACGGCTAGCATAAGCAACTTGGGTTAATTCCCCATCAAGTGAATTTGACCGTTGTAATAGAGCTGCACCCAAACCGATATTACTCGCATCCGTTCTCAGAATGAATTCTTGACTTAAGTCAGGTAATTTCAAAATAGGCCTGCTTGTGAGCTTTTCTTTCAATTCTTGGTATGCTAATTCACATTGCGCTGTCCAAATAATTCTATCAGGATTTCCTTTGCGCGTTAAATCAGTCAATGGAGCACATATGGAGTTAAAGTTTTTTATATACTTTTGGTAAAAACCACATAATGAGACAAAAGATCGCACATCTTTTTTTGTTTGTGGTCTTGGTGCTTTTTTTAACTTCTCCAGGTTCTTGGGGTCAGGGGTCATGTTTCCCTGATGTACTGTGTGGCCTCCAGCTCTTTACATCCAACACAGCATTTCGTCGGTCTAGCTGTCAAATTGGTCTCTCTCAATCGATCAAACAACATATTCAGAGAGTTAATGTGTTCCTCAAATGTTTCTGTTGCTATGAGAATATCATCCATGAAGTTGGTGATGCATGGATTCTTCAGGGGATCCAGTAACTTTCTCATCACCCTCGAAAACACACTCAGTGCATTTTTCAGCCCGAATGGCAACATATTAAATTCATAATGTCCTTCCGAGGTGCTAAAGGCTAAATAAGGTTTTACCTCCGGCTTTACTGGAATCTGATAGTAGCCTTTGCTCAGATCCACTTTAGAGAAATATTTAGCTCTATTCAGCCTGGCAAACAGCTGATTTGTATCAGGTAATGGATCCACCTGACCTTCTGTGACAGCATTCAGTTTCCTGTAATCTATACACAGCCTGTGTTCTCCAGAGGGTTTTCTTAACAGAACCACACTGGAACTGTAGGGAGATTCACTGTGCGAGATAATCCCTTCTCTCAACAGATAATCTATCTCCTCCCTTAAAGCTTTTTTATTAGCGAACGGAATCGAATAGGCTTTCATACAGATTGGTGTTGGGTCTATGAGTTTCATATCATACTCCAATAAATTTGTATGCCCCGGACGGTCCGTTAACACATCTGTATGATTATTCAGAACCTGTTGAACGCTCTCCCTCTGAATTTCCGTTAAGTGTGTGCTGATTTTTACCTGTGCGGCGGTTTCACAGGGATGTAAAGGATATTCATGAGAAGTGAGTGGTTCCTTTTTCATCTCCATTGCAACAGACAAGGTCAGTAGGTGTGTCTCTTTCTGGTTTTCTCTGTCCAGATATTTCTTCAGGAGATTCACATGATAGATTTTCTCTTTCCCTTTCTTATCTATCTTATAATTTGTTCTAGACACCTTCTCTAGAACTGTATATGGACCTTGCCATCCAATTTGCAATTTATTCTGGCTGCCTGGCAGTAGAAGGAGCACCTTTTCTCCCACAAATAATTCTCGATCCTTCGCTTTCTTATTGTAATAGGCAGCATGCTTTTTCCTGGCTTGTCTCAAATTTTCATTGGCAAGTTTCCAGCCAGTTTTAAGAAGAGTGGTCAGCTCGTTCACATATTGATATGATGAAGTAATATTTTCTTCTGCCTTTTCATCGGTCCATGTCCTTAACAAGGTTACATATGGACTTTTAATTTTTCTGACATAGTTTTCATAATATTGGAAGCCTTGTTTTGAGGACATTTCTTCCTCTTGTCATCATATAAGAATCTTCCACTACCAATTTTTCTCTTGGGGTTTTCTTCCCACTTTAATTTCCTTGTGAGAGGTCTTCTCTCTCTTTTATCTTCCTCCAGTTTACATAAGTCCGACTGAGGGATTTTCGGCTTATTGACAATCTTTGAAGGACCGAGGACTAGAATGGAACCAGGCCAGGAGGAAGACAGCCGATAGAATAGTCTGGCGCTCTCTCTTCCAAACCTCTACACCTCACGGTAGAAGGGGAACGACTAAGTAAGTAAGTAGTAAGTGTTTTTATTTTTAGTCTACTACACGTTCAATTCTTTTCCATGTGCTGTCTTCTCTATTTACGTGATAATTACGTCCTTTGAAATAAGAGCTAAGGTTGTTTTTGTGACACGAGTTGTCTGCATGTTCTAACTTTTCCTCGTATTTTGGGGAAACCCCTAAGGCAAGGCTTGCCCCTGTATTGGTATTGGCTTTTAGTTTAAAATCAATGCGAAACGAATTAGCATTTCATCTATCCTTTCCCCTCCTCGTTCCACAATGCATTTTAAGCAAATATTTTCTTAGAACTAGGAAAAGTGATTA
This sequence comes from Oreohelix idahoensis, assembly GCA_024509875.1. Classification (NCBI taxonomy): domain Eukaryota; kingdom Metazoa; phylum Mollusca; class Gastropoda; order Stylommatophora; family Oreohelicidae; genus Oreohelix; species Oreohelix idahoensis. The sequence continues at coordinate 641,205 of JAMPIV010006013.1, forward strand.
TGTCAAGGACGAATTTGAAAAATTTGGGTACCGTTTTGTTCGGCTATTCGTTAGCAAATAATAATCTGAAGGCGTAGGCGATACCAACAGTTCTAGCAAAAAATTCTTTTATACTTTCTTATCTTTTCCTTTATGCCCGATATTGTTATATATTAATTTAGATATTGTATTTAGAAATTCACTACAGGCAGTCGCAGAATTGGATATTCAGACAACTGTTTCTTGAGCGTGACGTAAGCGTCTTCGCACTTAGGATCCCAGATAATTCTCTCCGGTCGCCACTTTTTCGTAAGGTCAGTAAGGGGTGCTGTTAACCCATTGAAGTTTTTGATGAATTTCTGGTAGTAAGCACATAGCGATATGAACGATCGCGTTTCTTTCTTCGTCCTTGGCCTCTTCGTTGCACGTTTCTTCTCTACGTTCTTAGCAACTGGCCACATAGCACCGTGAGCAATGGTGTGCCCCAGGAAGTCAAGTTTTTCGAAGCCGATTAAACATTTGCTAGGTCTAGCTGTGAGTCCAGTTTCCTGTAGTCTCCTGAGGAGCATCTCGACCGTAGCAATGTGTTCTTCGTATGTGTCCGTTGCAATTAAATAAAATTGTGGATATGTGGACTGTGCAATGGCTCTAACAGCTTTCTCATCATCCTTGTGAACACTCCTGGTGCGTTGTGTAATCCGAATGGCATCACGTTAAACGTATAGTGTCCTTCGCTGGTGCTGAAAGCTAGCAAAGGCTTAGTTTCCTCTTTGACTGGTATCTGATAGTAGCCCTTACTCAGGTCAATCTTTGAGAAAATCCGTGCCTTGCTTAGCTTGCTAAACAGCTCAGAAGCGCTTTGGAGTGGTTCCGGCTGAAATTCCGTTACTGTGTTAAGTAGCCGGTAATCGATGCACAGCCGAACTTCCTTATTGGGCTTCTGCAACAGCACTACGCTCGCACTATAAGGAGACGTGGACTCACTAATAATTCTTGTTTTACGTAGCTTGTCTATCTCTGCACGTAGCGTATCAGCTTTCGCATACGGAATAGGGTAAACTCTGGTTCGAACAGGTGTCTCGTTTGTAAGTTTCATCTCGAAATCTACGAGATGTGTTCGTCCAGGTACATCCGTTAGCACCGCCGTGTACTGGTTCAGTAACGCCTTCGTTTCTGTCTGGTGTGCTTCAGAGAGAGTGTCACCAAATTTTACATCTCCGACACATTCAGTTTGTTGCAATGGATATTCCATGCAACTATCGTCATCTTCAACATCCTCTGTAGCTATGGCGATCGCCAGGAGATGTTCGGGGGATGGCACCGGTCTTTCCAATTATTTCTTTAACAGATTCACATGGTAAACCTTCTCCTTTCCTTTGATAGAGATCTGATAATTGGTTCTCGAGATCTTTTTCAGGACGGTGAACGGCCCTTGCAACCCGATGCGTAGTTTGTTGCTTCCGGTTGGCAATAACAACAGAACTTTCTCCCCTGGTTGTAGTTCTCTCTCTTTCGCTGCTCGATTGTATCGTTTAGCGTGCCTAGCGCGGGCTTGCTTAAGGTTTGTTGTAGCTAGATCCCATCCTAGCTGTAGCCTTTCCTTCAATTCCGATACATATCTACTGGCTGAGACGACTGTCTCATCCGCCTTCTCGTCTGTCAGGGACCGAAGTAATGCTTCAAGCGGCCCCTTGGTAGGTCTGCCGAATAGAAGCGTAGCTGGAGGGAAACCCGTAGAGGCCTGGGGAACTTCCCTGTAAGGGAACAGGGCTGCAGGAATGAAAAGATCCCAATCCTCCGGCTTTTCTTGTGCCAGCTTGCGTAACATGGTGGTGAGGCTGCCGTTGAAACGTTCCACGAGCCCATTTCCGGCCGGATGGTACGGGCTGGTGTGGATGTGTTTGGCCCTCAAGATCTTAAAGATCTCCTCCATTAACAGGCTCCGGAATTGGGATCCATTGTCCGTCAAAACATGTTGAGGGAATCCCAACCGTGTAAAAATCTGCACTAGGGCTTCTGCGACATGCTTCGAATCTGTGCATGGTAGCGGTATAGCTTCGGCCCACATAGTGCATGTGTCGACTAAAGTCAGGATAAACCTGTGCCTTCGTTTGGTCCTTTCTAGGGGTCCAACAATGTCGACAGCAACCCGTTCAAATGGAGTCCCCACTATTGGCATTTGCCACATGGGAACTGGGGCGGTCCAGTGCTTGGGTGCTACCCGTTGGCACTGGGTACAGGATTTTACGTATCTGAGTATATCAGTGTTCATCCCTGGCCACCAATAGTGAGTCTGTATTCGTTGCGTTGTGGCGTTCTGTCCCATATGCCCGCTAAAGGGAAGAGAGTGCCCCATTTCTAGGATTTGGCTTCTGTACTGTTTCGGTACTAGGAGCTGATTGTAACCTTGGTCAGGCTTGCCCGTTCTGCGATACAGTACACCATCCTTTGAAAAAATGTCCCCGTGCTGTCTAGGGTCCTTGGCCATGGGCAGTTTCCTAAAGCAGGGCTCCAAAGTAGGGTCCTTTTGTTGCGCCTCTTTAAGTTCCATAGGTAACAAATTTGGCGCAGGCTCCCGTTCCTTCTTAGTTTGCCATCTTGTGGTTACTGTTGCCACAATTGGCTCTTCCGGTTTCCCAATAAACACATATCTACAGCCAAGTATGACTGGGTAGATCGGGTCATCCATAACAGCCGCTTTAATCACACCTCTGACAAAATCGGAGTGGATCTCAACCAATGCAATGGGAAGCGTTGTTGGTGCATCACTCTTAAAGACTCCACAAAGTTTAACGGTTTCTTCTGTCTCTTGACCGGGGTTGACCAGGTGCCTGGCAACAATGCAATCAAACGAAAGCCCCGTGTCAAACAAACAATAAGTTGAAGTCCCGTTTAAAACAACCGTACCTCGCGTAGAGGGCCTCTCTCCCTCCGGTTGAGAATCACTGACAATAATTCTTTCCTGCGAATCTGTTGTTTGTAAGCATCCGATGCGCTTCCGCTCGGTGTGCTTGCTCTGATCCTTAGTCCCGTGCGCAAGGGTTTTCCCTTTGTCACCTTGATCTTTCTGGCCACGCTGCCATGAAGGGCGGTCGGGTTGATCAGACTGTTTACTGTGGTTGCTGGGGTACTTGGTTTTGTAGAACTTAGATTTTTCAGGAGGGGGGTTTTGAGGTCCAGTTTCTCTGTAATTATTCTGATTAGAAGCATGAGAAGATTGGTCTAGATTATTCTTTCGAAAATGCTCTTCTGTCAGTTTCCGTTTTGTGGCCGGTAGTTCAGCCAGCGCATTGTGATATCGCTCAGACTTTTCTAAGATGTCTTCAAGCTTTTCTGCACCCTGCTCAGCTAGAAATCTCCGGGTATCAGCAGACAACGTGTTATTTATTTGTTCGGTTAAAACAAATTCCTCAAGACCTTCATAGGTAGAGGGGAGCTGTAAAAGCTCAAGGCACTTTGTCAGATATTTCTTTAGACGAGATGAGAACTGTTGAAAAGTTTCAGAGCTCTCCTTCCTGCTGTTGCAAAACAGTTGCAGAAACTTTCGCACATTCATTTCAAAGCGCTCCTGCAAAGCTTTCTTCAACAAGTCATAGTTGTCTTGTTGGCCACTTTCCAGTTTAGAATAAACATCATAAGCAGAACCTTTAAGGGCCTGGGAAAGTTTCATACACCAACGCGACCTCTCTAAACCGTACAGAGTTGCAATTTTCTCAAATTTTTCTAACCATGTGTCAATCTTCTCATTAGGACAAGGGAAAGACTCAAGAGTGAAAGACATAGCGTTGAGTTGAAGAGATTAAGTGTTAGAAGGATCAGTTAAGGAAGAATGAGGAGAAGACTCTCCATTGCTGGAGGTAGAGGCAGCACCACGACTTTGGAATTCTAGAGTTTTAAGAGCTAACTCATGCTGTCTCTCCTTCTCTCTTTCCTCATGTTGTCTCTCCTTCTCTCTTTCCTCATGCTGTCTCTCCTTCTCTCTTTCGTTCGCCCTGCGGATTTCCATTTCCTCATCCATCTTCCTCTGCTGTCTAGCTTCGGCTGCTTTCCTCTCCGCCGCTTTTTCCTTCTGCTCCGCATCATATCTGTCATGTTCTTCGTTGACAAAGGCTTTCGCTTCTTCTCCTTGTAATCCCTCTTCCTTTGCTTCCTGTCTGAGGATCTGCCTAAGCTTCGCCCTCTCTGCCATAGTAAATCGGTGACTGAGACTTAGACGAGAAAGAAATAAGAAAAAGGATATTGGTTCCTACCACTTACGAGAAATTACCAAAATCAAAAGATGATATGCTTCACCCTGGGATACCTCCTCCAAAATATAGTGTCTAACTATCGCTGCTATTAATCGGCAATAAAGCATCTAATGCAGACGACTACGCCAAATAAATGGTAGTTAAGATTACTCACTGAAAATAAGTTGCTACAGTGGAAACAAAATAATTATTGTAAAAATTTAAGGAGGAAAAAAAATCCCTTAATTTTAAGTCCACTAAAAGTACACCCTTGAAGTCAGTTAGGGTAAGGAAGGAAATTTACAGGACGTAATTGTCTGAACGCACTCCTTAGCTTAGCTCAAACACCTACTTCTTCAGAACCCTGTGAATGTTATACACTCACGAACTTTACCAGCGTTAGTATTACAAAATCACTAATTAACATATATTCCAACAAAATCAACCTGTAACTCAAATGTATATTACTAAAATGCTGTGGAAAAACCAGTTATTAATTGTGTGGTCAGCACGCCCATAAACAGATCGATTCGTCTAGGGGATAAATTATTTTTAAAAGATACAAAACTCACAAGACATCACACTCTTACTCTATATCAGAATACAGAATCTTACCGACGAGCTGATATTTGTCGTCTCGTCTTCCTATTCAAAGTTCAAAATCCCGATAGACGAGACTCCATTTGTCGTAGATTTTTTGATAGGAGAATTAAGACTTGGGTTGGTCCCTTCTGATTAGATTTGAATAAGTGATAGTCACAGTGAGAGATAGTAATAGCATTAGCTTTCCACGAGTGAGATGGTAGACTGTGATAGAGGCTGTCTCTGAAATCGAGAAATCTTCTCTCTTTCACCTATCTTCTACGACAGATTTAGCGGAGTCAGACAGTCTAAACACATATATATATATTGCATATATATATAGTTCTACCCACTCACGTGCACGCTCATACAAGACGACAGTTAGACGTACAGACGTGGGAAAACTATAACAAATGATTATATAGATATTCTAGAACGAGCTGACCAACACGCTGATTAAGTTTAAGGGCAGCTTTAGTTATCATCTAAAATCCCATCACAACACATAAAATTACATCAAAGCATATACAAATAGTCATAAAAGTCAAGGAATTTCTACAAGAAATGATAGACCCACAGTTATGATCTTCCCTCGATGTTTAGCCCACAGTCCCGTTAGGAGAACGATGATAGCCCAAAGAGTCACAGATACATATGATTTGGGTCTAATATTTTCCCCTTTTGAAGGTATGAACTGACTTTGATAGCAGTATCTATTCTAAGGAAAAATATAGTTTAGCAACAAAATCTTGCATAAGGAAAGTTACAAAGTGAGTGAATCAAACGAAGAACATCCTTCAGTCTACTTTCACTCGGTTCTTTCATCAGGGCCCTGACTTACACAACCTTACCTACAATCGTGCTGTGGTTCGCCGTCTGGCGCAAGCCTTAGTGTACACTTCGTTTAATCTGTCTATCTGTGGATGAAACGGATACCCAGCTCTGCAGATATTGGTTTCATTCAACGTGTCCGGGGAGCGTCCTCTTCAGGCGATCGTTCTTTCTTTACAGATTTAAGTTAATGTCACTTATTCACGAGGTAAGAGTTTGGGTTTCAGCGGGCACACAGTGTCAGAACACGAGGTTTCCCTTAATTAGGAAGATGACCGGATGACAACTTCTCTCAACAGATAATCTTGGTTCACCACACACTTGGTCAAATAACGTCGGAAAAGTTAATGTTTTTTCTGTAATGTTCTCGCCACAAGGCAGCATGTACATTAGAGTTTGTGAAGAAATATGATCTGGCTCAAAGGCCCAGTATAAGCATTTATTCTGTTAAAAAACCCGTTAGTGGGATTGGTATTCTGTCTATCTCTGAAGGCACACGCCCTGTCAGACAGGTGTTACTTGCAAAAAACCCAAGTGGTTAAAGATATAAAATGTTTATGTTTCTCACAGGTTTGTCTCTGTACTAAACGCCGGCAAAGTTTGGGTTACCTCAGTATTCACTGAATAAAGAAAAAACACATATGAAATATTTTACATATTATGTACTCGATATAACTTACGTTAGAACTGCAAGCGTAGAGCTTGACTTGACGTTTAAACTTTCCCGTGAAATAAGTTATATATAAAAATCAATTAACATGAATTAGGAATACATACGTATTCCGTCAACACTCATGAGGCATCTAGCATTTATAAGTTAGTTTAGAAAAATTATTCTCGTCTGATTATTTAGCAGTCAAATTAAATTCATTATAGCTACATGATTTTAAGCTAGAAATTATAATTTATTCTGTTTTTCCACTGTAACTCGTCGACTAGAGAATATAACAGACTTATAAATTAATCACTCTGCACAAAAGAAACTAGTAGGATAAAATAGGCGATTTAACCCTTAATCACTCACAAATTATTAGATACTTAATGTAATATTTACCTCAACACAGAACTACGGTATCACAACGAAACTAAGAGATTTCACTTATAAGTTTAAGTATCTAGAACTAGACCACGTCTACTGCAAATGGAGAATGAGTGCAATCAAGTTTCAAACTCTGGTTAATATCTTAAACCAGACAAAGGCTCCTACTATTTCCAAAAACCCGATCTCTCCTCTCTCCTAACACCTACGTTAGCTTAGACGCATGCCGTAACTGCCACCAGTGCGTCTTCACAACTCCGTCTAACTATCTGACCGTGAGCGCGCGTGTCAGAGGCGAAATGCCAGACACTCTGTCTGCTCTGAGGGAGCATGGCTGGCGCGATTCACACCTCCGTCTAACTATCGGACAGTGAGCGCTCATGTCCGATGCGAATGTCAGACGACCCGTCTCCACTGCAGAGGGCAATTTCACACTTCGCCGGGAGCTAGCCTGACGAAAAACTCTCGTGACAGCTGCAAATGTAGACAATTTGTCTGCTCATCATGTCTGATAGACTGAAATCGCACCTAAAATTATCTCGTGCAAGGGACTGACACGTTAGGTAATCTACTGCGTTTCTAAATGAGAAAACGAAACCAGGCGAAAGTTTGAATGGGAAAATTTTAATGTTTATAGTCGCAAACGTACGAATGCGAAAAACACAGGAAAAGGATAAAGAGTTATAATAAAATAGAGGACACAGGTAGAAAAAAAAAGAAGAGAATATAGAAAATTTATAGATCATAAAACTCTCTGTGACAAATGCGCAACGATACGTCAATGAAATTCTTCGACCCCATGTCCTTCCACTTTTGGCTGCCCAAAGGTCTGTGTTTCAACAGGACAACGCCAGACCCCATTGTGCACGGTTGACCACGCAGTTCCTGACTGCCAACAACATTCTCACCCTTCCCTGGCCATCCCTGTCTCCAGACATGAGTCCGATTGAGCACCTGTGGGATGAGCTGCATAGACGTGTTTGTCGCCGAGAAGTTGCTCCAGCCAATCGTCGTGATCTGTTCCAGGCACTCCAGGAAGAGTGGGCAGCCATCCCACAGGCCCACATCAGACGTCTGATCGCATCCATGCCCAGGCGATGCCAGTCGCTGATCGATGCAAGAGGAGGCCACACACCATACTAACGGAAAAGCCCGTACGCCAAAAAACTCTCGTGACCCAGATGCAAAACAACTGTCAATTGATTGGTTGAACCCTAAGGTATTCTTGTGTGCAATTTGAACAATTAACTCATTAAATTTAAAAAGTTATTGAATGTCAAAAATATGGCTATGTGTGTGCCTTCAGTAGCTATGCGTTTCTTTTTTTGAACAGTATATATAGCAGCACAAAGAAGCTAACAGGGAAATACAAGCAAACAAGTTGCCTCATAAAAGACAAGAATGGGAAACTGCTCAGCAATATACAAGAGCAAATGAAGAGGTGGACAGAATATTTTGGTGACCTTCTCAATAGACCTGCTCCACAAAACCCCCCAGACATCCAGCCAGCAGAAGAAGAGCTACAAATTAACGGTGAAAGACCAACGAAGGAAGAAATAAAGAAAGCCATAAAGCTTCTAAGAGATGGAAAAGCGGCTGGACCTGATGGCATTCCAGCAGAGGCCATAAAAGCAGATATCGATACGGCTACAGAGATGTTATATAAATTACTTGGTAAAGTCTGGGAAAAGGAAGAGATACCAGCAGAATGGAAGGAAGGATATCTGGTTAAGTTGCCCAAGAAGGGAAATTTACAAGAGTGCACAAATTATAGAGGAATAATGTTACTATCAGTGCCAGGAAAAGTATTAAACAGGATTATCCTTGAGAGATTAAAAGAGTCCATAGACAAGAAACTGAGAGATGAACAAGCAGGTTTTCGGCAAAACAGATCATGCACAGACCAGATAGCCACTTTGAGAATAATAGTTGAACAAAGTCTGGAATGGAATTCACCACTATACATCGGATTTGTGGACTACGAAAAGGCATTTGACAGTGTAGACAGAGAATCACTTTGGAAATTGATGAGGCATTATGGAGTTCCCCTGAAGATCATTAATTTAATAAAGAAAACATACGAAGACATGACATGCAGAGTTCTTCACGAAGGACAGCTTACAGAACCATTTGGGATAAGAACAGGAGTGCGACAGGTATGCCTCTTGTCTCCATTTCTTTTCTTACGACAACACACAACAGAAATGGAATCCAGTGGACTCTGACTAAGCAGTTGGACGATCTGGATTTTGCTGATGACTTGGCTCTTCTGTCCCATAACCGTAATCAGATGCAGGACGGGTTGAGAACACTCGATGAGAGGTCACAGCAATTGGGTATGAAAATACACAGGGAAAAGACAAAAATAGTGAGAGTAAATGCAGGTAATGATAGCAGGGTTGAACTTGAGGAAACACCAATACAGGATGTGGAGTCGCACGCATATCTTGGCGGTAGTGTGGACGGGGTTGGAGGGACAGACGGCGATATCAAAATGAGAATACAAGGGGCAAGAGGGGCTTTCATTGCATTGGGAAATATATGGAGATCAAGAGAAATCGGATCCAACACGAAAATAAGAATCTTCGGCTCGAGTGTGGGGTCAGTCCTATTGTGTGGCTCTGAGACATGGAGAACAACAAAGATAACAATCGGGGGGCTGCAAACTTTCATGAATGGGTGCTTGCGTAGAATAGAGGGATTGAAATGGTATGACAAGGTTACCAACGTGGAACTGAGGACAAGAACTAGACAAGTGCCAGTGGAATCAGAGATGAGAAGAAGACGATGGCGATGCATAGGACACACACTGAGGAAACCTGTTGATAGCATTACAAGGCAGTCCTTGTTCTGGAACCCCCAGGGCAAGAGAGGCAGAGGTAGACCAAGAAGCACATGGAGAAGAGAGCTGGAAACAGAGGTGAAAATGATGAGGAGAACGTGGAAAGAACTTGAGATGATGGCACGTGACAAGAGGACTTGGCATGTGTTTGTTGAAGGCCTATGCTCCTTTGGGAGTGGAGGGTTATGAAGAAGAAGAATCTATTGCCAGTAAGAAAAGAAATGGAGACAAGAGGTATCCCTGTCGCACTCCCGGACTAATCCCAAAAAGTTATGTAAGTTGTCCTTCATGAAGAACTCTACATGTCATGCCTTCATAGGTCTTCTTTATTAAGTTAATAATCTTCATGGGAACTCCATAATGCCTCATCAATGTCCAAAGTGATTCTCTATCTACACTGTCAAATGCCTTTTCATAATTCACAAATCCGATGTATAGCAGTGAATTCCATTCCAGACAAAGAACCTGCCACTGTTAATATTACATCACGAGTAAATAAACTTTAATGTGTGGTCAACCTTCACCAAGGAGCCGGACAGTCAGATCTGCGACAATTGACCAACTGATTAATGATAATGCCGGGAATGATGATGCCATCATAGTCCGTGGTGAGAAATCAGGATGTCGCTTCTCGGCTAGAGTTAAGCGCAGAATCGTCGCTGAACATAACGGTACTTACATGACAACAACCTCCAGCATGAGAATGGAGGTAAAGGCAGCTACAGCGGCTTTAAAGTGGTTGTCTGAAACTTCATTAATAAGGGCTGTTATTGTGTCTGACTCTGTCCATGCTTTGAAAGATCCTTCTTCTTCTGCGATCAGTTTCCTATGCCCAGCAATCTAAACAAGAAGATGAGTTGCTTCCATGAATCCATTCGTCAGCTGGTCCTCACGGGTGCCCCACAGTTTCTCTTCCATTTTCGTCTCCTGGGGCCAGGTTTGAGCTCTCAAGTCCCCAAAGAGAGGGCACGTTTGCAGAATGTGTTCCGGAGTCTGGGGGTCATTTTGGCATGTGCACTGGTCAGTTGGGGCAGCTTTCATTTTGTGGAGGTGGGCTTGTAGTCTGCAGTGTCCTGTGCGGAGCCTAAAAATGGTGGTTTGCTGTGATATGTCTAGCTTAAGGACGGAGTCTTGTGGGTAATTTCTGCCTGTTCTCTGGCTCCATGCATTTTTGTACTTTCTTTTGATAAGTGTCTTTGCTTCCTTCAGTGAAACTCTGTGATGAAACTGTCCCTTCTGGGTGCCTGCTTTTGCCAGTCTGTCGGCTGCCTCATTTCCTGCAGTACCACAGTGTGCAGGAATCCACTGCAGTGAAACTTTGTTGTTGACGGACAGCTGGTTCAGATGTTCTATGGCTGTTTTTGTTAAGAGATCTTCAGGTTTATTTTGAATAATCTGGAGAATCGACATGCAGTTGCATAAGAAGACTATATTTGATCCTTTGAGTCTTTATTCCTCCAGTATCTTTGTAGCCTCTAGGATTGCCTGTAGCTCTTTCGTGTAGTTTGTTTAGAGTTCTCCAGTAGCAATTGACTGTTTGTGACAAAACGTCTGTACGTGTTCTTTTGGTGGCTCTTTCACACCTTTATCCACTCCGGCAGTATCGCTTATTTTCTTTATTTCCCTCATTCATCATCCTATTATTTGGCATATTTATTGCCCTTACATTCTTTTACTGTGACCACTCCTCAGACCTATTTACGTTCCGCCAGGTGAACTGGGGTATTATCGTAACAATACCCATTCATTATCACCGGTCATCGGTAATACGTTTATCTCTGCGAGTCGCCTCGCCAACCTTTGATGGCGACGATCCTCTATTGACACAGGCTGGTCGTGCACGATCGGGGTTGTAAGGAAGCGAAATATTGTCTGTCTGAGAAATCAGTCTGGAGGAGTCACACGCACAGGTGATAATCAGATTATCGCATCCGCTGGCCCCTGTCCATATCTTTATTACAGATAAATATGTCTGGCGAGTCAATATTGGCAGGAAAGCATCTGGTCAGGTTATAATCAGTGCACAGATTTACTTCATGAGGTTTCACAAGATGTCACCGGAAATATTACCGCATGATTTGAAAGAGGTCACGCGTTGGAATATTAAATTTAATATTTTAAACACGTGGAGGATTTTTTTAAATTAAACACCCCGATCCACATAGTCTAAAGAGATTCCATTGGTTTGAAGTGGGCGCCAGGATATACATTGAATTTCATTGTAAAACTCGGCGGAAAGCACAATCTGTGATGTGAACTGAGAACTGCAAACATGATGTAGTGAAATCAGAGACACAGAACAGAGAGACTGCAGCGCACGTCATATGAGCGACTCCCAAAAGCCAGAGAGACATTGGACTTAGAATTCTTATATTATAAGTGACAGATCGAAGTATTTGGGAAACTTAAAACCTTAAAAAGTAATCCCGCCTTTATAAATACAGAGACTGAAAAACTTAAGGGACCAGGACTTTAAATACGAAGACTGGAAACCTAGGAATTGGATCACCTGTCATAAGAGAAACTTTCCCAAACTAAGTGTTTCGCAGATTCACCCGTCATAAAAAGGATTCAAAATTTCCTGACCAAGTGGTTCGAGAGGATATAACCTAAACTGCTCGTGTCCTTTCTACCCTGCGCGAAGAGATTGTGTATTGCCAAAACTTTGGGGTAAGTGTAACAATTATTTTACAAATGTAAATTTGACATGTTTTCTTGCTAAGTGGTTATTTATGAGGCTGGCAACCTCAACATATGAAACTAGTATATTCATAAACCACTACAGCAAGCGCTGGTGATTTCTTCATACTAGTCGTGCGGAAACCCGACAGCAGAGATGACCCAGACTCCGAATGGAGCAGTGATGACTGATGATTACATCATATAAGCCTAAAGTGTATAATATTTTGTGAGATATATGCACTCATATTTTAACTCAGGCAACTCATTATTTGCGCCGTCCAGACACAGTTTCCCAGTTAATACCCAGAGGAATGTGATGATTTTAATCATCTTCCCTGAGCTACACTGTGTACTCGGGAATTTAATTCTTCTGAGAGATTAACATTGGTGGGTGGACAGCGAGAATGCGCCTGTTAATTGGCAGCCCACAAATGTACTTAGCAGAAGCATTTTGTTTTCTATTGTGTCTAAAAAAGTTCGTGGTACAAGTATACTTGTGGTTAAAAGCTATCAGACGGTTCGAAGTACTTAAGTTACTACGCCACTCGTGTGAGAGAAGTGCACTCATCACCAAGAAGTGACGAAAACCATGGCGACAGTACTCACCTAGAGTTAAGTTTTCTTGTTAAAAAGGCGAAAGCAACGGACTTTGATAAATCCTCACCTATGTCTCCGTGGCGAAAACTTGTATTTACAGCAAAATTCATCATTCCCTCCTTATTTTAACTGTTAAAGACCAATTGATTATTAAATTTGTTACATGTTGTTTTAAAACTAAATAATCATAGTCGATTCCGTTTTTTATATGTATGAAAGCAAACGTATAAGCCAACATATTTAATATACATATTGTTACCAACAGATTACTGGTGGCAATGTATGTAGTTATTATAATAGTTATTTGTCTGAGGGAAATTATTTGTTTTTAGAATCAAAATGCTTTCCTGGTCAAAGATATATCACCCATGATTGATTGATACTTTTGTTATATGGGTTATCTCCCCTGGATATCGAATTTGGCGTATGAATCTAGATTTTGTTGGTCTGTTCCTTGTTTGAGCCAGAAACATATTGTTCTTGCTTAAGTTTATGCAGGAATGTTTATGGTTCGAGTCTATGTTTACTCTGTGTCTATTTCAGACGATTCGGTCTTATATCGTGATATCTTTGTATGTCTATGTGGGACTATTTTTCCTTGTACTGAACTATGGGGTCAGGCAGTTTCTGCGCATGCGAAGAGGAAAAAGGGTCTTCCGTGATGATGGAATGCCTGGTGAATGCCATGTCGGAGACCAGTCCGAAGTTTGTTGATCGCTGTGATCTATTATGGGGAAGAAGATAGTTTCTGATATGATTATTAAGTCTATGAGTTCCCCAGTGTTTATTCTGTAACGCCAGGAGAGGGCGTATGTGTTCTGCTAGTGTATTTCCCATGCCCAGGTAAAAGAACTTTTTACTGAACTTTTCCTTGCTAGGCTTAGATGGGCAGACGTCTACATGATGATTATCTATATCAATATGTCGGGATGACATGTTACCTAGCAGCACTGAATATGATTGTTAGCAGCAGTTATGATGAAAGAATATGCTGATTCTTGTAGAAACATTTGTGTTCATAAACAAAGCCTTTATTGAAGCTTTACTATGCATCTGTATAGTGAGTAATGCTCACCGGAACCAGAAGCCATTTTGGATCCTATATTTTTTTGTCGATCATCGATCAGAGAACAGGGATCCCCCTTATTATCAGGTGATGATTAAGAGATCACAGTCATAAAGAAAACCCAATACTGGTGGGTTAACATTGTCTTCAGAAATATTTGCTGAACTTTATCTAAAGGAATCTTCGCTAGAAAAGAGGTTCTGTCTAGGAGTCATGCTTGAACATTATTTATTAACTGACATGATCGGTCAGTAAGGCCTGATGATTATATTTATAAACAGTGGAAATCTAAGTGCTTGTCTACGGATGTTCCATTGTAATGTTCTTCATTATGAATGCCAACTTAAGATTGTAGACCATTGATCAACTGTATGATGATACATGTCGACCTGTTTTCCTGTAACTATACCCGTACTGTCCAAGTGTGTGCGTCCAATTAAACAGTATGAAACGACCACAGTAGTCTGCATCATTAACTTCTAACTACGTGTGAGTGAGTGTTTGATCTTCTAGTCAACTCTTCAGAACAATCCATGCATTCGCGTACTGACACTCACATTAACACTCATAGTCAACATTACATCCTTGTCGGGGCCTCATTACGTTTTGGGACAAGGTGACCTGTATGCCCTACACTGTGCCGGTTTTGAGTTGACCATCTACACCAATACCAGCTTTATTAACATTGTGACTGGACGAGCAATATCACAAAATAGCACTTATCAACGTGGTGACCGAAAATCAGACCTCATCACATATATATAGACATATTTACCTTTAAACAGAGCTATACCATTATAAGAGGAAATTCGCTGAATTAACTCATCTGGGAGCTTGAACGGGCTAAAAACCATTGCTTAAATCCTTCACAAAAGGCGACGGACAGATATAAGTTAACCATTGCTCAGCGCTGTGCCGCATGGTTCTTGACTTCTGAATTATCTTGTGAAGACTCCCTTCGGATAGAAGCGCCATTACATTTCTATCTACATCTCTGCCAAGAGTAATTTGTGCGAAGGTAAACGCCTTTGACGACCCAGTTTAGAAACTCTTGAGTTTTGGCCATTGTTGGACTACTACTGCAAAGCAGGGGAGGCAATCCGTGACACTGTTCTATTTTTGGATCGTTTGGCATTAGTATTCGGATCCCTGCTCCTCCTTTCCTTACTGCTTCTTCTGAAGATCCATCAGTGAAGACATGAATCCACGGTGGACAGGGGTATTGATTGTTGAGGTGATCCAGTGTTTTAGTTTTCAGAATAGTGGGAGTCTCCACAGTTCTATTCTCAATGCCTGGGATTGTAAGATGTACAGTGTACGTGGGTATGGTGTTTGTGATGTTGTAGTATGCTACGAGCTGCTCCCATTTCTCTGGGTTTTCTGAGGTTACTTCTCCATTGGCAACCAGCAGTTGTCTTGATAGGTGGTTGAAGCTTGATCTTTTCAATCGGTTTTTGGTAAGTTCTTTGTTCTTTTATTTTCTCGTGCATGGGGTGCTGTTTTAGGCGCCTGAATTGTTCTGTCATGATGGTGATTTCCTCATCTCTGTGTTCTCTTAGATTTTGCAGTCCCGCTGTTGCTTCCATTGCTGTTATTGGTGTACTCCTTAGTACTCCCGTAATGTTCAGACTTCAGAACAATCAGCCTGATGAGTCATGCAATTAAGATACTGCTCAAAATCATACAGGAAAGAATAAAAAGTAAAGTAGACAGCGAAATCCAAGAAGAACAGTTTGGTTTTAGACGGAACAGTGGAACAAGAGAGGCAATATTTTGCCTAAGAAGATTAGCAGAAAAATATACAGAGGTCCAAAAAAGTATGTATATGTGCTTCATTGACTATAAGAAGGCTTTTGACAGAATCCATCATGAGAAAATAATTGAATGCCTCAAAGACATAGGTATTGATGGAAAAGATATAAGAATACTCAGTAACCTTTATTGGGAGCAAACTGCCACAGTAAGATCGGGAAGGAATTATTCACCATACATAGACATAAAAAGAGGTGTCAGACAAGGTTGTGTGCTGTCCCCCTGCCTATTTAATTTATACACCGAAAAAATTTTCAAACAGATACAGGAAATACCAGGACTGAACATCAGTGGAAGATCAATAAACAACCTTAGATATGCAGATGATACCGTGTTGTTAGCTGAAAGCGAACAGGAGTTACAAGAACTAGTGAAGCAAGTGAACAGTATAAGTCATGAATATGGACTCGACATTAATATTGAGAAAACAAAAACTATGATAATTAGCAAAACAGATGATAAACCCACATTAAAGATAAGCGTAAATGGGAAAATCCTGGAACAAGTCAAGAGCTACGTATATCTTGGTCATATAATAACAGAAGATGGCAGATGTGAAACAGAAATCAAGAAGAGAATAGGAATGGCCAAAGCTACATTCAACAACATGAAACATATACTGACATCCAAACAGTTATCTCATAAATTAAAACTGAGAATCATAAAGTGTTATATATATTCTGCATTTCTGTATGGTGCAGAAACATGGACGATGAATAAGCATTTGGAAGAAAGAATTGAGGCTCTTGAAATGTGGATATATAGAAGAATGGGGCGTATCTCATGGAAAGAGATGAAAACAAATAAGGAGGTCCTAGAAAATCTAGGTATGAAAAGAGAACTAATGAGAGAGGTCAAAGTTCGGCAGCTAAAATACTTTGGCCACATAAAAAGGCATAACACCTTGCAGAAGACCATAACAGAAGGGAGAGTTGAAGGTAAACGTGCAAGGGGAAGACAGCGCTATAAGTGGGAAGATAACATCAAGAGATGGACGGGAAAGAGTCTATCAGAGTGTACCACCAAGACAAGAGACAGAAGACGTTGGAGATCCATTACAGCCAACCTCCGTTGTGGAGATGGCAACTGATGATGATGAATGATTCTGAGTCCTGCAGTCTGTATTTTTCCCGCTTCTGGAGATTTGTATTTGCTGCTGTTGCATACGTCCCCATTCCATATTCCAGAGTTGGGCGAATATGTCCTACATAGACTTGCTTCGTGATTTGTATTTCTGCTCGCCAGCTGGTCCCCGATAGTTTTTTTTTCCATTAACTGCAGTTTGCATGTGGCTTTTCTTTCTGTTTCTTCGAAATGTGATCCCCATGACATATTTTTTTGGGTCAAATTTTAATCCCAGGTATACAGGGCTGTCCTATTTTGGCAGTGGGGTGTTGTCCAGTGTGAGAGTGTAGTTTTCAGGTTTGGTGGAGAGGGAGAAGTGTGTAGTGACAGTCTTGTTCTTGTTTATTTGGACGCCTCAGGTTTTAGCCCACTCTTCAACTTTATTTATTGCCTCCTGCATTCTAACTTTTGTAACTCCTGTGTATTCAAACCGAGTCCATATAGCAAGATCGTCAGCATGTAGTGCCCTGTGGATGTATGGTGTGCATAGCTTTGGCAGGTCGTCTATGAAGATGATAAAGAGTGTTGGGGATAGTACTCCTCCCTGTGGGACAACTTCTGGTATGACAACCATTCTGCTTTTCTGTCCCTGGAGTTTAACTCTTGCATGTCTTCCACGTAGGAAGTTCTTAATGCACTGTAGCATTCTGCTTCCGATTTCTTTCTGGGCTAGTTTTAGCAGCAGGCCCTATTTCCAGACTTTTATCAAATGCCTCTGTGATATCAAAGAAAGTAGCTAGGAGTTTGGACTTTTTTCTGGAAAGCATCTTCAATTTATTGGGCAAGATATGCTGTTTGATCGTCAGTGCTTCTGTGGTTTTCTGAAGCCCGATTGGCAGTCATCTAGTAGCTTGTTTTCTTCAAGGTAATTTCGAAGCCTGTTGTTGACCATCCTTTCCATTACTTTTCTCAGGCAGCTTAACAGGCTGATGGGGCGGTAGCTTGATTTGTTAGTTTTTTATTTCCCTTTCTTTGCAACTGGTATTAGTTCTGTCTCTTTCCATTCTTCTTGGAAGATCGCTTGTGCCCACGATTCATTCAAGAGGTCTAATATTCTGGCCTTTCCGTGAGGTCCTAGATGCTGGATCATTTCTTTTGGGATTCCGTTTGGCCCACAGGCCTTCTTTTTAAGATTCTGGATTGCTATATTCAATTCTGTTTTTTTTTTTAAAGAGTGAGGTCATTGAATCTGGGCATGGCTGCTGAATTCGGAGAAGGTTTTTTGTCTCTTGTCTTACTTCAGCAGTTCTTGTTATCTTGATTGTGCTTTCTTCAGCATAAACGTTTGCTAGAACGTTTGCAGCCTGTGAGCAAGTGTAGGATTTTCCATTTTCTTCAATAAGGATGCTTCCTTGCGGTTTGTTCTCTTCATTGAGACATTTGACCAGATGCCAAATTTTTGTGGTGTCTTTTTCCATGTTAAGTGATGCAGTTTTTTTCAAGCTATGGGTCGCTGACTGCATTCATCTCGTTTGCTGCGTCCTTGGTCCCGATTTATTTGTTTTTGAAGATTATTATATAATATTGTTTTTTCCCAAATCTCCATATAGCAACATCGTCTGCGAACTGTGTCAAATTATTTTTGATATCTTTTAATTCTTCATTCATCTCATTTACCATTATAATAAAAATTGAAGGGGATAAAACTGATCCTTGAGGAATGCCATTCTGTTGTTCATACTTCTTCTTCGTTCATCCTGAAAAAAACGTTGGTTGCGTTGTGTCCGTTAACAGCGAAGCGGCGATATTTGCGCCTTTCGGCCGACTTCAGCACGGCATTTTTGGGACCAGGTTAGCCTTCCCTCTTCGATCCCTACTCACTCAGCCAGACTGCAGTGATGCAGCCTGTTTCCAGGACCACCACTTGGAGGTGGAGTAGGGTCTTGGTCAGCTCTGGTTCGCTGACCCTGACGCAAGTAGTCTAGCTATGGGCAGCTAACTGCATTCCTCACTGTTGACGCGTCTGTTGTTCATACAATTCTGACCTGTCATTGTTAATTTTTACTGTGAAATACCTATTCTGAAGAAAGTTCTCTAAGTATCTATACATTGTACATTCCTATCTTTTTTTATTTTAAAGAGAGCGCTTCTCTCCAGCATTAATCATAGGCCCTAGCTATATCTAGGAATATTGCCAGTGTTTTTCTTTCTTTCGAAATCCTAATTTGATCTTATGTTCCATTTTGATTATCTGACCCATAGTGCATCTATCGCTTCTAAATCCTGATCTTGTTTGGCAGTATTTTGTCATCTTTTCCAAATAAAGCTTTAATCTGTTATTTACTATGGTATCTAATATTTTACCTAGATGGGAAGTTAATCAAATTGGTCAGTGTTACAGTATATTAACTACACTTTCATGACATTGTCCTCTTATTGGTTCCAGGGGCGTATCCTGGTAATGCGAGCTAGGCGTGCTGCTACTTAAAATGAATATGTACGCCTACTATTTAACCCTTCCCCTCTTAATTTAAAAACCAACTATATTCAATTACGCAACGATAGTTATTCGGCTGGAAGAAAAACATTAACTAAATAATACATATTTTCACTTATAGGTTTCACTTGAAGATCAGATCTATTCTTCTTTCCTTGTGCAGAAATTTCTCTGTTACAGCATCATAAAATGTAGGCCTATTCTTCATTCTAACCTTGCTCAAAAGTTCCCTTTCAATGGACAATTTGCTGATACTGGATAGTCGTTCTTGACCTTGTGTAGATCTGTGGTAACTGTGGATTCGCTTTAAAGCTGAAAACTATCTTTCTACAGAGGCAGTAGTTGCTGGAATTGTCATTATCAATTCTGCCAGTTTGAACACTTCTTTAAAGCCTGAACTGAGATCATTTTCAACTAAGAACTGCAGTAACTCATGAACTGACTTGTTCCAGAACTCATCCGAACAATAAAGTACAACAAGCTCATTTTTCAATCTTACATAGTCTTACATTTCTCCATAAACGTCTTTTAATTTTTTGATGAGGTCCTCTGGAAAATTTTTCTTGAAACTGGTATACTTTTGCTCATAAAGAAGGTGAAAATACTCAAGTTTATTTAAAGCTGCAAACCGTGTTTCTGTGTGAACACTAATGTTATCAATGATTTCAAAATACAGTTGGCCACATGCATCTTTTCCTATACAACCACGGCGTCGTTTATTTGTAGGTGATTCAAATTCTTCTCCCCTCCTTCCCAATGCAGCATACCAAATCTCATTAACGGCAGTATCCCTTGCTCGTTGAAGTTCATTTTTGATCTCTTCTATTTTCTTGCAGCAGTACAAAATATCGAAATTTCTTGTTTGAAGTAAATTGTATAAAACATCTGTATATGCAAATAATCTTGAAAATACTTGAAGTAGGAAAATTGTATTTAGGCTCCTCAAGAAAGACAAAAAGCCTTGCGATTTAACCACTGTGTCAGCATCCCATTCTAAAGAACAATAAATGACATTTTAAAAAAAGTCAATAAGTTCTAACCAATGATCGTTCACTGTATGTACTAATCTGGAAGTGAAGTTCCACCTGGTAGGTGCTACAGTTGGCAACTTCTTAGAAAGAATTTCTTGAAGAGCTATTGTTCTCTTAGACGATTTTGAGAAAAATGCAGAAAGACCATTGAGTTATAAAAAAAAATATTGCAGTCTTTGATATTCATCAAACTTTGTTGCAAGACGAGGTTCAATGCATGGGCACAGCAATGAGTAAAGAGTGCTTTTGGGTAAACATCAATAACCTTTTTTTGTAAGCCATCCAAATGACCTGCCATCACAGACGCTCCATCATAAGTTTGCCCAACTAACTTATCTTTAAGTTTGTATTCTTGTACCGTGCTAATTACAAACCTTCTGAGATCCTATCCTGACTAACGTCGGTAAGCCCGACAAACCTTTCATAAACAACACCATCTAATACATATCTTAAGACGGTTGACAGCTGTGATTTGCACGTGATATCACAACTCTCATCCAGAAGTATAGCAGCAAAGTTTGAAACGTGGACTTCCTTCTTTATTTCATCAATGAGGACTTCAGAGATAGCATGAATGAGATCATTTTGCACAGCCGGAGAGGTTCCGCGGAAAACTGTAGAGCTCTGTAGGTGATGTTCCAAAAGAGGGTCATATTGCTGAAGTGCATCCAGAAACTCTAAATAGTTGCCTCTGTTGAAAGAGTCATTATATTCGTCATGTCCTCGGAAAGGAAGCTCCTGTTTACCAAAGAAGCATACCGCATCAATCAGACGTTTCAAGATATCTCGATTCTTTTTTACAAGTTCATTATGTTGGCTGATACTTTTATCGAGCTGATCATTAAGCAAGACGTCCACTCTTTGTCGGCCAAACATTTTCAGCTGAAAAAAACACTGGACATGGCTTTTAAGTTTTTTCGTGTCTCTGTGCAGCTGTACTTAAGTGGTTAAGATCATCAAAACCATTTCTACTCCATACGTTGCCTTCTGAAGAAAATAAAAAACAAGGCCAACAGAACAATTTATTCCTCTTTTCACAACCAGTTAACCAATCCACCGACTTGTAATGAGCTGTTGAAAAATGGCGTGTGTATACTTCTGTCTTGGTTTTATGAACTGTTTTTAAGAGTGGTAACTCAGGACATGGTTTACCGTTACTCACAATTGATAGTTTTTCAGTAAAACTTAGTGAACAAAACTTCTTTTTAGCGATGTCGTCCAACACTTGCATTTTGGGTATATGTCAATTATCTCCGAAATACTAATTAACTTACAACTTGAAACTCACTGTCACTGCAATAATCTGCACTCCCGGCAACTAAAAAAAATTAATCACAAAAAACACTGGACTTGGACACAGCCGATTTTTACAACTCGAGAGCTGCAAGACGACCGCACGCATGTTCGTATTGTATTGACGTATCTGTTACGATTAAAATCATAACACATTTTCGGTCGCTCTCAAACTTGGTTTGTGAGCTGATTTCCTATTTACATTTCGTTTCTACGACAATACAGGAAGTACGTCACATTGTCTGCAGATTTCTAGCAGACGTGATTTGCCGGGCTACGACCGAAGATTCGATCTAGCTACCGGTCTCTTTGGCACCGTGTCTCCGTGGGGGAAGGATGTGTTAAACCGTGCTCCTGAATATGTACTTTAAGTACTGAGTTTATATGTGTATTTCAGCTAGGTAGTCTAATTGATAGAGCCTAGTCTGATCATAATTCATAAGGACATGTCAGCGCTGAAAGGATGTGGAAAGAAAGTATATTATCATATATAATAAATTCAGCAAGATGACTCTGACAGTGTTCTGATAGTCTACAGACGTTAGACTTACGTACAGACTGGCTAATGAGTGCCATTGTCTTATTCGTTGATGCAATTATTGAGGAGCCAAGTATTGTGATTAAAGTCTTCATATGTGAAAACGTCAAACACTCATTACCGAGTTTTATACTGTTTAAAACTGTGCCTTACGTTCCACTGAACTCTGCTGGATGGACTGTAGTATTATAACCTTAAACGTATTGGACACCTGAGTCCAGCTTTCTTCAACCTCTCGGAAATCATACCCCTAACATTATGGGGAAGCCAAGCCGTACCAGTATGGTGTTTGAGACCTAAAACCGGCATAACCAGGACATTTTTCCACGTTAAAAGCCGACCATTGCCTCAAAAATTGTACGTCGACCAAGATTTTCAAAATGGCGAGTCTATCGTCTGCTGGGAATTCCAGAAATTATTTTCTACACTACAGTTCTTCGTTGTGCAAGTTCCCAAAGAGCAAGCTTTCAAATATATCACAACTGCATCTATAGACGCAAGTTTGCATCTATTTTCTGCCGAGGATGGCGAATTTTTCTGACATCGAGCAATCGAGTGGATTTTAGATCGATTCAGCTACTTTCTGCTTCTAGGCCTAGTGAGAGGTCTTGATTCCTGTTGCATCTGTGCTGCTAGGAACAGCCGTGGAACTAGGAGGATTTTGGGCCAGGCATCAGATAAGTCACATTTATTAGATTCATACATATTGTGACATACATTGTCTTGTTTGCCACCAATGTTTCAGCATATATGTTATATGTAATGAATGTTATGTTGTATTTAGTCTGTGGGTGGTAGGCGGGACTTTTGTTTCCATGTATAC
The DNA here is from genome assembly GCA_024509875.1 of Oreohelix idahoensis. Classification (NCBI taxonomy): domain Eukaryota; kingdom Metazoa; phylum Mollusca; class Gastropoda; order Stylommatophora; family Oreohelicidae; genus Oreohelix; species Oreohelix idahoensis. Next base: position 664,111 of record JAMPIV010006013.1, read on the forward strand.
CAGTTTCGACAGGTCGATGGAATCATAAGCGTGTCCTTAGGGTTTGGTAGGTGATTATTTCATGTAGCGGGGCCGGTTTTTAAATGCTGAGTGAATCTGCTGCTACTGACATAATCATAGCCTGTAAACGTTAGTCGTATAGTCGTGTTCACTGTACTATATATTTGTATTTGTAGTCCAGTCAACTGTTGTTAATTTTTCCTTATTTTTGCTCAATTTTTGTATGTAAAATTGTCCATCTCATCTAACTATCATTTATTTCATACATGTTATTCATGTTGTGATTAAAAAAAAATCGTCATGTCTTGTCATATGTATGTATAGAGCCATATTTTTGCATTTTATATTCATGTCATTCTGCCTTGGTTATTCACATTTGAATTTTCTTCTTTTCGGCTCTGATTGCTGTAATTTCGTCCACTGTTTGTAACATTCTTTTTGCTCCATTATTTAACATCTGCATCTTAACATTATAAATTTATCAAGTGATTGAATTTGAAGTGGTGATATACGTAACTGAATATTACTCAGAAAGCAATAATAATAATAATATATATATTTACCTTATTTGTTGCTATTAAGAAAGCACATTAAGAGTAAAACATGTCGACCTTGAAAGATTTATTAAAGGTTGGAAAAGATTGTGGTCTGGATGGACCTGCCTTGCAAGAATATATTGACAAGGAAATCAAAAGACAAGAGGAAAGAGAGAGAAGACAAGAAGAATTGGAAGATAAAAGAAGACAGGAAGAATTAGAAAAAGAAAAAAGAGCACAAGATTTAGCTCTTGAAAAGGAAAAATTAGCCTATGCTAAAGCTGAGCTAAAGCAAGCTCAAGAACTTGAAAAAGAAAAATTAAAGCAAGCTCAAGAAATCAGGTTAGCTGAGATTGAACTTAAAAAATTAAGGTTGCAGCAACCTCAAGTCAATATCAGAAATATGGATGAGGAAATGAGAAATAATAATAAACATGTTAAGGTAACTTTACCTAAATTTAACCCTTCCATTGATGATATACAGTGCTTCTTAATAAGATTTGAAACTTTCTGCACTGAACATGATATTGACAAAGTTACATGGCCTAGTAGGCTCATGAATTTATTGGTTGGTGATGCTTGTACATCAGTGTGTACTATGGATGATGAATCCAGAAATAACTATGATTCAGTTAAAATACTGTTGTTAAAGAAATACCAACTAGATGAAGAAGGTTATAGACAAAAATTTAAGTCACTAATACCTGATTCTGGTAAGGATTTCATTGAATTTATTTCATCAATTAAAATGAATTTTTCTAGATGGATTGATCTCGCAAAAATAGAAAAAACTTTTGAAGGATTATCTAATTTAATCCTAAGAGATAAGGTTTTGTCTTCCATCAGTGGAGATTTCCTAGCCTTTTTACAGGAAAGAAAACCTGATAAATTATCTGTTTGTGAAGCCTTAGGTAGACAATACCAGGTCGCACACCCAAACAAGAATCTCAGTAGAGATAACTTTAGAGATTCTCTGCCTGCTGCTTCAGCCAGAGTTACTAATGTTAACAACGCTAAACAGAGATCAAGAAGTATAGACAGAAACTGTAAATTTAATCCAAATTTTCAGTATGGAAATAATAGAGGCAGGTATAACTTTAACAAGAGATCTCAACAGCCTCAAAGGTATGACAACTATAACAACAACAATGATTATTTTGGTCCTCAACAATCATATAGACAAAATGATTACCAGAATAGAGGAAGTTATAGTCCTAAATCTAACAGGGGTAATAGATCATTTCATAGGAGTAATGATAATGTCACGAAGTGTAAATCGCCTTCTCTCTCTTCTTAAAGCTGTTCTCATCCTTCTCTCTCTTCTTAAAGCTTTTCACACACCAATTCATTCCTTCTCTCTAAATTCTCTAGAAAATCCATCACTTGTCTAAAATCAGGAGATCTCCCATTTTCTTCTGATTTAAATTCCTTTTGTCTTTGTTCTACGTTTTACTGGCAAAGTCGTTAACTCTGCTGTGAACTTTAACCGCTGTAAGCAACATGGGTTTTCCCCTGGGTAAATTTCAATTTTTAGCACACCGGTAGGCTGCGGTATTGGCATGTGACTTTTGACCTCAGCAACCACCATGGAATTCTTTTATCGCCTGGTATCAAAATGCCAGGTACCGGCCAGTTTGTGTTGTGTGTTTGCTGGTGGAACGAAATGTCAACCGCAGTTCAGGGACCACCCCTCACGTATGCTAATTAAAGCCACCAAACAGAACCCTGGAGGAATTTTGGCGCGATTCTCGAAGCGCAGGCATATTCTCGAAGCGCATTCTCTCACTAGCCGGCAGACCGACCGGCTTGGACAAGATGGTCTGGTCTAGGCAATTGCAGAAGGGAACGGTCCAATTTTAACACAGCAAAGGTGCTTGGCTGAGCGAGTAAGTGATCTATATTGTTATATGAATAACATGAATTAATCATATGTTTATCTACAACATATCATGTCAGTATCTTTTGTTTTTCACTGTGACAGAAATTAATGTCCTTGATTTTGTACAGGAGACACCAGCATTATGTATACTGCAAGTTTCATCTATGAACTACCCTTGTCCTGTTTTATACTTAATGATTTCTACTAGTTCTACTGTATGATTTCAGCCATGATTATTCTTGTCATATTTTAGCCCTGAACTGATTTCTGCAAATATCCTTATTATATTTTAATGTGTTTATGTGTATATGTTATGATGGTATTTTCAGGGTATATGACTGTTTACCACATAACCATAAAACTATGCAATATGTTGACTGACTTGTAAGCCAATGGTGCTCAAGCCTTGAGACCATGACTACCCTCCACATGATTGACTGCTCAATTAGCAAGTATGTAATTCAGTGGTTCTCAAACCTTGGCAGCAATGACACCCCAACATGTTACAGCAGAATAGAAGACTATTACCCAGTGGTTCTCAAACCATTGTTGACAGCGACCCCACATTGAATTTACTGCTCTATGGGCACAAGGTAGACCAGTGGTTCTCAAACTTTTGATGACCACTGCCCCAAACTTCACAGTCGGTGAAGCTAACAGCCCATATGTTGAAAATCACTGCGGTAAACAAGCTGGAAGCCAGATATAGGTTTAGATCCACCTGTTTGCTTATAACATCAGTCATGCTATAGTATTTCATAGATAGTAGATAGCACCTTGTTATTGATGTTAACTATGAATGTTCGTTAGATTTCTGATGGACGATTAGCGTCCAGCAGATATGGGAAATGATTTCTCTGGCACGACTGCTAATGAAGCTTCAATTGTTTGTCAATCTAGATCCTACCAGGTGATCCTACCAGGTTGTCCTACCAGGAGACCTAAGCATATGCAGTGTTCTCAAGGGCAGACATACTCCATCCCAGTTGGTGATGAGCCCTGTGTCAAGACGGAGAAAGCAACTTGCCATCCTCTGAAACCCCAAAAAGAACTTGCTGGACCTGGAGTGCTGGGCCATATTGAACCCCTGGCAACAAGACTACATAAATTCAGCATCTGAGATGAGTATCTGAACATGCCTGCAGAACCACTACAGAATATTCCCATTGTCCTATGATGACAAATTAATTCTAACATGGTTCAGAACCATTCATAGATTAGGGAACATAGCTTATAGTTGTACATTTGAATATAATATGAGATTCTATCTTCATTTTTGTAAACTTTACATAACAGAGTCTGGTTCAGATTTCATAGTATTAGGGAACATAGAATAAATAATAGAGATTGTACATTTGTAATACATTTGAATATAATATGAGATTCTATCTTCATTTTTGTAAACTTTACATAACAGAGTCTGTTGTTATTTTCTTTGTAATATTTAAATGGGTTGTATAGTTTTAGTAACATAAATCTACACCCTGAGACAGAGCCATAATTAATAAACACTAGTGGGTCGGGATATTTTTAATGTGGCTGGGCCCCAAATCTCTTATCCAACTATATGTACTATACATATTCCTTTGTAGGATTTCGGATCAAGAATTTATCGCCTAGAGAATATCCTGTTAGTTTCACCAGAATTCTCTTTTAAGAAAGTTTTCTAGTGGACTAATTCCCAAGGAGAGACAGTGCATTCAACCTGCAGTCTGGAAGAGGTTCCTCTAGTGATTATCTTTATTCTTCCATCAAGTCTGTCATACTTACACTTTCTCCCTCAAAAGAACCATTTCGCTACAGATAACAACCCTAATAATAGAGGTGCTTGCCATAACAACAGTTATAGACAGTCAAGACACTGTGGTAAAGTGGGATGTTATAAATATTTATAGGGGACTTAGTGTACTGACTGAGATCAGCTGTGAAGGTATCTGTATCTAATAGGTGTAGTGTTTTACAGATAACCTTACTTGCTACCACATTTATACCTCAGTCAGAATTATTCTGGAATATTGTGATGACTACGTTAAATGTCTAGGGTTATGTAAATGATGAAGTGTAAGTCACAACAACAACAGACAGATAAACAATTTAATTTATTCCACCACACTTGACAACACTGTGACACTCACACACATTTAACACTCTATAAGACTATCTTAATTGAGTCAATGGTAAAAGTTCACATATATATGTATTAATTACTTTCACTAATATATATCCTGATTCAACTACACAGTGAACCAGGAATCACAATCAAATGTAATCACAATTTATATGTACATAATTTATAAATATGAACCTTGTAGTGACATACTGTATTAGTATTATCCTATGTGTGTCAGTTGTGTAGTAGTACTATGAGGTAATACTGGTTTTGTTTTTCAAGCTATGTTGTTATTTGTCATCATGACTTCAAGTGTTTGTTTATCTTGGAAATAGTATGGGGAAACTTCACCGTTCCTATCAATTTAAACAATGTATTGACCCTCCGTTTTACTATAATGTCAAGTTTTGAGGGGGACACATAATGTTGAGCTCCTCTGGCCACAGAAGCTTATCTTTCGTGATGGCGGCAGGAAAAGACTCCTCTGCTCGATAGCTTCCCTGTGTTCTGGAGACACCTCACTGGTCGCTATCTGGACCCAGGAGTATGCTGTCAGCCTCTAGATTCAGCAAAGCTCAGACCAGGTGCTGCTTCAATAACATAGGACCACAGTCCCACAATTCATGGAAATAATACACAATTACGTTGACTGACAATGAATATGGCACAAAATCCGACCTGCCGCTGTCTCAGGCTTTTATTTATAAAAATATAAGCTGAATCTCAACGCACTGTTGCTTTAGAAAGTTTATTTGAAAATGTTGTGCTGAACTGAGGCTTCTAATTGACTATATTGGCGGGTCTAACCAATCGTGCCATGTTTACACAGCTTTTCAAAAAAGTACCTCTACTACTGTTTCCCCTAACAACAACAAAATTAGTATTGGTAGTCCGACTAATCGTGTTTCGCCTTACATTTACTGCGCTCCAATCAAATAGGATTTAACATGGGGACCTATTTCCCGTACAATGATGGTTTCAAAATCTGCCACTGAGCGATTCTGATTTTGGTGTTGTCTGACACCCTCACTATTTCTTTTGGCTATAATTTGTTAATTCCTAGACTATTTGCGTAACACTTAACATATTATTTGTTAGCAAGTCCTAAGGAACCCAAATATACAAATTTAAGGGAGCTAAGTGGCTGCGTTCAAAATATGTATTTTCTAGGATAGTCGTGTATTTGTTTTTTTTATTTTTTTATGTTTAGAACCGCCACCTGTCCTGCTGTACTGACAGACTAATGTCAGGATTTTAGACATAAAACAGTAGAATGTCATGTTTCCTAATAAGCGTTTTGTAAGTTTTTAAACCTAACTCTCGTATGGGTAGTGTTTTTTATCACTGTCCATCTGAAAAAAAAAAGTATTGCTTCTGGCCTTTCGCTTGGGGAGGGTGGCATTAATTGTATATCGCGAGACGCGTGTTTAGTATTGCATGCGTTCCTGCTTTCAGCCCTCCCTTCTCTCTATCCTAAGTTCATCTGTCTTTTCATCACGCCGTGTAGAAAAAGGAAATTAATGGAAGTATTAATTTAGGTCATTACGCAGGGTGCCTAGCTCAAGGTTTTCTTAGAAATGCAGTACACGTTTTATTGAAGAAAGCGTGTAGTGATGCAGTAGGCTTTTACTATCAACGTGAAACGTTACAATTTGCAGACTAAGTAGAAAACAAGGGGGATCTCGAGTACAGTCATTGTGACATCACTGTTCTTTACCATTCTTCTTTCCTTTTATTGAATTTATGTGTTAGGCTTTACATTTACCTTATAATTTATATATGTGGATTAGAATTTCTCACGACAGACACCCAGAACGTGGTAATGCTGTCATGGATATTATTACTGATAACTCAAATCAAAATAACGTGCCCATTGCACATGCAAACTCTTGCAGTGTCGATTTGGCTAACAGTACTAATTGTACTCAATGCAGTTCTTTGTTTCAGCCACAGAGCGTGCCTAGGCTTTTATGCGGACACCCTCTGCCAGTGATGTCGTCTATTGCTACCACAGGATCTTTAGTTTTAAACAAAGGTTTTGTCAACAATAGACTAACAACTTTATTGCGTGACACGGGCGAGACCACCATTGGGATTCGTAGGTCGATGGTGGATCAATCAGACTATACTGGAATGGAAGGGAAGTGTGTTACTTTTGGCTGAACAGTGGAACACTATCCCACTGCAGGAGTGTTCTTAGATACACCTTATTATACAGGTACAGTGCTCGCTTGTTTGTTGAACAGCCCTATTGCTGGGATTCAACTTGGAAACATCCCTGGGATCCGAGAATGTTCTCAACAAGACATAGAGAAATGGGAAAAAGAGCATCTAATATCAGCTAATGCTGTTACGACTAGAGCACAAGCTCGTAAGGAAGTTTTGAATCATATGGGTGATGATAACATGTTAGAAGAAATTACCAATGATGATAAACTTATAGATGATGTCAGTGATGATGATGATGTAATCAGTAATGTTGATCAAGGTAATTTTGATGATCAAATTATGTCCACTGATGAAGATGATGACTTGAAGATTGAGTTAGTTGATAAAAACTCATTCATTCAAAAACAACAAGAGGATGTCTCTTTGCAAAAATTCTTTAAGCTAGTTACAACAAGTAACGTAAGTACCAATAACAAAATGAAACATTGGTATACCTTAAACAATGAGATATTGGTAAGAAATTTTCAAGATATAGATTCGATTAAGAAGCAGATCATGGTACCACTGTTTTAGACCATTAGTGTTACGACATGCACATGATATTAACGCTGCTGGTCACTTGGGCATAGCAAGGACTAAACAGAGAGTTATCTCTCATTTCTTTTGGCCGGGTGTCACAAAAGATGTTAAAGTCTTTTGTCGAACCTGTTTAGTTTGCCAGAGTGTGGCAACTAAAAGGCCGCATCACATTGCACCCATCCAGGCAGCGGACATTTCATTGCGTCCTTTCGCAAAAATGTCAATTGATCTTATTGGTCCTATTAAGACTTCAGCTAGGGGACATAAATATGTCTTAACGTGTATTGATATGTGTACACGTTGGCCCGAGGCCATCCCACTGAAGCGCATCTCAAGTGATGACGTAGCGGACGCTCTATTTTTAGTTTTTACTAGATTGGGGTTTCCCGAAAACATCCATTCGGATAATGGCTCGCAATTTGTTTCCGAGGCCATGGTGAAAGTGATGAATATGTTCGGTATAGAACGATCACTTAGTTCATTGTACCATCCCCAAGCGTCCGGGCAAATTGAGCGGTTTAATAGGACACTCAAGCAGATGCTTGATAGAGTTACAGCTAAGTATCCGCAAGACTGGGACAGGATACTGCCAGCTGTCCTCTTTGCGTACCGAGAAATACAAAATTCTAGCACCGGTTTTAGTCCGTTTGAACTCGTCTATGGTGCAAAGCCACGGGGTCCAATGGCCACATTAAAGCATTTATTAATCGGTACTAATATGAACGAAGAAGTTCAGTCGTCTTATGAATATGTCGTAAACCTAAGATGAAAAATAATTGACGCATGCAAAATAGCAGTGCAGTCTTCGGAAAGAGCAAAGGCAAAGGCTCGACTGTTTTTCAATAAAAACAGGAAACTGCGCCAGCTGTGGCCAGGAGACGAAGCTTTTGTTTTGCTTCCGAATAATGAAAACAGATTGCTAATTTCATGGCAAGGTCCATATACTATCATTACGAAACTATCAGATGTTGATTATGTTATTAACGTGAAAGGTAAAGAAAAAATTTTTCACATAAACATGTTGCAACAATTCTACACTAGGCCACCACATCTTCGCCCGATTTTTGATTCTCTTGACGAATCCATTGATCGTCGTTCTTCCTTGGCTGTCATCCAAGAAGAAATTTCTGAATTCGATGATGATGGTGAACCTATCCAATCATTACCAGATATTCATTCTCTAGCGACAGAATCATGGAAAGATGTTTCCATTGATCCTTCACTTAATACTAATCAGAAAGGTCAGATATCTGAACTACTTCAGTCCTTTCCTGATGTACTTACATATATTCCTGGGCACACTGATGTCATCGAACATGACGTCATATTGACGGATTTCAGACCGATTAAGCTGAAACCGTACCCGATTCCGATCCATCTGCAATCTCAAGTGCATGATGAGATCAAGCAAATGACAAGTCTAAATATTATAGAACCTTCCAATTCACCATATAGCTTTCCTATGGTGTTAATTAGGAAGAAAGACAAATCTATACGTATTTGTATAGATTATGGGAAACTTAACGCAGTGTCTGTTCGAGTCGCGGAACCTCTTCCCGTGCTCGATTCTCTTCTTGAGAGACTTTCTACTGCTACTTTTTTTTTTACAAAATTCGATCTCTCAAAGGGCTATTGGCAAGTCCCGTTGTCTTGTAGATCTAAACCTTACACAGCTTTTGCTACTCCGTTGGGTTTATTTAAATTCAATTATATGTCTTTCGGACTTGTTAATGCTCCTGCGACCTTCGTGCGCATGATGAGAAGATTGTTCTCAGACCGTGAAGACTTTTTCACATACATTGATGACATATGTCTCTTCCATCAATCTTGGAGTGATCATGTTCACGGGATTCACACTCTCTTAGATACTTTACGTAATCACAACATCACAGCTAGACCATCGAAAACGAGAATAGGATTTTCAGAAATTACTTTTCTCGGGCATAATGTTGGAGGTGGAGTCTTGAAACCTGAAGATTCCACTGTTTCCAAAATATTAAACTTAGACATTCCACGAACTAAGAAGCAGGTTAGAAGCTTGTTAGGCATAATTAACTTTTACAGAAGATTCCTGCCTAATTTCAGTGATGTTACCTCAGTTCTGTCTGCGTTGCTGAAGAAGGACGCGGCAAAGAAGGTAGTGTGGTCCCATGTCTGTGATGAATCTTTAAATGTGATAAAATGTGCATTTTCCAAATCGCCTATACTACGTTTACCTGACATTCGCTTACCTTTCAATCTCAGGGTCGATGCCAGCGATGTCGGAATAGGTGGCGTATTGATGCAAGAATATCAAGGCCAGATGCACCCAATCATGTACGTGAGCAGAAAACTTCCTAGTACAGAACAGAAGTACCCTATAGTGGATCGTGAGTTACTAGCGATTATGTTCTGCTTCAAGAAACTACAGCGCTACTTACTGGGCGCATATTTTAAGCTAGAGACAGATCAACGAGCCCTGGGTTACCTACAGATTGCTCGTTTTACTAACCCAAAGGCAGCTAGGGCAAGCCTTGCTTTGCAGCCCTACGACTACTCAATTAGAGCGATCAAGGGCAATATTAACGTGGTTGCAGACGTATTGTCCCGTTGTATTAAAGACACTCCGTCTTCCAGTTAAACCACAGCTCAATATATCAACAGCATGCTAAACATCCTTGTTTACACTCAAATCGCCTGTGCTGAGAACTTTTCGTGTCATGAAACAGTGCCATAAATTATCAAAGAAGGTGCGTTCTTTCAAGGTTTTGTCGTAACAACGCTACCCGCAAAGACACACGATGATGCTGTTGGAAATGTAATCAAGTCGAGTAGGATATCGTTTTTCTCAAGTCATTGAATAGACTACATTGCCACCTACATTTGAACTGTCAGTTCTACAATAAGTGTATTGGAAGAAAGTTCTACAAACAGTTCCAGAAATTCAAGTCGAGACAGTTTTTCGCAAATTTCAAGAAATAACTTTCTGTAACGCAATGTGGTTTCATAAAGGGGCATAACAAATCAATTGAAACCTCAACCAGTCTCACAAGGAAAATAATCACGTCATTGTTTATTGAAATTTTCTACGTGACTTTTCTACAGGTTCCCGAATCTTTAAGATTTTCTGTCTACAACGGATTGTATAGACAACAATCATGGACACGGTGGACTTATCATTTCTACGAGAAATTTCAAGCTCTGCAAGATTTTGCGCGTGAAGTGGACTCAAGCCTATTTGGAACATTACCATTTTTCCTCACAGGATGAAAAGAAACAAATTAACTTTACTGTTTAAAGGTGATTACTAATACAAAAGATCACTACATTTGACATTCATGTGTCATTAGGTCTCTTCACAACGTATAAATCTTTCGCCTTTTACTAAAGATTTCCGAGACACAATCATTACGAAACAGAGAACGATCAGACGTGCCACAACCGTGAGAAATACAAACCAGAAATTTCACGGATTTCACCGGTTACTGCTGGAGAACTTTGATACCGACCAGCGTATAGTGGCAAGTGTCCGTTCTGCCGTAAACTGAGGAAATTAGATCTATTTCTTTGTTGCAAATTTTAAGTCTCCATCTTTTTTTGAGTTTCAATAATATGGAGTCTAACAAGATCACCGCTACTTTTCTTGTGAGTTCGGAAGCGTTGGAAGGAGGGAGCTTTCATCGACCTGGAACCGTGGTACTCACGGTGTCTGGCCCCCAATCAACAGCAAAAGCATCACCATCCTTCCTCAGCAGCGTACTAGTCGGCCCGGTAGGTGTCCCGACCAACGGTATCGATTCGCTCTACCGTTTTGAGAACCCTGTCAGATGGTATCTAAATCTGTCAACTCAAGCTCACGGACTGTACTACCAAAAGTTACACGGTAAGAAAGTACAGCTCTCAAACCCTCAACTCACAATTACATTTGAACATTTGGAGAAGGAGCGATCCAAAGTAACAGTTCACTGGGTACCGCCCACCATGAAAGGCGACGCCGTTAAACGCATGGCAGCAAGTATCACCGGAGATCCAGAGGCTGAGATCTATAGGATCCGAAACGCTCCTGACAAGTGGGGCGTGCTGTATCGTCCATCTGGAGAAGTACCCCACTACGTCGAACTGAAAGTCGAAGGGGACAGTCCTGAGCCTCATAAACTTCTAATAACCATACAGGGACGACGGATGGTGTGCCCTCACTGTGGCGAGGACCCGCATTGGGCAAATCGCTGCCCACAGAAAGCAGCAAGAAATCCCGCAATCCTTCAACAGCCAAGGCCCCCAGCAAAAGAAGCAGCAGTAAGAACCACACCGTGGCCACAACTACCACGAAAAGCTGCAGCAGTGCCGGAGCAAAGCAAGAAGGCTCAAGCGTCAAGGTGCCAACAAGCAGAGGATGCCTTCGCGGTTGTCACTACTCGCAGGGACAAAAAGAGACAAAGGCGGCACTCTGCCCCCAGTAGCCCAAACACAGATGAAGAAACCACAAGCCAGGAGACAAAAAAACCAACAACCACAGAGATACCAACAAGAGCGACACCCAGTCAGAATCCAGCAACACCATTAACCAAAAATACAACACCACCGTCCACCTGGACACACACGACAAAGGACATTACCAGAAACACTATTCTATCAGCAAACTCACCATAGATCCTTTCACCAGCCAAACTTGTAATCGACCTATTGAATGCACAGGAGGACGATGACCAAGAAAACACCCTAAACATGTAAATTATGATTCCACAACCGGTATGTTTTTAAACTGTAATGCTTTTATACTTATAATGCTACCTCAATGTATGTCTAGTCCTTTTTTAAAAATGGCGTCGGATATTGTATTGTTAAGTATAAATATAAGTGGCGCCCGCGCCAAACTACAACACATCATAACACTCATACATAAACACAAACCAGATTTTATACTTCTACAAGAAACCAACATACACACAGACGAACACGCATCACAGATCCCAACCCAGTTAGGATTAAGGCATTCTTGTTTTAGCTTAGCCATTCACAACACTGGTTCAAGAACAGCTATACTACAAACATCGGACAGGTGGGAAATACTTAGGAAAAACAGGGACACCGAGGGTAAAATAACCATAGTTCACGTAGGAAACAAGAAACACACATACACGATAGTTAACATACACGCCCCAGCAAACTACAGTCATCAGCCGCAATTTTATGATAGCCTAGATAACTTACTCACACACTTATACAGGGGACACAACATTATATTAGGCGGTGATTTTAACTGTGTTTTAACAGATATGGATCTGGTAGGTGGTGAGGTTAGAGCACAGATAAGGAGAACCAATAGAGAAAACACGCACCAACTAGACATATTACAGACCATAATAGACACCCACAGCCTAACAGACGCATACAGACACGCACATCCCCAAAGCACGGACACCACACACGCAAACGCAAACAAAACACTCAACAGAGCCTCACGATTAGACAGAATCTATATACCATCAACACACCACATAATTCAGGCCAGACACTTATCAGAAACTCTAAAGTTTACAGACCACAAAGCAATACTCACTGCCATTAGTCCTACTCAGGCAAGCACGCATTTCAAACGCTCTCCACACTGGAAATTCAACAACACTTTACTCCAAAACAAAACATACATGGAACATATGACTCAACTCATCCTTACATACGCAACTGATGTGCCAACAGAAAACATACAACACCACTGGGAAATACTAAAAAATACAATACGTGAACGAACGCAGTTAATGCCAGCTAGGATACACAAAGATAGGATAAATCACGCAAGAAACGCCCAGTAAACAATACATGGCAATAGAACAAAACATACAACGCTGCAGACAGATAGGGCAAATAGTAGACCTAAACGGAACCACACAGACAGAAACACAAAACATAGTACAGGCTTTTGAAGATTACTACAGAAACCTGTACACAGAAGAAAACGTCCAGTCACACATACAAGACACATTTATGCACTTTACAAAGAAACTATCAGATGACGACAAGCAAGGTCTAGATGCCGAGCTGACACGTACAGACACAACACTCGCAATAATATAATATAATAGCCCCTTCAGTCATAACTGACTATGGGAATGCGCCCCTGAGGTGACAGCCCTCAGCTGCTTATTTTCCTGGTGCTCCTTTCGACGTTTTCTCCTCACCTCTGCTTCTTGTGTGAGCCTCTCTTCGCCCAATCTGAGGTGGCGCCGTAAATAGCATCGCCACTTAGTGCGATCGGCAGCTTCATCCTCCCATGTTGCTGGATCCATGTCCAGTGCCCTCATATCTCTCTTGCACACATCTTTGAACCTCAGCTGTGGTCGCCCAACTGTTCTCTTGCCATCTGCTAATTGTCCGTAGAAGATATCTTTTGGGATGCGACCATCTTCCATGCGGCGAACATGGCCAAGCCAGCGAAGTCTGCGCTGTCTAAGAAGCGTATACATACTTTGAAGGCCAGCACGTGACAACACCTCGACATTTGTCACTTTATCTTTCCACGAGATGCCGAGGATGCGGCGTAGACACCGCAAATGGAAGGTATTGAGCCTTCTTTCTTGCTTAGCATAGGTCGTCCAGGTCTCGCTGCCATATAGGAGTGTGCTGGTGACGCAGGCATTATATACCGCAGCTTTGGTCTTCATTGTGAGTTTAGAGTTTCCCCAAACACGCGATGTGAGGCGGGCAAAGGTAGCTGCAGCTTTGCCAATGCGGCTGTCGATTTCTGTATCCAGTGAGAGTTTGTCATTGATGGTAGACCCTAGGTATGTGAAGTGGTGCACCACTGCCAATTCATAGTTATCGATAGTGATAACTGGTGCAGCACCCACATCCTGACTCAGCACATTCGTTTTCTTTAGACTTATTGTGAGGCCAAAGTCCTTGCATGCTTTAGTGAAGCGATTCATCAAGCTCTGAAGCTCCTGTTGGCTTTGAGTGACGACTGCAGCATCATCAGCGAACAACAAGTCTCTTATAGTGACCCTTCTGATTTTTGTTTTTGCCTTCAGCCTTGAAAGATTAAACAGACGGCCATCTGACCTAGTGTGAAGGCATATTCCTTCAGTTGCATCTCTGAATGCATGTTTCAAGAGTAAGGCAAAGAAGATTCCGAAGAGGGTCGGAGCCAGAACACAGCCTTGTTTAACGCCACTTCGTATATCAAAGGGCTGTGACGTGCTTCCAGCATATTGGACTGTTCCCTTCATGCCGTCATGGAATGACTTTATCATTTCCAGCATTTTAGAAGGGCAGCCTATTTTCAGGAGGATTTTAAAGAGTCCATCCCTACTAACCAGGTCGAATGCTTTTGTGAGGTCTATAAAGGCGATATATAGTGGTCTTTTCTGCTCTCTTGATTTTTCCTGAAGCTGGCGGAGAGAGAAGATCATGTCTGTTGTTGATCTGCCAGCTCGGAATCCACACTGTGACTCTGGATATATGCGCTAGCTAACTTGTGTAGTCGCATTAAGATGACTTTGGCAAAAACCTTACCAACAATACTAAGAAGAGAGATGCCTCTGTAGTTATTGCAATCACTTCTGTCTCCTTTATTTTTATACAGTGTTACAATCTTGGCATCTCGCATGTCTTGAGGAATAGTTGTCTCTTCCCAGCACTGGCACAGCATCCTATGCAGGGGATGTAATAGCGTGCTCTTACAGCATTTGATTAAATCAGGAGGAATCCCATCACTCCCTGGTGCTTTGCCAGAGGCCAAGCTATCAATGGCCTTGCTGAGTTCCTCTAATGTTGGTTCGGCATCCAGCTCCTCCATAGTTGGCAGACTGTTGACACCATCAAGGGCTGCAGGCGTAACGGTATTGTCTCTAGCGTAAAGCTCAGAGTAGTGCTCGACCCACCTCTCCATCTGCTTACCCTTATCGGTTAGCTTCTCTCCGCTGATGGTTTTTAGCGGTGCCGTCTTACTTTTATGGGGGCCAAGTGATTTCTTTATGCCGTCATACATTTGTCTAATGTTGCCTGTTTGCGCTGCGATCTGGATGCTCTCACTGAGCTGGAGCCAGTAGTCATTTGCACAGCGTCGAGCAGTTTGTTGAACTTTGCTTCTCGTAGCCCTCAGGATCTGTAGGGTTCTGGCACTCGGTGAACGTTTGTATTCATTCATAGCACTGCGCTTAGCTTCAATGACAGGTGCCATCACATCTGATGAAGCAATAAACACTATGCAAAAAGACAAATCACCAGTGCCAGACGGACTCACAGCAGAATTTTACCAACACTTTTTTCCCATCTTAGGCCCCTTTCTACTAAAAGTATACACAGAAGCTTACGGGAACAAAGAACTCCCGCCAAGCTTGAACATGTCATACATCACTCTCATACCCAAAGACAACTCAAACAAAACACTCCTTAAAAACTACAGACCTATATCTCTCCTAAACGTAGACTACAAAATTTTAACAAAAACGCTAACAAACAAACTAAAACCTTTCATGACCACCCTCATACACGAAGACCAGCAGTGTGGCGTTAAACACAGAAATATTCACCACACACATTTCATCAGAGACATAATCACCTACACACACGAGAAGGATCGTCAGTCGTCAATCCTATCTCTCGATCAAGAGAAAGCTTTTGATCGAATATCACACTTATACCTTCACAAAACATTACTGCATTGCAATATAGGTGAAAATTTTAGGAAATGGATTGAAATCCTTTATGCGAAGCCCGAAAGCAAGGTTTTGGTGAATCATACTTTTACCAACACTTTCAGGCTAACGCGATCCGTCAGGCAGGGGTGTCCTCTCTCCCCCCTACTCTACGTTCTAGCACTAGAACCCATGCTGGGAAAAATTAGAAAGGACAGCTCTATTAAGGGCACGTTTATACCAGGGAAAGGCGAGCAAAAGTTAATTGCTTACGCAGACGACACCACCTTTTTCCCACCAAACGACAAGTCTATTGCAAACATTCTAAACACATTCACAGACTTTAGTAAAGGTAGCGGAGCTAAAGTCAACGTACAGAAATCTACAATAATGGGCCTAGGCAAATGGAAAAACAAAACAGACTTTCCATTTGGACTTGTACCAACAAACAACATCAAAATCTACGGCATCACTTTTCCTTCACACCCAAACCGCACACACAAAGACACATGGCATAACCTAACATCACGAATAACAGACATGCTACATAGATACAAATTCAAAACCACAACAATTTTTGGACGAAGCACGATTGTAAACACTTATGTCATTCCCAAATTATTATACGTAGCCACAGTTTTTGACCCCCCGAAACAGACCATTACAGACATAAACAAACAGATAAGAAGATTTATTTTTAGTCACACAATCTACAGCATAAAACATAAGACACTCATACAAGAAAAGAAGCAGGGAGGGATTGCACTCCGGGACATACAGATAAAGATCCAAGCACTTAGAATCAACACGTAGGGAGCATCATCAAACACCCAGAGCAACACGCGCTAGCACACTCTTATATTAGGCTCAGACTCACCAGACTGAGACCACTAAACAACTCAATGCCACATCATTTCGGCCCACTACCTTCATTTTACAAGTCATGCATACAAGCCATTCACGGACACGACAACTTAATTCACCAGAAAACAAATGCAATCTACAAACACTTAGCCAAACTACAAGCACCCCCACTACATCTCAGAATTGGGTTAAGAGTAGGCTAAATTAACTGTCATTACTGTAAAGAAATGTCAGCAGTGTGGGTTATTCACTTAAAACTGAATAGGGATGTGCAGGCACCATAACACTGAATTATAGGAGATAGTCACTTATTACTTTCTGACAGAAACTTCTAATGGTTGTGTGGAATTGTATATGCCTACTTGTGTAGTTAGACACCAGTTTATAACTTTCACAGAAAGCAGGCACCAGCCATAGATAACATTATATCTTAGGTTTTAGTCACAACCTATTATTATAGCTATAGCATTGCATTTTCCGTGTATTACATTTTGGGAGATTATTATTTTTTCTCCTTTTGAGTATCGACCCCAAGGGGTGCATACCATTTATTATGTAATGTCAAATGCTGTATTTTATGTAAATTCACTTAATGTTGTAAGATGAATAGCATATCCAGTCAGCTGGAACTACAGGGTTAGATATCCCTTATGTTGAGTTGAAAGAACACGGAGTAGATCTTGCTGTCAGAACATTTACTGACAGGTACATGTATGTACAAAATATATTAGCCTATGCAGGCGCATGCTGATAATTTATAGAGTGGAAGTAACAGGAGAGTGACTCATATGGAAAAGGACAGCCCAAGACTATCATAGCAATGATTAAAATAATTCTAAATCCCATAGTGGAGCATAACTGGTAAGTATAACGTTATTGTAATTTTATTGTTTGCTTGATGTAAAGGTCGTCTCTTTTTGGGTCTCAGTTTCAGGATATGCTGCATTTTGCTATCGCAAGAGTCCAATCAGGGGACGAACGTAACATTCTCATCGCTCTCACGGCTCCTGAACGCAATTAGCACTACGAGTTGTCACCCCATACCTGAAGCAAAACCCTTTTGTCAACGCCCATCCCTCTAATGGGAATTAAGCTCACGCAGTGTGCAACGAGCCATCGCAATTCTGGAAAGCTTATATTGCAGTAGTGGTTTCCTACTCGTCTGTGATCACCAGTCAGATCATTGTGGCTTCCAACATATTTATCAGCCCAGCGTCTTTAGCAGAATTTAAATCACCAGACTTTGTGTGCTTAAACGGAGCACCCAGTCATAAACCAAGTCCACAACCCAGCCAAACCGGATTTAAACATCAAGTACGCAGGTCAACTTACACAGTGGGCCGATTGTCATAAATTTGACCTCGGCTTGTGTGTGTTTTCGGGTCATCCAAAACCTCCAAAGTGTCATTAGGTCCTTTGTGTGAAAACACAGAGGATCACTACAGTGACACATGTGTCATTGGGTCTTTTTGTATTGGGACATGCGCTTACTATCCGGCCTTGGCTAGAATCTTGTGTCTTGACCAAGGCCGGGGTCGGGCGTGTGCCAGTGCAACCTCATGAGAGGGAAAAAAAATGCAACCTTATGCGAGAGAAAAAAAAATGTGTTAATAGATTTGAGCGCATTGTTCGCTAGTGTGAGATTAATTTCTTAATTAATTAGTCATATTATTATTATATGATACAAGTTGACACATCAGTCATTAAATACAAGATACATGTACTGACATAATGTCGCAATCAAACACTTTGTATGTGGTTATTGTCTGCCTCTTATATCTTGTCTCTACTGTCATATTGATTAGTTCATGCACTTAGCATTAATGTTTATTTGATTAACATTCTATGACTAAGGTGACATGACTTGAACAGTAGGAGTTTTTGACTTATTAGACGGTGAGATAGCGTGGTGTATATACATTATTTATGTTAGATGTTGACTGACTACTGCTATAGGACCTCTTTATTATGTTAAATTGTTTGCAGCTGGTTTGATAGACATTGGGTTTGCAGTTTATTCTGCTTCTCCACACCTTGTGTGTTAAATTGCCTTCAAGTCGGCACAAACATGGGTCTATGCATGGCCATAGCAGCAGTGACATTTGATGTTACTTTTTTGCTCACCTCAGTAGTACTTTGTCTCATAACCCCAATAATGTCAACTCCGTTCGACATTATTGACCGGGGGAGAGAGAGTAGTTGTTACGATTAAAATCATAACACATTTTCGGTCGCTCTCAAACTTGGTTTGTGAGCTGATTTCCTATTTACATTTCGTTTCTACGACAACACAGGAAGTACGTCACATTGTCTGCAGATTTCTAGCAGACGTGATTTGCCGGGCTACGACCGAAGATTCGATCTAGCTACCGGTCTCTTTGGCACCATGTCTCCGTGGGAGAAGGATGTGTTAAACCGTTCTCCTGAATATGTACATTAAGTACTGAGTTTATATGTATATTTCAGCTAGGTAGTCTAATTGATAGAGCCTAGTCTGATCATAATTCATAAGGACATGTCAGCGCTGAAAGGATGTGGAAAGAAAGTATATTATCATATATAATAAATTCAGCAAGATGACTCTGACAGTGTTCTGATAGTCTACAGACGTTAGACTTACGTATAGACTGGCTAATGAGTGCCATTGTCTTATTCGTTGATGCAATTATTGAGGAGCCAAGTATTGTGATTAAAGTCTTCATATGTGTCACGGACTGATAATTTATTTTACCACCACGTCCCATGTTTTATTACTCTTTTAATGTTCTGGGTTCCTGGACTTTTTATATTTTCTTCTATTTTAGGATTTTTTCTACGTAGCCCATTATTCCCCTCTCAGACCCCACCCCGCGGGTTTGTTTTCGTTCTGGCCTGCATTATAAATTCCCCACTGGTCAGTAGCGGTCAGCTTATGATAATGTTACCTAAGCTGCACCTGGTGTTTGTCTGACCAGGAGAAACGCGGACCGCTAGCGGGATTCAGGGGAGATAAAACTCGCGTTCGTTCTTTGTTGTTGCGGCCCCTGACCGCTCTCAGAAATATTTCGTCTCTATGTAGGAAATTTTATCGCGGTGGTTGTCTCTGATGTAGTCTCTAGTAATAACATTTGTCTTACCTAGGATTACGTTATACGCCGTGCCTCTGTGGGAAACAGGCCATGCCAGTCCTGGGGTAGCGTCACTTGTAGACTATAAATCTAGAGGGTTTTAGTCAGTCAAGCACACGTAAAATTGTCCTGCCCGTGATGACCAACTGAGACTAAGGCAGACATTAACACAGAACTAAATTGTGTTGCCTATGTTCTCGTCATTCTCGGGGTAAGTAGAGATATCCTTATAATATATATTCATGTTAGCTTATATATACCTGATAGGAGTGTGACTTGAATTCATTTAGAGGATTTCTCCCGGTAATTAATTCAGTGATAATGTAGCGCCGCCTACCGCCTTAGTTAACGGGTGACGAAGCAGTCATGTGTCAGTGTTATTGTTTACAATGGGTTAATGGTAAACTTACGATAACAGATACTTACTAGGCGTAGAACCTCATAGCAATGATTAAAATAATTCTAAATCCCATAGTGGAGCATAACTGGTTAGTATAACGTTATTGTAATTTTATTGTTTGCTTGATGTAAAGGTCGTCTCTTTTTGGGTCTCAGTTTCAGGATATACTCCATTTTGCTATCGCAAGAGTCCAATCAGGGGACGAACGTAACATTCTCATCGCTCTCATGGCTCCTGAACGCAATTAGCACTACGAGTTGTCACCCCATACCTGAAGCAAAACCCTTTTGTCAACGCTGTGGTAAAGTGGGATGTTATAAATATTTATAGGGGACTTAGTGTACTGACTGAGATCAGCTGTGAAGGTATCTATATCTAATAAGAGTAGTGTATTATAGATAACCTTACTTGCTGCCACATATGTATACCTCAGTCAGAATTATTCTGGAATAGTGTGATGACTACGTTATATGTCTAGGGTATGTGTATGATGAAGTGTAAGTCATAACAACAACAGACAGATAAACAATTTAATTTATTCCACCACACTTGACAACACTGTGACACTCACATACATAAAACACTCTACGAGGATATCTTAAAGGAGTCACTGATAACTTTTCAAATAACAATATGTATTCAGTGCTGTCATGAATGTATATGTGTCCTGATTCAAATACAAAGGGAACCAGGAATCACAATCAATTTTAATTACAAGTTATAGGTACAGAATTTCTCAATATGAATCTTGTAGTGACCTATATTTTTAATAGTATCCTATGTGTGTCAGTTGTGTAGTAGTAATATGAGGTAATACTGGTTTTGTTTTGTTCAAGCTCTGTTGGTATTTGTCATCATGACTTCAATAGTTTGTCTTTATTGGAACTAGTATTGGAGATGTTCTCAGTTCCTGATATTAAAACAATTAAATTCCCCTCTTAATTTTATTTTACACTGTCATTTTAAGATGGGGGTACATAATGTTGAGCTCCATGGCCACACTCTCTTATCTTTCGTGATGACTGCAGTAAAAGACTCCTCTGCTCGATTACTTTAATGAGTTCTGGAGTCACCCCACTGGTTGCTATATGGACCAAGGAGTATGCTGTCCACCTCTGGCTTCAGCAAAGCTCTGACCAGGTGCTGCTCAATAACTTTAAGACCACGGTCCCTGAAACAAGAAGGATGTACCTTCTACGTCATAACTAATTTATACTCTCTTTCTACACTGAGCACAATACATCACAAACATTGAGTTCAGAGCGTTAGGCCAACTGTCAGCTTCATCTGAAATACTTTATACCAGTATTTCCCTCCCTAATGGTTACTACGCCTCTGCAATTCCAGCATTATTTCTTTCTAGTCAATCATCTAGGTGTCAGTGTACTGCTTGGCCATTCCATGCAGTTTTACTTTCCTCCGACACCTTCTGTTCAGGCTGGAGCATTATAGGCTTTACATCATGTTTGCTACTTAACTACACATATATACAGACATAAATTATCAATTTACATTCAATTTTCATTAAAAGATATTGAATATTTCAAGCTTACCACAATTCATAGAATAATAAACAGTTTCGTTGACTGGCAATGAATATAGCACAACTCCGATCTGCCGATGTCCCAGGTTTTATTTTATAAAACATATACACTGGTGCTCAACGCACTGCTTCTTAGTAGGTTTATTACAAGATGTGGCAATGAACAGACGCTCTGAATCGAGTATATTCGCAGCTCTACCCAATGAAACCATGTCTACACATCTTTTAAAAAAAGTACTCCTTTTTCACGTTTCCCCTGACAACACAAGATAGTATTTATAGCCCAACCAATCGTGTTTAGTCTTACATTTGTTGCGCTCCAATCAAATAGGAGTTTACATAGAGACTCATTTCCCGTACAATGGTGGCCTAAAATTCTGCCACTGAGCGATTCTGATTTTGGTGCTGTCTGACACCCTCACTATTTTATTTTGGCTATAATTTGGTAATTCCTAGACTATTTGCGTAACGTTTTACATATTATTTGTCAGCAAGTCCTAAGGAACCCAAATATACAAATTTAATGGAGCTAAGTGGCTGCGTTCAAAATATGCAATTTCTTCTACCTCCTGTTTCGAAGATGTGCTGTCTGGGTACTGTCATGTTTTCAAACGTAAACCAGTATATTGTCATAATTCCCAATAAGCGTTTTTCAGGATTTTAAAACCTAACTCTCGGATGGGTAGTGTATTTATCACTGACGATTTGAAAAAAAAAAAACAGTGCTTGTGGCCTTACACGCGTGATGGCAGCAATTGTGTATCGCGCGACGCGTGTTTAGTGTTGCATGTGTCCTGCCTTCATTCGCCCCTCTCTCTCTCCTGCTTTATCTGTCTTTTAGTTACGCCGTGTATAAAATGGAATGAATGAAATATTAAATTTAGGTCATTGATCAGTTTGCGTATCTCAAGGTTGTTCCAAGAAATACAGTACACGTTTCATTGAAGAAAGCGGGTAATAATACAGTAGGCTTTTACTATCAACGTGAAAGCGTTACAATTTGCAGACTAAGCAGAAAACGAGGGGGATTTTGCGTACAGTCATTGTGACAGCACTGTTTCTTTTACCATTTCTCTTTTCTTTATTAAATGTATTTGTTAGGCTTTATATTTACCTGATAATTTATATATGTGGATTAGAATATTTCATGACAAACGCCCATCCCTCTAATGGGAATTAAGCTCACGCAGTGTGCAACGAGCCATCGCAATTCTGGAAAGCTTATATTGCAGTAGTGGTTTCCTACTCGTCTGTGATCACCAGTCAGATCATTGTGGCTTCCAACATATTTATCAGCCCAGCGTCTTTAGCAGAATTTAAATCACCAGACTTTGTGTGCTTAAACGGAGCACCCAGTCATAAACCAAGTCCACAACCCAGCCAAACCGGATTTAAACATCAAGTACGCAGGTCAACTTACACGTGCTGGATAATAGCACAGTGGGCCGATTGTCATAAATTTGACCTCGGCTTGTGTGTGTTTTCGGGTCATCCAAAACCTCCGCACGTATTAGCGGCCAGTCGGATATAGACAGAGTATCTACAACCTATCTCGCTACTGGGGCGTAACCACCAGGCATGGATAGTGTCTCATCATCATCAGTTGCCATCTCCATAACGAAGGTTGGCTGTAATGGATCTCCAACGTCTTCTGTCTCTTGTCTTGGTGGTGCACTCTGATAGACTCTTTCCTGTCCATCTCTTGATGTTATCTTCCCACTTATAGCGCTGTCTTCCCCTTGCACGTTTGCCTTCAACTCTCCCTTCTGTTATGGTCTTCTGCAAGGTGTTATGCCTTTTTATGTGGCCAAAGTATTTTAGCTGCCGAACTTTGACCTCCCTCATTAGTTCTCTTTTCATACCTAGATTTTCTAGGACCTCCTTATTGGTTTTCATCTCTTTCCATGAGATACGCCCCATTCTTCTATATATCCACATTTCAAGAGCCTCAATTCTTTCTTCCAAATGCTTATTCATCGTCCATGTTTCTGCACCATACAGAAATGCAGAATATATAAAACACTTTATGATTCTCAGTTTTAATTTGTGAGATAACTGTTTGGATGTCAGTATATGTTTCATGTTGTTGAATGTAGCTTTGGCCATTCCTATTCTCTTCTTGATTTCTGTTTCACATCTGCCATCTTCTGTTATTATATGACCAAGATATACGTAGCTCTTGACTTGTTCCAGGATTTTACCATTTACGCTTATCTTTAATGTGGGTTTATCGTCTGTTTTGCTAATTATCATAGTTTTTGTCTTCTCAATATTAATGTCGAGTCCATATTCATGACTTATACTGTTCACTTGCTTCACTAGTTCTTGTAACTCCTGTTCGCTTTCAGCTATCAACACGGTATTATCTGCATATCTAAGGTTGTTTATTGACCTTCCACTGATGTTCAGTCCTGGTATTTCTTGTATCTGTTTGAAAATTTTTTCGGTGTATAAATAGTGTCTACCTGTATTCAATAGTGAAAATTCATCACCTGTAGGAGGATATATATATCTAAAGACACTACCTGGAAGACATAGCATTGTGAGTTTCAGCTACTTTACCCTGTTCAATGTTAGCCTGTGTATCACTTAAAGCGACATTAGAATGTCTACCCGTATTACTTGACGATCTATCTCTAAGACGCGATCGATTTTGATTATTTGCATTAAAATTGCCATAATTGTCGTTTCTACTAGAGTTAAAATTCGGATGAGTCCGATAATTTGTATAATTAAAGTTATGCTGTTCTTTAAAATTTTTATTCCAAGAACCTTGTCTGTTTTGCGGACCCTGAGATCTTGATCTCCAGTTTTGTTTATTGTAATGTCCTTGATTATTTTTAAAATTATTGTTACCAAAATCTCGCGATCTGTGAGCTTGGTTCCAAGAAACATTAAATGGAGCAGATTGTTGAAATTGCTTCCCTTTGTAAAAGTTATCATTGTTAAAATTGTAATTATTTCCCTTATTGACATACCTGTCAGCACTAAAGGAACGATTGCGTGAAAAATTGTTTTGTTGTGCTGCAAAAGCAACAGGCAATTCATTCTTAATCTGCGCATTACTTAGATCCATGGTTGGGTGAGCAGTGCAGAAGTTTTTTGCATGTTCTTCTAAGTCTTTTATTGATAAAGGTTTCCGTTCGTGTAAAAATGCGAGAAATGTCGGATTTACAGACGATAGTACCTTATCGCGCATCAGTAAATCGAAGAGACCTTCATACGACTTTTCAATTTTGGATAATTCAATCCATCTTTCTAGGGTTAGTCGTATTTGTGACAGAAAATCACTAAAATTTCTGCTTGATTGTGGTAGTAATGTACGAAATCTTAAACGGTATTCATCTTCTGTCATTTGAAATTTGTTCAGAAGTGCGGATCTAAGAGCTTTATAATCATTCTTCTCATTAATACTGGTAGTATGATAAACTGCTAAAGCATCCCCAGTAAGTAACCTGGATAAATATGTGCAATACAGTGTATTATCCACGTTATAAGACCTACAAGTGGCCTCAAATCTATCTAGGAAAAATATTATGTCATCCGACGGGGGATTAAATTTAGGTAATTTAAGGTGTATTTCCTTAAAATGATCATGTCTGGATGGAGTTTGGCTTTCAAAAGTTCTCTGAGAATTAGCTTCCTGAGTTAACCTAAGTCTCTCATATTCTGACTCTGCTAATTTTAGTTCATGCTGTCGTCTTTTATCATTCTCTTCCATCTCAAGCTGAAGTCGTTTTGTGTTTTGTTCAGCTATTAATCTTCTTTCTTCCATTTCTTTTTGTTTAACTTCCATTTCTTTTTGTTTAACTTCCATTTCTTTTTCAGCTATTAATCTTTTTTCTTCCATTTCCTTTTGTTTATTTTCCATTTCCTTCTGAAGTCGTTTCTCTTCTAATTCAGCGGCTAATCTCATTTTTTTCTCCTCTTCCTCAGCTATAAATTTCCTCTTCTTTTCATCCTCCTCAGCAGTTAATCTCATTTTTTTCTCATTCTCCTGAGACTCAATCCGTTTTTGATCTGCCTCAAATTGAAGTTTTTCTAGTCTTAAAGTTTCTAACTTTCTCTGTTCGGCTTCTATTTCTTGAGCTTTCCTATATTCTGCAAGTGCAAATGCTTTTGCTTCATCAGGAGCCATCTAAAGAGCTTTTGCTTGCTTAATGAAATAATCTAGTGAATACATTATGCTTTATAAGTAGTCACAATACTATTGATTTATAAAATGATAATTAATCAATTTAAATTAATTAACCTTGTTACTATAACAAGTGTTCTTCGTTCCTGTCCTAGAACGGTATCTTTTGTTATCATACAGTTATGAAATATGTTAATAATCAATATAGTAATTTATGTAATGGAATGACATGAAATCAACAACGTGAAAGACAATAGAAACATTACCGACAAGACACGATAATCAAGACAAATGACTACAGTCGTAGAAATCAAATAAAAAAAAATGTGGAACTAAAATAGAATGTCGTAAAAAATTACGATGACATCTACGATCCAATAATGCACAAGACAATTGACAACACAGTGTAAAAACATAGGTTTTGTAAAAAACTGAACGACAGGAAAGGTGAGACGGACAATAATACAAACAAAATTCATCATAAAACTAAATACGAGTAAAAATAACTACGAAAACAACAATTAAAAATTGACGCAACAGCTAAACAGATAATATTATAAGAAGCAACTAGCGATCGGAACTTCGGCAAGGTTTCTAGCCTTGTACCGGAATTATCGCTCAATTGAAACTTACAAGTTGAGCCCTACAGAACGTCTGACGAAGAGCCCGAATTGGCTTCGAGATGGATCTCGTTCGTCAGATCAACCTCCCTACCTCCCACGAAGAATGCACAACACATAACAAATAACATAGAAAATATAAATATGGACATAAGTATCGAAGGCACAACTAAGTAATAAAATGTTTAACGAAAGTAAGTTATACTCAACTACGCGTGTGCCGGAAAAACAAGGTGCCTCGTCTCCGTGGATGTACGTCAGAGGATACAATACTTCGCTCTGCGTATATAAAACCAGCTCGCACGTAATACTGACGAAGAGGTGAGCAAGGCAGTCAGTCACTGTAGAACTTGACGTGGAGGTTGATTGATGATCTTGAGCATTTGAGTTGATTTTGATTCATTATCACGCTAGGATCCAAATTGAGATGATGTCGCCTTGAAAGTACAAATTCTTCTTTTCAAACGATAATTTGGATGGGTACGTTCCTTTGAAATTACTTCAAGACCACACTGGCATACCATTTACTGTTGGACCGTTTCTTCTAGAGGTAAAGACCTTCATTACGCGAATGGTTTTCTCAATGAAAATATTTCAGAAAATGTTCTTAAGTTGAAACGAACTCCAACAAGTAGTAGTCAATTTCAATTCAGGACTGCACGCAAGTCGCTCGTGAAAGTACATGTTATTTATTGACACGATACAAACGGGAATACACAAGATGATCATGGTTACAGGTTACAGATGCAAATGTCATACTTTAAAGTTGCTGATCCTACTCTAAAATTCTTGGAGATTCTTCAACAATCAAGTCCTCTTCTATACTAGTGAGCTGAGGATTATTTCTGTTCTCCGCCAATATATATTTACAATGAAGTCCGTTGACCTTCTTCCAAGGACGTCTATCGTAGTAAACGGCTTCATGTTCAAGGATCAATCTTTGATATCATACCCGTAAAATTCCCAGACTTTCTTCATACAATACTTATGTAGCATATATTTGTAAACATCCAAATAAAGTCATCCACAACAATACAACCAGGTTAGAGTTCTGTGTTGGCTAACCTCTCTTTATCCATGCCACGACTTTGGCATTGACAAAATACGGCATATAAAATATGTGAAGCATACAAATCATTTAACTTTGTTTCCTCGTAGGAATTCTCCCTCTACGGTAATTCAAAAGGGCTAACGACTCCGTCTGTCCATTCTAGGAAGGACATACTGTGATGACTTCCCGCTAGACCAGAACTATGAGCGGCCTTATACATTAATTTACTCAATAAACATTCAATGACATGGGGCGACACTTACATGATACTTCTACTCTTGGCTGCATCATGAACCAGTAGAGATCATACAAAATAATGGCTTCTTCCAAACTTGCCAATAAAATATTCCAAGAAATATATCTCGGACATAAACACAGTCCGTACTGCCCCGACTTCACATGACGTCACTATCCCCAAACTAGGTTACCCGTGCGTCCAAAGCAACTCACACTGCATTGTGCACGTCAGTGCGTGAATCAATCGAACGCTCAAATAATATAACTATATAAAACTGGTGCGTACATTTGGCAGGACCGAAGACTACCCCCTTAGGTAATAAATGTACGTAACAGCTACCTTATCACCTCCCCTTAAAAAATTAATTCTATTAATTTTTTTTGAACTTAGTACCCGAGAGAGGTGAGTCAAAACTACAACAAGATATGAAATGCATAAAGTTATACCATATTAAGAAAAGAATATTAAATGAAATCAATATAACTAAAATGATAGTATGCATTAAAGCACACATCCACTATCGACCTACTTTGGAACGATGTGGTAATATTCGAAGTAAAAACAAGTTTGAAAATGAAAATGAAAAAAAACCATTTAAAAAAATGATAATAAAATTCAACTAAGTTTTCAAAACAAAAAAATTTGAAACATATGATTTCAAAAATGAAAATGAACAGCAACACTGATGATGATCAATGACAAGAGAATCAATAAAACAGAAAAATTGAAAATACAATGTGCAAAAATGAAGCAATGCAAAATTAAACACTTTAAGAATCAACACACTTAATGTTTTCTAACACTAGTATGGTTGACTAGTGATCTAACAGTGAGATATCATAACTAAGACCCGTGAATGCAGGCATTACGTGACAACTAAGAAAGTTAGTATGTGTGCGATCCATAATCAATTAAATAGATTAAGTTGAATTATTCTAATTTATATATTTCTTAATTACTAAGAAATAACCAGTTACTAATATATTCGAAATAATTACAATATCACTATCAATACGTCAATGTTCAGTTACGACTAGTTAGTAATCGACGAGACAATGTCCTCAATGTTCCATACAGGATAAAATATTTGCTCAAACACGATATGTAGTGTAATATGTTCCATAGGAATAACAAATGTATATTTGTCGCTCTTAACAATGTTACCATTCTAATAAAAAGTCACTGTAGTACCAATGTTACCGTACTAATAAAATGTTACTCTAATACCACTGTTCCCGTTCTAATAAAATGTTACTATAGTATCAATGTTCACGTAGTAATAAAATGTTACCACACAAGAAGTAATGTTATAATCTATAAGTAAGTATATCATGAAAGTTATACTTATACGAATAATTCAGTTATATAAACAGTCTTTATAGATGTACAATCAATGATACTGTACGAAGTTATTCATGTTATCGGTGAGGATGTTTCAACATCTGGAAGTGGTTTAGTTTCGACAAGTTCGCTTGGGCATCTCGACAAACAGTCTGCGAACACATTCTTCACTCCAGGAATAGCTCGTATTTCAAAATTAAATGGTTGAAGCGCTATAGCGTAACGCGCTGACTTCGATGATTTAACGTTCTTCGTGTTCAGTGCGGTAAGAGCTTTTTGATCAGATTCCACCACAAAGTGTGAGCCGAGAAGGTAACGTTCCAGTTTTGTGATTGCCCACACTAATGCGAGGAGCTCTTTATCGAGAACGGAGTATTTGAGTTCGCTCTCCGTAAGTTTTCTGGACACGTACATCACCGGAAATAAGGTGCCGTTATATTCCTGCATCAAAACTGCAGCGATAGCGTAAGAAGAAGCATCACTGCGAAGAATGAAATTGAGATTTTTGTCAGGCAACCTCAAAAAAGGTTCATTTGAAAAAAAATGTTTTATATAGTCTAACGCCGTTTGGTGATCCTGCGACCACTTTATTACATTAGATGTGCCTTTCTTCAGTAGAGACGAAAAAGGTGCAGTTATAGTAGACAAATGAGGGATGAATTTTGAATAGAACTGTATTAGTCCTAAAAGAGATCTAACTTGTTTTTTTGTCTTAGGTGCCGAGATGTTTAAAATTTTAGAGACGTTACTGTCTTCTGTATACATGAAACCATGACCTATGCGGTGACCCAGAAATGAGATGTCATGAAAACCGACAAAAGCCTTTGAAGGTTTCGCTGTTAAGTTATAATCCCGTAAGGTAGAAAGTAAAGCTTTTAATCCATGAATATGTTCATCCCAAGAGTCACTGAAAAGACAGATGTCATCTATATAAGTAATGACATCGGGACGATGAGACAATATGCGGCGCATCATGCGTACAAAGGTAGCTGGCGCATTCATTAATCCGAATGGCATAAAATTCCATTGAAAAAGACCCCGTGGCGTCGAGAAAGCGGTGAATGGCTTTGCTTTAGGAGTGAGTGGCACTTGCCAATAGCCCTTTGAAAGGTCAAATTTCGAAAAGAATGTGGCATGAGATAATTTCTCCAATAAGTCGTCTAAAAGAGGTAATGGTTCCGCATCGAATTTTGTAACTTTGTTTAATTTCCTGTAATCTACGCAAAGACGTATATTGTTGTCCTTCTTCCTAATGATTACCATAGAAGAAGAATATGGTGATGAAGATGGTTCAATTATATTTAATTGAAGCATCTCATCCAATTCCTTATCAACCTTATCACGAAAGTGTAAAGGGATAGGATATGGGCGAACTCGAATAGGCGTATCGTCAGTCAGAATAATGTCATGTTGGATGACTGACGTATGACCTGGGATGTCAGTGAGGACATCCTCATACGAGTGTAGAATATTAGAGACTTGCTGACGTTGATCAGCCGAAAGAGTAGATGAGATTGTAACATCATTCCATTTCTCAGTGGAATGGAGTGGTACAACTGGTATTGGTAGTTGTACATCATCGAAAGAAGATTCTTCTTCTTGGATGACTGACAAACTAGAATAGTGTTGAATAGGAGGTGTAGGATCGTCAGTTGCCTGGAACACTGACTGTAGATAATCAGGACGTGAGTAATACTCCTTCAACATGTTAATGTGGAAGGTTTTATGTTTACCATTAACATCAACGATGTAGTCGACATCGGATATTCTTGAGATGATCCTGAAAGGACCTCTCCAGGTAATTAAAAGACGATTGTTATGCGCAGGGAGTAATACAAAAGCTTCGTCACCAGGAATAAGCTGGCGAAGACGTCTATACTTGTTTGCAAATAGACGAGCTTTTTCTTTGGCTTGTTCGGATGATGCAGTAGCTAGTCTACAAGCATCTATGATTCTCTTTCTCAGAGAGATCACATACTCATAAGAGGATTGAGTTTCCTCTTCAATATTCTCGTCAACCAATAAGTCGTGGATTAACGACATCGGACCGCGTGGTTGCATGCCAAAAACTAGCTGGAATGGAGAAAACCCCGTGGCTTGATTTTGTACTTCGCGATACGCGAACAGAGCAGCGGGTATGACCCGATCCCAGTCTTGGGGATGGTCTTGGGTCATCTTACCCAACAACTGCTTGAGTGTCCTATTGAGACGCTCAATTAACCCATTTGACATCGGATGATAAATAGAACTAAGAGATCTGTCTATACCTAATGTCTTCATAACTTGAGACATGGATTCAGAAATGAACTGAACCCCATGATCCGACAAGATTTTCCGTGGAAAACCAATGCGTGAGAAGATTAACATCAATGCCTCTGCTACACTGGCAGATGAAGTGTTCTTGAGAGGGATGGCCTCAGGCCAACGAGTGCACATATCAATGCACGTAAGAATATGCGTATGCCCTCTAGCAGATGGAAGCATCGGACCAATAATGTCTATAGCCATTTTATCAAATGGTCTAATCGGGATGTCCGCAGCTTGAATAGGAGCCGCATGAAATGGACCCCGTACCTTAACTTCCTGACATATCAAACAGGACCGACAATAGAGAGTGATGTCCCTATGGACGCCTGGCCAGTAGAATGCCGAAAGCACTCTGGATTTGGTACGCGAAAAACCCATATGGCCCGCACATTGCGAGTCATGCGCATGTCGTAATATACGAGATCTCATAGAGGATGGGACTAAGATCTGATAACATAAGGATGAATCCTTTTCCCGTATTACTCTAACCAAAATCCCATTTTTAAGTATAAAGTCATGTCTAGATTTTGCAAGTTTGTTGCTGGTATTCTTTTTGTTAACATACTGAAAATTTTTTTTTAATGAATCATCATTCTTTTGCAATGTTGCAAACAACTCCCGTGAAATAGGAGCATCATCATCACAAGTGGTATGAACTGTAGGTTCAATAGGTGTATCATGCGACATATTAGTAGCTTGCGCTCTAGTCACTACTGCATTTGCAGTTTGAATATGTCGCTCTTCCCATTCAGCAATTTGCTGTGGTGTACACTCTTTAATACCATGTATGCGACCAAGTATTACATCACAAATTGGATTCGGAAGGAGACATGCCTGGATCTTTCCTGTAAAAAATGGTGTATTAAGATCAATAATAGCAGTGGGAAATGTTTCAACGGTGCCACCGAAAGTCACACACTTGACAACCCTGCCCGTGGCACAACTTGGGTTGATCAGCGAAGTCCGGACGCCCACAGTGCTACAACCTGAGTCAAATAGGAGAGAGCATGAAATGTTGTTGACAAATCCCTTGTTAAACTTAAGAGAGCCCTGTCCCTGGTGTACTGACGCAGCAGTGGCCGTACAGACTACAGGTAGACTAGGCAAGGTATGTCCGCAACGCAGCGTCGTGATCGCCTTAGGCTGGAAAAGAGTCGAGCATTCTGGACAGTCTTTCACCTGGGTACAATCAAGAGAACAAGACATAGCATTGTGAGTTTCAGCTACTTTACCCTGTTCAATGTTAGCCTGTGTATCACTTAAAGCGACATTAGAATGTCTACCCGTATTACTTGACGATCTATCTCTACGACGCGATCGATTTTGATTATTTGCATTAAAATTGCCATAATTGTCGTTTCTACTAGAGTTAAAATTCGGATGAGTCCGATAATTTGTATAATTAAAGTTATGATGTTCTTTAAAATTTTTATTCCAAGAACCTTGTCTGTTTTGCGGACCCTGAGATCTTGATCTCCAGTTTTGTTTATTATAATGTCCTTGATTATTTTTAAAATTATTGTTACCAAAATCTCGCGATCTGTGAGCTTGGTTCCAAGAAACATTAAATGGAGCAGATTGTTGAAATTGCTTCCCTTTGTAAAAGTTATCATTGTTAAAATTGTAATTATTTCCCTTATTGACATACCTGTCAGCACTAAAGGAACGATTGCGTGAAAAATTGTTTTGTTGTGCTGCAAAAGCAACAGGCAATTCATTCTTAATCTGTGCATTACTTAGATCCATGGTTGGGTGAGCAGTGCAAAAATTTTTTGCATGTTCTTCTAAGTCTTTTATTGATAAAGGTTTCCGTTCGTGTAAAAATGCGAGAAATGTAGGATTTACAGACGATAGTACCTTATCGCGCATCAGTAAATCGAAGAGACCTTCATACGACTTTTCAATTTTGGATAATTCGATCCATCTTTCTAGGGTTAGTCGTATTTGTGACAGAAAATCACTAAAATTTCTGCTTGATTGTGGTAGTAATGTACGAAATCTTAAACGGTATTCATCTTCTGTCATTTGAAATTTCTTCAGAAGTGCGGCTCTAAGAGCATTATAATCATTCTTCTCATTAATACTGGTAGTATGATAAACTGCTAAAGCATCCCCAGTAAGTAACCTGGATAAATATGTGCAATACAGTGTTTTATCCACGTTATAAGACCTACAAGTGGCCTCAAATCTATCTAGGAAAAATATTACGTCATCCGACGGGGGATTAAATTTAGGTAATTTAAGGTGAATTTCCTTAAAATGATCATGTCTGGATGAAGTTTGGCTTTCAAAAGTTCTCTGAGAATTAGCTTCCTGAGTTAACCTAAGTCTCTCATATTCTGACTCTGCTAATTTTAGTTCATGCTGTCGTCTTTTATCATTCTCTTCCATCTCAAGCTGAAGTCGTTTTGTGTTTTGTTCAGCTATTAATCTTCTTTCTTCCATTTCTTTTTGTTTAACTTCCATTTCTTTTTGTTTAACTTCCATTTCTTTTTCAGCTATTAATCTTTTTTCTTCCATTTCCTTTTGTTTATTTTCCATTTCCTTCTGAAATCGTTTCTCTTCTAATTCAGCGGCTAATCTCATTTTTTTCTCCTCTTCCTCAGCTATAAATTTCCTCTTCTTTTCATCCTCCTCAGCAGTTAATCTCATTTTTTTCTCATTCTCCTGAGACTCAATCCGTTTTTGATCTGCCTCAAATTGAAGTTTTTCTAGTCTTAAAGTTTCTAACTTTCTCTGTTCGGCTTCTATTTCTTGAGCTTTCTTATATTCTGCAAGTGCAAATGCTTTTGCTTCATCAGGAGCCATCTGAAGAGCTTTTGCTTGCTTAATGAAATAATCTAGTGAATACATTATGCTTTATAAGTAGTCACAATACTATTGATTTATAAAATGATAATTAATCAATTTAAATTAATTAACCTTGTTACTATAACAAGTGTTCTTCGTTCCTGTCCTAGAACGGTATCTTTTGTTATCATACAGTTATGAAATATGTTAATAATCAATATAGTAATTTATGTAATGGAATGACATGAAATCAACAACGTGAAAGACAATAGAAACATTACCGACAAGACACGATAATCAAGACAAATGACTACAGTCGTAGAAATCAAATAAAAAAAAAATGTGGAACTAAAATAGAATGTCGTAAAAAATTACGATGACATCTACGATCCAATAATGCACAAGACAATTGACAACACAGTGTAAAAACATAGGTTTTGTAAAAAACTGAACGACAGGAAAGGTGAGACGGACAATAATACAAACAAAATTCATCATAAAACTAAATACGAGTAAAAATAACTACGAAAACAACAATTAAAAATTGACGCAACAGCTAAACAGATAATATTATAAGAAGCAACTAGCGATCGGAACTTCGGCAAGGTTTCTAGCCTTGTACCGGAATTATCGCTCAATTGAAACTTACAAGTTGAGCCCTACAGAACGTCTGACGAAGAGCCCGAATTGGCTTCGAGATGGATCTCGTTCGTCAGATCAACCTCCCTACCTCCCACGAAGAATGCACAACACATAACAAATAACATAGAAAATATAAATATGGACATAAGTATCGAAGGCACAACTAAGTAATAAAATGTTTAACGAAAGTAAGTTATACTCAACTACGCGTGTGCCGGAAAAACAAGGTGCCTCGTCTCCGTGGATGTACGTCAGAGGATACAATACTTCGCTCTGCGTATATAAAACCAGCTCGCACGTAATACTGACGAAGAGGTGAGCAAGGCAGTCAGTCACTGTAGAACTTGACGTGGAGGTTGATTGATGATCTTGAGCATTTGAGTTGATTTTGATTCATTATCACGCTAGGATCCAAATTGAGATGATGTCGCCTTGAAAGTACAAATTCTTCTTTTCAAACGATAATTTGGATGGGTACGTTCCTTTGAAATTACTTCCAGACCACACTGGCATACCATTTACTGTTGGACCGTTTCTTCTAGAGGTAAAGACCTTCATTACGCGAATGGTTTTCTCAATGAAAATATTTCAGAAAATGTTCTTAAGTTGAAACGAACTCCAACAAGTAGTAGTCAATTTCAATTCAGGACTGCACGCAAGTCGCTCGTGAAAGTACATGTTATTTATTGACACGATACAAACGGGAATACACAAGACGATCATGGTTACAGGTTACAGATGCAAATGTCATACTTTAAAGTTGCTGATCCTACTCTAAAATTCTTGGAGATTCTTAAACAATCAAGTCCTCTTCTATACTAGTGAGCTGAGGATTATTTCTGTTCTCCGCCAATATATATTTACAATGAAGTCCGTTGACCTTCTTCCAAGGACGTCTATCGTAGTAAACGGCTTCATGTTCAAGGATCAATCTTTGATATCATACCCGTAAAATTCCCAGACTTTCTTCATACAATACTTATGTAGCATATATTTGTAAACATCCAAATAAAGTCATCCACAACAATACAACCAGGTTAGAGTTCTGTGTTGGCTAACCTCTCTTTATCCATGCCACGACTTTGGCATTGACAAAATACGGCATATAAAATATGTGAAGCATACAAATCATTTAACTTTGTTTCCTCGTAGGAATTCTCCCTCTACGGTAATTCAAAAGGGCTAACGACTCCGTCTGTCCATTCTAGGAAGGACATACTGTGATGACTTCCCGCTAGACCAGAACTATGAGCGGCCTTATACATTAATTTACTCAATAAACATTCAATGACATGGGGCGACACTTACATGATACTTCTACTCTTGGCTGCATCATGAACCAGTAGAGATCATACAAAATAATGGCTTCTTCCAAACTTGCCAATAAAATATTCCAAGAAATATATCTCGGACATAAACACAGTCCGTACTGCCCCGACTTCACATGACGTCACTATCCCCAAACTAGGTTACCCGTGCGTCCAAAGCAACTCACACTGCATTGTGCACGTCAGTGCGTGAATCAATCGAACGCTCAAATAATATAACTATATAAAACTGGTGCGTACATTTGGCAGGACCGAAGACTACCCCCTTAGGTAATAAATGTACGTAACAGTGACCATATTTTCAAAACCCTAATCCGGGACAAAATAGTAGATTTGACCTATTTCAATGCAAAAAATCGGGACAAAAGGGTAAAGAAAAGGTCAAAAGTCGGGACATGTCCCGGAAAAATCAAGCTGATGTCAATTTAAAATAATATACATTTTATATATATATTTGAATAACATTGAATAACATACATTTTACTGTATAAGTTTAACTACTTAAACTAATAAGAGAGAAAAACATCAATAATCCTTACTTAACGTGAAGCTGAGTTACTGTATTTTTCAGATGAGTGGATTTTTATCAATAGGTCCTTCTTTGCAAGCAGCATCTTAAAAAAACTCGACACATGTTTCCTCACAGTTCACTTTTGTTGTCAACATAGCTTTCAAAGTTTCAACACCTAGCTGTGTTTTATCACTTGCCCATAAGCTGTTCATCAAAGAAAACACTCTTTCTGTGGCAGCATTTGTTCCAGGTAGACAGAAAAAAAACTCTGCCAACTTCAAAATATTTGAAAATATCACATTATTGTTTTTGAAGTGGGAAACCATTTCAATCCAACGTTGTGGTGGCAATGTTTTTTTGGCACTCCATTCACTAATTATCTGAGAAGTAACAAACTGCTTCATATAGACATATAATCATAAATTTCAGTTTCTGTAAAGTGGGCTGAAGGTAATGTTTGAATCACTAGTGATGATGATATCTCAATATCTGCCCAAATTGGTATTCTGTTCAGCGTTACCCAGCTGTAGGATTCTAGGTCTTGAAAATTTTTTGTAGTCCATTTATTCAAATAATTGAAAGCTGTTTCATAGAACGAAGAAACGCTAGCATGAAACTTTTTCACATCCTCCGTTGGAAGTCCTTCCATTTCCAGCTTTTCACGGATTAGCTTAACTCTTGATGGCAAAAAACAATCTTCCAGTTTGGACTTCAAAATAGTTTTCAACCTGTTGATGCTGTCAATGACTTCAAACACAGTGACCGTCTGTCCCTCTATTTTTTGCACTGCTTCGCGGAATGGAGAGGCCTGACTGTGAACAAAAACAAGCCATGCCTCAGATAGAGGATTTTCAAAGAATGTCTGTATAAAAACTGGGCATCTGTCTTGAGATTGAAAATATGATTTTAGAGGCAGGAACATCTGAAGAACCCTTTCAACAGCAGGCAGCAGAGCAGGCCACCTAGTCTGAGCATAACCTAAGATCATCTGGAAGTCTGTTTCCACAAACTGGAAAAACTCCTTGAGTCTTTCAACTCGTACTGTGTATAATTTGAAGAGTAGATAAATTTTAGCAATCAGCTCGACATCAACAGGCAGTACATCTGCAGCTGTTCGAACAGTGTTGTAGAAAATATGACCTGCACACCCAACTCCTATAAGACCATGTCCAAGGTTTTCTTGCAGTTTTTTGAAAACATTGTTCTGTCCTTTCCTTTCAGCACCTCCAAAATTGGAATCTGTGTTGTCTGCGCATAATCCAACTACTTTCCTGTCTAAACCATTTTCAGTTATGCAGTCATTAAGAAAACTACTTAAAATATCAGATGTTTCACCTGGCAATGACTTTAACTCTAATATTTTAATTTTCACTCCATTACTGTGATCAAAGTATCTGACAAGCAAGGGAAAAATCTTGAATTCTTTGTGGTTGGATGCATCTGTCAGTACAGAAATAAATGTAGACTTTTCTAGGTCACACCTTAACTCATTTAGAATATGTGTTGCCAAGACATTTCGAATAATGGCTTCTGTTTTCGTACGTGCACATGCAAATTTTGGCTCTAAAGTAACCTGAAGTAATTTTGATAGACCTGAAAGTATGATTATGTAGCACTGTATGGTATGCAAAGGCGCCTTCTATAGCAGCTAATTGCTCTTCTTGGTCACCAATTTTATCAGCTCTGAAGAAAGTGGTTAACGACGGCTCTCTTATGTTTCTCACTGCTTATGTGGTTCTTAATATCACCACGTCCACTATGGCTTATCGAAAATCCGGAGGCACATATATTGCATCGTACATTGAAGTTTGATGTACTCTTTTTAATAAACGGATATTCCTTTTGTAAATCTTCATTGAAACTGCATTTACGCTTTGGTACAATTTTCTTATAACAATAACAAAATATGCACAAATAGTTCACCGTTTAAATTAAATAAACGTATACCGTACGCAAAATCTTGGTACTTTACCACTACTTAAAATTTCAAATAACTACAAAACTAATTCGCGGTCCTGACAACCTCTTGTGCTGTTTCGGCGCCAGTTCACTAATAATTAAAAATTCCCTCAAGTCAGCCACGGAATAATAATTTTTTTTTTTTATCTGTGAGATTTATGCCAAATTCGTCCAAAACCGGGACAAATTGGCGTCCCGGATTGCATCGAAAAAAAGTCGGGACAAATTATCAAAAATGGTCGAAAACCGGGACTGTCCCGGAAAAACCGGGACGTCTGGTCACCTTAATAAACACTACCGTTAGGCACGAATGCCACATGAAGACTGACTTGTCACTAGGTATAACGCGTCATCCTACTCTACGCGATGCGTCTAAGTGAGTCTTAGTTGGGGATGCCACATGGTGCAACCATCCCGACCGAAAATAAACCAGCCAAAATAATTACCCACCATGAAGCAGCCCCCAACATCTATATATATACAAATATATTATAATAATAGGACAATAAAGACGGCACAAAAACCAACAAGAAACAGTGGAATGACGAAGTCTGTAGCAAGGCTATTACAAAAGGCAGAAAGAAGTCACACCAATAATTTAAAGAATTAAAACAAATGAAATTGCAACAATGAAATGAAGAGACGGTAAAATAGTCACAGAAAAGTATAGGAAAAAATAACAGTAAATGGAAAAGAAAATTAAAGGAAATAAATTAAAATGAATGATCAGAATAGACAAATAATTAAAAACATGACGATAATAGAAGCACACAAAATAAAATGACGGAAAAAAAGAACTTTAACTAAATTATATGACAGTCTTTCTGTAAACTGAATCCTGAAAGTCACAATGCCAGCTCCTCAATCGAATGATGATAATGAATCACGAGACAAAAGTCAGCACAGTAACGAAAACTTTTAGTGCCACAATCGGTGACGCTCAGTGCCCTATGCACTGTCCAGAAGCAGGAAACTGTTATGAACAAGTGCAAAAACAAGATCTGTAATCAGCGTCAGTCATTCTCATATCTGAAACCGGGAAACCATCAATGGGTGTAGTAATAAGAAAATTCAGCACTGTTCAGTTGTAACGGGGATATATATATATATACGATGTAGTTGTAGAAGCAAGGGGTTAGTCTTCTGAGAGGTCCTTTCCCGTATTAATTATGAACTCACCACAGCATACCCTGATGCCGGTGACAGTTTTATGATAAGCCTTAAACACACTTCTGGACTCTAGCAGTAAAGACTTTGTAAAGGCCAGTTTCTGCCATCACCGGTGTCAATACCTTGTCGAGGTTTGGCGGCTTGCGTACCCTGATTACCCCCAGAGCTATGCCAGCGGGAGTTTTACTCCTGGAAGGTTCTACCAAGCTGGACAGGTTTGCGTGGGCAGAGGTCAGACTAAAGCAGACACCCTGGTCCTCCAGGTTGGGGGTTTTAGCATAGGGCTGACACCCCTGTCTATGTAATAATAAATTGAAGTTACGGAAACAACAACCAATAAACAAACTTTGCTGCGGGACGGACATACGGAGTCTGAGGTTCGTATGACTGTCAGTGGTGAAAGCCGAAAGGAAGCCACTAACATGAGAACGGACGTCCTGACCGCTGTCATGAAATATTCTAATCCACATATATAAATTATTAGGTAAATATGAAGCCTAACAAAAAAAATAAATAAAGGAAGAAGAATGGTAAAGAACAGTGCTGTCACAATGACAGTACTCGAAATCCCCCTTGTTTTCTGCTTCGTCTGCAAATTGTAACGCTTTCACGTTGATAATAAAAGCTTACTGTATTATACCCGCTTTCTTCAATGAAACGTGTGCTGTATTTCTTGGAAAAACATTGAGAGGCAGACTGCGTAATGACCTAAATTAATCCTAACATTAATTATACTGCGTTACCAAAACGAACGAAATAGAAAGAGAGAGGGGCGAATAAAGCCGAACGCATGCAAAATTAAACACGCGTCTCGCTATTAATGCCACCCCCAACCCGCGTCGCGCGATACACAATTACTACCATCACGCGTGTAAGTCTACATGCACTAATTTTTTTTCAGACGGACAGTGATAAAATACACTACCCTTTCCCAGAGTTAGGTTTTAAAATCACAAAAAACGCTTATTAGGAAAGATAACAATAGATGGGGTTACGTTTGAAAACATAACAGTACCCAGACAGCGCATCTTCGAAACAGGAGGTAGAAGAAATTGCATATTTTGAACGCAGCCACATAGCTCCTTTAAATTTGTATTTTTGGGTTCCTTAGGGCTTGCTGACAAAGAATATGTAAAACGTTACGCAAATAGTCCAGGAATTAATAAATTATACCCAAAATAAAATATTGGGGGTGCCTGACAGCATAAAATCATTTCTGCTCATAAGATTTTTTTTTAACGTGTTTGAAAAAAATTTACGTTACAGAAAGAGCCTACCATGTAAACTCCAAATTGATTGGAGCGCAACAAATGAAAGCCTAACCACGATTGGTCGGGCTATAAATACTATCTTGGTTGTTAGGGGAAACGGGGAAAGGTAACATTTTTTCAAACACTTGTCGAAACGGGGCTCATTGGTCAGACTCGCTGATATACACACTTGGGAGCGTTAGTTCGAAACCACTTGTTTAAATAAGCTTGATAAAGCATCAGTGCGTTGAAGCCAGCTCATATTTGTGCTAAATAAAAGCCTGGAACATAAGCAGATGGGAATTTGTGCCAGTTTGTGCCAGAATTCATTGCTAATCAACGTATCTGTGTTTATTTCCATGAAATTGTGGTAAGCTTGAACCATTCAGTATCTTTTAATGAAAATTGAATGTGAATTGTTGATTTATGCCAGTATATATATGTGTAGTTCAGTGGCAAACGTGAGGTAAAGCCTATAATGCTCCAGCCTGAACAGAGGGTGTCGGAGAGAAGTAAAACGGCATGGAATGGCCAAACAGTACACTGACACCTAGATGATTGACTAGAAAGAAATAATGCTGGAAGTGCAGAGGCGTAGTAACCATTAAGGATGGTAATACTGGTATAAAGTATTTCAAATGAAGCTGACAGTTGGCCTAACGCTCTGAACTCAATGTTTGTGGTGTATTGTGATCAGTGTAAAAGAGAGTATAAATTAGTTATGAAGTAGAAGGTACATCCTTCTTGTTTTCAGGGACCGTGGTCTTGATGGTACTGAGCAGCACCTGGTCAGAGCTTTGCTGAATCCAGTGTCGGACAGCATACTCCTTGGTCTTTTTAGCTATCAGTGAGGTGTCTCCTGAGCCCAGAGGAGAATTCGAGCAGAGGAGTCCTTTCCTGCCGCCATCACGCCAGATAAGCGAATTGGCCAGCTGAGCTCAACATTATGTCCCCTCATCTTGAAATGACTTTGTAAAAATAACATTCAGAGGGGAATTTAATTGTCTTAATATCAGGAACTGAGAACATCTCCAATACTAGTCCCTAAAGACAAACTATTGAAGTCATCATGACAAATACCAACAGAGCTTGAACAAAACAAAACCAGTATTACCTCATTTTACTACTACACAACTGACACACATAGGATATTTTGTAATAATATATGTCACTACAATATTCATATTAAATACATTCTGTACATAACTTGTAATTTAAATTGATTGTGATTCCTGGTTCCCTTGTAGTTGAATCAGGACACATATTCATTCATGCCAGTAGTGAATACATATTGTTATTTGAAAGTTATCAGTGCCTCCTTTAAGATATTCTCATAGAGTGTTATATGTATGTGAGTGTCACAGTGTTGTCAAGAGTAGTGGATTAAATTAAATTGTTTATCTGTCTGTTGTTGTGACTTACACTTCATCATACACATACCCTAGACACATAACGTAGTCATCACACTATTCCAGAATAATTCTGACTGAGATATATAGATATGTGGTAGCAAGTAAGGTTATCTATAATACACTACTCTTATTAGATATAGATACCTTCACAGCTGATCTCAGTCAGTACACTAAGTCCCCTATAAATATTTATAACATCCCACTTCACCACATATATTGGGGTCTCGCTCTTGGGATTTTGAATCTTTCCCTATTAAAAATATTGGGGGTAATTCACTTCAGGGAATATAAGAATTAAAAGGTATCCTTGGGTGGAATTAAATAAGGTTGAGCTCACGGTGCCTGTGTTGTCCATTATATATATTTAGAATTTGAATTGTTGGTTAGACATTGTAGAAATTTACCTGATAGACAATGGCGGACCTGGCCAAATTTCGATCTGCTGCTGTTCAGACTGCAAAAGAGATAGGATTAGATGGGCAAGTTATGGTTGCCTATGTCACTACGGAATGTGACAAATTTATTGAACGCGAAGAAAGAAGGTTTGAAGCCGAAAGAAAGTTAGAGGCTGAAAGGGAAATTAAGAGGTTGCAGATTGAGGCTGAGGCTAAGAAATTGGAAGCAGAAAGAGAAGACAAAAAATTAGCTGCAGAAAGAGAAGAGAAGAAATTAGCTGCAGAAAGAGAAGAGAAGAGATTAGCTGCAGAAAGGGAAGCAGAAAAGGAGGAGAAGAGATTACAAAGGGAACATGAGTTAAGACTAAGGGAGTTTGAGTTTCAAGGCCATGCTCCTGAAAATGGTGCCAGTCCCTTTGCCTCTGATGCTACGGTTACTCAGGGAGCCTCAACCTCAGCTATGAATTTTCATTTAGATCATTTTGTTGAGAAAGACGATGATATTGAGAGCTATCTAAATAGGTATGAACTATTAGATACCACATATGGGTTAGAGAGAGAAAGGTGGAGCTTAAAGTTATCTCAGGGACTTCGTGGGGCAGCTTATGAAGTTTTTGCAAAAATGAGCAGAGGTGATCAGGAAAATTATGATATGCGATAGCAGGCTCTTTTGTTAAGGTATGAAAAGAATGCAGAATTTTATAGGAAAAAATTTAGGAATGCTAAACTACTGTCAGGTGAAACCTATCACCAGTTCTCTGCACGAATAGAGACATACTTGGAGAAATGGACTTCTCTGGGGAAAACCCAAGATCTTAAGGAAATGGTCCTTATAGAGCAACTAAGAGAGTCCATGGCTCCAGACCTGAGAAAGTTTCTCATGGAACAAGGTGCAGAGAGGCTGGGTGAGTTGCTAAATGTTGCTGAAAGGTATCAAGCAGCTCAAGCAGAGGTAACAGGTAATAAAAAGAAACAAGTGGATAACTTTAGGGCACCACAGAACTTTAATAAATTTGATCCTAGGGATCAAAATAAAGGTAAGCACCAATTTGATAGGCCACGGTATGAAAATAAAAATAAATTCCCACAATCCGATGAAAGGAAATATGATGAAAGAAAATCTTTCAACCAAGGAAAAAGGTGGTGTAAAAATTGTAAGATGAACAATCATGACACTGACCATTGTAGAAGGAAACCTCCTCATTTTGCTGCTATGACATCGGGGAAAAAGGAAAAGAAGGGCAAACCTGAAGAATTACAGGAACCATACCACCCCCCAGTGTGTGAAGATGTCATCTGTAATGGTGTCACTATAAGATGTTTATATGATACCGGTTTAGATTACGATTCCGTTGTGAGTTCTCACCTGGTGCAGGCCGATCAATACACCACAGAAACAGTGGAGATTCAAACTGCAACCAAGGATGTAGCTACCATGACACTTCCCGTCGCCCGAATAAAAGTGAAAACGCGATATGTGGAAGGAATCATAAAAGCAGCAGTGATAAATGAGCCAATCTACCCTCTAATATTGGGGTGTAGATATGTCTTCTTGGGGAATCCCAA
This sequence comes from Oreohelix idahoensis, assembly GCA_024509875.1. Lineage (NCBI taxonomy): Eukaryota > Metazoa > Mollusca > Gastropoda > Stylommatophora > Oreohelicidae > Oreohelix > Oreohelix idahoensis. The sequence goes on from JAMPIV010006013.1 coordinate 708,628, forward strand.
GAGACCTGTGATATTGGCAACAGTGCAGACCAGATCACAGTCAAAGAAGGAGGAGGATAATCCAATAAATACTCACCCAGATGAGATGAGGAAGGCACAGGCTGAGGACAAAACACTCAAGCCATGTTTCAAGAAGTTGCCCAAATCTCATACACCTCCAGGCAAGGGAGAGTTTTATATGAAGAACAAACTGATATATAGGAAGGCTGGATCTGAATCCAATGGTCACGGACAGCTGGTCCTTCCCACTTCATATAGGACTAAAGTGTTGGAACTAGGGCATGCGATTCCCTTCAGTGGTCATATGGGAATCAGCGCAACAGGACAGCGAATAGCTTGTCACTATTTCTGGCCAGGAATAACTGAAGATATCAAACGATATGTAAAATCCTGTCCAGAGTGCCAACGAGTAGCACCTAAACATTGGACTGCACCAGCAACTCTGGGGGAAATGCCCATAGTGGGAACACCCTTTGAGAGAGTTGCCGTGGATCTTGTGGGACCTCTCACCCGAACCAAGAGAAGGAACAGCTACATTCTGACTCTGGTGGACACTTGTTCTATGTGGGGAGAGGCAGTAGCCCTGTCATCGATTGATTCTAAACATGTGGCAGAGGCATTGCTCACAATTTTCACAAGGTTAGGCTTTCCCAATCAAATCTTGACTGATAATGGCTCTCAGTTCAAGGGGAAACTAACTGAAGAAGTTTTCAGGATCTTCCAGGCCAAACACTTCCATTGTAGTGTGTATCATCCCCAAGGGAACGGCCAAGTGGAAAGATTTAACGGCACATTGATGTCGATCCTGAGAAAGTTGGCACACGAAAAACCAGATACATGGGACCAGTACCTGCACGCCGCCCTCTTTGCTTATCGGGAGGTACCCCATAGTTCAACCGGTATGGCCCCGGCAACATTATTGTTTGGAAGGCCAATAAAAGGTCCACTTGAAGCTTTGTTAAGAACGTGGACTGATGAAAAGGCAGAGGAAAACATTACATCTTCATACCAATATGTGAATGAGCTGACCACTCGGTTAAAAACTGGCTGGAAACTTGCCAATGAAAATTTGAAACAAGCCAGGAAGAAACATGCTGCCTATTATAACAGGAAGGCGAAAGACAGAAATTTGGCTGTGGGAGAGAAAGTACTGCTTCTTTTGCCCGGGAGTCAGAATAAGTTACAAATTGGATGGCAGGGTCCATATACAGTTTTAGAGAAGGTGTCTAGAACAAATTATAAGATAGATAAGAAGGGGAAAGAAAAAATCTATCATGTGAATCTCCTGAAGAAATATTTGGAAAGAGAACATCAGGAAGAGACACACTTGTTGACCTTGTCCATCGCCATGGAGATGAAAAAGGAACCACTTTCATCATTTGAATATCCATTACACCCCTGTGAGACAGCAGCACAGGTGAAAATCAGTACACATTTAACGAAAACTCAGAAAGAGAGAGTGCAACAGGTTCTAAATAATCATGCAGAGGTGTTAACAGACCGACCAGGGCATACAAACCTATTGGAATATGATATGAAACTGATAGACCCCACACCTGTCTGTATGAAACCATATTCGATTCCGTTTGCTAAGGAGAAAGCTTTGAAGGAAGAGATAGACTATCTGTTGAAGGAAGGAATTATTTCGCACAGTGAGTCTTCGTATAGTTCCGGTGTTGTACTCTTAAGGAAGCCCTCTGGAGAACATAGACTCTGTATAGATTACAGGAGACTGAATGCTATTACAGAAGGACAGGTGGATCCATTGCCGGATACAAATCAGCTGTTTGCCAGACTAAATAAAGCTAAATATTTCTCAAAAGTGGATCTGAGTAAAGGATACTATCAGATTCCAGTAAAGCCTGAGGTTAGACCATACCTAGCTTTTAGTACCTCAGAAGGACACTATGAGTTTAATAGATTGCCATTTGGATTGAAGAATGCGCCTAGTGTCTTCTCTAGAATGATGAGAAAATTATTGGATCCTCTGAATAATCCCTGTATAACAAATTTTATGGATGATATCCTTATAGCAACAGAAACATTTGAGGAACACATTGACTCTCTGAACATGCTGTTTGATCGACTTAGGGAGGCAAATTTAACAGCCCGACCAACCAAATGTTGCGTTGGATGTAAAGAATTGGAATTTTTGGGACACACAGTTTATCAGGGAAACATGACCCCTGACCCAAAGAATTTAGAGAAACTACAGAAAGCCCCGAGACCACAAACCAAGAAGGACGTGAGATCCTTTGTCTCATTATGTGGTTTCTACCAGAAGTATATCAAAAACTTTAATTCCATATGTGCACCGTTAACTGAATTGACACGTAAAGGACATCCAGATCGCATTACATGGACACCACAATGTGAAATGACTTACCAAGAATTGAAGGAAAAGCTCACAAGTAAACCCATTTTGAAATTACCTGACTTAAGTCAAGAATTCATAGTAAGGACGGATGCAAGTAATATTGGGTTAGGTGCAACTCTACTACAGAAATCAGATGCATTGGATGGGGAATTAAGCCCAGTGGCATATGCTAGCAGAAAGTTGAATAAAGCTGAAATCAACTACTCAACTAGCGAAAAAGAATGTCTTGCAGTAATATGGGCAATAAAGAAATTCAATATTTATCTATATGGGAAGGCATTTAAGTTGCAAACAGATCACAAACCTTTATCGTTTCTAGCACAGGCTAAGCATGAGAACTCTAGGTTACTCCGATGGTCTTTGCTTCTGGCTCCATATAATTTTAGCATTGAGTATATATCTGGAAAAACCAATTTGGAGCGGATTTTTTAAGCCGCCATCCGTGTGATGAGAATCACCGTAAACCCCAGAAATAATAATAAATTTCTCTATGTGTATATAGAATAAAGGACTGACATATAATGTCTGTTTTAAGAGGGGAGGTGTCATGAAATATTCTAATCCACATATATAAATTATTAGGTAAATATGAAGCCTAACAAAAAAAATAAATAAAGGAAGAAGAATGGTAAAGAACAGTGCTGTCACAATGACAGTACTCGAAATCCCCCTTGTTTTCTGCTTCGTCTGCAAATTGTAACGCTTTCACGTTGATAGTAAAAGCTTACTGTATTATACCCGCTTTCTTCAATGAAACGTGTGCTGTATTTCTTGGAAAAACATTGAGAGGCAGACTGCGTAATGACCTAAATTAATCCTAACATTAATTATACTGCGTTACCAAAACGAACGAACAGAAAGACAGAGGGAATAAAGCGAAATGCAAAATTAAAACAGGCGCATGCAACACGCGTCGCGCGATACACAAATGCTACCATCACGCGTGTAAGTCTACATGCACTAATTTTTTTCAGACGGACAGTGATAAAATACACTACCCTTTCCCAGAGTTAGGTTTTAAAATCATAAAAAACTCTTATTAGGAAAGATAACAATAGATGGGTTTACGTTTGAAAACATAACAGTACCCAGACAGCACATCTTCGAAACAGGAGGTAGAAGAAATTGCATATTTTGAACGCAGCCACGTAGCTCCTTTAAATTTGTATTTTTGGGTTCCTTAGGGCTTGCTGACAAATAATATGTAAAACGTTACGCAAATAGTCCAGGAATTAATAAATTATACCCAAAATAAAATATTGGGGGTGCCTGACAGCATAAAATCATTTCTGCTCATAAAATTTTTTTTATAACGTGTTTGAAAAAAATTTACGTTACAGAAATAGCCTACCATGTAAACTCCAAATTGATTGGAGCGCAACAAATGAAAGCCTAACCACGATTGGTCGGGCTATAAATACTATCTTGGTTGTTAGGGGAGACGGGAAAAGGTAACATTTTTTCAAACACTTGTCGAAACGGGGCTCATTGGTCAGACTCGCTGATATACACACTTGGGAGCGTTAGTTCGAAACCACTTGTTTAAATAAGCTTGATAAAGCATCAGTGCGTTGAAGCCAGCTCATATTTTTGCTAAATAAAAGCCTGGAACATAAGCAGATGGGAATTTGTGCCAGTATTTGTGCCAGAATTCATTGCTAGTCAACGTATCTGTGTTTATTTCCATGAATTGTGGTAAGCTTGAAACATTTCAGTATCTTTTAATGAAAATTGAATGTGAATTGTTGATTTATGCCTGTATATATATGTGTAGTTCAGTGGCAAACGTGAGGTAAAGCCTATAATGCTCCAGCCTGAACAGAGGGTGTCGGAGAGAAGTAAGACGGCATGGAATGGCCAAACAGTACACTGACACCTAGATGATTGACTAGAAAGAAATAATGCTGGAAGTGCAGAGGCGTAGTAACCATTAAGGAGGTTAATACTGGTATAAAGTATTTCAGATGAAGCTGACAGTTGGCCTAACGCTCTGAACTCAATGTTTGTGATGTATTGTGCTCAGTGTAGAACTAGAGTATCAATTAGTTATGAAGTAGAAGGTACATCCTTCTTGTTTTCAGGGACCGTGGTCTTGATGGTACTGAGCAGCACCTGGTCAGAGCTTTGCTGAATCCAGAGTCGGACAGCATACTCCTTGGTCTTTTTAGCTATCAGTGAGGTGTCTCCAGAGCCCAGGGGAGACTTCGAGCAGAGGAGTCCTTTCCTGCCGCCATCACGCCAGATAAGCGAATTGGCCAGCTGAGCTCAACATTATGTCCCCTCATCTTGAAATGACTTTGTAAAAATAATATTCAGAGGGGAATTTAATTGTCTTAATATCAGGAACTGAGAACATCTCCAATACTAGTCCCTAAAGACAAACTATTGAAGTCATGATGACAAATACCAACAGAGCTTGAACAAAACAAAACCAGTATTACCTCATATTACTACTACACAACTGACACACATAGGATATTTTTAATAATATATGTCACTACAATATTCATATTTATATATTCTGTACATATACTTGTAATTAAAATTGATTGTGATTCCTGGTTCCCTTGTATTTGAATCAGGACACATATTCATTCATGCCAGTAATGAATACATATTGTTATTTGAAAGTTATCAGTGACTCCTTTAAGATATTCTCATAGAGTGTTATATGTATGTGAGTGTCACAGTGTTGTCAAGAGTAGTGGATTAAATTAAATTGTTTATCTGTCTGTTGTTGTGACTTACACTTCATCATACACATACCCTAGACACATAACGTAGTCATCACACTATTCCAGAATAATTCTGACTGAGATATATAGATATGTGGTAGCAAGTAAGGTTATATATAATACACTACTCTTATTAGATATATATATACCTTCACAGCTGATCTCAGTCAGTACACTAAGTCCCCTATAAATATTTATAACATCCCACTTCACCACAACCGCAAAA